>OZ023161.1:12645352-13845352 GCA_963678695.2 Diplodus puntazzo | reverse complement strand
TGTCTCCAAACTTTTGTTCCTCTACAGTACCATGTTGATGTTTTAATGGATTAACATCACTTTTAAATAACCTTTCAACATAAAGTATATCTCCCATACAACGCACAAGAAGCTGAGAAACTCTTAAAATGGTGTAAAGTTCGCTTTTTCCACAAGATGGCAGTCCGTCCTAAGACAGGATTCGACAACCATCTGCTCGACACTGACTAAACTGCTCAACACATGGATACACAAAAACTCTGCCCATTAGAGGAAAAAAAAAAGCAGTTGAAGTACAAACAGCCCACAGGTGTTTTCACTCATTTTGCCCTATTACAAGTCATCTCAAGTAGCAGATGAACCCGGACTATATAGTTGGCATCACCTGTGTCATCTGCATGATGTGCAGGGGTTTTAAAATGCTCAAGATTGCATGCTTATGTTGTCATTGCATGTGGGTTCTCCATACAATCCAAATCTGCACCATTAAAGATTTACATTAAAAAAATGGACAGACATAGTTCAAAATGCTTCAGAATGGAGCATTAATGGAAGAGTTAATTTTACAACTTTAAGCCCTCATGGACAATAGCTGAAGACAGTTGTGTGACGGTGGCTTGTTAGCACTAGTATATTTGAGTTTATTTACCTTCAACAGGCTTTGATGGCTGTGAGTTGTACATTACTGTTAGCTTCTTCAGGCAGTACTGTATTATTATGCCAAATAATTTCCTGCATGGCTCGTCCCAACTTCAACATGGGCAGCGGTTTAATTACTTTGAATAAACTCTACCCTACAGCTTACAAGGACTTCATCCGCTACACCAAATGCTCCCTAAATCCAATCCATACTCACTTCAGCAAAAATCACTTACCTACTTCTCCAGCAGTACTTAAAAAGATTTGATTGTTGCATTGTATACAATTTCCCTGATTGTCTAGGTCCTTTGTAATCCCTTTCATTGAGAACATACAGCCCATTCATGCGTAGGTCAAGGTTTACAAAGGTACATTCATTGGACGAACATCGTAAATCCTAATCTGTAGTAGTAACCCCTTGAGGTCATTATATCTCACTGCGGCGCAAGATTAGCTGAGGTAGTCCTACACTGAGACCCCCTGGATTCTGACCATCCATGAATAAAACCATTCTTGAAGGTCCCATATTATACCATTTTTCATCAATTTCACACAGCTGTCAGAGGTCCAACAACATTGTATTTGAAATGCATTGCCCCAAAACCATCTGTGGTCTTGAATTTCAGCTGTCTAAAAGTTGCTCAAGTGAGCTCTACTGAGAGCAGGCTATTTCTGTGCCTGCACCTTTAAATGCTAATGAGCTCCGTCTGCCAAGCCTGCCTTGCCTGCTACATGCCCCTCTCAGGGAGACGATGCCTCTTACGCTAGCGGTAGCATGCGCTAATGTTTACGGTTGATGTATCGCTATGGCTCGCTAAGATGCTGTCATTCAACCATACCAGTTTGACCCAGAATCGGACCCAGAAGGTGAGGCTCCTGAAAAAGTACAGACTATGCGGCTGCAGCAGGACGTTTCAAAATGGTTAGTGCGTCTGAATATGTTACTTAGTTTGTTCGTATGTGTTGTTACAGTTACTACCATGTAGCTAATGCTAGCTCCTGCTAACGGTAAAGGTAACCTGTAGTTCTTCAGCAACTTTAAATACTATCAAAATGTGGCGACACTTACCTGTGGCTCGGGTGCAGTTGCTGGGTCCAGTATGGGTGGGACTGATCCTTTTACGAGGGTCAGTGTCGAGGCAAAGCCAGCTTTGTACCGACCCTCATTACTGAAGCAGTCCGATGTGAAGTGGTTAGCTCACACAAAAACAAACGAACCGCAGCCGGCACGTTGTCATTAAAAATGAAATGCAACCACTGTCTCTTCTGTTGTTCTGTAGCTGGGACAGAATATTGGCACTTTTGTTGATTTTTCCAACCAACAACAGAGCAATTTGCGTGTCTAGCTTAGAGCGACGACATCGCAAAACACTGCTATCTTACCGCTGGACACAACGAACTTCACCTCAGGGATGAACGCCCCCTTCTCGGATGTCTCCTATCATCGCGCAGAGGAGGCCGGCCTATGAACATCTCTCCTTTCGTTACGTAGCGACAGGAGCTGAATCTGAACAGCCTGTAGGAGTGCCGTTTTACCGTGGGCTGCAGAGACCATGCAGGACTCGTTCACTCTCCTCATTCTGGGAGTTGGTAGGCACAGGGACGACCAGCTTTATATCTGTAGAGACCAGAGAAAGCGTGTTTTTCATAATATGGGACCTTTAAAAAAATTTCAGAGATGCACAGAGGCCAGAAGCGTGTTTATTGGACAGTGAGCAGTTCCCAACTTGTATTTTGCTTCTGCTCACAGTTTATCTGCACTGGGCTCTTGACATCCATGTGCTAACCAAACTAGCATAGTTTTGCTATAACAGACCAAAACAGCACAGACGGAGTTCACAATCATGCTCAACACGTGCATGATGTTTGTTACAAAAATGGAGGACACTTATCCTGGGTGGACAATGTCGTCTTTAACATACATAAAGACTTCAACAAAGGATAAGACACTTGCCTGTGATGTTAGATGTGTGTAACATTAACGCACAAACGAGCATTCGCATTTTTTATTTGAGCGAGTCGTGTGTCTTTTCAAAATCGTCCAACCTTAAAATTCAGCGACTATAGCTCACATTGTGCAGATAGTGGGAAGAAACAGTCAAAGTACAGCAGCGAGGATGTGTCCACCTCCCCAATAATAATAAAATTGCACATCTCGGCTTGGAAGTAGGACATCGAGGTTAGTGACCTGACACGCTTCAATCCAAAATGACGTGCATCAAAAAAATAAATAAATAAATGCAGTGCAATGATTGTTCTGCAGCACGTCACATGTCAGTGGTGTGTGTCGCCCTAAATTCACTTTGAATTTTCACAACAACATTGCAAGCAGTAGATTGATTTTAGAGCGCCCAAGAAAAACTACTTCCAAAGTCAAAGTCAAAGTGAACTTTATTGTCAATCAGACCATGCAATTAGTGCAAGTAATTACACAAAGGATCGAAATTACGTTTTTCCCCATACTTCAAATGTGCAAGTAATATTTTAACACACAACATAAACATAATAGTGCACGCAGATATTAATAAATAAATGCAACATATACAGACAGACAGTAGGTGTATACATTATACAGAATAGAATATTCACAGTGTGCCCGAATTTGATTTAATTTTGAGGTATGTTACTGAGGTGAAAAAAAGTGCAATATTGCAAAGTGCAGAATAGCAGCATGAAGGTATGTAGTGTAATGTAATGTAGTATCTATATGCACAACATGTATGATATTGTGCATATAGAGCATAGTATAGACATTGAGTTTAAATTATTTCAACATTCAATTGGTCTTTGCGGGTGCTGGGGTTGTCATGTTCATGGAATTATCTTGAGTGAGTTGAGTAGCCTGATGGCCTGTGGGAAAAAGCTTTTGCTTAGTCTGGTAGTCTTGCACTGCATGCTGCGGTAGTGCTTGCCAGATGGTAGGAGGGTGAACAGTTTGTGTGCTGGGTGGGTAGGGTCTTTGGTAAAATTGGTGGCTCTCTTGAGGCAGCGGGATGGGTACAGGTAAGGCAAGGCAAGGCAAGTTTATTTGTATAGCACAATTCAGACACAAGGCAACTCAAAGTGCTTTACAGGCACACACAAATTACATTAAAAAACATAAAAATGCTATTTAAAAGACATTAAAAATTGCATTAAAAAACATTAAGAATTGCATTTTAAGACCAGTAAAAACATTAAGAAAAAAACAAACATCAAAAAGAAAGTAGACTCAAATAGAAAAGCTTTAAAAGAAACAAGACTGTAGAGTCAGAGTCATAATGCAGTTCGAAGACTTGAATTGCTTCAGCTAAAAGCAGTGGCAAAAAGAAATGTTTTAAGTCTTGATTTAAAAGAGGTGAGTGTTGGAGCAGACCTGCAATTTTCAGGGAGTTTGTTCCAAATATGTGGCGCATAGTAACTGAAAGCTGCTTCTCCATGTTTACTTCTGACTCTGGGGACTGAAAGCAGACCAGTGCCTGATGATCTCAGAGTTCTGGATGGTTCATAACGTGGCAGCAGATCACAAATGTATTTTGGTCCAAAACCATTCAATGCTTTATAAACCAACAACAGGACTTTGAAATCTATTCTTTGATAGACAGGAAGCCAGTGTAAAGATCTAAGAACTGGAGTGATGTGATCTACTTTTTTGGTTCTTGTTAGGACTCGAGCAGCAGCGTTTTGAATCAGCTGCAACTGTCTGATGGAGTTTTTAGGGAGTCCTGTAAGGACACCATTACAGTAGTCGAGTCTGCTGAAGATAAATGCGTGAACAAGTTTCTCCAAATCCTGCTGAGACATAAGTCCTCTTATCCTGGATATATTCTTAAGGTGATAGTAGGCTGACTTTGTAACTGTCTTAATATGGCTGTTGAAGTTCATGTCTGAGTCCATAATTACACCGAGGTTTCTGGCTTGGTCTGTAGTTTTCAACATTACAGACTGTAGCTGAGCAGAGACTTTTAGTCGTTCTTCCTTGGATCCAAAAACAATTATTTCAGTCTTATCTTTGTTTAACTGAAGAAAACTCTGACACATCCAATCATTGATTTCCTCAATGCATCTACTCAGGGTATGTATGGGATTATAGTCCCCTGGTGATATGGTTATATAAATTTGTGTGTCATCTGCATAACTATGGTAGCAAATGTCATTGTTTTCCATTATCTGAGTTAGAGGGAGCATGTAAATGTTGAATAGTAGAGGCCCCAGAATGGAGCCCTGGGGTACTCCGCTTGTCATTTTCATCCGTTCAGATGTGTAATCACCAATAGACACAAAGTAATCTCTCTCATTTAGATAAGATTTAAACCACTTTAGTGTTGTACCAGAGAGTCCAACCCAGTTTTCCAGTCGGTCCAGTAGTATATTATGGTCGACTGTGTCAAACGCAGCACTGAGATCCAGTAATACTAAGACTGAGATTTTTCCGCTGTCTGTGTTTGAATGAATGTCGTTCAGGACCTTAACAAGAGCCGTCTCAGTGCTGTGATGTGGTCGAAATCCTGATTGGAAAACATCAAAACAGCCATTTATTATTAAGTAATTGTTCAGCTGTTGAAAGACAGCTTTTTCAATTATTTTACTTAAAATGGGGAGGTTTGAAATGGGCCTATAGTTATTCATTACTGATGTGTCTAGAGTTCTCTTCTTCAGGAGTGGTTTAATGACTGCAGTCTTAATGGCTTGGGGGAAGACACCTGAGAGAAGAGACGTGTTAACAATCTGTAACAGATCTGGAATCATGCAGTCTGAAACTTTTTTGAAGAACCCTGCTGGTAAAATATCCAGGCTGCAGGAGGAAGATTTCAAATGCTGTATAATGTCTTGCAGGTTCTTGTCATTGATTGGCTCAAATTGTGTCAGGGTATTAGAGTTGGGTTTAGGTGGACAAAACGACAACACACCTCCAGTACCTGGTAGAGTGGCACTGACTGCTTGTCTAATGTTCTGAATTTTGGCAGTGAAGAATAATGCAAATTCATTACAGGCCCTGGTAGACAGATGTTCAGAGGCTACTGGCACAGGAGGGTTTGTTAGTCTGTCGACAGTAGCAAACAAGGCACGAGCATTATTTTTGTTCTTGGTGATGATGTCTGAGAAGAAGGACTGCCTTGACTTTTTTAATTCTAAATTAAAAATGTGAAGTCTCTCTTTATAAATGTCAAAGTGAACCTGGAGATTTGTTTTTCGCCACCTGCGCTCAGCTTTTCGACATTCCCTTTTTTCCATCTTGACTAGCGTGGCATTTCTCCAAGGAGATTTTTTCTTACCAGATACCACCTTCACTTTAGTGGGTGCAATGGCATTCATGACATTTGTAATTTTGGAATTGAAATGATGTACAAGGTCATTGACAGAGAATCTAGAGAGGGGTGGTGTGGAAGAGAAAGCCTCAATGAATATGTCACCAGTGTTTTCAGTGATGTATCGCTTTGAGACAACCTCAGTTTGAACATGTGTGTACACAGATATATCACTCTCAAAGAAAACACAGTAATGGTCAGAGAGAGCGACATCAGATACCAGAACCTTAGAAATGTTCAGACCCTTTGAGATAACTAAGTCCAGGATGTGGCCCCTGTTGTGTGTGGGCTGTGTCACATGCTGAGTGAGTCCAAAGTTATCAAGGACACAGCACAGTTCTTTAGTCCATCTGTCTTCAGGCTTGTCGACATGGATGTTAAAGTCACCAACAATTAACACACAGTCAAAGTCAGTGCAGATAAGAGACAGTAACTCAACAAGGTCATCAAAGAAATACGTACAGTATTTAGGTGGCCTGTAGATGTTTAGAAATATCGCTCGAGACGATGAGTTTGCCTGAAGAGCAACATATTCAAAAGAATTAAAACTTCCAAAAAACATCTGCTTGCATTTGAGTAACTCATTAAACAGAATACTAACACCTCCTCCTTTTTTATGCATTCTAGTTTCACTTATGAAAGAGAAATTTGGAGGACTTGATTCAATGTGAACAGCTGCACTGTTATCCTGGTCTAACCAAGTTTCAGTTAAAAACATAAAAGTAAGATTGTGTTTGATGATAAAATCATGTATTAAAAAAGATTTTCCTGCCAGGGATCTGATGTTTAATAGAGCTACAGTTACAGTGTCAAAACCAACTGTGCAATTTTTTGCGACAGTTAGTGGCTGACGAGGAATGGGAGCTAAATTGAATGGATTGGCACATTTAGTCCCGCATTTCCTGTTTCTCAAGGAATTCACAATTTTTCTATTACCTGTAAGCACGGGAATTGAGGAGGCTTCCTGAACTCCAAGGGGCCCTGGCTTTTCTGGGGGGAAAACAGTAGTGATATCAACTTCGTAGCCCGGACCCGGCACATATCAGCAAGCGTTAATTGTGCTGTCAGCATGGACAGGATGTGCTTTGCTGTTTTCAGACCGAGGATGATTCAGAGGAGGTGGAGGGGCACGATGACGTTTTGGCGATGGTGGTTTCAAGCGTGGCAGATTTGGACGGGGTGTGAGTCTGAGTCCAACATTGACCAGCTTTTTCATCTCATCCGTGAAATCCAGGAGGGGGGAAGAGGGGGAGAGGCTGAGGCTGGTTGGAGAGGGCAGAGAGTTGGTTGGGGTTGGTGGAGAGTGGATGTTCCCTCTTGTTGCGACTGGGGGGGACTCCTCCTTGGGGGGTGAAGATGGCAGCAAGGACTCCTCCTCCTGGCACAGTTGACTTGTCTGTTCGAAGCTTATCTCAGGCACAAGTATTTCTTCTTCCAAGGGCTGTCTTATCAGTTGTTTTGGTTTGTCTTGCCTGCTGTCCTTGAAGGGAGGAACTGGTGTGTGGTGCACTGAGTAGAATATGTTGGAGGTTAACAACCTTACTCCTGACTTGTTAAGGCAGAATCCATCTGCCTTAAAGAGGTGTCTGCGTTCCCAGAAAATGTTAAAATTGTCAATAAAGTTCACAGATTGAGCGGCACATGTAGCTTTGAGCCATCTGTTCAACATCAACAACCTGCTGAATCTCTCATCACCTCTGCGGACAGTTGGTAGAGGGCCACTGACGAACACCACAGTATCGAGAGATCTGACTTTGTTCAACAGATCATTGAAGTCTTGTTTCAATACCTCAGATTGTTGTTTCACAACATCACAGGCCCCTGTGTGTAAGATGAGAGATTTCGCTGTTGGATGTTCAGCAACAATGTCCAGAATTTTTTCTGAGATGTCAGAGACCATATCGTTGGTAAAACAGAGTACTTTGGTGTTCTTCTTGCTGCAAAATCTGTTTACCTCCTTCACAGCAACATCACCCACAATCAGTGTTTGTGGTCCAGTCATTGGCTCTTTCTGTGGTCTTTTACATGTGGATTTGGTCTCATATCTCTCCTTGTTCATTGACGGAGATCTTGCACGGTCTTCATAAAGTGGAGCAAATCTGTTCTCCAGTTGTACTTTTGTTATTTGGGTAGGTTTGCTCTTACTTTTTGTTTTCACTGTTGTCCACGGTTGTTTCCTCTTTGGGACGGGCGTTGAGGAGGCACTCTTTTCAGAGGACAGTGCAGGCCAACCAGTTGCATCACAGATCTCAGGACGCTGGGCTCTGCCTGTTACTCGTTCTCCCAAAAATGATTTATCTTTAGGCTTTGCTCCAAGAGTATTCCAGCAGGGAAGAATGTTCCTGGGCTTTTTATCCAGTCCCCAGAACTCCTGTTTTGTTGAGTCATTGTCGGGGCTAGTTAGCCGTGTGTTAGCAGGCTCTTGTCTGCTGTTTTGGTTCCATGGGAGAGTCGTTTCGTTCCCAGATAGTCCATTCAATTCCACATTTACTTCTATCTGGTGGATCTTGGTTTCCAGCTCAGCAATTTTCTGAAGGATGTTCTGAAGGTTCAGGTTAACAAGAGGCATTTTGGTGCTAGTTAGCTTTAGCTGCTAATTGGCTTGTGCTACTTCGTAGGCCTCGTTCTGAAAGTACTGAGTTCGGGGAAAAAACAAAAACAAAAGAAAAGCGAAATAAGGCAGCAGCAGTTGTTGTCCCAGTGGTTTGTAAATATCCAGGAGTCGTTGCCTGTAATCTCTCAGTGAAGAAAAAGAATAACAGTGGAAAAGAAAGCAAGCAGAAGCGAGAGCAAGCAGAAAAGCGTCTGCACCCAAGCAGATACAGCGTCATATATCCTGAATGGATGGTTGGGCTGATCTGGTGATCCTCTCTGCTG
Source organism: Diplodus puntazzo (assembly GCA_963678695.2). Lineage (NCBI taxonomy): Eukaryota > Metazoa > Chordata > Actinopteri > Spariformes > Sparidae > Diplodus > Diplodus puntazzo. Next base: position 13,836,569 of record OZ023161.1, on the reverse strand, counting down.
TCCTCACCAGCCTTTGTAGGGCCTACTGGTCAGCAACAGGGCAGCTGCTGTACCATAATGAGAGGCTGCTGGTAAGGATGCTCTCAATAGCATCCCTGTAAAAGGTGGTGAGGGTGTTGGTGGACCATGTCAGGTCATCTGTCTGGTCATACTTCCGATTGTCTGTTGATCATTTTGAATTCAAACACGTCATTGCAGACCAAATATTAACTTTTATGTTCCAACGCATGTTTGAATTTCGAATAAAGTGACTGTTTGAGTGTGCTGCTGGTTGTGACACAGGTCAAACAATGCAAAATCTGACGTCATCAGTGTGCGATGCACTTAAGGTTGATTAAATGATCATTTGGTTCGTAGGATGCACTAAACATTATATACCGTACAGTCTGGGATGAAAACATTTACAGTTAAACCCACAGTGTTGGGCTATGTCCACACATACCAAAACTATGTTTTGTTCCCCCGTCTTCCTTGGCATTGTTTCAAGAATATTTGCTTCCAAATGGATCCATTGTAAACGACTCAATACGCTGTAGTTCATATTCCACCCCATAGGTGGAGCTTGAAATTCACCAAAAACGGAGAAGAAGAGAGGGAGCATGCACATAAAGCTTGCACGCTGTATACAAACAGACAGTAGAAGGAGAAACCGAACACAACAAGAAGAAGATGAAAATGGCCAGTGCAAGGAAACCAGAATCGTTTGTGTGGACTGATAATGAGGTCGAACTGCTGCTGCGACTCACACTCGACTACAAGGCGAGTAAGGCTCAATAACTTCTGCAGTATGAACACAAGCATGTAGTCCGCCATTGTTGTTGTTAAGAGACGTCGTGGGGGTAAGAGGTCGAAGGCTAGAGGTCGAGGGGTGGGACGATGGCGTCATCGATATGCAAAGTATGCGGATTTGCTGTCCAAACACAAGGGCAGCGTTTTTGGATTTTTCCACCGAGACCAGGTCTCCAAAAAGTGCGTTTACAGGATAGATTTGGACGATCAGCCAAAACGATGCAAAAGATGTGCGTTTACACACAAAAAGCATTTCCATGTGGATGGCCCCTTGAAGACCAATTTGAAGACACACATCATATGCATTACCTCCTACTACATACATATCTGTGTCTTGCTCTTGTTTCTGTGTTCAAAGTATGAAGTGAGTATGTTGAGACACTTTGCATGGTATCTTGTCTCAGCTGTTGTCTCAGCTGCCACAGCACAACCGATAACAATGACAGACGCCAAGAAAACTTGTTACATCTTTTTGAGCAGCGAATGTGGACAGAAAATGGGCAGTGCATAAACTTTCATTTACTCCTCAGTCAAGTAGACAGGAGGGACACAGCGATCAGACGCTGCTGCTAATTAGCATTTGAGGCAGGACCGGTCCTCTAATGGCTCAGCATTTATGGAAGTTCATAGGAAACGGGTAGAGGCCCACAGGGCAGGAGCGAGGGGCTAATTAGCGCCTCGCGGCTGACAGAGGTTGGCCGGCCGCTTGAAAGTGTGTTTGTGTGTCAGCACAGGTTTAATGAATGTGTATACTATTGTGTGTGTGTATGAGAGAGGAAGCACGCCTATTGTATACCTGTGTGTCTCTGTGTTTGTGTGAGCATGTAAAGTGTATCTGTGTGCGTGTGCGTGTGTGTGTGTGTTTACGTCAGTCAGCAGTGCTCTTATTTTCCACTGGCACAGGAAATACATGAGGTGATGGCAGACCTTTGGGTTTAGTGTGTGTCCGTGTTTCCGCGTGAGTACTGGTATCGAGGATGTGCATGAATGTGTGTGTGTTCCCCTTTGTTGCTGGTTCTCCATTAGTCCACAGTTTCTGTCTCTTTCTCTCGCTCACACACACACACACACACACACACACACACACACACACACAGTGGTATTGTCGGTGCTAATGGACAGCCAGGAAGCCAGCAAAGAAACTCTCACAAAAACACGCAAACAATCATGAAACAGTCAGTTCTCTTGGTATATTACCTCCATCTGTTGTCTCTTACAGACGTTTTGTCAAAATATTCTCCCTGCATCTCCTTCTCACAGCCAAACTCAATAGTGAAACAAACAAACAAACAAACAAACAAACAAACAAACAAACAAACAAACAAACACATGGACAATAGGGAAAGATCAATTTAACCCCAATCACTAATAACCCCGTGTGTGTGTGTGTGTCTGTTTGTGTGCGAGTGTGAGTGTGACCGAGCGCTGGTCTACACAAATAGCTTCAGGCCTCGGTGAGTTTGACTGACCCATTTTACATAGATGCTTAATGCATTTAGCAAAACATTGGCTCTCTCCGGACACAGTAAACTTAGCGCCTCGGAGTGAATTTCAATCCCTCAGCCATCAGCATCAGATGAGATTTTATTTCAACAGGCAACAGGGGGAAAAAAAATGACATGGCTGACTGTTTTTGTGAGCTCAAATAGTCATCTACATTATACAATTTATACTGAATTTAATCAAATCATTTTAACCAATTGAGAAAAGAAAATCACAAACTTTGTCCCTTAACCTACACACAATCTATGGATCCACGCTCGCAAAAGAAAATACAGTGATAAAGACGACACATTGTTATGACGTCATGACTGGGGAAGCAATTTTGACATAATGTTGCTTAAGTAAATAAAAATGAAAACATGAATAGATAAAATAGAAAATGAAAGTGATTATTTTTGTTGTTTCATTGAAATACAGAAGTACATTGAAACAGAACCATCAATTTATGTCACATTTTGATACACCTACACACCTACTTGTTTTGTTTTTTTTACTATTTTGTGCATTTAATGGTTTATTTATTCATTTATTGAGACATTTATTTCTTTATGTATTTATGATTTGGGCAGGTTTAATCATCCATACAGTATGTGCTTAATACTTTTGTTTTACTGGATCCTGTGAGGAACAGCATGCATTCAAAAAATATGTTTTTTTTTTGGTTTGGATCTTTTTATCTAGACACGCGGACCACACTGCATATTATTAAGTGGTCATGTTTTGTTTTTTTCCCTTCCTGCTCTGCTGCTGAGTCTTTGGGCCTGCCTTGTTTCCACTACAGCTGGAAAAGCTCTGTGTCGCCCTCCTTTCCTGTTATTTCTCATCCTCTGTCAGTATTTTCATGTCGGCTGAGGAGAACAGAGAGCCTGTCCTAACACCCTGTTCCCATCCTCACAGTAGCATTGGCTCACCGGCTGTTCTCAGTTTCTGTCTCCCTCTTCAGTTTACTGCATCGAAGCAAGACTTCTCCAGAGCTCAATGACTATAAATTCATTGCAGGTCCATTCTGATATTACACTGATGTCAAGCTAGCTGTTCCCGTAAGCCCATCATTCTATCCCTCTCTTTCTCTCATTCAGTCTTTCTCTCCGTTGCAGCCAGCTTTTTCTGAATGATATTTCCTCTCTGATGACGGCATGCTTTCCCCTCCCGCTCTCTAGTTCTCTCTCCCCCTCCCCCCTCTTTCATCCAGCTGCTGTTTTCCTGAATGAGCATAGAAGCCATCCCATGACCTCACCATTGGCTCAGCTGCCGTGCACCCCCCTCCCCCTCCCAAAGCCGAAAGATGGGGCGATGAAGATAATGATGGCGGTGCTGATGAAGATGGGGGGGGGGGGGGGGGAGAGATGGTGCGGCAGCCAAAAAACCGCTGCTGTTGCCATGTTATAAGGCAGCAAGAAACATCCAGTCCTCTGCAGACAATTGCGCATGTGCACACACACACGAGCATTCACATGCATGCACCGAATCCCTGCGCTTCAGGATTACAGCGCTTAATCTGCACGGCAACAGCACCCACGCCGCCGTAACACCGAGCTGATGGGTGAGAGACAGAGTAAGGAGGAAGGGACGAGAGAAAAAAGGAAGCAAAGGGAGGAAGTGCAAGGACAGAGAGAGCAAGAGACAGGAAGCGAGAAAATGTTACAGGGAGACACGCAGGGAGCTCGACAGAGACTCAGAGACAGAGGATGGGAAGGCAGCGGGGGAGAGGGAGACAAGATTAAGAATGGCTGCTTATTCATTCACAATTTCCTGTTCATTCAGAACGCCCGTCTGCCCAGTGGATCACCCTGTTACGTAAGTGAGTGAGAGGGGATAAAGAAATGAGAGGGGGCGGGGGTACGGGGGGTGACACAGGGTGAGGTCAGGTGAAGGAGGGCGGAGATGGAGGAGAAGAGGAGAAAACAGACGAGCGATCCATAAAGTCAACTGCGTTCATCCCATCCTTTTACTGCTGGACCGACATGAGCATCGCTAGCAGTATGTTATTTATGTAGTTTGATGATGATGATGATGATGGAAACTGATGATGTCACAATGGTTACAGAGCTGCAGGGGGGGAAGTGGTGCATACAGCACAGGCGATGTAGTCGTATTGGTGGTGCACTGCGCTTCATCAAAAAAAAAAGAAGCCCCGACTGCATCCGTCCTGCCTGAGACAAAGAGCCGGAGGATGTGCCCCCATCCAGATACAAAGTACTAATGTTATTAAATTGACTTGCTAAATTTCCCTGGTATAATTAAGCACAAAGGATCTAACTCGCAGAACAAACGCATCAACGATGACAGCACCACACCTCGTAATCAGGTGAATGGAAGCACAGGAAGAAGTGCAGAGGATCATGCGCATCATGGTGCAGCATACAGTACAAGTGAAACTGAGTTGTAGAGAGAGTCGTCGAGCACGTGGGAACAGTGTACAAGGACATACAGCCAACTAAGCAGAGAAGCAATGTGAATCCTTCTGCAGACTTCTGAAAAGAGATGAAGGACGAATGCTGGAGAGTGTTCTGTTGGCAGTACGGAAAAAAACACCACATCCTTTGTGCACACGTCTGACCTGCGATACGAATTGTGTTCAAAAGTTTGCGTTAAAAAGGAACAAAGATATTGTACTAAGTTAATAACAGATAGAGAAGACAAGAAGACGGTGGACAAACGCAACAATACACATATTTGAAGTGCTCGCCGTTGCGATGCTAATAATAACTGTCACTGAAATGAAATGACTCCATGTAAGTGCAGTATCAGAACCTGACAGTTGAAGAGGTTGAGGCCAGCAGAGAATACTGGAAATGGTTACAATGGATGGCATTGCCATTCACAGTTAGGATATGAACTTGCCATCCTGACAGAATAAACAACCAGCTGAACACACCTTTAGGACACGATTAAATCATGTGCACCGTTGATGTACATAACTGATGCCACGTGCAACTTTGACACTCCACCAATTTGAGTTAGTCTTACCCATGTTGGGTGAGTTACTGTCAAAATGTAACATAAGAGAACACCTTAATAGCCTCAACGTTTTTAAATGATTGAACAACATGTAGTGCAGTCTTTCCACTACAAAGATTGCACTGCATTGTCCTTTTCTCTGGTAATCTCAAAGTAATGGGAGTATACCCACTTCGAAAACATAGAGTCCGACTCCACAGTCAGTTCTATCCTTCGCCATCACAATTCTTCTTCAAAGGATATTTTTTGATGGAACTGGGATGATGTCGATAAATTCTTATAAAAACATCAATTAATGCTTAAATTCATATGGTATCATGTTACTTGACCTAGTAATTGTAACAATATTACAGAAATTCTATAAGAAAGACATTATAGTGCCGCACTACTTATTAAAGTAATATATTACTGTTGCCCAACATGGGTCTTACTGATAAAGGCTCTGATTGGCAACGTTCCTCCAACCAGAAAGAAGAGCCATTCATGAGAGAGACAGAAGACCTTTTTGAATCACAGACAGAATTAGATGTGGTGGTGATTCAGAGGTCTGGAGCCAGGCAACTGACACAACAAGGGAAACATGTATCTTGTGTAAGAGAAAATACATTAGTAGTTTAGTTGTTGTAGCAGTAGTCATACATTTACATGTCATTGCCTAGCTCAATCATCCCCTGTCCTCTGTAACAGCATCTGCAACTTCACAAATCCTCTTGTTTCTTGCCTGATTGTACGTTTTTTTTTTTCATTTACAGCAAAAAGTTAAAAAAGAAAAGAGAGGCCAGTGCCTCAGTCTGTGTCACCTTTGGCACCCCCGCCACTGAAAATATATAAAACAAAAAGGGAGTTCATGAGTGGGGAGAGCAACGCCAGGATAAAAGAGACAAGAGACAGATAGAATGAATCATGGCATGATGACTAACGTCTTGCATAACCCAGTCTGAGAATCCTTCTTGCTTGTCAGTGAGCGCCCACAAAAAAAGGTTTTGTAAGCCTCCCACTGTGCCGTCCTCAAAACCCAGTCCTACAGACACACTAACACCATGTGTTACCACATAGGTAAACATTGGCAGGTCTGCAGCCAAACTGGCTCATGGGAATGGACTCAGTTGGATGTAGATGACAGAGTTTTGTAAGACATCATATTCCCTGAGCTCATTACGAGCCATGGGGCCACTTCAATCTAACACAGACACAAATCTGCATTAATTCATTTGATACTGCAAACGCTGGTTAATGTTACTGTGGCTCACTAGCAAATGTCAGCTAACCACTAGCTAAGTGATGACAGTTACAAATGTTTTTGTCTTTGTACTCAGTAGAAGTGAAAAAGTAATTAATATATCTGTTGTTTGACAACTTACTGTACGTTAGCCAACAATGGCAGATTGTGAAGCGTACTCCCACACGTGAAAGAAGTTGTATAAAGTCTTTTGTGAAAGTTGATTAATTGTGTCAGGTTATGTCAAATCTGTGTGTGTGGATTTGGACAGAAATTAGCTTATCACTTACGACTTCAGCTCCCTTATCCGGCTTGAGGCTACATTAGCCACTATTAGCATAGTAAATCTGAAAACTGCCTACAGACAGTGGTCAAGTTGCATTGAGGGCAATGTGGGCACATCTTTAAAAAAAGGAAAAGAAAAGTTGCATCCATCAAATGTCAAACTATTTTATCAAAAAGAATGTTTGCATACATTCAAGTTGTATGCAGTTTCACACAAGAGCAATTAACAAAATAATAAAAAAAAAACCCACTTTAGACTATAGTAAGCATATGTGTGTGTCCAAACTGTGTGCGCAACTGAGTTCAGCGAGTACAGTCCCTGTCCCACATGAACAGGAAGTACAGTGTGAGACCCGTTTAGAACTGGGCCATCACGCAGGAACACATGACTGTGAGGGAGAGTTATGAATGAGAGCTGCATATACGGCTTAGAGTATGTAAAAAAAGATGTCCTTGTTCATGCAAGGAGATAGAGGATAACTACTTTTATTCCAGTCTGCAGGCTGAATTAATAAAAAATGCAAATAACCACGCACAGAAATAAACCTCACTGACGCCAAAGAACAACTTCTACATCAGTTTTAATCAGCATTAGATTCATTTTGTATACTGTACGTGTGCTTCCTGTGGGATAAGCAGATATGAGGTTATGTTAGGCTGTGTGAGCCGTGGGTAAGTCCTGCAGTTTTTTTTGTTTTTTTTTTAAGCTGTGCAGTAGTTCTATCCTCCGATTTCTCTTATTTCTAAGCGATGGCCTACTTGTGTTTGTGACTCCCCCTCCATCACCCTCCCAAATACAGACTTCCCTTCTACGTCATCCAAACCTCCCCCGTGGATTTCGCAGTTCTATCCAACCAAAATAAATAGCCTATGGGAGTGAATGAATCAGACATTACCCCCCCTCAATTTAAGATTAAATAACTTGAGTCTCTTGCAATGTAGCCTGTCAATTAATTAGGAAGAATGATTTATTTTCCCCATTATAATGTCTATAAGAAGCCAAACATTATAAAACATTCATCCATCCTTTTTTTCTTCATTGTTTTCCAGGGTTGGTTGGCAGTGGCAGAATGTTAACCAAGGTATTCCAGATGTGCCTTTCTAGTCCACCCTCAAAAGTTGAAAAGCATTAGTCTTTAGTAAAGCGCAAAAAAATAATATATGTTATAATCTTTACACTCAGTCAACCTTATGCCTTGATTCCACTTGGCACGTTCCTGACGTTACGTGTACGACATGGTTTTGTTCCTTCCTCCACGCGGCTTCCCATCCCACCGGGAGCATTTAAGACATGCCTTTTAGATTTCATATTCTGATCATTTTGTGATTTTGTTCTCAATGTGTGTGCTTCTACAATGAGTCTGTTTTATCTTTTTATATTTTTGCCTTATTTGTATGTTTCCCGTGTATGATTTCCTGTCTAGAGTGGTTGCGAACAGCTACGGCTGACATGTTGTGGCCGTAATGCAACGAAGACGTGCCCTAGGGAATTTATGGGTGCACTTAAAGATATCCAGACCAAAACCATACCGAAACCCCAAGCTACAAATTGATTACTACTAAATCTGACAAAAAATATATATAGTTTAACTTGTTTCTGCTGATATTGTTTCAGCTATCATGTTAGTCTGCAACAAGCACCTTAATGTAACCCTTCTGAAATCCTTTACTTCTGCAGGTTCCTACCACTTTTATCCAGTAAACTCAGAGTGAAAGCATAGTGCGCAGAGCATCACACACATTCACCACAGCTCTTTAAATTGTCTCAATTCAAACTATTTTCAATATTCATTAAAGGCCAAGTGGATCCACATATGTAGACTGTGAAAGCTTGTGCTGAGTGAGTGCATTTCATCACAAAGAGTGCAGCTCCATGTTTGGATACCTCATATACCGAGAAATAGCTCTTTCGGCAACTGATGAACCGGAGCAGTGCTGTCTCACACCAGTCTGCATGTTCATTGCCAGGTAAACATGGCAGCCAGGTGCAGGTAAATACAGGTGATGCAGTCCCTGGCCCGGACTGGTCCTGTTTACCGGCATCAGGAAGCAGAGCTGGCTGCAGGAGGCTTCTGATGTGGTCTGTCTCTGGCTTGGTTTTGTTTTGAAGGGATGAGGCATTTGTCTTTAGCCCTCATGTGCTATTGGCATGGACAGAAGGCTTTCCTGTAAATCTAAAGGAAGGATTTGCAGTTCTTTCCCTCCGCTTCTTTGATCGACTCTACCTGTGTTTACTTAGTGCTGCAGTAGTTCTTAGCTGGGAAAGTCTCTTATCAAGTGTAACAAGTTGCTGTTTACTGACAACTCCATTAAAAAATGATTAATATTACATTACTAATTACTTGGTATTAAACATGATAAGGAAGGATATATTTACAATGTTAAGTTTTGTGAACAAGGCAAAAGGATGTAAAATGAGGCCGAGTCATTCCAGTCTGAGAGAAGCCTGGATCAGCCAGGGTCACTTGAGCAAGGCAGAGCCGCTCTCCAAAGGGATAAAAGTATTCAAACCCAACATCAAAACAATCTTCAAAACACAAAACAAAGTTTGCTTTTCATCAGTACATTCCCACCTTTCAGTTTTGTACATCCCATGACAGTAACCAACTTACACCCTGTCCGCAGTAACACACACACACTACTCAATCTCGTGAGCTTTTACCAGAAATCACATATACAGGTGAAGGAGCTGGCTGGGTGAGAGGAATTCACTACTCTCCCAAACACATGTGGCACGTGGGTCTGATGTCTGCCTCTCAAGACTCATCATCCTCATCTTAATCAATTTGTACAGATTTCCTTTTTCTCATTGTTTGCAGTAAATAAACTGGAGCCAGAGGAGATAAATATTGATATCGAAAGTTAGGCACAGCACAAATAGCAACACACCAAGGCAAGCTCATGAATAATATGACACGTTGTTTGCTCATTCTTCAATCTTACATATACTTCTATGAAGTCACGACTGCATATTCAGAGCCATTACATTCATCCGCTCATTCACACTGAGCGCACAGCCTGGGGGCGGATGGCGGACAGAAATCATTAATTCTTTATGAGCATTCTGGGAGCGAATGTGTCACGACGCTAACTGCTCAGCCTTTTAATAGCACAATTTAGGATAACTGTCTCGGAAGCAAATGTTAATGCTAATTTAATGATTCCAACATTTTTGTAGTTCTAAGTAATTACCATCTACGGATAAACCAACATCTCCGGAAAAGTTTGGCATTCCCCACAGCTTGAAACGACATTGTGTGAACGGTTGAAGAAACAGTCTTGTATCCACACTTGTGGTTCTGGTCGGTGCACTGCTTTGGTTCGGACTGAGACACCTTGACAAATTTTTGATGGATTGTCATAAAACTTACAGACTTTTGGTCCCCACAGTGTGAATCCTACCAAGTAAAGTAGAAGAGAAGAATCTTCTCAGGATGTATACTAAGAACTTTGGTGATACCCTTGGCTTTTTTTTTTATTCCCTCATTGGGACAAAACTTCAGTTGCGATCTCAGCTTTCTTTTTTGTTTTAGGAAGCTTTAACACGTATGCAAAATCACCATTCACCTTTTTTTTTTAAACTCCCATTCCATGTAAGGAAAAAAAAATAGTAAAAAACGTTTGCATCCGTTGGCAAAGCAACATCTTGGCTTTGTGGGCAGATCATCTTAGGTGAATTCTAACTGGCAAAATTGCAGCGCAACTAATAGCGAAGACGTGTATGTGTGTGTGTGCACTTGATCCCACAAAAGGACTGCAAACCAGCAGACATCCTGCACTGCACACATTCAGGTAAACATTCACGAATGTCTGACCGCCGCCTACTGCTGATCAGCGAATGTTAACATGCTAACTTGTTAGTTAGCTAATATGGTGAACGTGGTAACATTATTCCTGCTAGAAATCATAGTTTCTATTATCTACTAATTTCCTCACACTGATGTTTTTCTCATGAATGAATCTTAAAGCTTCTCATTAATTAAAGTTTCTTCTAATGACGTTAAGTTGGCAGCATGCACGTGTGTTTTTGTCTATTTTCCCTCTCTGTTGTGTTTTAATATGACATGAAATCTGTAAAAGGGAAGCAAGAACACATAAAATTGTGTATTATAAGGGTTATTGTGTATTTGTATTTGGAAAACAAAAGAAAAGTTTTTAATTATTGGATCATTTGATCTCACTGTGAAGTGGACAGGTGCTTGAAAAAGCAAAAAAAACAAATCAAAAACATTTGGGTTTGAAATATAACATAAATACACGAAAATGAAATACAAACTAAGCATAATACATAACACATACGTGTCATTTTTATGACTTCCACCCTTCATAAAGCTTGTCACATTTTCTCATGTGAACCTAAGCCACACTGTTTGCCTGCGCGACCACAACCAAACAGCTCTGAGCCTCCGTTGGTCTGAACCGGCAAATGATGACCCGTGCAGGAGTTTGTCTTTGACGGTGTGTTCTCACATGCTTCAACATCTTTTGCTGTGGGCTATGATGTGGTACAGCGAAGGCGTTTTCCTGCTAAACCTCCGCCCACTCCTTCTACATTAAGTCCCGATGCCACACCAAAGGCCAAAGACATCTGGTGTGTCTGTAATGAGGTGCTCAAAAGCCTGCAGCTTCCCATCAGAAAACACGGTCTACACGGTGATAACAACCCTGGGCAAATCAAATAGTCTAATTTGTCTATTCTGTAAATAATTTGGACTACTATGTGTAACAGTTTGGCAAAAAAAAAAAGCATTTAGTCTCTTATTGATGCGTTGGATGAAACATGGAATGTGCAGCAGATTGTTAATGTTGTGTATTTTGGCTACTAACAGCTTTAAATCCTTGTTTGGCGCTGAACATTGTGGGATTTTTTTTTGCCCAAAATTGACTGAATTTGTGAGTGTTGAGTATGTCTTCCGTTCCTTGTCCACACTATTCTCATCACATTATTCTTGGACTGCACAGTCATTCTGACACCACTGAATCACTCCTTTCCCATGTGCTCAATTTGCTCTAATTTGTCTTTATCACCCTCGTCTCTTAATCCTTTCTCCGTTTCTGTACAAGGTTTCCAATCCATGATCAGTGTTTGGTAACAGATGCGTTATCCTTTTTGGTATTAAACAGTTCATCAATATTCTAAAAAGTCTAATTGTGTTATTACAGTCGTTGCTATTTAAATGTTGTATAAGGTCCATCATTTTTGGTTTACGCTGATTTTAAATGTTTTGCTGTATTTAAAGAAACTAATACCTTTTTTTAAAATGCAAATAGTATTTCTTGATTCCGGTTCTCAGAATTTTAAAGGTGCTAAAAGGAACTTATAACTGGTTATGAAATAGAAAATGAAATGTAGTACTGATCCTTCTCTATGATTAACAATATGCCTTTTAATCTGCTCAATTGTGAGTTATCCGAGTTTGAAGTGTAATAAAATCAATCCTGTTTTGTTTTTTTTCAGCCTGAGGAAAAAGCTACTCTTTAGTCTGGTGGTATGGCACACTGAACACTGAAAACAAAGTTAGGTTTGTTTCACTTTTGTCATCTTCTATCCAAAGCAGCTGCCAGGATCAACCAAAAATGAATGTTCCTTGTTGTAGCCTTTAAAGTTAAAAATGTGATTACATCTCTTTATAATAATATCAGACATAAACTTAGAAGTTTATAATCAAAGTTCATTACTGACCTTGAAAATGTGTAATTTGCCAAAAATCTTAACATATCAGGTTAAGGTCCATTTCCTTGCTTGCTTTCTACAGTTTTCTTAGATTTCATCAGAGCAAGGAGTTTCCACAGTTAATGGTTCCAATGGCTTCACCAGGAATGAGAACCTGCTCACTTTGCTCAATCTCAATAATTAAGCAATTTCTTCCCCCCACAAAAATCATGGGACTGTATAAAATGCTCGTTGAAGGTTGAAACCTGTGGAAAAAAGCTACTCAGGGGACTGAATTATAATTCTCCTCTCATTTACAAAGCACTGCCTGAGATATTTGATCAGCTACATGGTTCAAGAAAAACACTGAATTTGCTGTATTTTGTATCTTTGTCACAGAGATACTGATAGCTTAGATTGAAAGAAGGTCATTTCACTTGGGACAGCGTATACTCTCCAAGCAGGAAAATAAAACATAAAAAACATATCATGGAGTGAGAAATCAGGTAGCCTAAAGCAACAGTTACAGGCCAGACAGCTGCAGGTGAGAGCTATCCTGCCAGGGTGTTGTGTGGTTCTGTGTGGTCATTGTCCCAGTAAATCCTGATCTGAGGTTTTTTTTTTAAAAAAAGGTGGCTTAGCAGATGCATCAAGTGGTTTCAGTGAGCATCCTGAAGCCACAATGATAACAGTGATTATTTGACTAATCCTTAAAGTTTTGAGTTAATATGCACATGCTGTAGAGACTTGGCTCACAAACATCCTGCAAGTCTCAATTTAGTAGTTTGTGAGAAAACAAAGAGATTACGTGGAAGAAGAGACATTTGGATAATTACAGGTGCTCGCAGAGTGTGTGCTCATATGATCCGACAAAAGAAACTGGCAGGAAGTCTGAGGCCACTAATTGTCCTCAAATTGCTTCCAAAAGACCGCATGATGACAGCGGGTAACATCCAGTGTTTGAGTCAGGCACACACAGACATACACAGACACACACACACAAACAACAGTGATCAGATTAGCAAATCTTACCTTAGATTAGTCAGACTGCACAGCAGCTGACACATACTCATTTCCTAGTCTTACCGTTGACTTTAGGTGCATCAAAGCAGTTAGTGTCTTCAAACACACACGCGTGCACACACATACACTTTACAGCGCAGCAGTGAAAAGCCAACCCAGCGTGTTACCTCAGCACCTTGGCACTAACCAAAGCAGCAGATCATTAAAAAACCATGAGCAATTTCCGCTGCCCCCCCCCCCCCTTTTTTTTTTTTTTTTTTTTTTTTTTACAAATGGTAGTTAGAGCGAAATGCTGCAGACCTCACCTCACTGTAAGCCAGGAGGCTAAATTATGTATGGTACCTTGAGATGACATCATTCATGAGAGTCCTCTGGAGAGAGCCCACGTCACTGGTGATTCCAGCTCTACGCTGTACTGTGAGTTTGTAATGAAAATACTCATAACACTGTGTGAATGTGGAATAAAGCAACAAGACCAAGAGTTTAAAGCCACGCTAGTGACTCTGTGCATCAGTTAGGCATATGCAGTGCTTTGAGCTTTACTCTCACATCAGCACTCAAAGGGCCGTGACATACCATAGCAACGCTCAGCCATCAGCCAACACCGTGGTCTTCGATGGGTGGATGTGGTTCAAGACAGTTGTTGTGGTGTGTCCTTCAGTGTGGCTGGCCCTTATCGGAGGCTTTTTGTCCAATTGAGCACGTTGAATTGGCAGCGGAGCCCATCGGTGAAAGTAATCAATCTGATTGGCTGCAAATTAATGAGCGAGTCCAAATGTTGCACCTCAGGATCCTCAGGACTGTTCCCATTAATGTTGACATTTTACATTAATAAATCACTGTTTCTCCATGTGCATAACTGAAATAAGCGTGGTGGAGTTGGTGGCTTCCAGACTTTTAGAAAAAGTTTTTTTTTGTTAATGCCATGCCCATCAGTAGAGCTGTTGGAATGTGTGAAGGGAGAATTAAAGAGTCCTCTGAGCATCTGGAGACCCATGCATCTTTCTCGAGAGCCCTCTGCTAAACCATGAACAAAAAAAAGAAGGAAATTACCAGAAAGGTCAAAATCGGAGGACAAGCAAATGCAACGATGAACTATCATTTGAGTCAAATATATCACCAACTGCAGACAAGGAAGGGTACAAACACAGGAGGAGTGCAGTCCTGCATGAACATGAACCCATGTACCAAATGTGATGGCGGTCTACCCATTAGCATGATGAAGATATAACGTTTGTGGGTCTAGTATTAGGTGTTCAGTTAATGAGTGTGTGGAAAGTGAGAACAAAAATTGCGTTAAGTTCACAATATCAGCAGAACAATGTTGGGCTCTTCCAGACTTTTTCCTGCACTGGACTTAGCTATTTCTGGTGCATCTTTGTATGGTGGTCACGATCAAATACTTCAATGATGTTTTCAAGGCTGTTTAACAAGTCATAAATGCAACACAGCGTGTTTCCTTTCTGGCTGTTAGAGAGTAAGGAGCCGGTATTTTGTCAGAAGTAACAACAGTGACTCACGACACAGTTTTTCTAGTGATATTGGGGGGGTGTAACTTCTCCACTATGACTCACCCTCAGTGATCAACGCTACAACCTGCAGGTCACAGGAGGTGTGTGTACAACATAATTTTATAATGATGGTGATTATGGGCATATCATAAAGGAAGTGACTCAACTTAAATGTGTACAGCTGTGTGTGCAGTGATTCACTCTTTCCATCTTCAAATTGTTGTTTTTCCGTCGTGCCTTTGCAAAATCTGATATGATTCATTGTTCCAAAGCTCCCTAAGATCACAGTCAAATCCACATTTACATGCACTATAATTACATGAGTGAAGAAGACTGCTGGGTACAGTGGGTGGACTCTGTTATGAAGCTTTCACACCCATACAGGCCTGGATGAACGCTGGCTTTGTTGTTGTGGTTTACACTTCAGCTGCTGCATTGTGACATTAGTGCCCGTGCTACTCAAGGTGTTCCAATTCAGTGTCAGTCAGACATTAAAGTCTGCATCTTTGAAGAAATTAATGATGTGATAGAAAAAGGCAAGACCGTCTCTCAAGGCTTAAACACAAGATTCTCTTAAAAAGGCATGATGATTCAAGCTTCATCAGATGCCACACCAAATGAAGCACAACCGTATGATCATATGGGCACGTCGTATGCGTTTCGGCCAAAAAGACCACAGCGGATGGCCAACTGAGAGGAAACACCTCTCCACAGCAAAAGGAAGCAGTAGTCTGTATTCATCATTCAAAAAAAAAAAAAGAAACAACAAGACTCAGGACTCAGGATATGCCAGGGTATAGAGTACCATTTTTGGCACCAGTGTCGCTAAAAGAGCCAAGAGTCAAGAATATGTGATGTAAAGTTGAAAATGGCACTGGTAAAGAGGCAAAAAATAAGGAGAAACTGCACTAGATGGGATAAATCATGCATAATTCAGTGAAGGGACGACCCCCCCTTTTTCTTTTACAGCTGAACAACCAATCAGACTGACGACCCTCACCGAGAGATGATCAGCAATTTCACATGCTCGATCAGCCAAGAAGCCACCGACTAGGAGCTGACTAATACCAATAGTGCGGGATATACATGCATCAGGGCCCAGATCAGCCCAGTTGCCAGGATATTATGATAGCGTGTAACATTTCTGCAAACCAACCAAACATCCGTGGCATATCACGTTCACGTTGTAACCTTATTAGCCACCTGTCGCAGCAGGACATGGCGGGGAAGGTGGTGACATTATTACAAGCCAACAAGGCTGCCAAATGAGCAGTTTGAGTCGCACACACCTGGAGACACTTCCAGCCATTTTGGTAGCATCAAAACCAGGAGTTTATTACGGAGACCTGCAGACATTTCTAACAACTAAAATTGTCTAGTTTTTTCACAGAAAGTCAGACTGTCTCCATCCCGATCGTGGCGACCAAAACAGGTATTTTAAGCCAAACCATGATGCTTCCCTAACCCTTACAGGGTGGTTTTTGTGTCTTACCCACAGCATTCAGACAGAAGATAAATAGAAAATTGAACCCAAATAAGCGTTCAGTCTGATTCGTCTGCGGTATTGCAGAAACATACTTGGCCAACATTTATTCTGGAGATAAGGTTGGCCCAAACGCTCTGGTGTCCTTTATTTTGAATGAGCAGCAGCACGGCATAGCTCACCACACCACAGACTCAAATCTAGCTTTATAAATGGTGTTGTAAGGGGAAAGAGAATTAAAGAGATTGATGGCAACAATAAAGGAAAAAAAAACAGAGCGAGCTGGAAAACAAATACACACAAAAGAGGAATTAACAGAATAAAGATGTGATTCAAATATATGGAATGAAACCAACAGATGGATGCAGAAATACACAAGTAGAGCAGTGTCACAGTATAACATGCCATGGTGTACTGAAAAACAGGACACGGTGTACTTCCTCCATGACCAACCGGATTGTTTGTTCAGAGCTACCTGTTGCATAATGTGCAGTTATCTGCAGCAGCGCAGCAGGGGGAACACGGACGGACAGATGGAACATGTATGACAGCTGAAGGCGTTGCGGCGTTGCATTACTTATGAGATGAGTCATGGTGGAGCTGTGTGGAAACTGTGTGAGAAGCTCTGCGGGGACTCCAAACATGAGACCTGCAGCCCCTTTGTGAGCCATTTGCCATGCACTGCTCCGCCTCACATGCATGTAGACTTCTACTAGCAACAACACAAGCATGCAGAGAACATGAAATTCCTTCTGCTGCTGGTCGTTACATTACACAAAGGCACACATTCTCTCTTCTGTGCACACACAAACTCTCACTCAACACGCATGTTAACTCTACATGCGCACAGTACACACACTGTTTTAATCAACTCTTTCACTGAAGCCACTCTGACTCATTCATATATTACGCAACTTCCCATAAGCCCATGATCTCTGAGAAAGCCTTAACTATAATCTTATTCCAATCCTCCGTGTGAACGGATCTATTTGTTTTCCTTCATGTAGCCATAGAAAACAAAAACAGAACTATGATCAAATTGCAAATCGTGTTTTTTTCGCCGGGCTCTGTGTTTCAGATTCAGATTCAAAGTCAGACCACTTTATTTGTTCCAAATGGACAATTCAGTTGCAGCTTTTCCAGACGTCAAACATAAAAAAAGCATAAAATCATTACAACGATCATTCAGTCATTCAGAAAACAATTTAAGAGGCACATAGGTAAGTCATAAATAAATAAATAAACAAATAGGTTAAATTCTTTTAAAATTAGTGGGGTCTGTGTTTAGGAGTTAAATGGCAGATGGAATAAAAGACTTTGCGTATCGATTTGATTTGCTCTTGGGCACATTATAGCCTCGACGAGAGGGCAACAATAAAAACTCGGTCGACATAATATGGTCTGGTTGGCTGATAATTATTTTTGCTTTCTCAGCTGCTTGTTTTTCACAGATAGTGCCCAAATTCCTCTGCTGAATGCCTGTAATCTTGGAACATACTTTAACAATGGTGTTTAAGCAGATCTTCTGATTCACAGACAACCCGTTGAACCAACAGATAAAGGAAAAAGTTAAATGCTTTCAATAAAAGATCCTGGACATGCGTCCATTCACCAACACCTGCTGGATTCTGTTTATAAAAAAAAGTCTAAAAGCAACACTAAAAACTGATCTGGTAGCTTAAAATAGGATGCAAGGTGGTCAATAAAAATATGAGGCTGCATTTTATCAAAAGCAGAAGAAAAATCAGCAAATAAAACTCTTGCGTGGGATTTTGGTTTCTCTAGGTGCTTGTACACTTTATCTTTGATGAAGAGTTTTGCATCATCAACACCCTTACCAGCTTGATAAGCAAACTGCAAGGGGTCTAATTTACCATCTGTGAGAGAGACCATCTTATCTTTTATAACCTTTTCAAAAATCTTCATGACAAGAGATGTAAGTGCAACTGGTCTGAAGTTACTTAGCTCCTTGGCATTTCTAGATTTGGCAATAGGCACGATGGGAGAGGTTTTCCAGATTGTTGGTATCTGGCCGCGTTCAGCACACATTTGAAAGAGTTTGGAAAAAGCCTCACTGAGCTGTTTGGCAGAGTAAAGCAGTGTGCATCCACAGATGGCATCGGGGCTTGCAGATTTCCTTACATTGACCTTTTTAAGTAAATGTGTGACACATTCCTGTGATATCACAATTTCATTGTGAGGTACCGATGAACTTCTAAGCAAGAAGACATCGTCCGAAAAGTCAGCTATCTCAAAACGAGAAAAAAAATTGTTAAAAGCAGGTCTAAATCATCTATCCCATTTAGGCTGATAGATCGTTTTTCATCATTAGCATACTGATTAATGGATGCAATGGTTTTAATACCATGCCAAACTGCCTATATTTTGCTTTAGCTTTCCCTATTTCATTCCGCACTTCCCTACAGGCCATCTTCCTCTCCTGGGGATCCCCTGTGAAGTAGGTCTGTTTCTTTTTAATAATGATTGATGTAAGTTCCTTTGTAATCCAAGGCTTGTTATTTGGATATCTAATCACCTTTTCAGAGGCAAACTGTGGTGCCTCTGATTTGCTGCTGAAAGAGAAACACCTGTGAAACAGTTGCATGCAGCAGCCACATGGTGTCATGAGTTGAGTGGCCAACATGTTGGTTTCCTCAGCTTCAACCTGGCCAGTCTGGCATCAAACACTTGCTTTACAAGAGGCAACAGGCAACAAACAGATAAATTCTACAGGGGAGAATGCAAATTCTCTGTTATTTTTCCAACCGAAACTCACCAAACCCAACCAACACCTCCCTGTCTCCAGACTCTTTAATTTCCGTTATGAGATGATCACGTACACTTCCCAGTTGCCGGTGAAAAAACGAGGTGTGTAACTATTAATCAAGCATAATGTGGTAGCAATGTGCCATCTTGGCAAATGTGCCATGGCCTTTATCCTGAACATAAATGCATAGCTGCTCTTAAAAAAAGTGTAAAAAAAAATGAGGAAAAGCAAAAACAAAACAGCAGATTACTGTGTTTGTCCCTGCAGTTGAAGAGAGCTTCATCCAACACAGAATTAAAAAAAAACATTTTCAGAAAATATAGTGTTTGCATGACAGTAAAGCATTTGTGATACAAAAGTTAATATCTCACAAAAGAATATGTTAAGTCTTAGATCTGGGCCCCTCTACTGAAATACGAACATACTACGTAGCTGGATGGTAGAAAATGCATCATCTCCCTGATCTGTAGCCGAGAAAAGGAAAATCTGGGAACTCACGCCTCCTTTCACAGCATCAATATTTTAGCCTCTCACAAGCCTCTGCTTCCGCTCAGCAGTGATGCCATGTTGAGTCAGATGTTTGACTTTAGAAGTCTTAGATCATTTTGCGAGGGGAGGGAGAGGGGTTAAAATAGGCCAGTGAAGGCAGAAACGGAACATATTATGCCTCCATTCGAAAGACAATGCTCTTCTTCTAACTCTGTTCTCTTTAAAAATGAAAATATGGGGCCTTGAAGGTGTGGATGGAGGGTCACGACAGAGAGGAAAAGCGTTTTCAGATTTAGTCACCCAAGCAACAGAATCCCTCCTGTGATTTATAACAGTCCTATTTAAAGGCCGCAGGAAGCTGGAGTTAAAGTTACGGCCTTGAAGGACAGTTTTCCACTGTCAAGTGAGGGCTCGCCCCCAGGTGTTAAAAGTGAGCTTGTTTTATGACCCTGTTGGTGAACATATTCATCGGCTGTCGCAGCCATCTTCTGCTGTCACTATGTGGTAACCATGACACAGATTGAAAGTCTTGATCATTTATGTCCATGAATTAATAATTTACGCCCTCAAATTACTTAATGGGATTCATTGGATGAATACTAAATTATTAATTTAAGGGAACAAATTACTAATTTATGCACATGAATTGTGCTTTTTGGTCATACGACCCTCGTCACACATCATTCCTTTGCTGCTGTGTGGTCACTGGTAAAAGAGTTCAAAGGTCACTGAGATTTCCCCTGAAGGATGAGCCTGCTGCTTATCAGGTGTGTGTGAGGAGGCTCCACCCTTCAATGCGGGGCGACCTTTTGAACTTCCTGTTAGGACGAGGTCAAACTCCTCAGTGTTTACCGGGATACACAGGAATTTTTACTACATGAAAGGTCTGCTGGGAATTCCACAAGTGGCCCACTTCAAATGAGGGCTGTTCTGCCTTAAAGGGCCAAGCATGTGACCCAGGGCTCACAGGTCAAGTAAATAAAGCTTAATGGCGGCGCATGAGGAACAAGAATGTCAGCTTTTAAAGCACTTTGTTCTGTAGACAGGCTTTATAGACTTTGTTTTGAAGATGTTATGTTGTATTTGTTTTGTTCTGGTGGCCAATAAAGTAAGGAAATAAATTCACAACTATTTTCAGTTTATTGGCTTTTATTGATGAATGTCTATGGAACAATTTAGAAACTGATGATACCAATAAATCTCTTATTATGTTGTTGTAGTGTTAAGTTTTTTTTTTTGTTTTTTTTTGCTAAAATGGTTTATAGAAAGATTTTTCTTGTTCAGAATAGACTTGATTGGCTGAGGTTCACAAACAACAGCTTAAAATAATAATTAGTTGTTTCATAAATAGTTTAAATTGGTAAATAACAGTCTGCGGGCAGCATTTAGGGGCAGAAATGGAATACAAGTTATGTAATGAGTTGTATAGTCACCCGAAAGTAAGAATCGTTGTGTTTTTGTTACCACAGAATGAGCCTTTCTGTGTCTACAGAGGAAGCAGGTCCTCCTCCATGCAGATTGCTGTGTTGCACTGCCATGTCTGTAGGAAACAGTTGCCCAGAAGAAACAAACCAAACACTGGCTGAAGAGAGGGACTTTCACATTTTAGTCGCCACCGTAGTGGAGGATGAGGCGAGGGGTGTTCAGTTGGTTGCAAACTGCAACCGGACTGCTAGATGCTACGAATTCCAGCACACTGACCCTTTTAAATATTAATTTGATAAACAACTCCAGCTGGTCAGTGCCAAATGCCAACTAACTTCACTGACTTATCACGCTTGCTAAAGCCTGGTTTCATCCAAATTAAACAGCGGCTATTTGGAGCAACACACTGAAGTGTTTTCTGATCTTAAGCACATTTCACCAGAACAACGTCATTTGTCTGTGCCCAAAGCCGCTAGAAAGGTTAGCTAAGGTTCAAACACTACCTGGTTACTCTACAAGCTAAGGTTTGGGGAGCCTACTTTTTGACATTAACATTTAAATAACCACCTTGGGAAGGTTAGGAAAGCCTTGTCATCAGGGTTACAATAATAACCCCATGGTTAAGGTTAGGCGACAGTCGGGGTCGTGCTCAAAAGACCTCACAATATTGACGGTCAGAAGCGAAAAGGGAAGCAAACTGTCTGCTTTGTTAAAATCGTGACATTTTGCTTCTCGCTGGGCAACATCCCCTAACTTCCTTGTCTTCTCCTGTCGTAAAACTTACAGGGCTCACTAGAAGGCTTTGTCACTTGAGCTTAGGGATGTTTGGAGCATATGCAAAAACAACTCATTCTCTTGGTTTTTTTTTTCTTAAATATCATGCCATGTATTTCATGTGGCAAATCCAACATGTTAGCATGTTTTGGCTTTTTTGGGGCAGGTCACAGATATTGGTGATGCTGAGTTGCATTTCATAATAAATGTTGCTTTTTTTATGTCTTATCCTTGTCTATCTATTTAACCTGAGGACTGGCAAATAAAAGCTAGCTGTTATCAGCCCTTACTGGGTTAAAAATATCTCTTTCCTGGCAACAAAATGAATAAAAATGCTCTTGAGAAATGAGTACACAGGATGCACATGCACAGTGAAACATGCTTTGCTTTAGTGATACTTGTTCCTGAATGGCAGCGTTTGTTGAGCGGTCATGTGAACTGTAGTGGTTAAATTTGGCTTCCTCTCTGCATCCCATGACATCCTTTGAGGGCAGGCGTTTGGGGACTGGAGGGAGGGGCCGAGGAAAAAACTACTGCACCACAAGTTCACCGATAAACATAAAGATCTTTCTGATCGAGGACAACCTGACGACAGCAGCGTCTCATGTTAACGCCGGGCTGAAGGCGGGGCTCCAACATCCGGAGCGGGATCCACATATTGACACTCATCAGTGTCAGGATGTGAGAGCTGCCTGCTCGCTAACCTCTGAGTCAACATGCAAAGTGTCCTGATAACAGCATTAATGCTGAGCCACTGAGATCTGCTCACATGACACTTTCAGAAGGAGGCACATGCAGCAGATGTATCCCTGTAGTATGCATGCACACAAATACACAACGTTATGCACATATGAAGGCACATTGATTTGAGTTTTTAGGTTAAATTTATTAAATTTATTAAAATTATTAAATTACAAATGAGGCACCTTATCAACTGTGTAGCCTATTTTATTCGCTCCAAACCAAAGTGTAGACAAAAGATGGCAGTAATACACAGCAGTAGTGGAATAGAAGCCGATGTGTAGGTTGAAAAAACGGAAGCGATAAACTTGAAAAGAGGAAGTCTTCTTCACTTAGAGCGGAAACCGAGGATCAGCCGTGTGAGCTAATTTTCGAAAAAAAAATTAAATCTCCCAAAACCCTAACCTATATTAAAATCTACTAAAACATTTCAAGGCTGGATATTGAGAAAATTATTCAGTTTTGACAATAATAATAACATTGACAATGTTATGCTTCATGGAGAGGAATCTTTTAGGTCTGGGCTTGATGTTAATATTAAGATCCAAATTATGTGATATTTTGATTAGAGCTCCAGGACTTGGGGGTCAAGGTTTGGGATTGGGTTGCACCAGCTACTGTCCTTTGCTGAAAGCATGTAATCCCTCTTCATAGTTCTGTTCATTAAGTGGTGAACCACCAACTATCCATTCACAAGCTCCCTGAAAAGCCCCATGAACTAAACCCTCCTGTCAGTTTTCTCAGCTTTCTGATCGCTCACACAGCGGAGGACATTTCAAACACTCCATTGTTGCCGCCGTCTGTGTCAGGTCCCGGTGGGTTACGCAACCCACAAAAAACCCGACTCGGCCCGGCCAGTGCAGCGGATGTGGTGGCTCCTCTTAGCCGGCCCTTGGCATTCTCCGGTTACTGAGTGTGCAGGCGGACAGGTCCTTGTGTGTATCCCTTACACTTGCTCAGGCAGGCAGGAAGTTCCTGTTGACATGAATGAACTGGCCTCTCAATAATGCAGGAGGAGCTCAGGGGAGAACGGCTGCCTCTCCCCAAGGACCATTACCTCAGCAACTGTCCTGCTTAGGCTGGCCCGGAGGCTCTGAGTGCGCTTGTGTGTGTGTGTGTGTATGTGTGTCAGGAAGAGAGCGAAAGAAGAGGAGGAAGCAGAGTGTTTGTTTTATGTTAAGTGGATGTATTAGAGTGTGTCTACACTGTTTGTTTGTGTGAGTTTGCTCGTTCTTAGCCACGGTGTGTAGACTGCCTAAACATACAAGAGGAGACAGTATAAGAGTAATTCACTGCTGCTCTGGTTGGTAATGTTTCAAGTCGGGTTTTGAATAAGGATGGTAATGATGTAACCTGATGGAGCAGAGTATGGGTTAAAGGTGCGCTGAGTTTTAGTTGAAAATTACTCTTAGCGTTAGTTCATGCAGGACACAGAAGTCAAATGGCCCAGATGTAATCAGCTGACAGCCTGCTGATCGAATAATTGTTACCAATCAGTTTCACACCAATCACAGCTGTTCTCACCACAAGGCATTCCATTTAAATATGGCTCCCTCCTCACTCATAGCTGCTCCTTATTTTGGTTTGCTGCTTGGTCACTTCAGGGAGCATCTTACAGCTTTTCTCAATTGCTTACTCACAAATACTGGTACTTGAGACACAATGACTACAACATGTAACTCATGCACCAACCCCCTGAACCAATTCTGCTAAACTACAAGCACAATTTCTGCTATACACTCAAATTGCAGTCCTAAAACACACTTTTTTCAAAACACTACACACAATTCTCTGCATTTGGCACAATTTTCATGAAGAAAATCTTGTGTTTTCACAAGGAACACACTGTCATTCAAAATTCTAAAGTTAATTGCCCTACTATGCACACTGACTCATCAAATGGGAAAACACCTGTCACACAGTTTTACAATTAGCAATCAGAGCTTTAGCATAAAAGGGCAACAGGTGAGCTCTCCTGTTTTGGAGCAATGGATGCCAACATTGGAAACAGAGGCAGAGCCAGAGCCAGAGGAGTCAGAGTAAGAGGAGGAGGACGGGGAGGACGAGGACTAGGAAGGCCAAGAACCGTAATCTCTGATGAGATCCGAGCCACATTGGTTGACCATGTGGTCAACCATGGTCTAACAATGTGGGAGGCTGGGCAAAGAGTACAGCCAAATTTGAGCAGTTACACTGTAGCATCCATCATCCGGACTTTCCGAAATGAGAATAGGTAAGAAATCTACTCTCACTAGAAAATTGCAGCACTGCATATCAAGAAATAATCTGAGGATGAAGCAGGTCTACAGGGTGCCATTTGAATGCAATTTAGAAAGAGTCAAAGAATTGCGATGTAACTATGTGCAAGTGAGTCCTATACAATCCCATAATTGATGCATACTCTCAATACTGGATAAATTATACGTATTTCAGTATTGTAATCATAATGATTGTGTTTCACAATAGTAACCACTCCATGTCTATTTCTGACATTGTCATGTGTGTTTCAGAGAGTCCTTGAGCTAGAGGTGGCTGCAGTGGAGCACCAGTTCATCTTCATTGATGACGTTGGATTCAACCTCACAAAAAGACAAAGGAGGGGAAGGAATATCATCGGCCGGGGTGCCATTGTTGAAGTCCCTGGCCAGCGCGGAGGGAACATCACAATGTGTGCAGCGATTACCCACCACTGCATCATCCATCACCATGCTACCCTTGGCCTCTACAACACTGCCCATCTGATCACATTCCTGGACACCCTACACAACACTTTCATTCCACCAGATCAGATAGACGGCCCAGAGCAACTCAGGTACGTTGTCATTTGGGACAACGTAAGTTTCCACCGGGCTGCTCTGGTTCGTAACTGGTTCACTGCCCACCCACGCTTTTTAGTTGCTTATCTCCCTCCATATTCTCCATTCCTCAATCCTATTGCGTGGAGATGGAAAGCGTATGACTGAAATCCACAAACGCGTATACCCCTTCTCCAAGCTATAGAAGACGCATGCAGAGATATAGCAGGTGATGCTTTTCATGGCTGGATTCGCCATGCTAGGCGATATTTCCCCCGCTGCTTGGCCAGGGAAAACATTGCTTGTGATGTAGGTGAGGTGCTGTGCTGTGGCCAAACCGAAACAGAAGAGAGGATGCAGCATAGTTTTTTTTTTTTGTTTTTCTTACTGTAACTGTATACAGTAAATTCTTTTTTGTATGTAGACCATTGTATGTGCAACTTTGTGTTGGTTGGGATGTACACTGTGTACATTGTTTTTGTGGGAAAAATAAAATATATTTGTTACCGTGTATTTGTGTGTTCTGAGTATAACACACTTATGTATGTACTGTCTGTAGTAAGTGTAACACTGAACAAAAAAAGGCCTAAGTCATCATGATGATAATAATAATAATAATAATAATAATAATAATAATTCATTTTATTTATATAGCGCTTTTCAATGACCCAAAGTCGCTTACAGAGATGAAGACACAAAAAGATAATAAAAAACACAAAAAGGGCAATGACAGTCAGGAGTGTGGAATAGACGAGACACTGCTACAGACAAACAGACAAAACAGGTACAGCAGCAGTCTAAGGTGGCAGGGATGGATTAAAGAGCGGTGGGGGGGCCGATGGGTGAGGAGAGTAGAAGGAGAGTGTAATCCATAACATGAATGCTGCTAATGAATCCATTCCGTACTGACACCACAAAGCCGTGAGTGCCTTTTAGAAGCTATTCAACACTAGAGTGACTATAGCGCATCAATAGACTTGTTATTTTGGTTATGACGGGTGTACAATAATTTCCCTCAAAATACGATAATTTTATGTCTCTGGTACGATAATCCTACATTTACCACCTGGCAACACTGAGTCAGACAAATGTGTGCGCTGAACACACAAGAACAGTTGGCTTCTGAGCAACTTAAATCAACAAAATCATGTTTTATCTTCCCAAAGTATGACCTCTGCTCACGTTACCTGCACCAGACCACACATCAAACCGACCTCGTCCCAACAGGATCATTGTAAATGCTCCTTGTTATCTGACCAGACTAAACAAGGCAGACTACACAAACATTCTTGTTTGGCCATAAAATCCAGGAGCGGAGCCTATCCCCTCCTCTCAGCACACACAGCCCCCACATCGCACTACTCCACTCTCCTCAGCAGCTCTTTTGAAGTCGTCCCCCCGCAGCTCTCCACCATTAGCCAGCCTCCCATCTGCTGTGCCAGAGCTACTTCATTACCAGCCTACCGCTGCTGCCATAATCGGAAAGGGAACAGCAGGCTAACGTAGCTGTGGTGCTTCCTGAACCGACACCCCCCCCGTTCCAGCTTCTTTAATTAGCTGTCGGCTGTTGGCTTTTATTGACCTAAACATCCCTAAACCTTATTCCTGCACACCCCTCGCTGGCTCAGTAGGCCTCACAAGAGGAACTGTAAAGGCAAATAGTCTCCAGTGAACACACCTCCACATTAAGTGCAGATGATGGTTCAGAGAGATATAAATGTGCAGAAGCTAAAAAAAAAAATATCCTGTGATAGTTACAAGTTTAACTCGAGTTATCATCAGTCACATGAATGTAACATGTTTATTATTAATGATACCTTTAATCATGCGTGAAAAAAACATTAGATTCAGTTTACAAAAAAATCTTCTGCAAATGTCTATTAATCAGTATACGGTGAGAAGGTTTATTCATCAACCTCCTGAATATCTGTGTAAAAGTTTTAATGCTTCTTCAAAGACAGAAACATATAATGGTTTTAGATGAACAAAAAATCAGCAAAAACACCGGTGCAGATGACGCACTTCTTAGCAACATGTAGACATGAGCGAGCACATGTTGCAGTCAAAAGCTCCTTTGGCACATACCCTACTTCCCCTGAAATTGTCTGTATAGTTCCTGGAGGAGCTGTGTATGTGAACAATTGTCCAAATCAATCGGCCGGGACATTAAGTGGCCTTTACCTGCCAGCTAACGAATATCAAGTCCATGTAATCTCTGTTTGAATACCAAAGAAAAAAGGACCCACATGCAAGACAGGCAGGCAGAAAAAAAAAAAAAAAAGGTGAGCTGTTTTAAAGCTGAAATCCAACAATCGAAATGCAGGCAACAAGAGGACTGACAACACAAAGGCTGGTAACAAGACCAGATGAAAGGGAATCCAAAAAAAACAGAGAAATACAAACCTAAGAACAAACCACGAAGCCACAGGGAACAACAGCTGGAACACGGAAAATATGTGAGGAGGAAATGACACAACAAAGAGTGAAAGAAAACACAAACTTAAATACACAAGGACTAATCAACTAATGAGACACAGGTGAGCAGTAAAGAAGGACATGGAAAAGACAAAGACAAAAAAGTGTCAAGCAAAACATGAGACATGAGGAAAGCAGCTACAAAAGGAAGTAGGAAGGAAAAAACTGAACTAAAAATCCCAAACCGTGACAGTTTGAACCCATGTGAGCAATGATGTTCTTCTATCAACATTATCTTTCCCCAACGATCACTAAGTCCTTCCAGTTGTCTAAAGCTGTAGTTATGTCTATTTTAACCAAGCACACTCATTCGAATGGAAACAACAGATCTGATCGTGTTGTGCTGTAATTTCCAGTTTCATCGGTTTTAATTTGTGGTCAAATCATCGGCCAACACACCAGAAAATGGAAAACCATCATGAAACAGATGAACATGTGGATTCCTTTACACCGCTCTGGTATATTTTATAGTGTAAGCTACACACACCTTGACAGTGTGAAATTCCCAGAGATACAACAACTCTGTCTCCCTGATTTAGCTAGCATACTTCTTTATGTTTGTTTCACGTACAGTATACCCAATAGTGGTACAATATTGTTCCCAGAACAATGTTTGTAGCCGCCATCCAATCAACAGGGAGTCGTACAAAATGATGTGTTTTTGTCACTTTAATTTGAGGATAAATGGGGAGATGGTTGTCTCTGGACACTGCGTACAGATAACACAACTCTTGACTTTCAAATTGTGTGCATTACATGTGCCAGAGAAATGCCTCCTGTTAAGTTCTTTGAAAAACAAATGCATTCTAGTGTTCATTTTCTATGTGAAACCAAAAGTCTTTTCATTGATCTGTTTTACTACGTGTGCAAGTTTTATGTATTTAACTTACGCCGTGTTGTAACGTCGTCTTTTCTTAAACCTAGGCACGTAGTTCTGCTGCTTAAATTGGACCAAACCGTGACCATTTACGTGTTTATTCCTGTCAGCACGATGTTTAAGTGAACCGAACTGTGGACCCGCTCTCCAAAGAAGTTAATGGGAATCACCTGTATACATAATTATTTGGGCATATACACTGGGTGCAATCTGAAGTTTAAAGCTGTGTTATTTGAATGCAGATTGATGAGACCATGTTGGTTGTGCCGCTTATAAAACCCCTCCGAGGAAAATTGCGTGCAACATGACTGGCTCTGCATTTACGTATCCATACCTTTACTGAGCAGCTGGGTTTGTTGTCCCATTTAATTTACCGCAACGTGGCCAGAGAACTGACGTTTTGAGTCATGAGGTCACCATTAAAAAAAGCAAGAATACGCAAGCTACACCGGAGGGACATCTGTTTCCAAATCAGAAAACATTAGCCGACCACTCAGCTATCTTGCATCCAATATACTGTTCCTGTCTTTCTTGTTTTTATACGAGGGGCTGTAAACAGACAGATTGCCTCTGGCTTTACTGCTCCCCTCCCTCTCCCTCATTTAGCGACTTCCTGTGAGGGTGGCAGTAAAAAGAACTCTATTCCTCATTATTCCTCCGGTTTGTTGTTGCTCCAGACAGCAGGATCAAGTTGAGGTCAGCCAGGTTCTTGTTTGCATGTGAGGAGATGTCGTTGCGCTCCAGACCTCTTCATGTAGATTTAACACAGATACGGGCTGATTGGAGAGATCGCATGCTGAGCTGCTTTGATGTCGGTTTCAAAGGTGAAAAGTATAGAACATTTGCACCGTGAAAACAATGGGAACCTCTTTTTTTTAATGAAGCCGTAAGCCGAGACGTCAAGTAGAGTTGATGTCGATGAGGTCAGCGCAGACCTGCTCCGAATCATGGCTACGGAAATCCAACCAAGACAAGTAAATCCATATTTACGTCTGTATCTGCATGTATGAACAGCGTGTAAAGGTGCAACAGGCTGCCGTGTTTAAAACAATAAAACACTTCCTTTATATAGCAGCTATCCTGGCAGACACTAAATATTAAAAAGAACAATTTTAAAAACACACACGCACACACAGGTTGACTACTCCTCACATGACACCCGAGTGTGACACATTACACCTCAGTGCTCAGCTGGAGGTTAGTTTATGATGCATTCACCGCCTGGTTCCACACCGCTTCCTCTCCGGCGGGGTCACAGTGAGGTCGTCCCGTCACAGATGTACACTGAAAAGAACACCAAGGTTGTTGTTGAGTGCGGATGACGCTGTTGCTTGACTCCTCTCTCCAACCCCTGAATCACCAGCACGGTGCTGCACTGCTCAACTTTTTCCAAGCACTCTTCACGCTTCCACATTTAGACGAAACAAGAGTCCTCTGCTGTATTTGCGCACTTAAGTGCACAATCCGTCTGTAAGTGTGAATAATGACAAGACTCTCACTGCCTATAATTAAATCACAGTTTAAAGATACAGTACGATCCACAAAAGATTTAAGTATCCCAGGATAAAATAGTCGAGGTTAACGTTTCTGCAAACCACTGACATGTGGTTACGTACCATATAGACATTTTTACAAAACGTGTCACATCCCATCACGTTTTTATGACCTGACTCTCCTATTGGGAGGTAGAGGAGATAGTGGTGGCGTAACAAGCGAGAAAGGCTGTCAAACCAGTGACTGCAGTAAATGACTGAACTTCAACATCTGCGAGCATGACACCACTGGATATTTTTAAGGAGACCTTGGGACAATTTCCAGGCATGTTGGTGCCGACACAATCGAGTGGTTTTAATGAGGCTCAGAATGTTTTCAGCTTTGTTCATGATGACTGAAACAAGCATTTTAAGCCAAATCATGATCGTCTCCTAACCCTAAGTGTTTGTGGTGCCTAAACCTAACCAGCATATAGGCGCAAAGTTGAAACATCACATGAAATTGATTAAAAAAAAAGACTCAAAACTGCACAGTAAAGAAACAACCTTGGCAGCATTACATTTCTGCAAACCCTGAGATTTATTCTGGTAATTGGGTTGCCATACGGCCAAATTTTGAGCATATATTGATTTTACGATCCCTGAACCATTCAGACCTTCTAACTTGGGCTGAGGCCCAGGGACCTTTGGTATCCTGTTTCTCAGTGTGTGATTTTGTGTGTGTGAGTGTGTGTGTGTGTGTGTGTGTGTGTGTGTGTGTGTGTATGTCCATAAGGAACTAATGTTTTTTATGATCCGCGGCTGTGGCCATTGTGTTCATTTATTGTTTTCACTTTGTTTCACAGCGTGGGTTCTCTGGAGCCATTTCCAAGTGGATGGAGCTCTGATGAAGAGCTGCTTGACATGCACCTTTTCTTATGTGTGGGTGTTTTATTTTTTTCCCTTTTGCAAAGCGAATGTGAACAAGAGGACATATTCCAGCAGAAAGAGTGGTTTTGAGTTTAAAGGAACAGCAGCGACAACAGAATAAAGACCACATCTATGTTTTGCTTTAATTTATTAACCCTTATTGGATGTTGAAAAATGCCAGTTTATTTTGGATAGAGGACTAAAACAGAGGGGGAAAGATGCATTTTTAAGTTTAGCTGGTTTAGTGTGGACGTGAGAGAGCGTGTGTGCTGCGCTCATCAACACCTCTCCCCCGTGCCCGTGCCATGAACCTCGGAGTGAGATGGCAGCTGGCGGAGCTCTCGGCGGCACGTCACCAACCTGTCCACTTGCACTCCGCACATTCTTCCACCCAGAACCAGCTCTTCTTCCTCAACCCCTGCTCTGCCACACAGCCTGGAAAAATGTGTTGGGACTGCTGACATGAACTGTATACTGTATATATCACAGGTGGGGGTGCAGTTCTGACAGGTAACGTCTTGCTGTTCATGTAAATCTTGTTTTTTTTTTTCAGCCCACCTGGACTATCTGCTCTATACAGGATGATTAAAGCAGCGTTTGACCTCTGAACTCTGCATTCAGTTTTCAACACGGAGAAGTATAACGGCTAGATTCCACCAGATACGTGTCTGTTCCGGCTCCACTCCTTCATGGCTCCACCACACTCCATGGTACTGGAGTAGCATTTATCACAATGTTTTAGGGACAACACCAACACGGCAATATTAGATCGTTGGGAAAGTAGCGATAGAATAAATGCAAAAATGTGTATGTATTGTGTCACGATGTAGAGATTTCGACACTTAGGACACATCATCCATTTTTTTCTAATTTCAGACCATCTTGTTGGAATGTATTTCTTACTTGTTCTTAGAACAGATTTCCTGTTAACAAGACAAAACACAACTGATCATTTGCTGATTTAAGAAAATCCTTGAAACAAGTTCATTACGAGTAGGAAAAAAGTTATTTTTGTTTTATTAACGGTCTCTCTCTTGGCTTTTTGTCAGTGGTGTGGAGCCACTTCAGACTGTATTTCAGAACTGTGCATTCCCTCTGAGAAAAGTTCAGGTTGCATAAAGCTGACAAAACCACAGTTCACGTCAGAGCAGAGGGAACTACTTTGACAGCTAAATAATTGTTCCAGTTTATTAAAGTCGAGTAACAATATAAGTTATGCAATGTAACAGCAGGGTTACTATCAGTTATAGCGCTAGTAATAATTGCAAGTCTTATCTCAGAGATATATGTTGTATATCAAAAAAAACCAAGCGATGACATGACAAGGTCATGTTTTGCAAAAGCGCAGTGCATAGAATGGAAAGTACATTGAGCACAGCCTTAACCTTTCTTTACTGCAGCCCGGTTGTCTGTTTTGACACACTCTCACAACATTCATTTTACTCCTCTATGTGTTACACAATGGGGAGGCTACAGCCTGTGGCTAATCTGGGTAAGAATGTAGACAGATGTATTAACAGCAGGAGAGAATGTACTTGCTGTCACGATATGCAAACTCCAAACAAGAAAAGAGGTTCTGCAGAGTTTACTCAGTCACTGCAGGCTTGGAGCATCCAAGTTGAACCGAGTCGCTGACATAAGGTCTCAAAGGCCTAGCTGCAAAACAAGCCCTATTTAGATAGAAAAGGCAGCACATTTGCTCAAGGTAAGGGCGGCAATGTGCCACGCTGTCTTTCTAAAACGGAGGCGTAATATTCCTCCTTTTCCAAAAGCCGCCACTTGGCCGCCACTGAGGTAGGTGTAAACATTTAACGTGCGTGAAGCACGAAGTTGGGCAGTGAACAGTGACAACGAATTTGTCTTCAAAATAAGAGCTTTGCATTGCACCCCATTGGAGTTTAGAACTGGGTTCTTAGCGGGGGGCTTTTAATTTGAAAGTAGTGACTGTTGTAGCTTGCCGCTACAACAACAAGCGGACACAACCAAACAGCTACAGAGACCGAGGAGACGCCTGGATCTCAGCTGCTGTCCAGTTGCTCATCTTGACGTCTGTGGATGAGTGAAGGACTGACTGCTGTGATCAGCTGTTTTCTGGTTTTAAAACTCCCCGGCTGTGGGTCGCACAACAGTGCACGTCATTGACACCTCTGCCCATCTCACGCAGCGGCTGACACATTGACGCAGCAAGATGCTGTCATGAGCTTATAGATTGTCCGTAAGTCTACAAAAAGTGCATGTTTGATGTGGGATACTGAAGACATGTTCTGGTTGTGACTGTTCAATCTTGTGTTCTATAAACATCACGGTAAAATGCCAATATAGAATTTGGAGAAATGAACTTCTACAGGAAAATAATGTGGACAAAATTGGACTATGGCTGGCCAAAAAATGGGAATCAGTGTCTGTTGTGCCTATATCTTTACAGAGACCCGTCTTCACCACAACATCGCAGTTCAAGCTGTTGCACTTGACAGGCAGACTAGACGCAGAAAGGTGGACTCTGTGTTTACGTCACTGATGCTTGGTGCTCTCATGCAAAGTTATAGACAGTTGTTTACCTGATGTCAAACTTTCAGCATGAACAACTTCCAAACTTTCGTTTTGTTTGTGTAACTCTGTGTTGTATAATGACGAATAAATCACCTCGGACCTTGATTAACTACAGCAGACAGTGCCGGCGCAACATTTGACGGATGTTCTGGTGTAAAAAAACTTTCACCACTGAAAGCTATATTTCATCTAACAGTTTCCTTTGCAGCCAGCTAAACAAAAACACATTTTAAAATAAACATTGCTGAATTCCCAATTATGTTGATATTGATCTTCCCATCTACTTCACAATAAGAAGGACACAAGTGTTGTTTTTTTTAAATTGGTGCTT
This sequence comes from Diplodus puntazzo, assembly GCA_963678695.2. Lineage (NCBI taxonomy): Eukaryota > Metazoa > Chordata > Actinopteri > Spariformes > Sparidae > Diplodus > Diplodus puntazzo. Next base: position 13,802,516 of record OZ023161.1, on the reverse strand, counting down.
CTTCAAGAGTAAACTCAGGAACATCCCTGCAAACATGCCTGTGCCAATTAAATCCTCCTAAGTTCGAGCATTTATAACCCTTTCAAATCAACTAGAAATAGACCAGACTCCATTGAGCTCCTTTCTTCATCTGCCCATTTCCCTGTCAAATTCTTTCTTTCTATCAACTCAAAAGCTGACCTCTTTGACCCCAGAGCGACCCCTGATGCCCCCACCAGTGACGGACTGAATGAACCACAGGAAAAACGCTGCCTCACAGCCTGCAGGAAGCTCCTGACCTTTAACCCCAGCACCTCCCTTCAAGGGTTTTTTTTTTTTTTTTTCAAACTGTGAGGTGACGCTTTTCCACACCATTTGACCTGGTACTTTCATCAGCTCTCTGGGTACACAGGACCTGTGGCGGCAGTGAAGTCATTTCACCTCAGCTATTTCACAACTTACCCTTCCATCAGGGTGTCACATGCCATATTCTTTTACAAATATACCCCTCAGTTTTAGTGGTTACATTGCAAATCGGCTGAGTGCGTTTGTAAGTTCACAGTGGAGCCGCGGGGCGACAGATGATGCCATCTTACATGAGTAATTCGGTACAAGTGAGGCTGACCACAAAACTCTGGGGTTTTCTGGAAAATTCCTGTGTGGCTCTTTCATGATCCAACCCTTCACCCCAGCTTTTTTTTTTTTTTTTTAGGGTTAGGCTTCATCAAATCAATGTCAAATTGCTGTCACTCACCTGTCTCCTTCACATAATCTCTTTCATTGGAAGATGTGTAGGACTGCCACCAACAATTAACAAGCAGTTAATCCGACAGTAATCTGTTGATATACTTCATCTAATTGAAGAATTGTTCAGTCAGCAAAAAGTTTAGGAATTGAGGTAAGTGCCTGAGACATTTTTCCAGAGCCCATGTTGTGCCCAACTTCAAATTGCTGGTTTTGTCCGACAAATGATCCTTAACCATTGATTTATTTAGTAGTTTCAAAGCTGATCCTGGGTTTACATTTTGAATTAATGCAGCGCATTATGTGATTGTAATTTAGGACAAGTCAGGAGATTTGATAAAGGGAGCCGGCTTTCAAAACATTGAAATTGGCATTAAATTTTTACAGAAAATTACAGATAAAATACAGAAAACAGCCCTGTCATCTTTCTGCTTACATTAGACCTGTGTGAGTGGCATCCTTGGAAGAGAAAAGTATTTTGCCATTTTACCATTGTCAGTGGGTAACATGCCTAACTGAATGCACATTGTAAGCTGACGTATTTGCATCAGTTTCTTTTGTGCTCTTGTTGCTTGACTTTGCTGTTAGTGACATGATTAGTTGACAAGCGCATATCCGCCCTCAACAACTGTGGTTGTCACGAACGCTGTTTGAACACAATGCACTGTCACTCACGATTTTTGGGTGTGAAAGTGCCAGCAGTGCAAGCGCATACTGTAGGTGTGGTCCCAACACCTCAATGAAGTGAGATTAATGCTTAAACACACAGTGGCTAACCTCTGACCCTACAGGTTACCAGATGTTTTCTCTGGAGGGTCCCGCACCCCAAGCCAGCCTCAAACAACTGGTGCCTACAGACCGACGGATGAAGTATGTTTTGCTTTGAATATCTGGCACACAATATGGCAGAATTCATAAGAACACCAAACCTAACTAGCCAACTGCTGTGAATATATTGGCAGCTGGCTCTCTGACGTTCAGGCTTTGATTTGGTCTGGTCTGGAAAAACAAAAACGAAACCACAGCCAGTGGGTGAAATTGGGCATTTTGTAGACTAAACAACCAGTCTTTCTCTTTTTTTTTCTCAGACCCGCTGCTGCTGATTTGTCATGCTTGAATGTCTTTAACGGACACTGACGAGCGGTGACTTGTGCGAATGGTGCCAGACAGGCGACAAAAACGACAGGCGAGGGGTCAAAGATTCTCAACGGCAGTCCTCGATCTGCGGTCGCCTCGAATCTTAACGGCTAAGCATCTTGTTATCTTTTCACTTACAAATGCCCCCTATACCCTCTGATAACCTCCTTCAGTCTAAGTCAGTTTCTCGCTCATTGTGATTTAACTTTCTCTCACAGTTGTAAATGCAAAAACGGCAGCGGAATAAAAAGGAGTCTTGCCAGGGAGCAGGGAAGGAGAGGGAGGAGGAAGGAATGGAAAAACAGGGATTACTGCCCCTCATTGTCCTGCTGTTAATCCCTCCTCTACTCCACACAAAAAAACATTTGACACCTTTCAGTGGCTCAGCCCAACACTTCCAGTTACTCCCACACACTCAGGGTTACACAAACGCACACAACATGGAAGCCTACAGTCGCAGGCTCACGGATTCAATGTGTTTCCTCGCTCTGTCCACCCCGCTTGTCAGACAGCATGAAATCCGCCCTCCATTGGAGGTTGGGGGGCTCTCGTCTGTTACACCCCCGCTTCTCCTTCCTCCTCGCTTTCATCCATTCTCCATGGCTCCACCCTCCTCTGGGGCCCCATAAGGCTTTTGTGCAGATCGATGGCCTGTGGCTAGCCTGGAAGTAGGGTTATACAGAGTGCACCGTACTCACTGATGCAAGATTTCTTTTACAGGTTTTATTAATCAAATCTTCTGTTAGAGTGAAGCTTCCTGTGTGGCTGACTCGCTCATAACCCTCAAATCATTTTTGGAAGAAAAAAAATATGCAAAGAAAAAAAAATCACTACAATGCTCAGCTGTTAACAGAAATTACTGACCATTGATAAAAAATGTAATTATACAGAATAGTCACTGTTATAACAATGATAATATAAATAATAATACTGAATAATTAACTTTTAAAAAACTTTTAAAAAATGTTTAAAAACATTTTTAAACATTTAAAAAACATTTAAGTCAGTTAAACTCATATATGTATATTTTATCAACTAATCATATATGTGAAGTAAGCAGCAACTATTGCTGTGAGAAGAATATAGTAGAGTACTTGTTCCTCTACCTAGTGATGGAATGTAACTAAATATGTTTACTAAAGTACATCTCTAGTACTATTTCCCTTTTCTGTGACTTCATACTTCCACACAACATTTTGGAGGCAGACATTCTATGTTGTACTCCACCTCATTTATTTGGTAACTTCAGTTACGAGCTATTTTGCAGATTACCTGCCGCTGATGTCATATTTCAACATTAGTTAATTTGATCAACAATCAGACAAAAGGTACACTGATTTCGATTATCTGAAAAATGCTTCATATTTGATCCGAAACATCTAGTCTAGAGAAAATGCACGTAAAGATGTATAATTCACTTTTATGTGTAGTTTAGATGTTTAAGTACATTTATTGGCAATCAAAATATGGATGATGTATGATGTTGCAGATAATTTACATTGTTCACCTCACCATTTGTATGGGTGACTTTCACTTTAATAAAAGAGTATAACTTTTGTGTTTTCACAAAGAAAAGATTTCCAGTTACTAATGTTTTATGTCAAGTTAGATAGAAGATATGTAAGACATTTTCATTGGATTAGAAAAATGTAAAATGTGTCCATCCCTCACACTGTGTTTAACACCACCCTGCTCTTCTCACGTCTTTGGGTGGGGTGACTTCGCAGGTGAGGTGTGAGCCCGGTGACCTTTTGACTCACCCGATTTCCCCTCCTTCTCATTTGGAAAGAATTCATTTTCAGTTCCTCATTTCCTTTTCATTGCCTCCTCTTCCAGCGGCCCCGCCCCCTCGATGCCCCCTCCTGGGGCAGTTAAAGTGCAGCTGTTGCTCTCAGCTCTCTATTATCCGGCCCGAGGGGCAGGGCAGGGGCAGAGGAGGAAAGGAGCGGAAAAAAAGAAAGGAAAGTAAGGGATGATATTTTAGCATTTCTGGGAAGCCGTGGGTGTAGCTGTGAATTACTTGAACAGGTGTTACTCTGCTTCTTTTCTGCCCTACTCTCCTACACTTCCTCTTAAAAAGGATTTAAAAAATGCCAGAAAGGAGTCCTACACAATTACTGTGAAAGAACCAGGCATTGTGCTCCTGGGGTTAGACAGTAAATCAGTCATGTCATGCTTCTGTATCATTCTTTACTTGCAGTGGTATAAATAAGTTTTCCATCTAAGAAAAGTTTGACAACATATACTACCTTTGTTCCTATACGTTATGTATGAGTATGGCTGGTTATTGGTGCCTTCACAATACCTGAGATCAATACTGGGCACATTCAGTCCTTAATTTAAGCCTTATCAGGAACACTGCTCAGTAGGGTGGTCAGTTCAAGGCTCCTTTGAGCAAGGCATTAAACCCCAAGCCTTTCTTCTCCTTTATCTTCTTCTTAATCTTCTTCTTCACTCAGTGTTTTGTCCTGGCATCTTGCACTATTGTGTTTCAACAGAAATGACATAACATTATGGAAAGACTTACACCAAACCATCATATATATATATATATATATATATATATATATATATATATATATAATATATATATATATATATATATATATACTGATTAAGCTATAGCTGTCCTCCAACCTCAGAAACATTGTATTTGATCTGTTTAGCAGGAGAATATGACTGTTTGGAACATACTGATCCTATGGGTGAACAGTGGAGACGTGGGTTGTCAGACAGGAGTCGTTTGAGAGGTTTCCATGGAAGTTTTGATGTATCTTTTCTGAAAAAAACTCCCCAACATTGAGATCTGATGGTAACTGACATGAATTCTAGTTGATCACAGCTACTTTTTCAGTGAATAAAAATGCAACAGACTTTTTATTGTGACCTATTTGATACTGAAAAGATCAATCCTGGGTGGAGTATCATTTTAAGAACATGAAGTCAGTGTGTCCAGCAAAGAGTCTATTATGTCCTCTGTGGTAACAGCAGGCTGACATATTCACTCCACTTACCAGCAGCTTTACCTCGACCAGGAGGAAACAACCACGTCAACTGATCTCTGTTCCCCTGTCTGTCTGTCGGCTCGCCCGCCATCCTATCCATCTCACTCCTCAGGATCAATTTGGCTGAGTTGAACGCGGGGTCAAGGCAATTTAACACTCCTCCTGCATTGTAAAACAGGAGCGGGAGGGTCAGGGCCAGGCAGGTGGCGGTCAGTTCTGCGAGGGCCGTCTGCATTCCTTTGTGGAGGAGGGAGGGATGACAGGAAGCAGAACACTGCCACTGGTCAATGGCATCATAAAGTGCATTGTTTTGTTTGAGTTTCTGTGCGTATGTGCCCTTGTACTTCCATCTTGTGAGGAGTGTTTTGAGTTTAAGGCTGTGAGAGCGAATTCTATGTCCTCTTTAAACAGTGGTGAGGGTTCAAAAAATAAAAAGATATTCTATATTTTTCCAATTGTGAACAGACAAGTATTGCTTGTGCCACAGATTGGTCTTTTTCCCTTGTGTGTTATAGAGCGTAATTGTTGTCAAGAAACTATTTAAAACCACACTGTTGCACTTGGTGGCTTGTTCAGAGCGTTGTAGTTGATTTTGCATCAGTTCAATAGATATCTCTCTGCCACAGGGAATACTCTCTGGAGCACTAAATGTACTGATCCCTAGAAATGACTATGACTATGACTATGACTATGACTATGACTATATTCAGACAGACCTCGGTGTCAGCAGATTTCCAGATATGTGTTTGACAAATGTGATCTTTTGTTTCAGCTGATAGCCAGTTAAAATGGTAGCCCTGTTAATTTAGTCGGGGTCCAAAGGGAACTCCTTGACCAAATTCCGATCATGAGGCATACGTTTCCAGAAACGGGGGGCAAAAATGGAACACGGCACCGTGGATAATTTGCACCAGACCCGGTGAGCATAGTTGTCATGTGTAAAAAATCCTGTGCGGATTTTCTGTACTGCGGCATGCACTGGTGAGAGATGACTTTTATTCTATAAGACTTAGTTTAACAGTGAGGGCTAAATATTTAGTAGCTGAAGAAAGGGGATGATTTCTGTCAGTGAGTTCTCTCACAAGTATACAAGTCAAACAAACATTCTGCGGCTTTTTCCATTTGGATGTACTCATATATTTGTACAATTGTACTGCAGTGTGTATGCACTTCCTGTGTCTCTGCTATTATGTGTCCACAATTTGAGTGTGTGTGTGTGTGTGTGTGTGTGTGTGTGTGTGTGTGTGTGTGTAATTTAGTAAATGTTGGTCATTACTGTTGGTCTCTTGGAACAGGGAAGGAAGGAAGTAATGCAACAACCAGCCTTCTAGGGTTTCATGGTAATCACAAGGCCAATTATGAGCAAGTATGAACACACACATGCAGGTAAACTAACACATGCACACACTACCAGCATCAACATGGGCTCCAGTTTCTTTGCTTGTCTGTTGTCATGACAGTGGCTTTTCTCCCGCTATTGCAATTTTCCTCCCACGATGTCACCAGATGATGTGTCTCAGTAAGAAAACTACAGGTGGAGTGTTCACTTTCACCACAAAGTGGACTCAATCTCCAGCTGCGATCTTGAATGTTGCAGACAAACACATGATGTCTGAGCCGGTGCTCTTTCCTTATGTAACAGGCGGCTCTACCCATGTGCTTCCGCTTTACAGGACATTTATTATATTGTCATGTGGCGGCTATGTGCCTGCATCGCACTCAGTTTTCTCAGTTTCCTGTTAGCCAGATGTCTGATGGATGAATCCAGCAACAGGATTTTGGGCCACCAAGTTGGATTGATGGCACAGCACTAAAGGTCAGAGGCACCATCCAGTATGCTGAATTTAAGGCCCAGCAGCCTCCTTTCTTTGACGGAGTGCTGAATGAAACTGAACTAACCCTGAACTGTCTGCACAAACTGTGGACCAGCCAGGAGGCAGAAATTCAATGCATTCATTTCCCCTAACATACTTCTCCATGGTGGTTTTTTTTTGACTGTTTTTTGAGAACTTGTGTTTCAAAAAGCCTTCCCCTCTTCGCTCGGATGCTTAACATGTCTGGATTCCGGGTGAAGAGGCGTGCTGTTGACACAAAGACGATATTGATTTCAGCACATTTCCTCTTCTTACCTTTCACCTAAGTGTCAGCCCGGCTGACGGGGGCCCACAGGCTTGGTTTCAGAGCTCAGCGTCAGACTTTGCCTCAGATAGAAAAGGCAGCAGGTCAGAGGTTGAGCGGTTTCTTCTCGGCTGAAACCCTGGAGCCAGCATGTCTGGCCCATGTAGAATTTCGGCACAGGAATTTCTTGAAGGGGCTCTGTGGAGATTTCTTGTGAACAAACATTTGCGAAGGCAAGTTTAAAATTCAGCTTTGTCTACAATATATTAACTAGCTGGCAGTCTTCTTCTTCTTCCCTGCCGTTGCTGATTCGTTGGAGCGTGTCTGGGTGTGTTACCTCCACCTGTTGATCAGTGAAATAATGTGACACCATTTGAAGGACTGTGTATTGTGTCAACATAACTTGTGCCTGAATAAGTAAGTCCATGTGCATCCATCATGGCTGAAATACATCTTTGGACCTCAGTTATATTCCTGTCTCGTAAAAAGTGCTAAATGTAGTCCTGGTGAATGTTAAGTCTTCTTCCCATTAAGACTTTCTGTCAGCTCTGCTAATATGTTAAAGTAACACCAGCTCCAAGCTTAGATAATCCTCGCTGTTAGAACTGTGAACAAACACCTGCGTCAGAAGTGACGCTAGAACTAATGAGCGCCTGCCAAAGGATTCAGAATAGAGAGTTTTCAGTGGCCGTGGTAAATATCCAAATGAATGCAACAAATAAGCCCATAATTAACCTTTTTACATTGTTGCTCTCCATTTTTAGGAATAAGAACTTCCTCAGAAATAATTACATCCTCTATAATTATTACCTCTGCCAAGGAGGTTGTGTTTTCATTCACGTCTGTTTGTGGGTTGGTTTGTCAGCAGGATTACATAAAAACTGCTGAGCAGATTTGCACGAAACTTGGATGGAGGATGGGTCTCGGCCCAGAATAGCCCTCATTACTGTTCGGCACGGGTCGGGAAAAAGTGACGAATGCACGAACTTCTTCCTACTGCCTTCAACATTGTGAGTTAGGGCTCGTTTGAAATGCACAGATCATTGTATATTAGTTTCTCCTCACAGCTGCCTGCTGGTGTTGTGTTCATCTGTGTGCCGGTCCTGCTGCTGACCCCTCTTCACATCGTGATGTAACGCCCCCACTGGGCACATAGCGGGAGGGGTAGATTACGGAAGACGCGCACATTAAACACATAAACAACACAGAATCCGTGCTGTAGACACGAGCCCATGAGTGCATAGCGAGTTTTTACTGTAGATACTTGCAGTTTTTTATGTTTTTTCTCTGGCATTTAGATGTGTTTTACATAACGATTATACAAAAACGTTACTTATCATCTGGTATTTGGCTTCGTCTACAACAAAAAATAACACTGAGGAAATTTCAGTGAAGCTCAGCTCAACTTTCATTCAATGTGTTTGACTATGTGGAATCATCCTTTAAAGTCTCTGGTGCTGATGTTCATCCCTGCTGACATGCCCTTGAGCCAGACAGTGACCCTCTGACCAGCTCCAGGGGCTCTGTTGTTCATCTGACCCTCACCTTTGACTTTCTCCTCCAGGAATCAATAATCAGACATTATAAAAATGTTGTGAGGAGTAAAGTTGAGTCATGAGCTCCTCTGGGGGACGGCAGCCAGGAAAAACATTACATTAGACACACTAAAATATTTACAAGCCTCTGTCGGCTCCTGAGTCTCCAGCCTTCATCAAGTGCCAGGGCTCTGCCATCCGGTGTGGCCCCTGCTGTTTGTTAATGGACTTCCTCCTCTGTGCTAACAGAGGGATGGCTGCTGTGTTTATACGCTCAAGGCCTTTTGAGAGTGAGAGTATATGGGGAGCGTAACAGGTTAGGTGTTTCACTGAAGGCTGGTTTGGAAATAATGAGGGCTCAATGGCTGTTTGATTCACTAAATCACTTTTTTTGTGTGTGTTCTGTGGACATAGTGCAGAATTGTTTGGAAGAAAATTCTGCGGCTAAGCCATTAAAAGAAACTGCAGAAGTGGATTAGATGAATAAATGAACATTTATCTATTTCACAGAGTAAAGAAAGTATTTAAACTAGGTTAATGCCATGTAGGGAACTGATATCTTTGCCTTTGTTATTTTTAGACGTAAGCAGAGGGAGGCAAACTCAGTGTGCCTTGGTATAGGTGTTAAAACTCAAGTTTTTTCCATAGGTGTGAAGATCTCAGAAGCAGCTGGTGATCTGGTGCTTCTTCTTTACTATTTAAGCCCTCTTAATACGTGTACAGTATGTGTGCGCAATGAATGTCCAAAACAAAACTTTTGTCCTTCTAAAACTATTCAAGTCAGTTCAATTCAGGTTCGACATTGGGAGACCAGACCAACTGACTAAGAGCGAAGGATGGACACCAAGTTAAGTACACAAGGGAGGGAAGATGTCCACACGTACCAAAACGATCCCCCCCCCCCCCTTTTGCACTCGTAACCATAATAGGTTCAATATTTTATGCAGCGTAAACACAAGCATGTAGTTCGCCATTGCTGTTGTTGTTGTTATGAGACGTCGCGGGGTTAAGAGGTCGAAGGCTAGAGGCTGAGGGGTGGGGCGATGCCGTCATCAAAACGCAAAGTATGTGTATTCGCCGTCCAAACGAGAAAGCAAGGGCAGAGTTCTCAAACCTTTACACCCTGAGACCAGTTGTCAAAAAAGTGCGTCTACAGGATCCATTTGGACGATCGGCCAAAATGATGCAAAACATGTGCATTTGCACACAAAAGCGTTTCCATGTGGATGGCTCCTAAAGGTGGGATAGAACACAGAAACCCAAACCCTGACAGGCCTGGTGGCCTTTCACCAGAGCCAACATAAATTGAAGAAATTCAAACTTGTGAACTTCTGTGATCACTAAAAAAAAAGAGGTACGGAAAAAAGAGAGGATGATTAAGGAACATGCATTGTGCATTTTCCATTGAGGAGAGTTTGTTTCCAGAGGTTTTCCAGAGGAGAAGGAATCAGCAGCTCAGTATAGAGCGATAAAAAAGCAGTGCATCACTGTACTGGAATACAGCTGACCTATATGCAGCTCCAAAAAAAACAAACTGAAAATGACAATCTACTTACAGCTCCCATTCAGCCCGTTTCTCCCATTTACAGGTTCATTCAGACCAAGGACTGGCTGTGTTTGTCTAAATCCAGGCACCTCTCTTTCTATTTTAAACCTCTGCTGGTCGAATATGATGTCTACTCATTTATCTCGCCTGCATGACAGAGACACAAGGAGATCGAAAGGGGACATACAAAACAGATGAACAGTGTCTATATTTACCTTCTTTCAACAAGAGGAAGACTGACAGAAGGTGAGCAAGAATGGGTCTGTCAATGGAAACGTGTCCATTCACATACATGGAAAGCGTTGCCAACTTCCCCTCAGTTTCTCATTAACAGAAGAATCCATGCACACTCGTATTTACACTCGGCTCCATGTCATCAGTCTGTGGCGTTCAGACGACTCCAGCAGCCATTGTTGATGAAGTGATGAAATCTAATATTTATGCTTACCCTCTCCCTCACCTTGCCTTGGTGAGTTTTATTTGAGGTAATGGTTTCTTTTATTTCCCTGTATGCCATGTGACAATCCTTAGAGTATCAATAATGTGTTTCATACATCTGTGTAACGAGAGTCACCGATGATGGATCTACTTGGTGCGATCTACCGAGGCCAGTCCATGAGCAGAACCTTTGTATTTATGTCATCAGTGGAGGGTGCTGCACATTGCGACCTGTAGAATATTACACACCAAGACAGGTTCCGTACATTTTTCCAAAACGAGAGCATTTGTCTCTTTTAAGTTCCAACTGAGAACCAAATTTATAATTTTTATATATGTAATTTTGGTATTTTTGGTATTTTTGCATCGCGTTCTCCAGATTGACTTAGCATGCTGCTTGTCAAGGACGGCGGCTAGCGGAACAAGCATCTGCTAACGTGAGTAGTTCAAAAACGTTCTTTCTAGTAAACTCTGTGTACACAAACAATGTTCTCAATGCTCGTGTTCATGTGTAGAGACCCTGGTGATACTACGAGCAAAGTTTCATGTTGTGTCGAGCCTTCTTAGTGTTTTAAAAATAGTGATTTTGATGCTATCGTAAAGTGCCCGTAGCAGTCCCATTGAGAAAATTGGTTTGATCCGAAAACGAAAAAATACGGTAAATCTTAAAAGTCCTAATTATGCTTTAACACGAAGGTTAGACTCGGGAACATTCACAAAAAAAGCCTAGGTTGCATTTTGGCGCGAGTTTTGCTTTAAGCATCACTAACATAACACTGGCAAAACAAAAGACAAATTAAAGCTGCCACAGTGTTTTATTTTGTATCTCACATCTTCATACCCTGCTTACCCGAGTTGTAATAAACAAGAAATATCCAGTCCAGTTGCTGCCGCATTATGATCGGCTTTCATGCACGATAGCATCATGTATGAGTTACATATTGTGTCTATTTTGGTGGATATCAGCAATCCTGTGAAGTATTCTGTTTATTACCCAATAGTTGGTGAAGTGTGCTGGGACGCTGAAGTGATGAAGTGCCATTTCCTCCCACTGTCTCCCTTATTAGCTCTCTTTCCCCTTGTTCTGTCGCTGAAGTGGCACAGTTGTGTCAGCAGCATTACTCATACCTGGGCTGGATAAACTGGGCAGGCGGGACTGGATCTGCCTTAATCACCCGCTTCCACTTCCTGTTCCTCGACGTGCCAACAACCTGCCGTGGGCGGACACTGATGACGGGAAACAACGCAGCCGAACCGGGGAGAAACAGGAGGGAGCGCTCGGCTGGGATGTTATTATAGTTTCACTAATATAGGGGCAGGAGACTGGGAAGGAAAGTGCGGATGTCTGAAGTCACCTCGTTGAGAGAACACACACATTGAGAGGAATGCTGGTTTACTGATTCATATAAAAGATGTTCATTTGCTCTCTTGAGTCCATCTTCAGGGGAAGTGAGCACCCGAAAGGGCAAAAGAGGACCCGCTGTCCAAACCTCACAACTAGAACTTTTTATTTGATAAATTGTCAAGGATCTCTCCAACTTTTAAAAAAATACATCTAAATCTGTCATTTTAAGAATTTGGCTGATCTGTTGAAGCAACATTATATAACTGTTTTACCTTAAATTATGACCTCAGAATCATTTTGGTGGTACGCTGACTTGTAATAGAGTGTGAATGACAGAGGCACTGTTCTCTCCAGAGACCTTCACAAAATAAAAGGCTGCAGATGCGTCTGGTTTTCTCCCTCTTGGACTAGAAATGTAATGTTCACTGGCAACTGTGTTGCAACTTGCTCGATGTTTGACTGTGTTAGGAAAGTAGTCCTCAAAAGTGCACGTGCGCAGCTGTCGATATTTATGACATTACGTCGTGGGGTTTAAAATAGACTCTCAATGTTGACAACATTTCACACCGATGTCGTCAAGAGAGCCACGAGTCACGGCCAATCATTTGGTAATCATTTCACAAAATCCTTCTTTAATGTTCACAACTTCATCGTATTACCTTATTTGTTTTAACAAATACCTACATTGGTATAAAATTCTTGCCAAAATCCTTTTATGTATCCATAAAATACATTCGGGTGACATTTTTCATCATGCAGAATTGAGTGCTGCAAGGATGAAGTGTTTCTGAAGGTCTGCGTGGAAGGTAGCACGCCCTGGCTCCCTTGATAAATAAGGTCATTGGATTTCTTCGTTGGATTTTGCAGAAAATGACTCTTTAATCGGCAAGATAGTTTCTACAAATGATCACCGCAACTTTTAAGAGTAAAAAGCTAACATACATACTACATACTATAACATACTATAAGCGAATGACACCACATGACTTCAAAGTAATCACCACTGAGCTTCCCACTACACTATTCTACATGCACCGCCTTATGAATATATAAATCTAACAGTTGGAAAGTTTGAGTCATTTGCAAGAAGTAGATGACTTTCTCTGTTGGGGCATGATGAAAGCTTCGAGATGAATTCCTCCAGCACTCTGTTCTATTTCATCTTCCAGTTGGAGCTATTGAGACCAGTCAAATTGAAAAGGAGGCTGCGTGAACGCAGAGAACAAAAAATATTTTCTGCTTGATCACTCAGTGAGGGCGATTTGTTGATGAATCGTGCATCACAGTGAGACTGACACCAGACAGGTGTTGGACACAACTGACACTATGCTGAAAGTGTAAATAATGAGACCAACAGACAAACAGCGAATTAAAAAAGAAAAAGAAAAAAAGAAGCAGCATCAGTTAAGTAGGACTGATGGCAGGTCTGTCTGTGTGGGCGGGCTGTGATGTTTGCTCGCCTTGTTTCTCTCATTTTGGCATTTTTAAAAACAGCTTTTAAATGATAACGACTATTTATACTCCTCCAGAGTTGGCTGTGTGGGCCTGATGTAGACGGATGATTCACAACCATTGGAGATCGTCTTTTGTCAACCGCTGCCTCTCTCTCCCGTGGCTGTCTTTCTCTTTTTGTTCATCTCCCTCTATCTCTACATCTCTCTCCCTCCGTCTCTTCTCTCCAGCCGAGCAATAATAGAAAGATCTTGTAGTCACTTCAGGTAGAGGCTGTGTGGGCGGAAGGACACGTTGACTCAAGGTTTACAAAAGAGCCAAAGATAGTTTATGAACGAAAAGGTTTCATAAGTCTCCAGTCTGACTCACGATTCATTGAAAAGGAAAAAAAAGGTTACTGTTAGCTGAAGCGCTGGCCTGACCAATCATGTCAGTGTGTTTCTTTGGTTTGAGTTCAATCAGAAAAAGCTTTTATATGCTTCACAGAATTTCCACTTGAGTCACATAAATGGCTGATGAAAGATTAAACATAATTGTAGAATAAAGCTTTTGTATTTGAGACATATTCCTCAGCTAAAATGCTATTTACATGAACCAAAAGCAGCATCATTTTCTTCAGTATTATTATAATAAAATGTACCTCGAGGCCGCCGACATGCAGCACTGCACACAGTATTTTGTGTTGCTGATAGACAGCATTACAGACAAGAAAAAGGGGTGAAGGACAACAACACGGTAAACCCAGTGTCTACACTAACATTAGCTCAACCACTACAATAAAAGTTGACTCAACTCAACATCATCTGCTGTACAAAAACTACAGATCCCATGAGGCATTGACATGCACTTACGGAATATGGTGTTGTCAGCCGGTTTGTAAGCATTTGTTGAATAGCTCTCTTCTGGAGTTGACGCCTTGTTTTCGAGTGCACCTTTGGCTCTTGACAAATTGACAGTACAGGATGTAGTGGTTAAGACTTCCTCTATGAAATGAGAGAGCTCTTCAAGGCCCTCGTACGTCATCAATTGTCACTGATGCTGTTTATGTAAACAGATGCGACAGTAGACACTGCAAAATGCAGTCCTGTCATGCTCAAATCAGCAATAACAATGTAACATTAGCTAGCTAGCTTGTTAGCTACCGAGACATCAGCAGACTAGTAGTGATTGTTCTATCAAAGCTAAGAAGAAAACACAACCTCTTTTAAAATATAAAAAATAAATCAGAAGGCTGTTTTGAAGGCACAAGCAATGTTACGTTCTCACTGCTCGATCGAGGTCTTGATGAGGTTTTAGCTGCATCGTATCTACGTAGGCTAAGCCTTGAAATAACGTGGCTGGTTGTCTCGGTTGAAATGTGACAAAACAGTCCGTTGTTTGTCCCTGAAAAAGACTCTTCTGGATTAACAGAACTGGGACCAACAATTTTCCAATCAAACACCCGCTACTCCGACCATCCAAGCCGGTTCTGCCCGGATGCCTATAATGGTAAAAGCCTATTATGGTATAAACCATGAAAATCAGATGTTTCCCACATTGCTGTGCTCGTATCTGGGACAGCTCACAGTGGCACGTGCAGAGCTTGACAGCCAGCTACATCAGCACCCTGCAAATCCATCAGATCCGCACATGAGCAAGGAGGAGGGGGCTGCAGGAGGGAAAGGAAGGTGGGCGTTATGAAGAGATGCACACACATCCTCCAACTTATAAAGAGGCGATGTGAGCGCCCCAACTATTTTTACCACTGGCAGCAAAGCTTGTCAGGTGACGTTTCGGTGGGTTTGGGGGTGTCTGGGAAAATTGAGGGCACATCTGCAGCTCTGTTAGTGACGCACAGAGGCAAACCCAGCAATTTGAACATTGGAACTATTTTTGAGCTGCACAGCTTGAAGGTTTTGAGTCCACCTTTCTGTTGATTTTGGCGGCAGCTGCCGTCTCGTTGCACCTGAGCTTAAATTGGAAAATGTTTTGCCGCATGCAGTAAAACTGAATGTTTTCTGGGAATGATAGTATATACACAGCTTTTCCTGTATGGAGTTAAGTTTTCTTCCTCTCCATATACAGGTCAGAGATCAGGCTCACTCACCAAGCATAGATTCATTATGTGCAGCAGTGCAGACACTGGCTGACTTGGATGTTACTGTTGGTTCTGTTGATGCAATTGAAAAGCAGTTTCCCCAAGGACACAGGACAAAACATACTGAAAGAACCTGGTATTTTTTACATGTTAGTTGACATGTTTATAGTCTTTTAATCCATAAAAGAATAATGGTTAAATAATTATCCTAAGTTTAGAGGAGGAGCTCAATGAAGATTGCGTGTATTTGTACAAAATGTGAGCAGCTGAAGGTCACGTGTTCAGTGTTTGTGGCAGTCAGAACAGGGAAAGTGTCTGTGGTTAAGATGGTGTCATCAAAAGGAACAGACTACACAGGCTACACTATGCTAACAGAGAGAGTGTGGATAATAGCTTTAAGAACACAGTGTCACAGTTGAGCTGAACAAGGTTAAATATGCTTACATGTCTGACTGTCGCGGGGCAAAATCTAGGTAGAGTTGTGATCGCACTGTCTTGCTGTGGAAATTGCGTGGGCTGAATGGCCATGACAGAGAACATTGTATGTGCAGTACACTGTATAGGGTGACCATACATCCTCTTTTACCCGGACATGTCCTCTTTTGGGGGGCTGTCCGGCCTGTCCGGGGGGAGTTTATAAAATCCTTCAAATGTCCGGGTTTTTGAGTTTGTGTATCGTGCACTTTATCTTCGCATCACAGACCATTGTATTTACCATACACGTTCAATGGTTCACTTGGAAACACACTCTGAGAGGCGGAGTTCCACGCCGATCCCCGGAACGTGTATTCATTCATTATAAAACAGTGCAGCGCATCAGAGCTCTCTGCTGCTCTGCCCCTCCGCTCAGTTCGAAGCAAAGCCACTGACGCGACGCAAACATGCGCTGTCTGCCGGTGAGCGAAAGAAAAGGGAGAAATGCCGAAACGCAAATGCACTTTTATAGACGAAATGCGGAAAAAGTAGCCGTGTTTTCGCCAGGGTCGTGAAAAATGGGAATCAGAGTGTACTGTCTGATAGATAGAATTACTTTAATGATCCCAGACTGGGAAATTATTTTGTTACAGCAGTAGTGGGTCCGCAAATAAAACACTTTGTACATAACATAAATAGAAGGCAATATATACATAGTGTATATATACAATGTACAGTGTGCAATAAACAATAAACAATAATAATATATACAACAAAACAAAATATGCAAAATATACCTTAAACAGTAATAATATATACAACAAAACAGTCCAGAGTTTGTATGACCAAAGTATGTGTCCGAGTTTTTATGACCAAAGGCTCTAACGACCTAGATAAATGAATATATTGTTTATAAACGCAATTGTGTGAGTATTTTTCAGTATCTCCAAGAGGCCTGGTTAAGTGTCTTTTTGGGAATTCAGAATATGCGTTTAACTGAGTTAGAAGCACGTAAAAAACACTCGACCTGACCTGAAAAACCCTCAACATTTTGCCACGTAGTAGTGTCCTCTTTTTGGGGATTCAGAATATGGTCACCCTACAGTACACACACACACACATTCAGGGAGCGAGCAAAACACTGAGGACCAAAACAAAGCTCTTCTTTCTGAGCCCCCCCCCACCACTCCAGACATTCCTTCCCAGCATTCCAGACAGAGCGTGGGCAGGGTCAGAGGTCCCAGTGACACAAGTGATGATTTTAACAGTGGGGAAGCGTGTTAATGAAACCCACACACATGTTTGTACTCGTGTACTTGTGAGGACCCTTGGTGACGTGAAGCACTCTCCGGCCCCTTGACCCCAACCTTCAGCTAAATCCGAGTCTAAACCTAAACCCACTACCGAGTCTTAAAACTGCCCTTTTATTGAAGCATTTGAAACTGTAAATATCTTATTGTAAAATTTAAAATTTTTCAACTATTCAAGACGCATCAAGTTACTAAGATAATGCAATAAAAGTGGGACGTCACCTGTCAGTGATGGGAGTGTTGGGCTGCAGAAGGTTTGTCCATGTGGGAGGTTTGGAGTGAAGGAGAGGTGATGGTGATGATAGCTGAGTGTGACAGCAGTCCTGCCTGAGACGCCACGATGCTGCAACAGGCTCGACTCGCTGACGCTGTCAGAGAAAGCATGCCTTTATGAGTCCCGAGACTATAAAGATACCGAGTGTCATCGTTGACCTGTGCACCTCCATCTGGCGTTCGGCATCCTTCGACAGACATACAGCTCCAGTGAGCGTTCAGAGAGCTGCTCAGACAAATCTGCTCAACTAATATATGATTCGGCCCCGTTTCAGTTTTTGTTTTAGTGTTTGAAAAAAAAAGAAAACCCTGAATAACTGGCAGCAAGACTGGACCCAATCAGAAACAAAAAAACATGCTGGCAAACGACGTGGCATGTGGTCAATAAACGGATAAGAGAATTTTGGCAGATGAAGATGAAGGCAGGAAATAACAGGCAGAGAGCATCACATAAAAGAGCTGGCAACAGGTACACAGGTGTCAATCAGGAAACATCTGTTAGGCTGCAATCAAAAATATAGAACAGGCTAAAAATGTCGTACACAGAAGCCAAACGCCACGTCACCTGGCTATGTGACCTGAGATCTTTTATACCGAGATGGTTGAGCTGAGACAGGCTGCTGGAGAGACCATGTGACCTATATGAGCAGGAAGCTGAAGGAGGGTGGAGAGGTTAAGGATTAACCACCGTTGGTCCAATAGAGACAAGGTTCTCAAGTGTTAATAAAGTTATTCAGTCACACTTGAACTTCCTTTGTCACTCTACAGGAAGTAATAGCAACAGGCAACAACACGAGACGCACCATTACCTCAAATAAAACGACGGATCTCTCAGATCTGAACTTCGTTGGAAACATTCAGGATACTCGGGACTAGCTATACAACAAAGTTCTCTTTTTCAGACACTTGAATGCAGAAATGTTACATATTATATCTTTAACTTAAAGGGAAGAATGTCTGTAAGGGGCTGAGTATGGTCCTTTCCAGAGATTTGCACAAAAACTCCTAACTGACTGGCGTGACTGCATATTTTATATACAAAATTATGATTTACTGTCTTTCACATACATAATACATCCTGTTGTTTCAGTCCAACTAATGACTAGACTGTTACACGCCTATTTCAGACACATATGGACCAAAATAATAAACACATGTGATTTCCTAACAGATATCAGGCACTTTTTGATACGCTCATGTTTAATATGCCGCACGCGGGCTGCTCTCATCTGTGGAAAGCAGCTTTAATGTGACTTTTAATTAGCAAACTGCCTGCTGCTCAGCTAGAAGAAAATGTACAACTTGCCAGCTCACATCCTTGAAAATGATTCCACTCTGACAGACACACACCACAGCCACACTCTCACACACACACACACACACACACACACACACACACACCAATATCACGCCCCTCAAATGTCCTCAAACTCACAGAAACACAGGCGCAGACATCTCGACACACGATTCCGACTGCACCAAATCTCTCTCATGAAAAGACAAACTCTTGTAACGCACCAAAAAAGTGCCGTGTTTGTTGGAGGAGTAGGTTTCACACACACACACACACACACAAACACACACACACACACACACACTCACAAACACACACTCACACATTTGCTAATCTTAACCTCAGCAACCCCATTCATGAGCAGCGTTATGGGCTGATTCTTGTGTCACCGTGTGTGAGGTTGTGTATGTGCTGCATGTGTGCAAATCCGCCGACAGGGAGTGTTTTGGGGGTTTTGTTTTTTTTTTCGCGAGCTGGTCCATCTGTTGCTTCCGACAAGGTTTTGGTCACAGCCCGTTCCCTAAACCGGATTAATAATCTGGTCGGAGAGAGACAGTGTGTGTGTGTGTGTGTGTGTGTGTGTGTGTGTGTGTGTGTGTGTGTGTGTGTGTGTGTGTGAATGTGAGTTTGAGAGAGAGAGAGAGAGAGAGAGTTGGAAAGTGTGATGGTGTAAGTGATGAGATTGTGAGGATTGGCAGTGAAAATGATAGCATAGCTGGCATGCAAGAGCAAGTGTGTGTGTGTTTGTGGGTGAGAGAGTGTTTGCGGCCCTTTAAGTCTGTGTGTGATGAGAGTGAGTCCGTAGGCGTGTGTGTGTGTGTGCGTGCGTGCGTGCGTGCGTGCGTGCCTGCGCGCGTCTATCTGTGTGTGTCTGTCTGCCTTTGCAATTTTGGAACTTGTAACTCGATCTGCGAGGGCAACAGGAAATTGCTGGAGTGGATGAGGGGGAAGCAATGTGACATGAGACAGGTGGGTGGGGGGCGCAGAGGGGGGAGCTGATGGAGGGATGGATGGCGGAGGGGAGAGATGAAGGGGGTGGAGGTTGCTGTCAACACGCTGTCGCTCCAGGATAAGAGGGACAGGAACCGTTAGCAGAGGATTAGCAGGCGCGCCAAGTTTAGCCCTGAAACCTCTTGCCTTTATTTTAATGGCCAAAAAAGCGAGTGGGAACTGGGGCAGCCGGGCCCACAGCTGTATGTCATATCCATACTCAATCACAAAACGGATGTGGCATTTTCAACACTTCAGGATGTTACTTTACAGCATGCGTTAGGATAAATAAGCGCAGCTTTTGATGCTCGTTGGCACAAAGTTGATTGATTTGATCTTTGATCGGTGCCAGGAACTTAGCAATTACTCGTCCAGGTGCTGATTCCAGACTTTCAAAAAGTTACTTTTTGGCCCTTGTTCTGTTTTTTTGGAACTGAGGCTCCCCACGCTTTGGCAACTTCTTTGCTCCAACTGGAGGATGGCGTTATTACCAAGCACCTGGAGTCGTGAGCCATTTCTGCGACACAAACTGAACAATCACATTCTCCAACCAAAGTAGCAGCTGAGCTGTTATTATTCCAATATTTAGCATGACAATATCTGGATCTCACTTGTAATTGGCTGTTTTATTCTACTCAACTGTGAAACAATGTGTGTGTGGGAGGAAAAAGGAGTTCTATCGATGTTGCCGCAACTCCTACTCGTGACAATAAAGGTCAGAGTTGAATTTTTACTTGTGTTATCAGCTCAGAGAAGTAATGTGTCACTTATTAATCACTACAGTGTATATTTCACTGCAGCTGTAATTAGTTTCTTTGCATGACTTTTCCGTCTGTCATGTCTTTTCTTAGCTTGAAAATTCGGGACAAGATGTCTTTCTAATATGAATCATCTGAGGAACCAAACGGCACTAATGCTCAGGGTTCATGTCTTCTTCGCATGCAGCCATCTGTGACTGCGGTACCTTCCCATACATTAATCATAGTGCCAGAAAGCTTCATCTATGACATTTAGCTCGAAGCACTTCACAGATGACAATCTTGACAATACTGTTCTATTGCAGTCTGTTGCAGTAAAAACTCTCAAAAAAGATGTGTTGTTGAGGAGAAGTGCTGTTGATCTCCATGTACTGGCAAGTCTCTCCTCATTCGAATCGAGGCTCTCAGGACAGAGGATGGCGCTCACTCAACAGATTGTAAAGCCCACTGAGGCAATGTGATTGTGATTTTAGGCTGTATAAATAAAATGGATTTGATTTGGTTACATTTGCTGCAAATACTCAAAATCTTACCAAGTAAACTTGCCTAGCTTCTAGTTCAAGTATCTCACTTTATCTTATGTAAGACACAACCCCCTAGAGAGTAACATCAGCATATCCGCACAGTTAAGAAGCTGCAACCATGAAATTGTTTATAAATGTACATGATCAAATTAGTTTCCATTTGTTTTTCTCTTAATCGATGAATCAGCCAACCATTTTAGGTAAATGGAGTGAATTAAAAAGTGCAATATTTTCTCCACCTGAAGTGTAGCTGAGCAGGAATACAAAGTGGCAGCACTTGAGTAGATGCACTTGAAGGAGTGGTGCCCTCTGCACAGCATGAAATTTAATGTCTTGCTCAAGGACACTGTAACAGATACTGGATGGACTGGCTGCTGCGGGTGATCAAACCTGTGAACCTGCGGGCGAAGGGACAGGTCTCTACAGCTACCCGGATATCGTCCATCAAACCTTAACCCAACTATAGCCAGGCCTGGGAAGCTCTTATTCTTAGAACAAGCCGCTGTGATGTCATGGCAGCGCCGGGTTTGACTGATAGGGTCGGGGGGTATGCGTGGCATGCCAAGCGCCCCCGGGGCTCTCATGGCTGTTCTTCCTGTCTGCAGTTTGGCCTTTAGTGGTTTTAAAGCCCAGGATTAAAGGGCACAGGAAACTACCAGACCTAATTTTAGACTGGCATGTAGATGGGCTTGGCAGACCCCGTCAGCACCTTCATCACAACGGCATAGCGGCTGTGACAGGGCAGGCCTTACAGGGATCTGGAAACACGTATGGCTGGGTCATAGTGAGGGCCGTCAAGGGGGTCGGCATGTGAACATGTGGTCGGATGACTGATATGCCCAGAGTGAAATGTACAGTAGTGAGGAGATATGCAGGCGTTCAGGCTAAAAATAGCACTGCATTAAAGCCGGACTATGCAACAGCAGTTTCCAGACCAGATTCCTTCGCCGTTTTCTAGCTTTGCACCAGTTTTGTGCATACGCTTTTCGCTGCAGGGCTCCCCCTACAGCTTCGGCGCAGATACACTGTCGAAAAGACTTGTTGACGAGCCTCCCCCGCCCACCTAGCTGCTACTACGTTACCATGTGCATCTGTTTTCTAAGAAGCCGGCCGGCTAAACAGCGAGTCACGTCTGGCACTTAATGCACTTCGTGCTCTGTGTTCAGCCGGACATATTGCAAGATACAGGCGACAAACCATGCGACATTCAAAGACCGAACTAGATATCTAAAAACCAACAAGAACCTGGAATCAGAACGCAAACAAACGTGTTTGGTAGCAAGTGACTGCTACGCTAAACACCCGCTAACTATCGAGCGAGCCATCAAGAAACCAAGCTAAACACATGCAGGGCTCACAGTAAAACAGGGCTCACAGTAAAACAGTCAAGCAATAACGACTATCAAGTCACGTTGCAAAGACAAAGTTCATCCACTCACAATTTCAACAGCAACACGGCCAAGTCGGCGCCTGTTTTGGACTCCTCAAAAGCTCATCCTATGTTTACTCGTGTCTGGTCTCTTTTTTTTTGTCAAGCTCCTTTTTCTTCTTCTTCTGTTCCTCCGACTGTGGCTTCTTGGGTCTCTTTATAGTCGACTGATACATGAGAACTACAACAATTGCCTTGCAACTGGCAGTTTATATCTACCCGGTTCCATGTTTGGGGGTGTGTTTGCCGTAAAGCAGTTTCGAAACTACAATCTGACTACATTTTCGAGGGGCGGCGGGATACTTCCGCCGGCTCACTTCCGGATTGACTTCGGACCGGTGGCAGCAAGTTGCATGTTTCGTTTCTCCGCCCAGAAGCGCTAGGGGGAGTCGTAGCAATGACCAAACGACCCAGAAAGTGTCAAAGAACATTCAGAATGACTTTCAGCCTGCATAGTTAGGGTAATTTTTGCTAATATTGTTGCATAGTGCCCCTTTAAAAAAATGTAAGACTCTGCATTCGGGTGCTGCTGCAGGTAGAGCTGAGGAGGTGTAATATAATCCAGTTTTAAGGTTTTATCAGGTGTCACACCTCTGTTCACGATTCCACGAAACTAATGAAATTTACCATCTTGGGAAAGTTATCCTGTCATCATTACATCCCATCTGTCTCTTGATGGTACATACACATTTTTGTCCATTTAATCATTTAATTTCAAATTGTGGTTTGTACATTGGTTGGACAAAACAACCGATTAATTAAGACAGTAATCAGCCGATTAGTCCAGAATGAAAATACATCTGTTTCAGTCCAATACAATTATGCAGGAGTTCTATTAATCTAAAGGCGAGATAACGGTTACAGAGACCATTTTTCTGCAGTGAGATATGTCCCAGTACCAAGTGAAATATGAATGATTAATGAACGGATTGTGTTTTTGTAAAGACGTTCACGGTCCCCAGAGGATGATGGTGGTCACTGGTAAATGTGGCTGGTGACTCAGAGAGTAGCACGATATAGGCTTGATTCCCAGCCAAGATTCTTTCAACGTGGAGTTTGCATGTGTTCCCCAGAGCATCCCTTCTACCATTTAGAGGGACTGGATACCGGATTAGACAGAGGACAGTAGGAATGTCATCACTCATTGCCTTCACAGTATATCTGCATTAACCCTGTGATAAACTGTTGACTCTTCCTGCATGCATTAAGCAGACCCCGTGACCCTAAAAACAATTAGACATAGGAATGAATGATGATTAAACTAAATAAATATCAGTGTAACAATCTCAGAGAAATTAGCCTGGAGAAATACTTAGTATGGATGGGGACAATGAGTACCACTGTACATATCATAAACCTCGGTTAAACTGCACTGCACACATAAATGGGGATTTCTAGCAACAGCACACTACTGTCTGTTTTTGTTTTTTTGCCCTTGGTTACGCGTTGTGGGCGACGTGGAAAATTAAGATCCCTGACAAAAGTTCACCCAGTGAGTTAGAGCACACATCGCTTATTACTGTGTGTACTTTTCTGTCAGAGTAGGACTGGAGGAGTCGTATTCTTATAAAAATGATTGCAAAGGCAATGGAAAATATCACTTGTATTGGAAAGTGGGCAAAGGCGAGAGTGCTGGCACCCCCTGAAATGCAGCGGTCTTTTTATAAATCATTCACGTCAGGACATGAGTGTGCAGGTTTGGTCCTTTGTTACGTAGCCAATGATTCACTCACTTTGTTCGACAGCGCGCCAGATATTTCCTGTGTAAACCTAAAAAAGACATGTCAGGAAGGACATTATTTTATTATCTTGGCAATTATGGGATTATCATGCAAGACATCAGCTTGTTGACTACATCTCATTTTCTCAGATAGTTTTTTTTCATATATAGTCGGTGTTCTGAGGTGCATATTAAGGAAAAACCTTAATTAGATGATGAAAAATGTAATAAAAGTACTGTTCACTTATATTTTACATCGTCTACATTGATATAAGTGAACTACTGCCGGTCCCATCTCACTCATGTTTTATCAAAACCCTACACTGAACTCTGAAGTTGTTGTCTCAGTGTTGCCTACAGATTGGCACCTCTGGAAATTCACAGCAAAACAGTGTTGCATACCTGAACAACTGAAGTAGATGGGGACTGGCTAAACAGCTCATCGGGCATAATCAAAGTCTCTTGAAGCCCCAAGATCACAAATTGATTTTAAAATAATATTATTCACAACTCCACTTCAGACAGGGTGCATGCTAACTGTTTTAGCTTAGCAGCTACAGTGAAGCTTTAAGCTTAATAAAGGGGGTGAAAATAACGTCTTTTCAAATCAATTTGGGATCTCCGAGGCTTGGATTACGTGGGAAAAAGACATTTTATGTTTTTTATAGTGTTCTTTTTTTTTTTTGTCCCCATCTACTCCAGTTAAAGCGAATCTTTAAAGCAGTTAATAACAGTGACGGTGCTGTTGGTGTTGACTCACTCTTGGATTCGATTCGAGGACTTTGCTCCTTGACAGGCACGTACATGCTGCACACATCAAGGGCTTAGCAGACACAAAGAGGCTGGATGGGAGTCAGTCCTGGAAAGCCCCTCATTATAATCAACTGATTCCCATTTGTCTATTAACTTTGACGCAAGGAGACGCATTGCTTGCTCCTTTCTCCACACTCCAGTCACACACGCACTCTGCTGCTGGGAATGTTGGTGCAGAGGTCAGCTGAGCCGTGAGGCGAGTTGCTGCTCGCGTGAGAACACGGCGCTCCTCCTCCCTCTCCCGCGCTGTGGGGATCGCCTTCTCCAGGTCTTTACAGGTACACGCCGCTGAGCTTGCTATCAAATAACACATTTAGGCGCTTTCAGCTACCTTTGATGGCTCGGCGCAGAGGCCCCGCCTTCAGGAAGCGCCAGAGGGGAGTGTTTATATGAACCCAAAGCCCTCACCGCAAAGCAGCACCTGGAAAAACCAGTCGGGTTGTTTACAGCGTGACTGGAATCACTTTGTACCTGTTGAGTGGCATTTTGCAGTTTGTGAATGATTGTCAGAGGGAACATAGTGTGCGCGGCGCTTTGTTACACAAGCATCATGTGACAGGATATGCTAATTCTGAACTGGAAACTGAAGTGGGAGATGTGTCGAGGGCCGCAGTTAATGAATAGCGAGAGCTTTGTGGAGGGCCTCATGATTCACGGCGTCTGTTTTGGTTGTCGTGACTCGTCCTGCTGGTCAACACTCGACTGTACTGCGGGCGAGGAGAAACTTACATAAACGTGTTACAGTAGACACAGACACAACAAGTATGTCGACGGAAAAACAGGCATGGAGAGCAAAGAGTGTAGACAAAATAGCAATTTATTAATAACTTATCTTTTCTTTACATTCGTAAGAGAGGAGTGTGGAGGGGGTTGGCAGAGGGTTGCCAAGATGGCTTCCTCTGGTAAGAGGCCTTCTCTGTGGAGGGGGCAACACAACACTTTTTCTCTCATCTTGACAAAAAAAACTGCATTTCACAGAGTTTTTTTTTTCCCTGAAGAGGCGAGGTGAACAAAGCCTCCTACTTTGTCCACACGTCAGAGACTTTTAACCGTTGTGCACAGACCAGGATTACCCACATTCACCTTCAGAGACACATGCTGGCCATCCTGACTCGATCTTTTAAGTGGTGCCAAATTTAAAAATAAAAAACAACTGATGAATAGTCGATTTTCTTTGTGCAAAATTAAAAGCAAATCTCTGGGATGCTGCAGAGTTGAGAAAATTGATGAATTTCTCTGAAGGCCAATGCGCAATAAGAGCCCTCTGAGCGCAAAAGTAAGGCAAACAACCAAGGTGACTTTGATTTTGTGAGTGGGTGGGTGCAAAAACAAGGCCGGTCGGCTGTATTCACACGTAAAGCGATTATCAAATATATTACACATGTACACATTTTTGCACAATTCTTAGAAAGCCTACTTGATTTTTGGCATAATCAACTTAAACATACTGATCAATATGCAATTTGTCTGCTTACATAAAAGTAGAATATGAAACAAAGAATCTTCAGTACCCACTTGTTGCAAAGGGTATATACTAGAGCAAGGCTTTTTACTGTATTGTCTCTTATATTAAGATATATACACAATGTATAAATGTTTGAAAAGACTCCACAAATGTAAAATCGAGTCCGGTATATAGTGTGCCATTTTAAAGCTGGGGTGTTTCAACCCCACACAGGCAAGTCTTCACAGAAGACGGGGGAGACAACGCGCCTTGGCGTCTTGGGGGGAGCCAGTGCTGGACCCCAAAACAAACATAAAAAAGGGTTTTCGTTTATAGATCTGTCCAGTTTGAACAATCACGTCTCTTTGGCACACCAGCCCAGGAGCTTTGAAGCATAACGAACAGCTGTTGCCTCAGACACAATGACACAAAGAGAGAAAAAGACCTCAGGAGTCCAACAGTGATATAAGATTGAAGAAAGAATCTGCACTCTTTAAATGACTCTCTTGTCCGTCTCTTATACTGTCTCTCCTCATTCAAGTCAGCAGCAGCTGCGTCTTGGCCAGACAGCTTTGGCCCTCCGGTAACCACGTCCAGCAGCAGTCGACTGTCCCACGCCAGACGACGGAAAAAAGAGAAGCTTTTTGCAGCGTTTCCAACAGGAGGCCCGTTAAACCTCCAGCAAGGAGAGGTGTGGCAACAGCAGTCCTCACGTGGACTGCAGGGGGTCCAGCTGGAAGACGTTGTGGTTGGTCGGGGTGGTGAAGTAGAGCTGCTGGCTCGGCGGCGCGATGCGATTGTCACAGGGGCTCTTCAGGCCCAAGGTGCGCTCAAAGTCCAAGAGCTGGCCCATGAAGTTAAAGTTGGGCGAGATGTTTGACTTCTTCATCTTGACGATGTCGTAGGCGTCGTTCATGGACAGGTTGAGCTTCTGCATCAGGTAGGCCACCGTCACCGTCACTGAGCGGCTGATGCCGGCCAGGCAGTGGACCAGGACGCCACACTTCTGGCCTCGGGCTTCATCTGGTAGAAAGAGAAAAGGGTGGGACCGTTATAGACCTCTTCCTGATGTAAACAACAGACTGAGAACAACACGTGGAACGTAGCAACGACTTGATTAAGGAACACGTTTGCTAAATGTTTAGAAAAGTCCATGTTGGCATCTTAATTTCGCCTGCTTTGTCCAACCAACAGTCCAAACCCCCAAATGTACAATGACACCGAAAAGAAAAGCTAGGTCCATGTCGAAACAGTACACTTTCGGCAGTTTAGGGGGCATTATTTGCACATATCAGGCACATTCGTCTCTGTACGAGGACTAAAAAGCAGCCCGTTTCTCAACGGACAGGACGAAACTTGTGATAAACATCTGTGACATTTAAGTCAAGCTGAGCTGGAAATTGGAGCCGGTCCAGGGAGAGAGAGAGCGGCGGAAGTTATTATCCCGGCTTTCTCCCAGGCGTGTCAGTCAACAAACAGGGGCTGCGGCGGTAGCGCGCCTAAACAGAGCCGACATTCTTTCGTTTTTTTGGCCTAGAGTAGCCGGCTGGGAAATTGACTATTACGGTCTATTAAACCATTCTTCCGCTCGCCAGGGTTACTCCGACAATGGTGCCATTTGGGCGTGTAAACGTAGGAGTCATGAGGGCACCCTGTCAAGGCGAACAGGATGTCAACAGGGCCTGTAAATGGCTCCTTTTGTAATGTTGGGGGGGGGGGGCAACGCCATGTCCTAGATTACTTTCAATGCCACTTCCTTCCTGTTGCGCTCGAATTACCGCCCTCCCCTTGTTCACTCTCCCCATTCTCCTGTTTCAACGTCGCCCTTTGTGCTGCAATTACACAAGACCCGGGACAAGAGATAGGCCAGGATGTCTTCCATTGAAGTCAAATCCTTTGTACGCGGTGCATTTTAGCCTGTGCGCCATTAGAGGCAGACTTGTATTCCTCTGCCTCAACACAATGGCCTTAATCTGCCCGCTCTGTGTGTCCCACGCCTGATTGACTGATAAGATCACAGCCAGGGACACCTCATCTAATCTCAATTTCGCAATAAGAACATAAGAACATAAGAACTTCCTGGCAGTGATAAGGCATATCACATCAACGAGATTATGGCCCCCCGACTATCTGCTTCTGCCCCTTCACTGTGTTTCACATGTACTCCAAACAATCACATAAGGTCGTCAGGCGAGGATGTGAGCGAGGAGAGGTGAAATGATTAGTCGGGTAATCAATTTACAAGCCGGTTTCTTGCTTTTTTTTTCAAATGGGAGAATTATCTGCTTTTCTCTTGGAAGTGTCACTGTTACCTGTTTGAGTTCATGTTTGAGTTGTGGGTTGTCTGTCAGACAAAACAAGCCGTTTATGAAGTCAGACTGGGTCATTTACACTGTTTTACAAATAAACTACCCATTAATGAAAAGAAATAAAGTCTATTTAATAATTACAACGATGGTTATTTGCAGCACGAGTGAAGCTGCAGTGTTGTGTCCTGCTTCTGCAGCTTTTACTCACCAATGAAGCCGATGGCCTCGGGGAAGAACTGCGAGAGATTCTGGCTCCAGTGATCCGAGATGGGGATCTGCTTGTACTTGAACTCCCCTGCGTTCTCGAAGAGGTTGGGCAGGTTGGGAGTCACGTTGAGGATGTACTTGATGCCGTACTCCTCCAGCACGTCCAGGTTGGTGGAGTCCTTGGCGCAGCCCAGGTAGAGGTGCGGCAGGATCTCCACCGGGAAGGAGGGCTGCGGGTTGGACAGCGGGCTGCCGTCCGAGTCCGTGGCGCTGCTCGGGTCACGGTCGATGTCGGACTCGATGTCCGAGGAGTCGGAGCTGATGCGCAGCCCGCCGAGGCCCAGCACCTGTGCGGTGGGGGAGCTGCTGTTGGAGGAGCCGTCCAGGTTGGTTTCGCACAAAGCCGGATATTCGGCTTGGAATTTACTGAAGCCACCTGGAGGATGTGACAGAAAAATCTAAATGAACACAAGGCCGCAGACACACTGCAGACGAATTTCTCAACTTGGAACTCTAAGACACATCTGGCTGCGTTTCCCTTTATGAAAACATCTGCAAACAACGCCTTAGATTACAATTTCCACAATACCGAGGCTATCCTACAGCAACATAAACAGTCATTCTGAAGATGCTGAGTTTTAACATGCAAATCAAACACGATTGTGAATAAGACTTCACATCAGACTCTCGCTAAAGCGCCTCCCTGCGTCCCTGCGCAATAATCTGCGGCTGTGAATGAACGGCAGCGGGGCCCTAAAATGTGAATGAACCGCACTCACCCTCCAGATAGTAGGCCTTGTAGCCCTCGTCCTTCATCCTCCTCAGCAGCAAACCCAGCACGGAGCCCCCGTCCACATTCTCGTTCCACTCCCGGCTGTACTCGTCGTACAGCACGATGGTGTCCGTCTTGCAGCGGCGCACGAACTTCTCCCGGTCCTCCCCGTCGGAGAGCAGCGACCGCACGGGCAGGTTGCCTTTCTTGAGCCGGCGGAGCATGAGGCTCGGTATGGCCACGTTGATGGCCGTGTCGACGTGCGACGACTCGTAGAGCTCCTGGGCCCGGCAGTCCATCACAAGCAGGCCGTCCCTGCGCGTCTCCAGCTGCTCCCGGAGCCAGCCCACCGTCTTGCTGATCGCCATTACCGAGTCGAGCTGGACGACGGGCTTGAGCTTGTCGAGCATTTATAGGCAGGAGTTAAAGTTCTGTGAAGAAAGCGAGGTCGTCAGGCAGCTGGAGACTTTTCTAGCTGCAACCAAAAAAAAAAATCTGTCTGTATTTTAGCCCTCTGCTCGGAGGGCCGTCGGCTACACGGGCAATGATATTAACAAAAAAAGAACAAAAATGATCAAAAATGCAAAAACAGACAGTAAATTCTCGGTCCAAATGTGCGTCAGAGTCCCGTGCGCTTTAGGACGAGCCGGATCGGAGATCCTTCACAGATTTCCTTGACTGCGGGTCGCTCACACAGGCAGTCATTCATGCATCTGTCCGGAGAGCCCGTGTTATTTATCAATGAGTCACACCGGCCCTGCGACGCGGCTGGCGCTTCCTCTGCTCTTATATAACTCCACAGCTCCGAAGCGCGGCTCTTCTCCCTCCTCGGTCTTCCTTCCGTGCAGATGCACAGTAGGCAGGTGGAGTAAATGGGGTGTCGGTGGATGTCAAGCGTGCGGGGCGAAGCGCGTGTGTACGTGCCTGCGGATGCCGCCTGTTCTGCTCCCTCGTCCTGTCTGCGGTGTGAATAGACGCTCTGCAGGCTCTGGCTCGATGTGCTCTCTGCGGCGCCAGGCTGCTGAATGGCTACAATCGGGAGGCGTTTCATTGGATACATTATGTCGGCCGACCAATCAGAGGAGGCCCAGCGGCGGTCGCCTTGGAAACGGGGGCCGGATGGAGCGGCCCGTGTTGATGAATTGTTAATGAGTTTGTCATTCACAAAAACGGAGAGGAATTTCCGCTCCGGATCAAGTGAGTGCAAACAAACAGAAGGACTGCGGGGAGAAGGAAGGAAGAGAGGGAGGCAGGGGGAGGGAGAGAGGCCTCCACTCAGACTGAGAGAGAAAAGGGGAAAGAGGAGATGTTGGGCAATACAAATAATAATAATAATGATACTGATACAGGCCTGTAATAACGCGCTTTACATTCTTCAGTTTGTCTGAACTTTCAGAAACTTAAAAGGTGCACTGTGCAGTTTTGGGAATAAACTCAACAACTCAGTGAGGTAATATTTACATTATTAATAACGTTTTTTTTATTTCATAATAAGTGGATAAACAAGCCTGGGAATAAGGAGGGAGGGAATAAGGTGATAAGAACACTGTTTCAAGCGAGAAAAGTGGCTACTGAGAAGGACCCCACAGATCCTAACAAAATAATAACAACATAAAATAGTGTTTTCAGTCATGAAAATCAATCAGAGAAGATCTGTGGCTTCTCATCAATCTGATACTGACCAAATGAAAAGAATTCAGTACGTGTGACCGTTTTTTTTGCTGGAAACAACAGTGCATGAAGGAGACGGACATCTTCGCGACATTCAACAAGCTGACACCCTGCTGATGGCGAAACTCTCCTTTCACTTGGAAGGTCAGACGTCAGACAAGCAACAACAGCTGCCCGATCAGCGCTCAGACTCTGTCTCTCAATCGGACGTATTATCATTTCATCTGCATGTCTTAAACTTCAAGCAATAACACCTTCCTGTCCCCATAACTTCCTGTTGTTATGAGACACTTGCTGAACAGGATCGGAGGCCGCATGCCTTATTCCCACTAAGGGGCCCAGTCAGAGGAGAGAAGATCTGCTCACCTTAAGTAATGTTTAACATACTTGTTTACATACGTATTGAACATCAAAATATTTCAGAGATGTAAAAATGAAAAAGCTATATTTCTGTATTTTTTCATATGTATTTGTTTATTTTTAAAGATGCATGTTAGCTTTACTTTTCTTTTAATAAGCGAGCAATTTTCTTATAAATACCAAAACATAGAGAGATCAGCTAAAATACATGCCTAGCCAATATTAATCATTTAGTATTCAATTAATTTGGTTTGTTTCCCAATAAATTAAAGATGTACGTACAGGGGGCCCCAAAGATCAGCCCATCTGATCCGGCCCTGCGTGGATTAGGATTACATATAGAGAGACTGTCATACACGCTATACTGCACGTTTATCTGTGATGGAACGTAACTGAGCACTGTTACTCATTTACTGTACTTGAGTACATTTTCAAGGTATTTGTACTTTACTTGAGTATTTCATCTTCTGCTACTTCATACTTCCACTCCACTACATTTTGGAGGCAGATATCGTACTATTTAATAACTTTAGTTACTAGTTACTCTAGTAATGTGTACTGCCTCAGTGCCAAAGTATTATAATTTTATATTTAATAAATGTATTTAATAATAAAAGATCTGATTGTTACTCAAGTACTATCATATGGCTGACTTTCACTTGTGTCAGTCATTCTGACATCAGACACTGGATTTGGATTACATACATGTCAGTACTCAACCCTCCAAGAGGCACTTTTACTACCCAGCAGTGTTATATGGAGTACCTAATAGTCATACTCGACTAAAAGTAAAGATATCATGTTAGAATATTGCTTTGTATTAGTGACTTTCACTTTTACCAAATAGCACTGAAGTAAAACCTTTCAAGTGTCTCATATTAATGGTATAAAAAACAACTAACCTGCACTCATTCAGCCCAGATGCAGCACGTACTCTAAGTAAGTAAAGTTACTAAATGAATGTAACGAGTAAAAAGTACAATATTTGCCTCCAAAATGCAGTGGAGTGGTAGAAAAAGAAAAAACCTCAATTGCAAGTGCCTCAAAATGTGACAAAAGTACAGTACTGGAGTAAATGTACTCAGTTACACTCCATCGCTGCGGGCTATAGTGCCTTTTGACGCGCACTCGAGCGTGCTTTCTGAGCAAAACAAGCTAAATTCAGAGCTCATTCTGAAATCGCATGCTCTGATTCTCAACAACTTCATACTCCATACAGATGAGTACACATTATGGATCATATTAAGGTGTTATTTCATGTCCCTCTGTGTGTGTTGCGTGTTTTTGTTCACCTTTCTAATCCACATCATCAGAAACAAACCCAGCTGAATAACACTGCTGTGTGACATTGTGAGCAGACAGCAGCAGCAGCGGAGCTATTTCTGTCTGTGCAGCCTTCAGTGGACTGAAGAGGGTCGTTTGTGTGGGTGGTGGTATAATTCAATGTGTCACCCTCTCTTTCTCCCTCTCTATCTGTTTCTCTCTCTCTCTCTCTCTCTCATTACTAACTAGACAAACCACAGAAGAACTGCAGGAGAGATCCCCTTCAGTTTCTCACTCCAACATCTGCAGCTGAGGCCTCTGTGGCGTTGAGATACATTTCTGTAACTCTTATATACTTTCTCATAAGGACACGTACACGAACAGAGCGACACAGTAGAAGTGTCGGGATCATTTAACATGAGTCACCCAGATCTCCGGCATCTCCGCATCCTTCACGCCCTTTTAACGTGGACAGACCGGACAGAGTGATCAGGGGCCGCTGATTGCTTCCCATCGGCCCCGTTAATGGCCTCCGCACCCAAACTAAATGCGTTTGCACAGCAAACAAAAGGAGCGTTTTCTCCAGCAGTTGTGTTTTGTTTTTTTTTGTTTTTTATCGCAGCCGAACGTAAATGCATACAAAGGCTTTTTTTTTAATTGATGATATGTTGATTTAATATGTCCAGACTGAGGAGGTGTAATTAGCTCCAGACTGTAGGACGGCCTTAAACAACTCCATCAGATTAGAGCCAAGCAACCGCAATGATCGTGAGGTGGAAGTCGGTGCTTAATGGCACATCACAGGTGTTACATCATGGAAAAGGGTAACGTCAAAGGAGAGTGTTTTAATTTGTTTATTGGGCCTGTTTCATGATCTAACGTGTGTAAGTAAGACACCATAAGTCAGTTTAACCCGAAATAGCCTGTAGAAGTAGAAAATGTGCCAAAAAAATACAAAAAATAATAATTACGAAGCAGTAATTGGATGTTACTTAGTATAACAGTGCTATGGTTACTTTTCCATTTGGTACTTTAAGAGTATTTTCATGCAAATTCCTCTGTACTTTAACTTAAAGGAACAGTTTACCCAAGAATGAATGAATCATCCATTCATTATATCATCATCCACATGGCAAAAGAGATTAAGTGGCAGTTCCTCAGTCCAGAAAACGTTTATGGAGCTTCATAGTAAAACAGGGTTGCAGCTGATTGGGATTTGTTTTATAAAATAAATAAAAATGAATAAATAATAAACAGCATTTAAAAAGAATGAATTAAATGGCTCCTCTGACATAATTCAAGACTCCAGAAGTCATCAGGTCCTTAATTAATTTGAAGCAATTATACTTAGATCCTTTTTTCCACTTTTAACTGCTAAGTTAAAAGTGCTATAGCAGGCACCCCGTCTGAAGCGGGTGCGCGCCCTCAGCCACACTATCAGGGAGCAAATCATGTCTTTTCAAGTCAATATGGGATCTTGGGGCCTACAGAGGGATGGATTACCCTCGACGAGATGTATGGAGCATTTTAATGCTGGTTTTTTTTTTAGGTTGATTGTTCCCATTTTAAAACAAGGCTCCATGTACTTGTGCTGTGCTCAACACTTATACGTTTCCATGTCCATAGGCCATTTATGCAAGCACCAGGGGAGAATCGATTTATTGACGGAAGTATGTCCGACTTCACCACGGTAGGTGGCGATATGCACCATTTCAGCTGGTTGCTACTTGACATTCATCCAGTTGACCCATTACGTCACAATGCCAATCAAGTTAAGACGCTGGAAATGTGCCACACAGCAAACGGTGTAAACATGGAAGATCTTTCGACGCTGCGCATTTCGTGCGTACTCAACGCTTTAATTTTAGTACAAATGGGATTTCACGCGAACCCTCCCTTTTGTTTTTCCCAGCTTCCTGCTACAAATTTATGCCAGGAATGACTTTCGGCGTGGGGACTGCGGTGCACACACAGAATCCCGAGGCCAGTTCAGGTCTGACTAACTCATATACATGAAGGGGTTAAATCGACTTCTTGTTTTTGAACCGTAGTATTGCTTGTTACAAGTAAAATATCTGTGTACTTATGTCACCACTCACATTTCTAATTTAGTACAATGCCCGAAAGGAAGATATGAACACACAGAAAAGCACAATAAAGTAGGCTACTTTAAGGTTCTAAATGTTCTGTTTTCCAACATTAAGAACATTTACACTCAAATTATTCAAAATTCTGAATGAGTCATGCGTGGTTGTCCAAGGTAGCTCAAGCACACACCCTTCTTGACAGCAAGCTTAGATTCCGTAGTAGCTTCCTGTGAACATTACACTGGGATGACTGAGGGGATTTCTTGTTAAACCTCTCGAATGTTCTGCGGTCAAGATGACGTCTGTCTCACACCTCGGACACCAGCAGCTCTGTAACCAGATGGGGTCGGTGTGCAGAAGAAGTTTATCAGGGAACTGACAACGTTCTCCAAAACACTTTGAGCAGAGTCGTCTCATCTCACTGGAATAATGTAGAACGCACCCATCTTAAAATTTCCCATTCTCACGCCAAGAGAATAGACAGGATAAAAGTCGACTATAAAACTCATGTGGAACTTCGCAAAATGTTGCAGCAGGCGCATTACTACCTTTAAATGAAACAGATCATTTGATAGAAAACAGTTAAACTGTCGACAGCAGTTGGGGGTTTTTTCATGTCGCTGTGATCGGGAAGGAAATCATCATGGTGCCATCAACACGCAGTTGTGAACCAGTTTTAACTCGGGGCCTGTGAATACGGTGAAATATTAGGTTCTTTCGCCGTCTATCAAATATACATATAATATAATATAAATATAATCTGGGTTAGGGTTAGGCATTCATCTCCGTCTCTCTCTGAATAGGCGACTCCCTCTCACCCGGCAGCCAGTGTCATCTCTTACTACCTGCATGTCTGTGTGTCTCTGTGCTCTGTTGGCATATGAAGTGTGTGGCGGCCCCCGCGTTAACATTGGCCCTCTGGCCCCTGTGGAACGCCCCCCCTCCTCCCCCCAGCGTGACAGAAGTCCCTGTGAAAGGAGCCAAGCTGTTTCTATTCACCTTCAAATGAATTCTGCTCTCTTTCACCAGCAAACGCCACCCTCCCTCCCTCCCTCCCTCCTCCCTGCTGCTCGCCCTATTCTTCTGTCTCTCTTTTTTTTTCCTTTGCCCTTGGCCCCCTCTTTCCCCTCCTCTCTCACCCTTTCTGCTTCATTCTTTCTCTTTGTCCCGTTCTCTCATGAAATCTGCGATCGGTGTCCGTACATTAAAACGAGTCAGAAAATCATTTGTTCGCATGGAATCGCCGCATGTCCCTACATGCCAGTGTGAAATCTGCTCCGATCAGCCCGACAGAGGCGTCAAGGGTCCTGATGTGTCCACATGAATCTGAAAACACAGTTCACGCCTGACAACGACTTGCATCCTCCCAGTCACTTTCAGAAAAACTCTCGTCCACTCCGAAATGCCTGAACAATAGAACAGTCTATTCCCCATCATTGCTTTTGCTTGTTGAACGACACATTTGAGCATCACGGACAACATCTTGGTGGGATAATGTGGTTCATCAGTGGAGGCAGACAAAGGGGAGACAGTGGTTGATGCAGTGCTGCACTGAGACAGACAACTAAATCACTAGTTTATGTATTTGCATTTGGTAAGAAATAAAAAAAAAATAGAGGTGGTTTGCAATTAGCCTCATTGACCAAGACGATCAATCTCATAGAGAGTTGGGGCCACAGAAGTTAGTAATTTTTGCTGATTAAAAGATCTTTACACTATTTATCCCGTATTGTCTTTGCACTACTTGTACTGTTTACAACAACAACAAAGACACTTTGAATGGTTTACTCGTACACAGTTCTATGAAGTTAACATTTATGGTGTCAGCCAGTGTGTTTAATATACTGTACACACAACTACTCTCTCTTTAAATGCTACTGTACAGTACAGTCTTGAGCACTCACAGGCCTTATTCTTTACTTTATCTGATCATCCTTTACCTTATCTGGTCAAATTTGCTTGCTGTCCTTGTTTCAAGCTGTAAGTCTATTTCTATTTCTGAGTAAAATGTATTCTATGTGTACTTGGTCAACAAAGTCAATTCTTTATTCTGATTAACTAGCTGATGTACAACTCAAAAGATCAGAGGGAAAAATATCAGCAAAATATGTGAAATGAGTGCGTTCCAGTCTTTTCCGCCGATGCTTAAATTGTCAACCTCTCACAAACATGGCTGACGCACTTCTACATAGCAGTGATGTCATCTCTGACCCCCCCCCCCCCCCGTGATCATTTGTGTCGTGTGACGGCAGAGTCGATGACACAGTTATGGAGTTTTCATCGGTACTGTTTCTGTAGATGGTTGACAATTTCAGTATTGTGAGAAAAAAGTGACTGGAAGGCCTCGGACACGAGCGACTTCACATATTTCACTGACAACACAACGACTTCATACGGCTGTTGTCAAAACTTTTTTAAAAAGTTTTCACATACCAGTCCGAGCACGTCGCCAAACTCTTTTGTTAACGTCCCTGGTCCCATCGTCTGTTGACATGTTTGCTATTGCCTTGTTTGGGCTCAATGTCTTTGTATCCTCTTCCTGGAAAACCCCTGACTTTCTTCCTCTCTTTGTTTTCCCTCCATACATACCCCACAGCCATACAGCCGTATGTATGTCACGTCCATTTTTGTTGTGTTGCTGTTCTTGGTGTTGCTGATGTTTTTGTTTTTTTTTCTGTATTGGCTTATTTTTTTTTCCAAAAAAGTTGGAGATGTCGCCTGAATGTGTGGTGGGGGTCTTCCTCCTGCAATTCCTCAGCTTCTGAAAAGATTCACTGGTTCATTTTCCCTGTCTCACCCTTCTTTGCATACATTTACATTTCAATCGGTCCACATTTCCATATTGACAGACCTAATGGTTGACTAAATGATTGAAGATGAGTGAGCAAAATGAGCTTCAATTACCAGATGACCAAAAGCAGGGAGGTCGCAGCTACTTTTTCCATTAGCTCTGGTTAAAACCTGCTGGTTCATAGAAACTGTGTCTTCATGGAACCAAAAAACACTGGCGTTTCTGTGTTTGTGTACTCCGGCGTGCACGCTAAAACATCTGTAACACTGCATTCAGTAGAAATGCTTTCCCCACCAATGTTAGCAGGATCCAACTTGTATTCAAACTCAGATCAGACGGAGGATCGTGAAGACAGGAGCCGAAGCCATTTCATGCTGTTAACCTCCATTTTTTTTCAATCTGCTCCCCCCATCCCACCCCTTTAACCCCACCCTCTCTTCTCATTCACCAGCTAATCTTGTCCTCCTCGTTTCTTTGCCACCGGCTGCTCGTCTCGGACGGGGAAATCCTTTGTCCTCAAACAAAGACTCACCACAGGCACTAATCAGGTCTGGAGCTAGACCTGTCTGTGTTGTGTGTGTGTGCGTGTGATAGCGTGTGCATATGACACATATTCAGGAAGTGAGCGTGACTTATCATGGAATTTATTGTGTGAGAACGACAGAAACAGACAGCGGCAGACAGTGAGAGAGTGTCTGCATACATTGCTGCGTTGCAAAAATCTCTAAAGTTAGCACATGATTGATGCAGGAAGTCTGTTTGTGTTTGTGCCTCAAAGAGGAACTGGGTATTTAGTGAGAACAGTGATGGATACAATGACTAAACGCACACTCAGAAAGTTTCTTTTACAAACTTGGTTGCTTCGATCCCCTAAACATAACTCCATGCATCTCGCCATCGAGCACTTTTAATTAATCACAATTTTAAACTTGGTGTGCAATCTGTGTGTGGATCATTTGGATAACAAGACACACGTCGACGCACAAAACATCACTGTCAGATCAGCCATAACGCATTTGGAGGTGATGGGGCATGAACTATAATCGGACCTCACCAGGTTTAAATTACATCTCTACAGTTTGACCGCACCGTGTAAAAAAAATCTACCCAATAATTTAGCAGTCAGCTGACTCTACATGTCTCTGCCAGCTCAAGCTGCTTGTCGAAAAACTACTGTATAGACCTCTTTTTTTCCCGCCCTGCAGAATAGAATACGACATTTAACCCAAAATTAGCTTGTGTATGCAGATTTTTTAAACAAAGGTAAACCTGCTAAAAATAGGCAATTGACTCTGTTCTCATTGCAAGTGGATGAGTTTGTTTTTTTTCCTTATGTGTCTCGTTAATCATCAGGAACATGCCGGAACGTAAAGGACGCGGTAGAAAGCAGCAGATACATCATCAGACTACATTCAGAGGACATAGAAACGCATTTAAAAAGTCTAGTCTATTAGACACATTCTGGAGCTGATGATGGAAGAGGCTACAGAGAAGGACGTATCTATATAACGTGTCACTTTTTTTAACGTATTTCCCTTCAGTTTTCTTTCAAACTGAGCGATGGTCGAGCGCTACTGGACCAGAGACGGTTGGAGAAGCATTAACAAGCCACTGTCGGTCACTTCGACACACGACAAAGCATCACGCCTGACGAGGGGCGAATAATCAGTGTCTCCACCTGGATGATGGTGCGCTTTTAGAGCTGGAGCCGACAAACACCCGTGACTACTGCAGAGCCATTCCACGTGGGAGAGAATGCAGATTGTACCTATTCACATTGAAGGCGAAGGCCAGCTGTAAGCGGGTGTTGGTGGGTTTCCGAGGGGTATGAGTAGATACAGTACCGCCGCTGACTGGGAATGCACATCTTTTCTTGAAAAAGTCAGCCAGCTTTGTTTACCTCATTTGCACATTCAGACTAGGCTGGGATACTGGCTTATGATCACCGGATGTTATCCAGGTACAATATCTAGATTAAACCCCTCCAGATACACTGTCATGGCAAATATTTTGAATTATGCAGATATATTTTTGTCGTTTTTTTTTAAGTCAGAGAGGAGGAAGGCCGCGCAGCGTGAGGACGAGGAGACGTCGGTGATGAAGAACGGCTGCAGCAGAGTTTGAGATCAGCAGAGACTAAACAGGAGGAGCTGCTGGGCTCCTGCTCTCAGATAACAACCGCATGCTTCCTCCTCTTATCACACTGATTCTATCTGCACAGGGCAAGAACGCTCGCCAGAGCAACACCCACACAAACACACACACTCACAGGTGAGCAGCACGCGATGTCTTTGACAGCTCATTCTGTACATGCTGTTCCGCTGGGAACGCTGTCGTCGGGTTTTTAGCGATTCAGTGACGAAGGCTGTGGGTTTTTGGGAGGCTGACTGTAGGAGAAAGCTGTGGAGTCAAGCTGTTTAGGATTTTTTATTTTTTTTTGACACTAATGAACAAAAATGCAAAAATATTTCACTGGGTGATATCAAAATGTAAGTGCTGCCTACGAAATGGACAAGAAAGACTGGAAACTGACGACTTTTAATCAGATGTATTACGGAGACGTGTCTCCGCTCGACCATTTTTGACCATGAAGGAAGTCATCGGGGTACAAACATCCTACAGACTTGGCAAGGGGTGTCGCCCAATCTTGATTGAGTGAATGCAAGTGGTGAGATCAATGAACCCCAGTCCTGTTGAAGATGACATGCCTTGTGTTAAAAACATGAGATCCAAACAAATGAACAAACATTAAAATTACATCCATCACATGAACACCTGTTATTTAAATTATATTACCTTATATATGATCAAATTTAGGGAAAATGGTTCTCAGGTCACTTTTTAAGAAAGCCCAATCAGAATGAGAGATATGTTTGATTCACTGAGATTTAGTGCTATAATGTGTAACAATGGGGTTGGGTGAGTTTCTCTCTCTTCTGAGGGTCTGACACAGTAGGCTAAGGACCTTTTTGCAATTTGGCGATTTTTAACCCTTTGGGAGGCGTGTCATCT
Source organism: Diplodus puntazzo (assembly GCA_963678695.2). Classification (NCBI taxonomy): domain Eukaryota; kingdom Metazoa; phylum Chordata; class Actinopteri; order Spariformes; family Sparidae; genus Diplodus; species Diplodus puntazzo. The sequence goes on along the minus strand of OZ023161.1, from coordinate 13,761,699 downwards.
CCAAAATGACTCCTATTAGGATCCATCTACATCACCACCTGCATTCACTCATGATTGGGTGCCAAGTTTATAAAATGTTTGCTTGATCTTTGGCCACCATTTTGAACCCTGGAGTAGACCTTCAAGGTCTAAACAGGTTGCTGTCTTATTGTTTTGTAAGCAGCCATGTTTTTGATCAACGCTTTCTAACCTGAATCAAGTTTTTTTTGTTCCTGCTTCATGCATGAGTGTCTGAAGTTTGTTTTCATCCCCTCATGTGCTGATGTCCTTTTTCTTCAAGAGCCCCTGAGTGATGATTTAAAGACAGTCCTTACACCACTACATGTGTAATTTACTTTTACTTGTACTTTTGATACTTTAATATATCCAATATTAGATACATTAAGATTTTTACCCAAGGACAATTCATATGGGTAACTTTGACTTTTACCGAAATAACATTTTAACATGTTATTTGTACTTTTACTCAAGTAAACACTGTAGATGTCTGTGAGAGAGTTTTAAGAACAAACTCAACAGTGATAAGAACAAATTTCATTACAGGTCACGACTGTCATCCATGCATGCCCACTGAACCGTTAAGTTAGTTCAAAATGTTTTGTTACTAACTGCCTGCAAGGAAGAGGAAAAAGAAAGAGAACTTGTGGTGTTTAAGCTTAAATGACAAATCGTTAGAAGAGAAAAAAATCTGGATATGTAAAAGGAAACTTTCCACAATGTAAAAGAGAACGCATGCATCTACATCACTGAGGTGGAGATTCAGCCCCCTCTTTTGCCCTCAGTGATATCTCATCTCTGCTGCTCTGTCAGCTGCCATCTCCACCACCCATCCACAGGCCATTCACATGTTAATCTAAGATCCATTTACACCTACATCACCTCAGGGTCTGGGGAGCACACAGGGGTGACACACACACACACACATACAGCCGCAGACATGTAGGCGTACATGTTTCCTGTGTTGTGCAAACTTGTCTCGTTATTACACACACACTCATGCACACACACACCAATATCCTGTGGTGTGGAGGGCAGTTTGTGTTTTTGTGAAGTCACGCTTGCTCGTATCCAGAATGAAGTGTCCTCTTAATGATTTGTCTGACTCCGAGTGTTTGTTTTAAAATGAAATAATAAATTACTGTCACCGTTTTGTACTATAGTGTTTTTTCTTGTATTGCTTTCGGTTTAATTACAAGCAATTTCTTTTTTTTTTTGTAAATCACATTGCAGGCACACACTCGCAGCCACGCTTTGATTTCCAGGGAGGTTCCCTCCAGCTGTTTCGTGACAGCCCCAGACACACACACAGACACACACCCTGCTCTGAGCTCTGTGAAGACAATGGTGGCTCCAGTCTTATCAACAGCTTCATCACTCTGTCTCTGCTCTGCATCGCCCCGCTGCTGTCCTGCTCCCGTATCTGTGAGCGGGTGAGTGTGTTACAACAGACGCAAGGGGGCTGGGGATTGTGCGGAGGGCTTGGTCAACTTCAACCACGTGTCACGCTCATGTGCTGTGTGCATGATAAAGAGAGACCAACAGAGGATTTCCCCTTCACCGGGTGTCCACCTCCCTCTGCCTTTGGCCCATTTTTGTCAGTCACTCTGCATTCACACGTACAGATCCAACTTTAGTCTCACTCATCATGTCCTTTCTATGTCAGCTTGATTGTTCAAGCTGACAAATAAAAAGTGTTTCAGAGCTTTCGCTCTGCCTTACATTTGGATTACAAATTGCTGATTTGTGTGGAGCCATACCTAGACCGAATGGAGCTGCAGTTTCTTATCAGCTGCAGTCTTCTGCCGTGTTGGCTGGTCCTGGTGCCTGTCAAGAATTTCTGAATGGAAATGAAAGAGCGCTGACGAGCAGAAGTGCAGAAAGAAAACATTGACACATCGTCTGCATATACAGGGAGTACCATGAACAAAACACAGTTTTAGGCCAAACTTCCAGCACAAATAATGCCCTGGCCATACTAAACGTCATGCCAAATTGTTAGTTCGCTGTACTGTTCAGGCTCGATGCGGGAATAACGCGGTCCTAACAGTCTCAGTTGTTGCGCTGACTTGCACCGAAAAAGAAAAGAATATGGCAAGAGGGGGATTTTGGACACATCGGCAGCGTGGTGAATACACTCAACTGCCTGCCTGTGTTGTGGTTCAGTAATGACATCATGGTTACAAATACTTACAAGCTCGTACGTCTTTATTGTGCCCCCTCCATACATATAGATGCGTGATATCAGACTGGGTTCAGAGAGTTACTGTGGATAAAAGCAGAGTAGAGGGGAAAGAAGGAGGCGAGGGTCTGCTCTCATTGACTAAAGTGTGTTCATGGCTACCCGACCTGACGGTGATTCAACCTGATATTTAGCATGCTAGAAAACTCAGCGGGCGTCTGCGCCACAAAGAGGAGCGCCTTAACTGCGTTTTTGAAAAGTTCACACGTGGTGATCATAACATACGGGAGAATCGGCAAACTCAACAAAAGCTGTCTGTGAGTGGAAATATATTTATGTTTCCTTTAACTAAATAGTGATTGTGGCAATTAAAGCAATGTTTCAGTGTTGTTGTTAACTATACATTACAATCCTTAGTTTATAATGTCAGAAATAAGACTCAGAATACAATAGAAACAAAACATTGCAAAATACATGTTGAATCGATGTCTCGGATGTCTTATTTTTGCAAGTGAGATTTCATTTTCGTATGCCCAACTTTGTATGACAGTATCACACATATTCCAGGGTTATGTCATTTTCACCTAACAATACTGGTTGCTGTCCAAAAGTAAACAAGTGGACTGGCGCCCAGGTGCATCTTATTTTGGAAGCATGAGCAAAACTACTGTTGCGGAAAGTACTGAAACACACTGATGGATGTTTACAGTGTGTCTGATGAACTTTCTGAGTTACATAACGAATGAATGTGATGTTAAATCTGTGTTGGTATAAACTGTGCCAGATACAAAATTTGAAAGGTAACACGTCCAAACAATATACAAACTAAATCCAATTTACAGTTTCAGTTAGGGCATTCAGTTGTAGCCAGTAAGCATGATTTACAGGGATAAGATACTTTTCCCTGTTCTGTTGTAAGAGTCAAGGTGTTTTTGCTGCTGGTTCAAGCGGGACAGAAAAATTCCTGCTGCCCTGCACTTTCGACTTCTGTAGCTTAGTGAAAACAGGAAGCGTCAGACTGAAGGGTGTCCTTTGAGAGCGGGTCCGCAAACAAACAGACGAGAACAAGCATGAAGAAAACAGGAAACGCTAATGGGGAGGGGATGGAGAGACTTTCGCAATGTTGAGATGTGCGAGGAGTGTGTGTGTGTGTGTTCTACTGTATGTGTGTGGTTTCAATTCATTTTGCGACTCTATCAAGGGGATGTAATAATAAGAAAGAGAGCAAAACACAGAGAGGAAGAGGAAGAGGGGAAAAGGTTGAGTGACACCGAGAGACAATGAGAGAGACAGAATGGGAGAGAAACCGTTGTACGGCGTTGAGGAACAATTTGTCCAAAAAAGGCTGCGTCTCTCTCGTGGACCCACTTTGTTTCTCTTTGCAAAACATCAGTGACATTCCTTGTCGGGCCACGGGGAAGGGAGCAGGCATGTTTCAATTTCCAAACAGCTGTATTGACATTTATGGCTGTCAGCCAGTGGACTCAATGTACAGACAAATCCGTCAAAACAAGATGTGGACATGTACACACTCACTGTAGATGTCCTGGCCTATCAGATTTGGAACCATGAAACAGCAAGTGTCACCACTGTGAATTCTCAAAGATTTACCTCCAAAGCAGAGATGAGCAGGGTTATATTCGAGACATGGCCCTGTTTCTTCGACACATCCTCATACCTCCACAGCTGATTATGTCGATAACCAGTGACTTCCAAAACAACATGACCATTGCAGCGTACCAGCGACTGCTAAATCAGACCTTTGCCGACCACTGCAGCTTTGTTGTGTTAAAGGAAAGAAAACTTGGTTACATTTACGAAAAATAATAATCCTAATAATTACATAATTAACATTAATAAGCTGCTTTCCCAGTCAACGTCTGTGTCTGTTTTTCTGATAAGAATGGGCGGATCGAACTGAAATACTCATCATGTGAAAAATATACATAACACCTTGTAAATAATCCAGTGCTTCTTAAATAATTTAAATTTCTTTCTGTTCTCGCTTTGTCACAAGAGGAGGTGGTAATGCACCGTAATGCTGGGGGGAAACAGGGAAGAAGAGATGCAGTAGCTAGCTAGCCAGCAAGGCTACCACTGTTGTGCAAAATCATGGTGGAGGAGATACAGACGAGACCAAGCCCTTCAACCACATTCAACCTAACCCTAACCTGAAGAAGAGTCTTTGAGATTCTTTTCAAGATATCACATAGGTTATCAAATAGGTTAAAATCACAATGATATCAATTTTGGGAATTGTTTCGGTCACGATAGTCATTCAGTGAAAAACGTGTATCATGGCTTTACCTCACAATTAGCTTCCAATTCCAACATCTTTTTGTAAGTCACTCTCTTCTGATCTTCAACCATTTTGATTTGCAGTTCATTCAAACTGGGCACGTCATCCTGTTGCCTTGACACAATCGGGATAATTTACATTCCTACAGCTTCATCTGCATCTGGTCAACAACCTTATCAACTATCTGTTGCTCTGGGCTTCTGTAGAAATGTTGTCCTCACCTACTAATGGCGCAGAGTTTCACAATAAAAGATTTTAATGTTAAAAATCGCAGTTAGTATTCTGTTCGATTGAGATTATAGTTTATAGTGCAGCAAATTAATTTGTATTATCCAATTGTTTGTGTGGTGGTCAGCAATTTTTTGTATACCAGTTTTTATTTGAGAATCTACGATAATTCTATTAGCATTAGGACTCAAAGTGAGGGAAATACAGGACTATCTTTAAAATCCACTTGATTGCATTTTGAACATGGGTACCCTGTTTTTCACATAATGACGCCTTCTGCACCTAAACTGGCCAATAGCTGCTGCTGAAACAAGTGCAAATGTGCAGATTCTGATGCATTACAGCCAGACAACAGGGTGGTCTATCATACACACTCAGCAACACAAAGGGTCATTGTGTGACTGTAATTCAAACTGCAGCATAAACAAGCATCCGGAGCAACACTCAGCGTCTTCCGACCTCGACCACAATGTGATGTAATTAAATTTGCCTCATCTCTTCCTGAAAAACAACCAGGAAAATTGAACACAGGAACATTGGAGTTAAACGGCAGCGGGACGTCCTCCCTGTGTTTTCAGTAATTACTGTACATTGTCTCAGAGTGTTTTTATGACTTCCTGTTTATGTTTGATTAGTATGTTCCTGAAGAAAACTAAATTAATCTTAAACAAAAAGGTAGAAGCACAATGACACCCATTTTTGTTGTTTTGATCAGGGATTCCAGCAGGGGCTGTGTAATGCCTACAATGTAATCCCTCTTCTATGTTTGTCCAAATAATGAAGTGCCACACACCGCGCTGATTTGCTAGCACACCACCAATCAGAATGGCCATTGAACAGACAACCAATTAAAGTATCCGATGGCGTCCAATCCTCTGACAGCCAACCTTCTCAGACTTTGCATGTTGAATCGGAGCAGATGCTGTATACGCAGCTCCGAAAGCTTCCAACGCAGTGGAACATACAAAACAGATTTGTTACCAGACTGACGGCCAGCGGTTGGGCCGGTGTGTTCCTGCCTTAAGGTGTCCTTTCCATGCACTGGTGCCCCACCGCATACAGCTGATGTCCCTTTTATTTAAATTGTTTTGCCCCTGCCCCTCCAACATCCTGAGTCACAATAGTATTCACACGATAAAGTCTGCAACCTATTTCTTCATTAATGGATGACATGCCATACCAAATACACTGCAAACAAGCTACCATTTAAATAAGTATAAGTAACTCTATCAGGACAAGTAGGTGCCTGTATTGAGAATCAGAACAAAACACAACAAACTCCACATGATAGCAGAGGATGAAGTCTGAGCTTGCTGCATTCCGGCGCCGCGTGGCCTCCCTCAGCCTCCATAACATCCCAGCAATCCCTCCATCAAAAAAAACAAAACAGCGACCACAAGTCAGGAAATGAGTCGAGTCGCACAAGTTCAGGCAAGACCCCTCGCTCCTCGACAGCTGTTTCAGTCCCACACACACAGATGCACAGATATGCTCGCATGGTCTGGAGCTTCCCATGCAAGTAAGGCTGAAGTATGGGAGGAATGCAGTAAACACTGGGAAAGGAAGGAGGCCCTGAAGCAGCGTGGGTAATGACCCCCCAGAGCTGAGGATGATGGGATGGCGAGCAGGATGAGGGCCATTATGTGGTTGTTTGTTGCCGATTTGCTGGTTGTTGTGTGACCTTAATTGAGGAGGCCCCTGTAATTAGGCCACTGATGCAGTTATTACTATGAGCATCTGGATGGTGGGACAAACCAGAGGAGGAAAACCTGCGTAACGACCGAGTGCGGCTGGAGGTCGATTGTGTGTATGTATGAATTTGAGAGGAAGTCAAAGTGTACAGATCATTTACTTTGGGGCCCCAAAAAGCAAATCCTTTTTTGTTCTTATGGTTTGATTGTCCAAAACATTCAGAGGGTAGATGTGTGGAGATACAGACACCCGAACATACTACAAGTACACAGTGAACATACAAAATCAGGCTGGTTATAAATAAGAATTTATTCTACTGTACACAGGTCAGCACTGGTGTGGAAAAACTTCCTCCGCCCTGCACAGACCCATGACCTCAACCCTGACATCACCTTTGGGATGAGTTAGAACGGCGACTACGAACCAGGCCTTACCACCCAACCAATCAGCGGCTGACCCCACTAATGCTCTTATCGCTGAATGGAAGAAAATCCCAACAGCCAGGTTCCAAAACCTAGTGGAAAGCTTTCTCAGAAGAGTGGAGGATGTTGAAGCCACAATTTAATGCCAACAGTTTGAGACTGAGATGTTAGATGTCCGCATACTTTTGGCCATGTAGTGTATAAAGAAAGTGGATTGGAGTAGCAAACTCGTTGTTACTGATTCAGCGCTGATTCCTCGATGAACAAGTCATTCAAGGATGGATAATGACGAAAACTCACATGAGAACAGCTGTTTTGATTTCTGTTCACACCCCTCGCTGACCCTTTGACACACACCACACGGTGTGCCTGTCGGCCACAGGTTTGTGATGTCTTATCAACACACACAATAGCACTGTTTGTTACAGTGTGGCTTGAGCAGTATCAGTAGTCTTTAGATTCAGGGCCTCTAGGCAAAACAAGGAGATCCTGGATTACTGCGTATATTTCTTCTGAAAACATAGGGCAGTGGCACTAGCCTTGGGTGTTTCTACATTTAGTGAAAAACAAAGTTTCTTCTCAGACAGACTAATTGATCAGTTTATATAATTTGTCTGTGTATAATAGCTTGGTCATATACCATGCATTCCAAGTTTAAATGAAGGTCTGATGATACTCTTGTGTGGGCTTATCCTGTTGCATAAACAACCTGGCAAACAGAGCTTTTGTGACCCGGGCTAAAGCCACAGGTGTGTGATGTTTATATCATTTAATTATTGTTTAAATCATCGGTGTGCTAAAACAGGACAATGTGTCTTGCAGTAAGCAAACAAAATCTAATGAACCCTCAAAGACTGGATCCTGGATTTGCTTGCTGTGGTTTGCTAGGTTAGCTAACACAGTATCTATGAATACAGTATGGTTGCAGTTCTGCCCATGTCCCAACCAGCCTTATTTTTCTGACAGGTAAATATTCTGTGAAAAAAAAAAAAAGTGAAAACATTTTCTAATAGAGTGGGAGCAGCTAGCCAAAACTAGCAGGTCTACAAATATAGTCACCAGAAGACTCAAACCAATGAACACTCAAAGACAGGATTCTAGAGTAGTTGGTTGGCAATGCAGTTTTTCCTATGTCCCAACCAGAGTTTTTATCGACAGGTAAATATTCCATGTTAAAAAAAAACACTGGGGAGCAGCTGGCTAAAGGCCAGCAGGGCTAACAGGACAAGTATAGCCACCTTACTGTAGACCTAACTAAAAGCTAGCTGAGTGAAGCAGGTAGTCATTAATCATCTTGACAGTCTCAATTATCTGTGTCGAGTAAATTGAACACAATCAGAACACAACTGTGAATGGGCCTACCAGGTGTACGATAATTATGGCGACCAGCTGAATAACTTGAAATGTTCAACAGCCAAGAATTAGAATGGTACAAAATGGAGACTGAATATTCAACCACGATTCTCAGTCCAAAACTGATGAAACTGCTAATTAATGAGATTTCTGTCTTGCTGTTTCAACCTTGATAAAGGCAAGCCACACTTTTAAAATGGATACTATCTACCCCTCCAACCTACAGGTTATACTTTTGCCCCCTTTATCTATTGAGTCTGTCACTAACATAATTGCATCCTTGTGAAGTCCATGTTTCTCTGCATAATATAGAAATGTTACAGAAATTATAATCTCTGACTAGACTCATACTTCAGTCTGACTTAATGACTGGTATATTATATGTCCAATGTATATTTGGTTTACATCAGAGTTCCTCTTTGCACTGCAAGCCCTGCATGTCTTTAACATCTCATGTTCACCAAACTCCAGTTCTCAGTCTGAGTGCCCCTTGACACGACTCTCTAGAGGGTTTTGGATGCTCTGCAAATGTTAGCAAAAGGTATGAGGTCTGCCCTACACAGCAAAACAAGAACCGACTCTGCTCGACTTGACCCCACTACGCCCCGATGTTGTGTAGCTGTGGGCCACCCAGGCTGTCACTCACTCACACACAAACAGTGGGCCTCCATTGTTCTGATGTCTGGAGTCAGTCCAGGAGAGCAGGCCTCACTACACTCCAACCCCTTTGGAACAATTAGCACAGGGGGTGACCTTTGACCGAGTGAGCGGCGGGGAAGAAATGAGTTTCGAGGAACTCCTCTGGACACAAAGCCCCAAGTCTTACACGCTTCTGAAGATAAACAATAATTAGGTTTTTCTTTTTAAGAGAGTGGTTAATTTGCATCAGCTAAGAGGATGTAGTCTCCGTTTAACTGTTCCAAGGTTTAGATCAAACACAAAAAGGTAATCCAACAATTGCAGATAGAGCTGCTGAACTTTGGAACAACTAGCTGGAGGAAATCCTGTTACAAAAACATTTCACAACCCAGTTGCCAGAATATAAATTCATTTTTTACATTTCTTTATGTTGCAACTTGACATTTCTTTAGACTCAATTTAGAATGTTATGTTGTAACAATGCTGTGCTTATGGTCTGGTTAGGTTAAGACCAAAACCCACTTGGTCAGGGTTGGGAAAAGATAAATATATTTCTTTTTTTGGCTTTAAATACGCAGTTTTGTCACCGCAAACACGGCCGGAAACTTCCTGATGGTCCCGAAAGATATACCACGGTTTTGTCGCCACAAACATGGCCAGAAATGTTGTGACATCTTGTTAGAGATACCCAGTGGTTTCACACGCTCACTGGCTTACCATCCTTCTCGCCTAGCTGTACTGTCCCCACTATCCACACTACACACAATGGAGCACACTAAGCAACCTTTAATCTAATTTTTAAGTCACCTCAATTGAGGCCTACAGTACACGCTACTCCTTGAAGACGGGGTGTGTTTAAATCCAGTGACAGCAGATTTCCTTTTAGCGCTCCAGCAGCTGTGACAGTGACACACAACGACAGCGAGCAGACGGCCGCTTTACGCTAAGAGTTGACATCCGTTAGTCAAATGCCCGGGATGAAGCGATTACCACTGTCACTGCTCGGCAACCTGGGCCACCAACTGTCACCATGCTGAGCCACATCACACTCATACGCACATGCACGTGAGCACACACACAAATGAGGGGTAAAGTCAAAATAAAACAAACCTTCCGTCATTGTCGTCATTTACATTGAGCTCATAATACACTCAAGCACTCATTCCATAAACAACTCCCCTTAGTGGTATTCATACTCATATTCATCAAAGGACACACGTGCATTCTGTTCCCTCCACACATATTCCAACACACATATTTCCGTTCCCCCTGTGGCTGAGAGGCCTAAACCACGATGTTGGCGCCCCTACCCTTGCACCGGTTATATCTGGGATTTGACTGGGCCTGAGTTGGCAATGCCCCCCCCACTTCTCAGCTTCACTCTCCCCTTCCCATATCCCCGTCCGACCTAACTCCTGGCACACCACCACACAACCTGGCTCCTTCAATCCCACCAGCCCTGCACAGGGCCAGCTGCCCACAGGTCTCGTGCATGGCTGCGGTGTCTTAACGGATCTCCCTGCAGCTAATGCCACTTAAGCACAAAGCGCATCAGCCGAGGAAGGCTCAGTGCTGTTGGTGCCTCCCTGAAGATCAAACGTCACAGTCCCACGGCCGGCTGCTTGCTGGCTGGCCTTTTGCCCACACAGCACACTACAACAAGTTGCCAGAACAGGAGGGGGCAGGGGTTACTTTACCAGAGCCAGAAATGATTGTATGGGCTATAGAAAGCCCCCAGGAGGGTGGAGAGCCAGTCAAGACAGAGGGCTGATGGGTGTGACTGAGAGGAAATCAGACATCCTGCTGCCCGTGTTATATTTATTATTTTTTTTTTATTTACTTTTCTCTGCAATGGGAAACTTCTAAGTTAAGGTCAAAATGAATGAATTGTTATTGGGTTGGTGTTTAAACTTGAGGGAAACAGTGATGCCTGTGAAGGATTTGAATTCACAACTTTAGTGTACCTTAACTTTTGTACCAACCACATACAAACAGTAAAGCAATTTATTTTACCTTTTGGAGTTAAAAGCTTGGCAAACAGTGCCAAGACAGATACACTACCGACTGAAAACTGGTCCCTGTAGTGGATAACCTTCAAGCAAATGCAAAGTCATGCATTTTTGTTATATATGCTGACTTAAGTTTGTTTTTAATAACCTATTTATGAATTCTGTAAATAGGTACTAAGGCTACTGTCCCTGAAATGCCTTAGTTAGCCAACTGAGGTTAAAGGTGCTATTCTTAAGAAAAGTAGATTTTTGAGTTTGCACTGACACTTTGGTTTTCCCAGCTCATCGAAAACGGATGCTTTGGGATGGCGGCCAACCCATCCTTCAATCCCAAAGGATTGTGATTTGGGATTGTAGGTCGGGTCAGCTGCCATTCCAAGTGTGACAGTATTTAACAAGTTGAGAATGAGACTCAAAAATCAACTTTCTTTGAAATGGGACCTTGTAATTTGTTTGTGAAGACCTTCTGGCTTGCTCAGGGAGTGCCTATTAGAATGCTGGTTTGCCGATAACTGATTGACATTCAGGAAACTTCACTGAACTATAAGCACTTAGACCCTTGTTCCTTACCTAAAATAAAAGTTGCCCAAGTTCCCTTAAAGACGTTTTCTCTGTTTGCTGCATTTGGTTTCTTTATTCTCTCACTCACCAACATTCACTCAACTACAGCACTGAGTGATGTAACTTCCAAGATAAAGTCATGGGCTAGGTTCTCACAGTGCTTACTTCTCATCAAATCTTTTGTGTGGGCACAGTTACATGCTTATCATTATCATTTTGTGTGTTTATGTGCTCTATTTGAACAAACAGTTCTGTATGTTGCTTGAAAGTGCTGAATCTTTAGTGTTTATGTGAAAAATTGACTTCCTGCCTTCCTGGCGCCTGATCATGACTTAGCCACAACACAGGCCTCTTTCCCATTTCCCCTCTATGTTCAGGAAGACCGGCTGCAAGGTCATGAGGTTACTGCCTGTTTAGCAAAGAGAGAAATTGTACGGTGAGACATGGCCAGGCACTCTGGATATGACAGGAACGGAGGTCACTGGTAGAAAATAACAAATAGCGCAAAAGTCTTTCATTGGATACAGGAAGGAAACTGGGTCTGTTTGAAAGGTTTACTAAAGTAATCCCCATTTTACTTTGCTTTAGTCGTATGGTTGTGCTTCTCCTAAGAAGACGATCTCATCACTTTAATGAAAAACGTGTGCTGTACTGTTGTCTGAGACAGATGTTGGTGTCATGCAACAAGTCATCGAAGACAAAATACGTTTCTAGGAAACCAGAAATATCTGGAAATGTCAGAGAGTTCATGTGGGAAAAAGCAGCCAGATGAAAATGACATACCTTGATAATAAAATCTCCACATGTATGAGCGGTGAAAGCAGGGGAAGAATACGCTTATCTTGGGAACTGGAGGGGAAGAGACCTAATCAAATCAATCACTTGGCTGAAGAGGGATTCCCGTCCTTTAGTCACGGTATTGATGGCTTTCCAAACGGGTGGAATCCGCTTTGTGCTATCAATCGCTGATTGATCTCTGGTCCAGTGGGACCTCTTTGATGTAAAGAACAAAGGGTTCCTATTGGGTTACACAGGTCAGGATTGATGATGCGTGAAATCAAGGCCTCAGAGGGGAAAACAGTGGAAGACACTCTCATCATCCCATGGGAAGATCACCTTTTCTCCACAAACTTTCCGTAAAAGCTCTTTGGAAAACCGTTTGTCTACAAACGCTGGCGAACCATCACATAAAACTGAACTTCAAAGGACTCAAGGTCCTGGGTCTGCTGTTTTGGGCAAAGCAAGGACCAAGGTGGCTGGGTCCTTTCCTGGAAGTCACCTGACATGAGGCGTTCACTTCCTGAGCAAATAAAAATTCCTGTTTATCATTTCAGGGAGAAGATAGGAGCCATTTTTGACAGTGAGGGCCGTCTCATCTGAGCCCTTTGGCTGCTCCTCTCGCTTTCTCTTGTCTGTCATCTCCTTCCTCTCTTCCCCTCCCTCCCTTTCTCCAGTCTGGGGATAGGACGTGCTGACAGATGGACACAGGACATCCGGGCTCAGGACCAGGGAGGGTGGAAGGAGTGCAGAGAACAGGGGAAGGAGGGAGAGGAGAGTGAGAAGGGCAGACTTGGAAGGAGGGTAGCCAGAAGAGAGGGAATAACAACAGTGTTTGCCAGATACAAAGCGTTTGGATGTTGGATTCTGGGAATGGAGGGATGATGAAGTGGTGGTAGGAGGAGAGGGCTGAGAGGGTGAAGGGGTGCAGGCTAGAGTTTGCCAACACCTGGTGGGGATTATAGGGAGCAGAATGGGTGTGAGTTGGGGGGCACTGTTGTGTTCTTGAGTGATGTTAAGGAAGTAGGGCTTTTCCAAAACACTTGCACACACAAACAAAAGCATCAGGATTATTAAAGGGGATCTAGTGCAGTGAAAGGTTATTGTTTTTGTAAATGGTCATTAAAGGGCACTGTCTTTATGACATTTTTTTTCTTGCCAACAAATCCCATGAAATTACGGAAAAAAGGGTAGTTAGCCTGTCTCTCTATACTTCCCTATCCTGTCTGTGGCTCTCACCAACAAACTCATTTGGGCTGAAGACGTAATTCTTTAAAAGTGGATCCCACATATACTGTTCCATTTTTAAAAAGGCTGGGTAAAATCCTAAAACAGCTGGGCACTGTAGCTTTTAGCAGTATTTACACAAACAGAAGTAAATGGCACATTTGCTGAGGACCATTTTCAGGGCTGGTTTAATACACATTTGGTGTTGCCATGAGTATTTCTGGCAGCCGGACGGTGTATGTGGGATTGAATCAAAATAAAGCACAGCATGATTTTTCATGGGCATGAAGGAACATGTCATCGAGAACAAAGGTTTGGCACAATAAGCTCTATGGCACAGAGGAATAAGATATACCAGTCTTTGGAATACTTGGTAATGGGATTTGGGTTTCTGCATTTACACCGAATATCAACAGTTTTTATTCATTTAAAACAAAACTCCAGGGTACTGTTTAACAAATTAATCAGGATACTTATTAAACTGTGTATTTATTTAGCATTTTTATTTAGTGGTATGGGTTGTTGCTCACACTCATCACTGAGGCAGATGATCCACCAGGGACAACTGATGGTTCTTCGTCTTATTTTAATAAAACCAGTGACTCTGACAGGAGAGCAGATTGGGAGTGATAAGGAGGTCAACAAATTTCTCATCAGACAGGAATAAGCAAACTGTCGCTGAGACAACAAACTCTGGCATATAAAAATCTCTCATTTGAGCACAAGCTAATACGGAACATAGGGAAACTTTTTGCTGTGCTGCGTAGGTCAGTTTGAGACGAACAACATATGTCAAAATTGAGGTATTTTCCTGCAGCACAGTGGGGAGTATTCCCTGTGTTTCTTGATATTTTGGGGCCTTGCTGTGTGCTGCAATGGGAAAGAAAGGCCTACAGGGGCAGTGTCACGAAAAGTTCAGTTGAACATTGCTCTTTTGGAGTCATGATTTACTGAGTTTCATACTGTTCGCAACCAGCACGCTGAGAGCAAGTAAACAGTGCATAACATGTGGTGCACCCATGTTTTGTTTTCTTTCTTATCATTTTAATTGGAGGATTCACACACACATTGACATCTCCAAAACACATCTGACTGCACAGCGGAAATGACAGCTGCGTTCTTGGTTAAGGCAGTGATGCACAACAGGCTTGTTGGTGTATGTAAAGCCCATAAAAAATGACTTCCCCTTCCGTTTTAGGTTAACCTGTTTACGTAAGTTGTAGCAAACTGACAAAAACAGATGTCTTCTCTGTTAGAAGAGAACATACTTTCTTATGTTCTAAGCTGAAAGGCCGCCTCTGCCTTACAAATTAGTTACAGTTAAGTACCAGCTAGAAGAAGAAGAAAGAGCATAAGAAGTAACCCAATGAAGGACAAGAAAATGCAAAGAAGAAGAAGTAGAAAAGAGGACAATAAGAAGTGACAGGAGAGATGAGTAGAAACAGCACAAGACAGAAGCAGGGAAGGACAGTAGTGAAAGGGCTTCAGTAAGAGCAGAGTGAAAACAGGCAGGTGTCCCGTCAATCCAATCAGCGCAGGTAAGAAGGATGGAGGGATAAGAGAAGGTGAAAAAAAACAAGGGATCAGGGCAGTCTGATGACAGGCGACTTCACTGTCACGTACTGGGAAGCAGGCTGCACCAGAGGTGCATTGTGGGAGATGACCCAGAAGACCAAAAATGCTGAATAGGGGACTTTGGCTTAGTGCGGTGCTGAAAGTCATAAAAGGGAAGTGAACTGCAGCATCCATTCAGAATTAACAACAACTACAGACTGTTAACGTAAAATGCTAGTGACCATTAGACACTACCTATTTATATATTCATGTTGGGTGTAAATATAGCAGGACTTCATATATTCATAGTGAATGTACTTGATTTCTTTAGAATTCATGTTCATTTATTGGTAACTAAATAAGATGATTTTGGCCAACTGGCAAAGCATATTGTATTATTAAATGTTATGCAGAATTTTTAATTAAGGGATGGTTGACTTACCAATAAAAATATTTTTACCAATAACTGGGTAAGAGTATAGCAAGAAATTAAATTTAAATTAAATTAAAACATCTTTTTTATTTTAATTGAAGGTGCCAACAAAACAAATTTTACATTGTCTTACGTCTTACATAAGACATTTATCTTTAAATCATTGTTTTCTGACTAGAAAAGTTGTTTTGGGAAAGTTGTAAAGCAAACATCTTTCTTTAATATACTGTATACATACGTGTACATGTAGAGCTTTGTTCTCAACTAGTGGTATCAACTAGAACCACCTTGGGGGAAATTGTCTTCATCTTACTGCCCTTAAACCGTTAACATCATTAAGCACCTCTGATTCATCAACATGCCGGTGAAGCGTGTTGAGTGTGTAGTTAAAAAAACAAGTGTGATGACTGATCCCCATGCTCACCTCACCTCAGATGAGGACCACTCAGGGACAGGCTGTGACAGCAGGCTTAGAGAAAAAACCATTAACCACGAGAGGATCCTCGAATCTGCAGCCAAACACATGACTGAACCGACACATGGAGGCACGATGAGCAAGGGCGGAAGAGATGGGAGATAGCAAAGGGGAAACAGAGGGACGGAGATGATCCAAGTGACACACTTACTCACATGAGGAGAGAGAGTATCGAGCGTTCAGGACCTGTCCGGCTGTCAATCACACAGCAGAAGAGAGGCAGCTGTCGATGCACAGATACAAACTTAATAAATAGTTTTTGGTGATCATGTCATCAGCCAGGCTAGAAAATGTATAGTACATTAAAACTACACCTCTTTCAGACAAAAGATAAATCTGTGGTCTCCTTTGGTTTCTGGCTCAGTGCCTACATGTCCCAGCATGCACCATGTTTGAGATTATCAATGGAAAGCTGGTTAGCATGTTTACCTGGCTGAGTCCTTATCACACCTGCCAACTGACAGAAGGCATTCCTGAAATTCTGTGATTTACTTAAACAGAGCTGCTCCAAGTGATTATCTTCATTATCACTGCAGCTGTTTCATTTTCCAATTAACTGATAAATCAACTACTGTATAAAGTGTAACAAAATTACTCAGATCTGTTGTCTGACCAACAGTAAGGATATTCAATTTACAAATATAGCACGTCATATATGAGGACCTGGAATGAGAGATTGAAACTGAAATGAAATGAAACTTAGGAATTCGTCTACTTTTACAGAGGAGCAATAGAAAGCTTCTTGAGTGGAAACATCTCAAACCGGCATGGTTCATGCAAGCCGAGGACAGGACGGCTCTACAGCGGGTGAATAGAACTGCCCAGAACATCATATTTGTGAATTGAGGTGTCTGCACAGAGCCCAAAAGGATTCCAATAGACGACACCCACCCCAGCTGCAGTCTGTTCAACCTGCCACCGTACCACCAGACTACAGAGCAGCTTCTTTCCTCAGGTGTGAGACATCTCACAAAGAATATTTTTTCTCATGTAGCATAAAGGTCTACAACTTCATGACCCTCTTCATGCTGTGCCATCCACTCATGTCAGAGGAATATGTCAGGGTGGATGAAAACTGGCTGATACAGTTGGCAGCAGAACATACTGACAAATACTATACACATGCTCCCAATGAGTAATACGGAGATACAGCACCAACGTCTATTTTAGGTAAAAATCTAACAAAAGACTTGTGGTTGAAGCATCAGATACTGGCGTAATGTATGTGCAGTGTTGGCAACATTACTGTGCATATGAATGTGTCAACTGTATGGGCCTCCGTCAGTGAGATAATAAGGCAAAATAAATCTAAGTTGTACAGATTAAAATAACAGAGACAGATCCTGACAAAGTATTACATGGTCAGAAAAGAGATTTGTACTGAAAGCAGCAGTGACGAGTATTATGTTGACCATGTGTGAATTAGGGACAGTGTGTGTGTGTGTGTGTGTGTGAAGGGTAAATAGGATATTGGCCGGTCATAGCTGCCACCACAACCCAGATGGTACTTCCCATAAATCTGTGTTCCTCCGAATCCACTGGGACCAAAACACACACACACACACACACACACACACACACACACACACACACACACACACACAGCAGGTTGATGTTGTAAGTTGATCCAAAGTCACTGCTTTAGATTCTTGAGCTGTAGTTCCAATAATGGCCATTAAATGCTGCCTCAAGGAAAACTTTATGAAAAGAAAATAAACAGTCAAAATGATTCATATTTTTATTTCCATCTTCAACTCCTTGGACTATTGGGGCTTTAACAACATCGAAGTCTTCTCCGTTGATACGACATAAATACATACTGAGGCAGGCCGAGACAGGAGTCCTGCTCGCCAAACAGGTTGCGGTCAGCCAGGAAGGAAGGATGTGTGATCCACTAGAGCGACCTTCGACCTATATGGCTGCAGACCAACAACACACCAAGATGCCAGGAAGTGCACCACTTCCTTATCTGAGGAAGGGAGACCGTTCCCACGTTTGGTCCCGTATTCCACAGAAAAAGGAACCAGATAAAACAACTGAAAACTGAGCCATGTCGGAAACCCTGGCAGCTTTGTGGGAGGGGGGTTGGCAGGAAGTGTCATTTTTTTTTCTCCTTGTTTTCTGGGAATAAGTCAAAAAGTTAACTGACATGGCCGGATCAGTCTTCACACTGCGAGTCTTTGCGGGCAAACTGCAGGTCAAAACTTTTTCAAGTCTGCTATGGCGTTGAAACATTTTCCTTCCAAAGCTGTGTTCACACTGTCTTTACATAACTAACAGCAGTCCCACCGCACTGCTACCAAAAATGCTGAATCCGCAGCCTAGTTCATGTCTGCATTACAGCTTCAACCTAACGCAGCAGTGGTCAAGTTTATTTTGACATTTTAAAAGTATATAGAGTCAACTGTCAACAGAATGAGGGGTTCTGGATGCCGCTTTATTCAAATCTCCCCAGCAATTCACAAAAAATTGTATATGGGTGCATGTTCTTTTAAGAAAATGTTCCCACATGCTGTCCAATGGTAAACCTAAATTGTTCCGAGAGCACGGCTCGTTCCCCAGTGGCCACCAAATGTGAGCCCCATGTGACGTCCCCCATTGGTTTGAAGCCTCGAGAGTTTGGAATTATGGCTGTCGCCACCTTGTTTTTTGTTGTTGTTGTATTGTTGGAGTTAGAAGTGACTATATTTGGATCTAACTGAGAACCCGAGGACACAGCGTGGTAACTGCTTGCCAATCACAAGTTAGCCACGACATTCCCTGATTTATCGTCTATTTTACTCTAAATGGGACCATCATCTACAAAATGAACACCGTGCTGTATTGAAGAAGAACTGATACTAGCACTTGAGACCATCAACGCTTTACAAAACTGCTTACCGAGGTAATAAAACAAGTGAAGACTAGGGTTATTTTTTCATAGGCTTACATACATGCATTTTTTTTTTTGCAGCTAGTGGAGGTGACCCCTGCTCGCCATTAGAAACAATGCAAGTTTAAGGCACTTTATTATTGACTTCCATCCATATATTACAGTCAGTGGTAAGCAACAATATGGTGATTTAACGGTCAAACACATCTAGGTTTGATCCAGGGAAATTAAAAAAAAAAAATGTTTGACACATCTTGTGGAAACAATGGCCTTTGTCACCTAAAGTTTTAAATCACCAAATCATTGCTTACTAGGTGTCTTACTTGGCTGATGCAAAGCAAATGCTCAGAGGTAGTTAAGACAGCTGTTTGCCCTCTGCCATGGCACAAACTGTTTACATACAGAACACAGTTCACGGTCACCGGACCTGTTATGTAAATATCTTAAGCAAAGGTATGCAAGTAGGAAAAGGCATCCAGCGCTTAACACAGTTAATGACGTTTTCCTAGGAAATCATAATGAGAGTAAAAGGTGCTCTATTTTTCGCCTTTTGGGGCTTACTGGACTGTAAGATGGTTTATGAACATTAGCAGGTTATGTGTCAAGGAAGTGAAACTATTTAGGGCACAGCACACTGTGTGTCCACGATACAGGAAGTTGGAGAAGAAACAAATAGCATTTTATTGGCCCACAAAGGAAGGGAAAAGGGTGAACCTGCTGCCAGAGGCCTTGTGTACATGTGTCCTCCTGTTTCCTGTGAGTGAAAGAGAGGAACAGGAAGGCCAAAAGAGAGACAGAAAATCAACTCAGGGATCAAATGACAACAAACAGATCACACAGGAGCGGAGGTCCCTTTGAACCTTCTCCGTGCGGAAGTCAGCTTTTTTCCCCCCCTGTGCTCGCTCTCTCTTTCCCCTCACTTTTTTTTTCATCCACCGCTCCCCCTTTTCACCGGAGATAAGCTTTCAGCACGCTAAGCTCTGTAAAAACAGGCCACGAGTGTTTAAGCTGAGACCAGCCTGCAAAGATGTCCCAGCATGCTACGCTGCATCAGGCTGCTGTTGCTGCTCAGTGCCGCGTGCCCCTTAAAAACTGTGCTTCCTCTAGTTGTGTCCTCAATTTGTCTTCATTGTGTGCATTACTGTGGGGGACATGCAGCATGAAAAGTTGACTAATGAAGAGATCATGATGATAGGAACCTGGTTATACTCAGGTGTTACTGCTAGAGGTAGATGAGCTACAGCAGGCCACAATAAGTTCTGTTAATGTTTTATCAAGACAACAATAAGTGATATGTGTCAGCTATATTTTGCACAGGTGATTATTTATTACTGCTTTAATTTATTTACTCATTGCTGTATTCATTTTATTTACTTATTTATTTATATTTTACCCATTATGTATGTTTTTACAACCTAAACAATTTATACTGATTCGTTTAGTTTTATTTTATTTTTTTTTTAGTATTTTAGTTCACTTCAGTATCTTAGTATGATCTAAACCTGTAAGAACTTTTTAATTTGCCATGTTTTTTAATTTCCGCAAGTTTTTCCCATATGAGTGTATGAGGAAACAAAATCTACCTCTGGGTGCTAATAAAGTAACTTGAACTTGAACTTGAACTTCAGTTTGAGAGGAGATTGACATATTCATTTGAAATGTAATATGTGTCGACATGCAGCAACCTCCTGGCTGAAAAAATGTGCCAAAAGTTCCTCGAGAAGCCACTTGAGGCTGGCTACAAAACTGGTTCAGTCCCCATATGACCCCATGTCAAATGTCCAACTTTACAGCAGAAATACGGTTATGATTTGTTGAGGTGTTTATGTCCATGTGTTTTACAGTCTATGGCGCCAAATTCTATATGGCATTTTATTCCAAACAATATTTATGAAAACTGGGTGTTCTTCATTTAATACCTTTGATTTCCATATTACCAAATTCCCTTTTAAGTTGTCAAAATTTCACCAACAGGCCCTCCTTGCTGGGAAACGTATTTTCCAATTTCAAGAAGCGCTGAGAGCAGAACATGTTTTGATGATAAGCGGAGTTGGAATCCTGCTGAATGTAACAATAAACACGTGTAATACCTAGCTTTCTAAAAATATGAATATTGAAACATGGGACTATGACCCCTAGTTGATGTGGCCAACATTACTGTTGTTGTACATTACTAGTATTTGCTGCTTCTATTGATAATTCATCAGAGACAAAGTCCTTTGAGCTTTGTTATTAATAATAATGTGACAGTGCAGTGATATGACTCCAGTTCAGCTGATGAGTCAATGTTTTACAAGCTGAACTGTACCACCAGTGTTCCCGTGCCGACACCTCCAGCAGCTGATGATGTGGAGAATTCAATATCCTCTAATATGTAAACACATTCATGCCAGAAGACCATCAATGACTCAGCGGCTCTCTGGTGCGAATGTGTGCTAGTGTGACAATGTGAAAAAAACCTGAGAATGAAACGCACACAGGTGTCAGTTAGGTAACAGCTTCCAAAGCTTATCTAAAAGCTGTAATGACTGTGAGATGTCACACGGCTGGTTATGCAGTAAGCTAGTTTGGTACAGCCGATTTATTTCAAATTTGAGTAATTTTCTCAAACATAGTTCATATATTTTCCAGAAGACTTGTCATGAAGTACTTGAGCTCTTGAATGAAGTTATAGTGCACTGGAATCAGGCTTAAACATATTGGAATTCAGATCACTGGTGGCAGTTTAAGGGTTTAAGTTGCACTTTTTTCCAACAAATGCGAAAATGATGCAGCATGCAGGTCACTGTTTATCGTTGCACCGTAGGTTAGTTCCAGGCAACATATCGTGGAACACTGTGATTCAGCTGTTACAGTTTGTACCTCTACTGTCTCTTCTGTGGGATTATGTTTGACCATATGAGCAGTAGGAACCTCAACTGCCAATCACGTAAAAGTGAAAAACCTGTTTACTTTTGTGTTTTATGAGCGCCGAGGGGGAAACAGGTTGTTAAACCTTTCCGGCAAACAGGCGGCTTTTTTTTCTCCTGCTGAACAAAAGTCAAACAGAGACATCAAAAACAAACAGAAACGCCGTTAGTTGAGCAGCGCGCGGGCTTCACTGCTTACCTGTCCCCTTCTGCACCTATTTGAACAGGTGTCGCCGTGTGTGTGTGTGTGTGTGAATAGGTGTGCACATCAGATAAACTACAGTCGATTGTCGTTAAGGCCATATCCTGAGTTCAGAGTGTGGGTGCAGGGTCTTCCTCTCCTCCTGCCTCTCCTCCTCTTCTTCTTTCTCTCTCCACTCCCTCCCCCTTTTGTCCCTGGCCTCCATTTATCGCCTCATCCCCTGGAGGGGGTTAAGGGGGAATTTCCGAAAAGATAATCCTCCTGTTTTTCAGGGAAAGGCAGGAAGCAGCGGAAAAGAGACGAGGAGGAAGATGGGGAGAAGAAGAGGGTCTGCTGATTCAGTTGAGAGCACAAAAAAATGTCAAATAATTACCTTCCGTCTAGCGCCCGCTGTGAGGCAAGAAGTTTAGCATGTGTGGTAAAAGGATGCTATGAACATAGAGGTTTTGTCCAATGCAGGAACAAAAATTATAGCCAGAATTGTGTTTCTCGGATTGGAAAAACCTGTGAAACAGCATCTAGAGCCCCTGAGGGATACAAACAGTCTCCACTGAAACACAGACTTTCTTCTGGAATTACCAGCTCGATAAAAATAAGGTGACCTATCTGACCCGTTACGCTGCAGGAGAACTTTTAAACCAACCCTCAACATTGTCGAACACTTAAAGGGCCCGTTGAACCCAATCACAGCTCAGCAGTTTTTATAGGGGAGACATTCAATTCCTTTGGAGTCATTCCAAAGAAAAAATATTGTAGTTTTATCCACAGATTATTAACAGTATTGGGATATTGTTTCTTTGCCGTTCATTATTTTTTTAAATTACATATTTCAATGCTATGGGCATCACAAACAAATTTCCACTGTCGTGGGGTGAAGACGAATATCTAAAATCCCAGACATAAAAACTAAAGCAATCTTCACGGCGAGACACCTTAAAGTGAATAGGGAAAATGCTTTTTTGTAATTTGGGCGAACTGACCCTTAAATATAAACAAATAAATCTGAACAACATTCCAATTTCTACAATCATCAAAAGTTAATTTCTTGGTTCTTCCGTGACCATCCATCACATCCGCAGCAGACGAAGGCCGGGTGAAAACTGATTTCTGATGAGAGGTTGATAAATCACTATATTTTTGTTTAACACTAACAGGTATCAGAACATTTCTTTTGCTAAAAAGTCAGCAAACCGTAACTCCGAGACGGACATCTAAACACAAACACACACACAGTTCAGCAGTGAAGTGTGAGCGAGGGAGCGTTCGGCCGGTGGCGAGTCAACAGCCCCGCCTGTGAGCGCTCCTTCCTCAATATCAACAGGAAGCTCCTCCTCCCGGAAGCTATTAACAGGTTATGGGTTCATGTTCACAATGCACTAAACACACACACACACACACACACACACACACACACACACAGACATACATTCAAGAATTTACAACGCTCCAGTGTTTGTGCACTGTAAAACAAGGCCTGTGTGCACTTAATGGGACAGAAGTGGAAGTGAGGCTGGAAATTGGTCATTAAATGTTTGCTTGTGAGTCTCCCTCCTGCCTTTGTACACAAGATGCTCTGCAACAGAGTTCGCTTGTGTGTTGCTGTTGTGTTTCCACTAGTACAGAAAAAGTCTGAGGCCTCCAAGGGACATTTCTGCACACTGAGGTCATTTCGGCTGATTCTCATTTTCTTCAACGAGGCACTTTTGGGTTCAGTTCAGTTTTACAAGAACAACCCACGTACAGTCTTTGATGTAATCATCACGTGTTGTTCAGCGCTCAAAATCTCAAATACTTTGACTCCTCATCCACGCTGACTCAATAGTCCATGGAAACAATATGACGAAACAATCTCAACACAAAGTCCATCTTGACCCCAAGCAGACAAATTGCTTGACTTTAGTTTAGGAGTTAAGTGTCATGTGATAGATTACACAGGTAACTGAAATGGAAAATCGACTTAATAATTTTATGCAATTTCAACATCAATAGCGATAAATAGTGATCTAATTTAGCCGATCGTCACAGAAATTCACCCAAAAATGAAAATTTGTCATCCACTCACCTCCGCACAGATGGACAGTCCAGTTTTGTGGTCCAAAAAAAAACCATTTCTGGAGCGTCACGGCAAAACAGTGTTGCATCATTCTCCTAAACAACTGAAGTAGCCAGGGACTTGTTTTAAAGTCCCCCACAACACTGATTTGCTGTGATGCTCCAGATATGTTTTGTTGACTACAAACCTTCTTGGGGGTGAGTAGATAATGACTGAATTTTCATTTTTGGGTGAATTGTTCCTTTGTGTAGTAGAAACTGAGATTAATCTCTTGTCACTTGGTAGTCCCTGTATTGATAGGATTATCAATGTGAAGAACTCCCAAGAACAAAAATGTGATTCTGCTCTCTAAAACGACTCTGCGGAGACAACAAAATACATTTACAAAGAGGCGGATGTTCCAAAATGATTCCATTTGTGTACTTATCTCATCATTTTAATGTCACATGAAACCCCGGGTCTTACCCGCAGTCCAACAGAATCTTAGCAGGCTGCACCACTTTATGAAACCGGGAGGGAGAAAAAGATGCAGGAGGAGAAAAACCAGTAAAGCTGGAGAGGAAGCGAAGGATGTGGTGGGGAGTGCAAACAGCAGCCAGCAGAGAGCTCCCCCTTTGTGTGGCTTTTTTTATTTTTTTATTTTTTTTACAGCTTCCTCCCGACCCGGCCGCATCGCTGACCACATCTCCGCCGCTGGAAAAACATAAACAGCTAAAGTCTCCACACTGGGCGAGGGCAAGCCAAAACATTTCACAGGCTTTGGTGGAGAACGAGAGGCACTACGACACGTATCACATGAACACGCTTTACCACATAACAGGCGAGACTTACACGGCTGCATGGAGACCCACTACAGACAGGAAGATGAAAGACATGTGACAAGTTAGGGATGATGATAACGACACTTAGGGTTAATTACCAGTTAACACATACTGTATGTAAGAAAAGTAGTCCTAACAATGACATACTGTCTTATGTAGTTGTTGTTTAAGATATACACTTATTACTGTAGTATCAGATTTTGACCTACTATCATAATTTAAAATAACAGTCGCAGTGATGGGATGTAACCAACTACATTACTGAGTACAGTTTTGAGGCACGTATTTCCATTTTCTGCTACATCAAACTTCGGCTCTTCCACATTTCAGAGGAAAATATTAAACTTTTCACTCACTACATTTATTGGCTAACTTTAGTCGCTAGTTACTTTGCAGATTGCACGCTGCATTAGAGGCTGATTGGTGATTTTTTTTACATCGATAAATTTGATAGGGAATCAACATTTAAATAGAAAAAAAAAAAAAAGAAAAAAACAAAAACACTGACACCAATAATCAGAAAAATGCTAAATATCAGGTCCCATAATCGGCCAGGCTGGCGATCGGTCAGGTTGACTCCTTGACATTTCCTGCCACTATTTGGAATATTTTTACAAAAGACCTATACAAGACTCCAGAATGAGATGAGGGATTAAACTACACGAATAACGACTTCACTGTGTAAGGGCCTAAAATTGATATTATAGATTCTTTAGTCATGCAGACGCCTTTTTTCCTGAGCAAAAAGGACAGAAATGCAGACAATAATAACATTAGTGCAACACAGTGTATCATTTATTCACATAAATTAAATCATGATCTTATGATGTGTATCTGAGGCAACATGTGTAGCACCGCTTTGTTTTCAAATGACATGGCAATATGCAAAGATCCAGCAGGTTACAATGAAAGATGTTATCGCAGAAAAACACGACTCTTAAAGCATGGGCTAATAAACAAATGTGTACACACACACACACACACACACACACACACACACACACACACACACACACACACACACACACACACACACACACAGAGGTCATACAGCAGACAAGCACTGTCTGTTTTCATAGCTGCAGCTGTCCGGATTGGATGTAACATCCATATCGACACACACACACACACACACACACACACACACACACACACACACACACACACACACACACACACGCACACACACACACACACACTCAGTGGAATGTCTCAGCCAGATTGTGCTTGGCTGTACAGCTGGATATCCTTAAGAGGTGAAGACAGACATGGAGAAAAAAATATCTTTACACACACACACACACACACACACACACACACATACAAACACACACACACACACACACAGACGCCAGCCCAAATCCTGATTAACCCACTGACCCCTGAGAGAGACCACCAAGGTGGACATTGACAATCACACATATGTACATAGACACAAACACACACACACACACACACACTCATGTCCAGCATTTAAACAATAGCACTCAGTGTGTGTGCTTGTGCTGCAGTCTGACGGAGGGTGAGGTCATCCTCAAGTGAATTGAACTGGTGATCCGTCCGTCTCCTCGCTCTCCGTCCTCTGACCCCCTCCCGATGATCGCACATCCCTCAGAATCTGGGACTGGTGGACGAGACACTCCTTCAGCTTGTCCTCAGTCAGGGTGAGACGCTCCTCCATCACTGAAACAGTCTGCGTGTTTGGGGAGGTGGGGCAGGAGGGGGGGTATAATTACAAAGCAGTCAAAATAATTACAGAAGAAAAAACTCAAAAGAGCAGAGATCAGTCTGAGAGCCTTGAAATCAATTCTGTCGGCAACATAAGAGCTAAAGAGAGAGATGAGGCTTTTTAGTTTGTGTGACACATCTGGGTGTCTTTTCAGGGCAGCCAGATGTTGGCCTTAAAGCTGAGGGTAGCTCATCAGCATGCCTCTGATTATATAATTGTACGATGAGGGTAAAACGAGTCTGAAAATAAAATATTTATAAAGTCTGGATTGTTTTACAATTCATTATATTTTATTTGTAATAATTTGATTTACAAAGGAAAGCAGAACATTTCTCACCACACATCTCACTTTGTCTCAACATACACAAAAATAAATACATATTTTTGGGGCCGATTTTCCAAGAAAGATGTGCAGCATACTCAAAATGTGTGCACACTTTCCTGATTTTTTCCTTTTCCTTTGCACACGGACATGTTATGCTTGCCGTCGATAGACGAGGCACTAAGCCATGACTCAATTATTGACTGACACAATGCAGTGAATTCATATATTCCAGCAATCTGCCTGACGCAACATTGCTTCAGCAAGACATATCATGAGCCTCCTCTGTCCCTGTTCAGCTGCTGGTGACACCTGTTCAAACAGGTGCAGAAGGGCACAGGTAAACCATAAAACCTGCCTCCACCGGCTTCTGTGTTTGTTCTACGCGTCTTTATTTGACCTGGCTACGGATGCTGCAAATCCGCGGGAGTGGATTAATAACCTGCTTCAACTGACTTTCTCATGTGGAACACCAGATTAAAATGTGGATCTTGCATCTTGAACTTTTTGATGGGTAAATGTGACCTGACACTGGGATTAAACCTTTCAGACACAGGATTATTAATTCTCAACACTTTCCTATGCTTTCATGCTTTCAGTAGCTCGAGAGGACAGTTCGGACCTTTAATAATAACTGACCTGCGTGAGAATGTCCAACTGTTGAACAATGTGCCGCAGGGTCGAGTCCAGGCTCGATGGGTGACCGGAGAGAACTTCCAGTGGGTGCGTCTGCCCTCTCCCCCCTTCCTCTTCCTCTCTCCTTCCTCTGCTGCAGGCCCCAGTCTGGCTACCAGCAGTCACACCTGCCCTACCGGCACTTTCATCTCCCATCCATCCTTCCACTCTTGACCCGCTTATGTGATGCGTGGGCAAACCGTTGGAGTGGTGACTGTTGGCGGCAGCCTGCGTGGGCATAAAGTGTGTCCTACCGCTTGAGAGCTGGAGATGAAAGCGAGAGAGGGAGAGAAAGGCTACTCTTTAGTTGATTGATTTTCAGTGCTTTGCGCTTTAGACATGCAGGTGTTTTCTTTGATGAGTGCTGTGCTTGGGTCTGCATTGTGTTCCAGTAGAATCAGACTCAAATCACCACTGTGACATCCTGACATTTAATTGAGGACACGGCACCGAAAACACCGGGCCATCAAAAATAATAACCCCGTTAAAGAAACCTTAAAGTGTCCAGCCTGCTCCAAAAACCTGCCGGAAATGAACACAAAGCAACCTACGAGATAGGACTAGAAAAGGTAAAATTCAGTGTGCTCACTCATGCTAAAAAACGGCAGTTCAGATATTTTAAGATATAAAATGTTGATTCTTTGGAGCTTTAGACAAGTGAAGTTGGAGGGATTGATGTGATCCCTACAGTCAAAGTGCTGAATTTAATTTTCACTGGCAAGTTTTTTGCTCCATCTTTTGCTTATAAAGTAAATGTTGACTGTGCCGGATGGAGTTAAAGCTTCAGCTGTTAATAATAACACTAATAACACCCAATTGAGGCCAAGATACAAAGTCTATTTTACTGCCCTGTCTGAAATGTAGAGAAATGAAAAGTGGGATGGAGTATAAAGCATAGGGTTATTAATTAGTCTGGCTAATGTGCAATAGTGATACATAGTCCTATGCAGTGTTAGCCAACATCCTTCCTGTTTCATTGTTCTGTCGAAGGTGCAGGCCTTGAGCCTCTTTAAACTTGGCAGACTGAAGGAGGTGTATGACTCACATTGCTGGATTACTGACTGAACAGCAGACTATGTGACTGATGGACTAACTACAGACAAGTTCACAAGATAATATGCACTCTAAGGCAAGGAGACGTAGCAAAAAAGAGAAAAAAATCTACTTCATTTATATTTGTCATGATGATGAGAGAACATGATGTTCAGTTTAACCAGGCACATATTTTCCTCGTCTATCTTGTATCCGGGCAGAGACGACTGACAATGGTTTTACACTTAAACAGTTTCACACATGCACAACAGTAGCTTTGCAGTAGAGACACAGTATTCTATGTATTCTGAGAGCCCAGACAAACCAGACTGACATCAAAGAACTACAAGTCATCTCACATTGTCTGTGTCTCAATCAAAGCCTACAGATGACGACAACTAGATATACAAGCCATTGTTACGATGTTTGACACCACTCTCGCTAGTATGTCTACTTCTACTCAATGCTAAAAGAGATATTGGAAAGTACCGTGATCATGGAGCTTTCCTTTTTTTTAAACTTCAGTTTTCCTAATCATGAACTGATTCACTTGGCTGAAGCGCCAATCAAAAAGATTTCTCTCACCAACAGCCTCTGTGCCGCAGATGCAACACGTTCGGACGATAAGACCGCAATTGGGCAAGTGCCAAACTAGGGCCACAGATGTGCACAGATGACCCCGACATTGATCGAGGGCCGACCGTCCACTTGGTGTGTCAGGACCCGAAGTTGTTGTTGCTGAAGGATACAATATTTGGGGTGTTTGGGGTTCAAACTGGTGACTTTCTAGTGACAAAACAAAACCCCATTTAAAATCTACATTCAGCTGTATTAACTTACTGCTCACAACTGACAACTTATTAGCATTGTTTTGTGTTCCACTTTGAATACAGACATCAAATAACTATTTAAATTTATTTTTTTCTCTTTTTGACTAATTGTTTATCCAAAACTGTCAGAAAATAGTTAGCCCCTGGCCCAATGGTGACGTCTTCTGAAGTTAATACAGCTTGTTTTGTCTGATCAACCCCCAAATAAGTTTTTTTCTTTTTTTTTGCCTTTTGATGGCTTTATTGACAGGACAGCTTGAGAGATGACAGGTAATGGAATGAGAGAGGGGGACATAACATTCAGCCAATGGCCACAGGTCGGACTCAAAACCTGGGCCGCTGTGGCGAGGACAGAGCCTCTGTACACGGGTTCCACACTCTACCCAAAGAATAAAACACACTAAAAGAGAGAGAGGCAACACATTCCAGCATTTATGAAGCTGGATCCAGTGAATATATGGCATTTTGTGGTTGGTAAAATGCTTAAATTATCAGTTACCAGCTTCTAATTTGATCTCAAATTAACGATCAATCCAGTAATCATGTCTAAACTACTCAATCTTTCTGCATTTGCTTCCGATCAACATTCACTCTGAAAAATACAGCCCAAACCACGACACAACCATGACAGCTGCACTCAGATCAGTGTCTAGACGCTGCTCATAAACAGCACCAAGTGAAGAAAAGTTGGACGTTGCCCGAAATAATAGTAGGGCCTTATGTGAAAGGTGGAAGGGGGCAGGTGGTGCATGGAGTGCAAGAAGAGGAGCAGAAGGGGGAGAAATAAATGAGGGATGTGTCAAGAGGATGGAGGAGGAAGGAAGAGGAGGGTGTCACACATTCCTGGCCTAATGCATGGAGCAATCGATTCCGGCTTGCTTCCTGCGCAGTGTCTTCACTTCAAAGAGAGCGTGAGGGAGGCAGGAGATGAAGGAGGGACGGAGGGAGGAGAGGAGGAGTGTATGAGCGTGTCTTTAAAGAAGGAAGGAGGAAGGGTTACTCTTAACTCCTGAGTGGACGTGAACAAAGCCGTCAGTGTGTGGATGGCGAGTCTCTCCTGCCATCTATGCTCATTTCTCTCTATATTTTCTCGTCTCTTTATCCTTCCACCCCCCCTCGTCCTTGGCCACATCTGGTCGACATCTGCTCAGCTCATTTACGCTCAGCAGATGCGGATCTCCATCCCTCTGTAACCCCCCCACCCCCACCCCCCCGCCAGGAAGTTTGGGTGCAATCAAACCTTTAACAGGCGGCGTACCCCGGCTGGTCTGAGTGTCAAATCAATGCACACACACACACACACACACACACAGGCGTATTCAAACACATGAAAGAACATCCACTATGGATTATGTGAAACTATTGATTCGTGCAGAAGCAGCAGCAAAGAGTATTTCAAGGAAACACAGCGAGACTGAAACATTGAGAAGTGAGAAGAATGTGCAAATCATGAGAACATGCAGCTATGAAGCGATACTGCTTCACTTGATCAAATGTACTGAATAAAGCCCCGTGACGGCCAGCACATTAGACAGAAGCTCTGTAAGGACGCAGCACTAGTAATGCAGGTGTAACATGAGATTAATCAAAATACTTTCAAGGCATATACAGATCTAAAAGGAGAACCATATAATTATGAGGGTCATTTCTGAGATAAAATCATCTCTGCTAAGCTCTGTGGAATGTAAGGGGTCATGGTTCGTTGTCAGTAGTGGCGGGAATGTGGTGATGGCGTGCTGCCAGGCCAGGTTTTTTTTTTCCTGTGATGGGAGATGAGTGGGTGGTAAGGCCGGGGTGGCCGAGCACAGCAGAGCAGAATCTAGCCGCTGTGATAATAAAGGGGCAGTGGGAGTGTCGTGACAGTGCCACGAAGATGATGGTGGGGCAACAATGTCCACGTTGTCAAGGATGTGGCAGGGCTGTTGTATATTGTGTGGGACACAGAGGCTGAAATGTTACACGGTCACAAGGATTCAAAATAATGGGTATGCTTTGTGCAGTAAGTCAAGAAAATGTTTCACTATGTATGCTGATTACATTATTACTGCGGTACATGGAATGCTTCCACATTTTGCTGCAGTGTTTGTTTTTATTTTGCATCAGAGGAGCTTTAACTAATGATCTTATGATGATAAATGGGGAGTCTTTGGGTTTTAGTCTGTTGGTAGACAAAAGAAACAATCTGAAGACATTTTTCCAGAATAAACGATCAATTAATTAAGGAAATCGTTAGCTGCATCCCTATTTTTAAGTGTTGCTCATGGACAGATGATCAGATGTAGCTCATGAATATCCTTTGCTTATACTGTTGATAGCTTCACATGGCTGCAGCAGATCTAACACACATGGCAATGTCAGCAGAAGAGCAGCCCATGTTAAAATGTTAACAGCATCTGTGATGTTCACGATCAAAAGGACTCTCAAGAGAAAACAGATCAGAAATAACCTCCCTCCATTTCTAAATCAAATCACAGATGTCTGATCAAAAACCTGATGACCATGAGCACCAGAATTAGCTCTGCTCTCTCTTTTGGCAGGAAACCTCGGATAGTGTGACCCTTACATAAAAAAGCTGTTTGATCTTAATTGAAGGGACTCTCTGATGTTGCGCCTCCCCCCCACCTCCCCCCACCTGAAGCCACATACTCATCTTCAAAAACCTGCCTGATGTTTATGTGGAAATCCTCCCCATGAACGATCTTCCAGCGCTACATTTTAATTTTTCACCATCATTCTGCCAGATGCCAACGCCATTTATGAATGACTTGTATACATTTTTTTTCTGAAATGAAGCTATAGTCAATAAAAATATAAAAATATACCAAGCTGTCCAGCGTAATGCATGTATTCAAAAGCATACGTACGCTTTTATCTGGGGGATGTGACTCCAAACTTGTTACTACAGGTCAGGCTTACTTTTTGAGTGACACTAAATGGCTAAAATCTAAATTGTAAATAGAAATCTGCAGGATGGGCACACCTCCTAAGGTGGTCTGTCACGTTGGTCGGTGCCTCCTGTCTACTGGAGGGTGCACAGATGGGCTCTTGAAGCATCGTGATCGTGATTAGTATTCACACTGAGCTGTCCACTGTCCTGATGCCAAACACTGGCTCCTGTTTACATGCGGACCATTATGCGCTAAGTGTTAGAAGTGCTACTGAAGCTGGAAGCGTGACTGCATAAATTCTATACAGTGGCAATCTTTGAGATGCAAGGTTAATAGATTTATTCAAATTGAAATAATTAATGAAAGAACCACTTGCAATGGCTGTTGAAGGTTGAAATAGTGTAAAGTAGGGCTGTCAAAGTTAACGTGTTAATAACGCGTTAACGCAACGTCCTCTTAACGCCGTTATTTTTTTTAACGCGCGATTAACGCTCAGTATAAAAATAATAATAAATAAATAAATAAAAGCGCATTGTATGATTTACGGCCGTCGGTGGCACCCGTAGTCTTGATGCAGAGGGTGGCAGAAGAATAAGAAAGGGAATCAGAAGAAGAAGCAGGGCTGGCGGTTCGTTAAAAAGACGGTGGACTGAAAAGCAGCACTCGCTGCAAACTCCTCATCTCTGCTGTCACTCACAGTGGCATACATTTGTTCCGCCATCGCCCTGATCATTTTGCGGGACACTCTCTCGTGGCGTGCCTGTTTGCTGATAACTCATCCCCGCATGTTTATCTCAGGGTCCTCGCTGGCCTTCTTCCTCCCTCCAGCAGGCAGCCTGGTCCTGCTGTTGTCCTCCTCGGACAGACGCTGAAGCTCCGTTTCTCTCACTCTCTTGGGGTCGACAGAGAAACGTCTAGCGGCTGTTTCTCCCGAGTTTTCCTCTGAATATATCACGACAGAAAGTTTGAATTTCAAATCGTACTTTTTATTGTTTTGCTGCACCAGAGCCATGGCGATCATCAGCGTGATAGGCGAAGAAGAAAAACGTGAAGTGTCAGTGGACACCACTTGCAAGCCAAACAGACGGCAGATGCAGAGAGCCCGACGCCCCCCCTCGCCAAAAGCAGACAACCCTGGATTTATTTTCCTGCATGATTTGAAGTGTTGAATAAACATTTTCATAATGCAAGCATATTTGCCCTTTCTTATGTTGTTAAAGCATTAAGAACATGAAAAAATAATACATTAAGGTACATTTAGAACAGAAAAAAATGTGCCAAAAAGATTGTGATTAATTTGCGATTAATCGCGAGTTAACTATGGACAAAATGCGATTAATCGCGATTAAAAAAATTTATCGTTTGACAGCCCTAGTATAAAGACGACATGAAGGTAAAAGTCTCGCCAGAAACACATGAGCAGACAAGCGATAACAGAAACGTTCAAAATGTTCATGCCTTTCAAAACAGACTTAAATATGTTTGATATTTTATTATCATCAACACGCAGTTTTGCAGTATCTAAACATCAAAGGGGCACGATGTCGTTTTGAAGAAGAAATTCAAACTCAATATTAATACAATACACACTCAGAAATATTTATTTTCCCATGACAAATAAATAGAGGAAAAAAAAAATCCCAGAATACTAGTAAGGTGGCAGGGTCCGCTAAACATAAACAAAGTAAACCCACCCAGAAACCCGCAGTGAAGTGCAACGAGGATAAAGTGCAAGTGTTTTGACTCCTGTTTTATCAAAAGGAGTAACAAGTGCAGTTTACTTTGTCATAGTATACAGTGGCTTATGTGAATTTTCAGACTTCACTTTTCAAAGGATTAAAATGACTTATTTTGGCAACCTTTTGCCATATCACCCAGACTTACATTTACTTATCCTAAACGTGAACATAGGCAGAAATCCACATACAGAAATCACTTTTAGTTGTGCCCAATTATTGTAAGCGTGAGCTCTTTCAGGAGAAGAGTGATTGCTTCAAACAATCAGCCAATCAAACAGGTCAGTGGGTGGCTCACTCACTGTGGTTCACACAGGAAACGGACTATTAAAAACTGTCAGGCTCCACTCCAAGAGTGGTAAATAAACCACTACTTTATGTCCTCTCTCTCTATCCTTTTATCAACTATGCCACGGTGGCACTGCAGCATGGCTTTAACTGGAAGGTTATGAATGTTGTCAAAGGATGGAGAATATGCTGGAATAAAATGTGAGTGAATCTCAATGACAATCTAAAAGATTGGTGTTGGTGAGAAAGTGGTGTTTGTGAAAAGCAAAAATTTGGCAAAAAATGCAGAGAAAATAGAGCTTGGTTACATGGAGTATTGGCATCTGTCCTTGACTGTTATTTGTCTAACTCTGTGTGAACCCACCACGTAACCTCGTCACTCCTTTCCTGTATTAGACAGTTGGTACTGACATTGATCCTGTGATGGTGAGGGACCGTTTCCTGGTCACAGGATTCCATATAATGTTGTTAATAAAGCAGGCTCCATGAAGGGAGAAAATCCTTGTTAGGAATCAAAGGAAAAATTAGCTGTGCTGACCCTCCACCCTGGTTTAACTTTTCTATTTTTGTGTCTCAATTGGCAAATGGTCACCCTCTAGACAGTAACACACTTTTGGTGCACGCACACACACACACAGAGACACAAAGAGACACACACACGCACGCACACACACACACACACACACACACACACACACACACACACACACACACACACACACACACACACACACACACACACACACACACACGCAAGCAAGCAAGCAAGCAAGCAAGCAATTATTCAATCAACAGCTACCACCATATACCCAATTACAACTCACACAGCTGGAGTCACTCTCCAGAATCCCCCCCTTGATTAACAGCAGTACTCTTCTTGACATGCAGCCACATAGAGCAGACCCTCTTGAAGTAAGCTGGTGTGAAGACCGAAAATTGCACTGCATGAAAAAAAGCATTGGTTAAGGTATCTACAACGAATGTGTTCCAGAGTGGCCAGTTTGACAGATACTTTCATGAGTGTATCAGACACCAAACTTTAACAACTTTATCAACTCGGTCATGTCGACTATCTGCCAGGGCTCTTGCCTTGAGAGTGGTGGGGCTCACATTGCTGCGAGAGAACACAGGAAATCAACAGTTCAACGTACCGTCACATCTCTCTATAACCCCAGTTCGATCCAGTTCATGCCTTCTAGTGTTCATTACAAATCTATGCCATACACCTTATCCATTGCCAGTACATGAGATTGCCTTTTGTTTCGTTTTTCCTGGTGCATCACATGACCCATGCCCAAACGTGCCAGAAAACAGGGAACAGTAGACAGATGCATGGAGGTGTGGTAGGCCTATTTTCTTCTATCTTTTATTTTAATCTGTCTTTTAAACTCAGCACTGACATTCATTGAAGACTATTGCAAAAGCATCATGCTGGAAAATTTAGATTAATATGTCCACTATGGTGTCACCTTTCCATCACTGCCGACTGGAGCTAGAGCCAAAAAAAAACCTGTGAGTCTTTTGACCCAGGAATGAATGCCGATTGTTCTCCAATCAAGACTAAAACCAAAAGTTTGCAAGTTTTTAGGGAAAAATAGAGTCCCTGGTAAAAGAAAAGGCAAAACGTATGAGCATTAGTACAAATACTGGAAACAGTACCAGCTGCAATTACAGTTTTAGTTAACTACATGTTTGTAGCTGGAACTAATAGGACTAGCGGCAGAATTAATACTCTTTACACAGGCTGACCCCTGAAAGTAGAATCCAATAGAACTATCTTAAAAGAAAACAACCTGCATCCTGTGCTTTAAAGTACAGAAACACACACAATATCCTCTGTGCCTGACCTTTAACCTGTAACAGGAAGTCAGGTGCAGAGTGGAACTGGCAGGAGATCTAAAACGCCTGAAGGCTCCATTTCCTGTCGGTAAGACATCACATCAGATGATTCATTTTCCATTCACCTCTGTCACATGTATTTGTCCGCCAAACCAATTAATCAGTCGACCTCTAGCACTATCCGCACCCCACGCTGAGGCATTGTTGCTCTTCAAACAAAACACAAACACACAGAAAAGGATGCTCTCACCCACATATGGACAAACAGACACACCAAAACAGATGCAGACAAAGAAATCAGTGAAGCTCACAGTCACATGAAGACATACACACAGACACAAGCCATGTAATTATGATTTAGCTGGAACCACTGATCTCCCCCAACAGGATCTTTGTCAGAGGTGCGGCAACGTTGATGGTTTTCAAAAAGCCTGAGCTGAAGAACATGCAGGAGGCCAAGAGGAGTTTCATGTGGCTTTGAGGAAGTGGATACATCCTCTTTATTTCTCACCCTCCCTCCCTTCTTCCCTCTGCCCTATCTGTCTGTCTGTGACATCCGCACAGCAGCCACCCACACAGTGAAGCGAAAATAACCTGCTTGGCGGCGAACTGCCATTAAATACAGTGCGTTTTCTGACCGCATCACACACACGAATGGGGACAGTAAACACCTCGACCACGAGCAGTTAAAAAAAAAAAGAAAAAAGACAGCGCCGTCCTGCCTGGGTTCAACATACAGACACACAGACTGTAGTCTTTTTTCTCAAAGACTGTATCCTCTCTTTGAGAAGAACACATTTGCACATATATAAATACAAACAGTAGAACTGCCTCAACAAAATTATGCATCCAGAGGAGCCTGAACTAGCACTCACACACACACACACACCTTTCAAGAGAAACACACACTCACAAGTCAACCCAAGAATAAAGTTTGCAAGGACACATCCAAGTATTATCAAATCAAAAAACTCCATGTCCAGACCAAAGCACATAGTCAAAGAATAATTCCTCCTCAAATACAAATTCTTTTGAATGAATGTAGTGTGGCAGCCATTCATTCATAACACATTCTCCCCACACTGAGGTTTTATGTAATAAGGGTCCTTGTTGGCTCTGTTTGACAGTGTCAGTATTTATATGATAAGTTATGTATAATTGCCAATTCTGGACTGAAGGTGTGGAGTCAATGCCGATGGCAGACGAGACACATTCTTGAAAATGTGTGAACATCGCCAGATGGAGACAGAAAAAGTGAGAGAGTTGGGAAAGGAGACAGGGTTTTACTATAAGATGGATAAAGAATTATGTATACCTCTTATGCTACAATACATATATTAAATTAACTATGTAGTTTAGGTTGTGAAAATGTACATCCTGCTCAATGCAATGGAAATAATCTGTTATACACACTAGAGATGTCCTGAGCCAAAATTGTCTGTCATGGGGCACATTGTGGTATATATTCATGGATTGGTATTGGAAAAACTAAAGCCAATTACAAAATCTTTTTACTGTGCCGACTGTTGTTGTTACGGATGCATCACTGGTCTCCTCACTGACAGCCTTGTTCTCACACAGCAAGCATTTTACTGCATATGTGAGTGAAAACAAGAGTGAAAACGTGAAAAAAAATCTGTGATAAAATCTCTGACATACTAGCTGTCGCCAATTACCATCAATCTGGTGAGTAACTTGATGGCAGGCCAAGATAATGTCTGTTGTTAGATTACAGCGCTCTCTGCAACCAGGTGTCTTTACTGAGTCAAAGACTATTTATGAAATAAAAAGAAGCATCACTCAACCGTGGAGTGTTTTTGTATTCCTGACAACTTCAACAGTGTGATGCATTTTCTTAGACAGATGATGTCAGGCAAATTTTGAGATTCATATTCTCTCAATTAAACTTTCATCCATACTTTATCAACAATTTGTGTTTATCAACTTAATAGTTTTGAATCAGGACCTTCAGTCTTCAGCTTGTGATGATTACATCAGATTAGGCAGGCAACACCTGTCATTTAAGTGTGACACACAGCCTGAGGCAGAATAAAAAGGTCATGCAATTTTCTACTATTTCTTAGACCAAAATAAATGTTATGTACTAGCTTCCTGTGGTCCCCTTCAAATGCAAGGGAGATGCAGGACTGAACTATAGTCCATCTCCAGTGTTCAGTGTAGCCCATCAGGATATAAGATACTGGGTCCAAATGAAAAATACAGACAGAGAAACATCTGAGTGCAACAGGAGACTGTCTGAGAGGATAGAGAAATACAGCAATCGAAAAGAAAGAGAAAGCTGTTTAATAGTGTGAAGATGAACTCAGCACTCTGACCCACCTTTGCAGAATGAATGAGAGAGCATCTGTCGCAGAATCCCACCAAGAATGAAGATGACTCATCGACCCGCGCTGCTTAGCTCATAGAGAGGAACGGGCTGAGAGAGGCAATGACGAAATGGAGACAGA
Organism: Diplodus puntazzo; assembly: GCA_963678695.2. NCBI lineage: Eukaryota > Metazoa > Chordata > Actinopteri > Spariformes > Sparidae > Diplodus > Diplodus puntazzo. Next base: position 13,723,187 of record OZ023161.1, on the reverse strand, counting down.
GAGGTTTAACATCATTGCTCCAATCAATCACTTGTAACCCAGAGCAAGATGTTAATGATGTTGTCGGAGGAAATGATTAACATATGGACGGATAGGACTCATGAAAAATCAGAAAACAATAATCAGCAAAAAATGCCCCTCATATTGATTAAGAAACGCATTCATCTGTAAGAACTAGTATGAATCAAAAACACTTTTCTTTATAACAGAGCTAACTTTAACAGAGCGATCAAGACCCCTAAAGATGCATTGACCCACAGAGAAAGGTTTCCAAACAACAGTTCTGGGGCTGGATTTCCCTCAGGAGCTGGTGGAGACCAAAACAGAGCCAAAAAGGAGAAAGAATATTAGACAAAAACTCATCAGGTGGCCATAAACATGACTTCAAATAGTGCTAATGTTGCTTTGTGTCTGCTGTATTTGTACAAAACCAGGTCTTGTAACGTTGATATAGTGAACATGTTAGCAATGTTATTTTGATACTGCGATTATAGCTTGTTATCCTGCCCTTCAGTGGTTACAAAATTCATTTGATAAGCTTCAAAGCCCCCAGAAGATAATCACTAAGATCTCCTCAGCGATGCTATTAATATATCTGAATGCTTATTGAGTTGTTTTTTTTCGAAAATTGCAAAAAAATGAATCAGTAGATTATAACAGGTTTTCAGCCCTTTGATGATTAATGGACAGCACCCAGAACTTTCATTGAGAGGGTTACAGGTTTCCACTCGTGCTAAAAATGGATGCAGGGCTGTTTGAAGGCATCCTTCAAAAAAAAAAAAAAAAAGATTGCTCAGTGTTCATTAAATATGGCCAAGCACTTGGAGTGTTGGTGTGGAAATGAAGAGTCCATTGTTATTAGCCTGTGAAACAACAACAGCTATTCAAGTGCTCTCTTCATGTTCTGCTTCTGGTCTGATCTGAATACGCCTTAAATCCCCTCTGCTTTAAGTGCAGTGATTCACACTGGACCCGAAGTCGTGATCTGGACCACTGCCTGTTTAAACGCCCTCATTATCACCAGTTGTCTGGCTCAAAAACAACAGACTAATGTTTATGGATGGATGAATGGACTACAAACCTTTGGTTAGTTCAATGGACAGGACAGAAAGGACAGGCCTGTTGGGAGTTACTTAAATAAGGGGAACATACTTGTGAAAGTGTGCTTCAGTGGCAGTGGTTGGATACGATCCTTAAAATAACCCCGTAAAATAATGTTTAAATCATAAACACACAGAAGACAGAGGCAATATCTCGAAATAACTGCAACTCCACCACTGGCACATTTGGCTGCTCCAAGTCAAACCATGTCACAGTGATTTGTGGAAATGAGCTTCCAAACTACACCCAGAATGTTTCCTTGCTGAAAATTTGTTCTGAGGTTGTTGTTTTTTCCTACATCAAATTGAGGGGTTTCCATGTGCAGAGTACTACCCTTGAGACAAACTGTGATTTGTGATATTGGGCTATGTAAATAACACTGACTTGACTTGCTAATAAAACAATCGTGATTGTACTCAGCACAGACAGCAACTGGAATGAGATCAGAATTGACAACCATATGTGCAGGTGGTCTGGTGAATCTGCAATCAGATCTCACAGCTACAGTCAGCCAAGTGTTAATGCAAGTTGTCCAGCCTGCCTGCCTTTCTAAAATAGTGTCTGCCTATGATCTGGTAACCCTGTGCCGGGTTTTAAGAGGACACTCTATCCACTTACATAATAACATCATGCCAAAGATGAGTCATCATCATGGGACACAGAGGTTAAGCTTCCTGTAGCTCCCATGAAAAGCATAAAATGAAAAGCTTTCCTTTGGGGGATGTAACAAAAAAATCTATACACTATACAAGGACACAGAATCACACCTGCACCGACAAACACAGAAGCACATACATGAACAGGCACATCAATACATTCTTACACACAACACAGATGAGACACAGCAGTGAAAAAAATCACTGTTGTTCAGCTTTATGTGTGAAAGGGAATTAATATATTTACAGCCAGAGTCTTATTTCCATAGATTTGTGTATCATTGGTAAGGTTAACTCTTTATTTGCTTTTTACAATGTGGAATTTTCAGCCATTGTTCGCACTATGGTTGGGATGAGTGGGTCACCATTTTATTCGTAGATTGTGCAGGAATACACCGTGCACAAGCATGCAGGTGTTGTGACACACTCCTGCTGACAGGAGAAGGTGGTCATGTCAATAGGAGGGTTACTATAAGCTTCTGGTTACATCACATTCACAGATGTTAAGGTAAACAAAACTGACATTTATCTCAAAGACTGACAGGGCAATATTATGTGCTTCAGTATCATACTATCAGAGTGGGAGTTTCAGGCACAACTCCTCGCCACTGCTTGCACGGCACAGAGGGTCAAAGTTTTGAATGGGTCAAATTTAATGTTTTAATAAAGTTAAATGTGTGACAAAATAGCTGTCCTTAATACCGCTACAGTTTTTATGGCAAGTCACGCTATTGTAATTGTGGTAGAGAGATGCTGAGAAATGCTACCAGCATAATGAAAAAAGATGGCAAGCAAACTTAAACAGAGCAGCAATCTGTACTGTGAAGCAGGACTTGTTGTAAGCGAGTGGTAACTTCAGGGTTAACTCTGGGTTTTTAGTGTTGCAAAGCTGGCTCAGTTTGTACATCGCACAGGTTTTATTTTATTTTTTTCTTTTAGAACTGGCTTTGTAAATGTTTTATGAATACAAAAGTGCATTCCAAACATTTGTTGGTCTTCTATTATACTGTACACAGAATGCTTAATGGTGAGGAACACTAAAAAAAACCTCCATTAGAAACAAACTCACATTTCAAACATATTATCTTTCAAACTGCAAGCACACAACTCCAGTAAGTACAGAAGGTCAAACTTGAAAAACAGAGTAAATTTGCCAAATCCATTTCAGCAGATGAACTCCACGAGTTCACCCAAAGTGCAGATAATTGAACAGTTTAGTGTAAACATGCAATGACTGCAACTGCATCATATGAAAGGTGTGTTTTTTGCATGTTTGTATGTAAATAAAAATAGGTCATTCATGTAACAGTGAGGTCCGGCAGGCATGTTGTTGTGGCAGTGAATAAGCATATGTGGCAGTGTGGTTATAATGCATGAGAGCAGGAAGCTATTAACATGGCATTACCAGACCAACAAGGGGCAGGAAATTAAATTTGGCTGCCTCTGAGAAGGTTATGTCCCAGCCCTCCCTCGTGGTGGGTAATTGATTATTATGGCTTTCCACAGCTCTTGTCCGCATATATATTTTCCACTCAAAGGCTCCATGTTTAACTCACTTTTAGGCAGCAAAGATTTATCCCTCAAGTTTTGAGGGAGGCTGATCCTCTCTCTTTATGGAAATCAAATCATCTATGTGTTTTAGCATGCTTGACTGACCTGGTGAAGCATTTGGAATATGGGTCTTACAGCGTGATGTGTGAGTTATGTTGTTCAATCTGGATGTGCCAAAAAATATTAATTTTATCATACTAAGCCACCAAGCCACCAAGCCCCCATTGCCCTCCCCATACACAGAAGATGAAGATACGTTTTGAAAAATGATGTCCGAAATTGTGATGGACATCCAAGATCCCTTGCTCTCGTATCAATTATCAGCTTATTTTGATCAAATTCGAGATGTTAAAGATATGAGCAATGAAAGAGCATGGCCTAAAATCATGAAAACTAAAGGATAACTCTACCTCTTAAAATGTATTAAGCCATTGTGTAGCCCCGGCAAAGGTCAGACATACTTAACAGCAGTTCTCCCAGACGGAAGCATATTACCCAACACAAAGTATGTTGATCATTAACGCCAAACACCACTCAAACCTGTCACGACTTTCTTTACACCAAGATAAGGACAAAGCAAACAAAACCTACACTCACCTGGATTATGACCATGGCAACAGAAGGGCACTGCAATTTCTACACCAAGCAAGGTGTTGTTTTTACGTAAGATTAGATGTACCATTAAGGTCAAAACAAGACAAATATAGGTCAGTCGTGGCTCTGGAAGGCCCATGAAAATTTGTGGGAAGAGAGAGAGAGAAAAGTAAGACATTTAACAAGAGTATGGTTGAGGTGGTAGAAACATGTTTTCCTCACTAGGCTGTATTTCACTCTGCAAACACCCACAGAGCAAATACACTCTAACATGGACATGTGCTTTTAGAGGCCTTAACTGCAGAGACACCTGGAACATCCGCTATCACACCCTTACAAATACACCCACACAAAATTCTATGCTGGTAAATGCATTTCCCATGAAGTCCAGAGCCACTGTTGAATGTGTTTAAGGATTTTTTTTTTCATTATTTGCACACTTTCCTTCACCTGTTAAATTGAACTGTTGCCATGGCCAAGAGGAAATGCCTCCGCCTTCAATATGTCTTGATGTCAGAGTGTGGAGCCCTGTTCAGTCTCCGGTGGTCTGGATGCTCAGTGAAACAAGCTCATTCAACGTCAGTTTGTTGGCTGTAAATTTAATGCCAGGAAGCCTCCACTCCCATGATTCATAAACCATATCTTCTTGTATTATGGCCTTGATGTACCAAACTAACCTCGAAGAGGAAGCCATGCATAGGCAGACCATCCAATCTCAAATCCAATCTTTATTTAAAAGTTGCACATAAACACACGCCAAAGACTGCAGCCAGCATCCAGCTAATGAGCACATACTAGATGTTTTCTGCCTGAATAACAAAAAACAAAGTGTTAATGATACATTCTAGCACACATTGGAGGTGGAAACATTCCTAGCGGACTTCTGTCCTCCATCCTCCATACTCCTTCAAAGTGCACAATACCAAAAAGATGTCTCTTTGGCAAATGTTGACACATCTGCACCTTCAGCAGTGCAGTCTCCTTCAATTAATCTGTATTTGTATAGCACCAGTTCACAACAGAAAAGTTATCTCATGGCACTTTCCAAATGGAGCAGGTCTAGACCATACTCTTTAATTTATTTGCAGAGACCCGACATTTCCCTCATGAGCAACTACTTTGGCAAGACAAATTATTGGTTTGTTTCAATTTGAATTATATTCAAATCAGCGCCAGCAAAAGTTATCTCATAACACTTTTCACAACAGTAAGTCTGGACCATACTTAATTTACAGAGTCCAAATATTCCCCCATGAGCAAGAACTTGGTGACAGTGATCAGAAAAAACGCCTGCTGTCCCTGTGTGAATAATTGGTTAATATTGAGTGAAATCACTGATTTCTTCTTCAAGTGATTTACCATGCTCAATTAAACAAGGCATCCAATGAGACAATGCAAAAACTATACTGTAGCTTATGGCCAGCTACAGATGCTTAATGACAGGGCAACATTCATGAATGGCCTTGATTTATCAGGGCCTTTATGCTCTAAATAACCAAAAAGTCATTAAGAAGTAAAGATAGGATTTCTACTGCTCTTTAGACCTCACTTAATGTTGTAATATTCTCAGTATTGTAATGATTTCAAAAGGAGCAATCCTATTTTTTCTTCTGCTCGCCGGGTAAGTCACAGGTCAGGGTCAGCAGCAGAACAGCCCCCCTGAAATAATCAGTGTTTTGCTCAAGGACACTTCTGCAGGATGTTTACTGTCATGAACACTTGGACATGAAACATGACACTCTGAGCTCACTTGTTAGAGGATAGCTTTTATCAATTTTGCACATGTGGATAAGATTTAAGATTAACCTTTCTGCCAAAATGTGAACTAACGATCCTGCACAGAGCAAAGAATGACAAAATCAAATGAAGACCAACAATTTAGGTCATTAACTCATACACCAGAGAACAGGGTTCATTTTTTGGGGCTTTTTCCGGTAACTTTCAGTTCCTGTCTTTCTTTGGTTTTTCTTTCTTAGTTGTACATCCTATGAGTCAGTCAGCAACTTTGGTTCCTCTTGTTTAATCACGCCCACATTTTGCCCCTCTCTTCTGATATACTTCCTCTTTATACTTCCACTTTTATATCAGTTACGTGCCAAATGGCAGTGGCTCTTTATCTCATTCCCTGTATCTATGGGTACACCCTACAATAACTGTTTGCTAATCATGTACATGCAACAACGCCTCTGATTCAACAGCCCAGACACAAAAATGTGATGACATTGTTTGTGAATAATATCCGCTCTTTGGTCGTTCTCATCGCCATAAAGTTAAACCATATTCAGATAGCGGCAAACTCTCTGTGCACTCCGACATAAGTTTCAAGTCTATTGACATATTAATGATAATGCAAGTTGTTATGTTTTTTTTTATATATTGGGGTGGGGGGCCGAGTTGTGTGATGTATCTTCATCTGTTGAAGGCACCCATATCTTTCAGGTTCTGTCCATGGAAGACATGGAAGAAAACTGTCTTGCGAAAGGATTACTCTACTTCTACATGAGGCATTAGTTAAAAGTAAAGGATGAACAGGAAAACCACTTTATATTTAACCAATCTGAACCGTGTCAGTGTTGATGATTTATGCCTTTAGCTTTACTATAGCATTCTTTCAAATGAGCTTTGAATGGACTGACATCGCAAAGTAGAGGTTCCTGAAAAAAATCTTGTGTTTGAGAGGAAATGAGGTTTTGCTGAGAAGTTCAGTTACTTATATCCCAACCAGAGGTTTTTTCTTCGGTTTTCTTTCCCACCAAAGTCTCAAGTGGAGACGAATCCTTTCACAGTGAGGAAGTGAATGAGCGTCATTGTGGCTTTGTATGGGATTAGCCCATTTTAAAGCCCTTAGTAAGATTTACCCACATTATTCACATTTTAATGGACGTTCCCACCCACACATACCCTTGCTGGCTAAAATCAAAATCCGTTGCAATGAAATAAGGCAGCAGGAGGCTTAATGCAAGGAGAGAAATCTCAAGGTTCATTGACCTCACTCAAGAATGAATATCGTGCACGTACAATGAGAACAAGTCATTGAAATGGGGTAGGCACAGGTTTCGTATCACTTTGAATGAGTGAGCAAGACCACATAAAAATCAAGCAAATGTAGGTCTTAAATGCCAACATTATGTATAATTCAGCGGAAGAAGAATAGAATCGAATGACCCGACAGACAGACTCCCACAAACATTTTCCCATTAAAGCAGGTGCTATCAAGTATTAGCAAAACTGATAAAGAACAACTTGACTATGTCAAGCAAGTCCTATTAAATTTTTTTTAGGCATCATAATACACAAAAAGATATCTTTGTTCAAAAGCATTTATTAACCACAATTAGGAAGAAATGCTGTTAAAAAAAGTGCATTAAAAACTACATTTTTATGCTGTATTTAACTCATCTCATCTAATTATCTGCCGCTTTATCCGTGAGGGTCGCGGGGATGTTACCGCTTTATCCCCCTTTTAGCAAGGGGTTGCAGGGGTTACTGGAGCCAATCCCAGTTGTCTCTCTGGGCGAAGGCAGGGTACACCCTGAATGAGTTGCCAGCTCATCACAGGCCCCTTACTGATGGCAGAGGCTGCCACGCAAGGTGCCAACTGCACATCAGGAGCAATTTTGGGGTTCAGTATCTTGCTCAAGGATACTTCGACATGCAACTCTTAGTTGCTATATATTTGTGCTCTGAGAATCATTTCCAGAGATGACAGTCTTTTTTAAATTTGTGCAATTCTGCACCATATTATCATTATTATTATTGATTTTTTAAAAGGAAATAAGAGGCCCAGTGCACACAAGATCGAGGAGGTCACAGTGGGAACAGCCACAACCTCCATAGTCAGGTTACAGGTTAAAATACCTTGGGCGGTAGTGAACTGGGATCTGCAATCATTTTCAAAAATTCGGTTAGCCACCTTTAATTAGCAGTGTCTTCACTTCACGAAAACAGAAGCAGCATTAGATGAGAATTGAATAGTGAATGTTGCAGGAATAAAGTGAAACCATCTTCATCTATTGTGGCCAAAAATGACATATTTGGCTTGCTAACTGAAATGTCAACAACAATCCACAGACAGCTATAACTCTACAGTCCCCTTCCAAAATGGCAACCTGTGGGAAACACTGATAGCAGGTAGCTAAATGAAAGAGAGGCCAGCTGATTGGACTATAGAGGCCCTCAAAGAGAAAGCAGCTAGCACCGCCACCACTGAGTAGCATCGCAGAGAGGAAGTACTGGAAGGAGGGGTGGGGTTTACTGGGATGCTTGATTGGCAGTTGGAGCAGTGGGGGGTAAGAGGTCCTGCTGGGCCTCTGCCCTTCATAGTACAGGCAGGAGGCAGCAGAGAGAGCTACCCCAGGCCCTGGCAGCCACAGGTGGGCTTTGTGGTCTGTCATCATGGGTCCTGTAGAACCAAGCTGCCTCTCAGCTTTTCTATCAGAGCCAAACAACAAGCAGGCTCATCTGTTCACATGTGTCCACATATTTCCATAAGTATATGTGCATGTGTGCATCACCACAGCTGTGCACCTATTAATGTTATAAATAGCTTGTGTTTTGTTGTGGATGCTCATAATGATAATCATGCATCAGAGTAGTGGCAGGGCTATGAGAGCAATCCTGCACTTGCATTTGCAGAATGCGCATTGAGGTAAACACGATATGAAAAAGATATGTGTCTATATGGAGTGGCCTTCCAATCTTGTGTATGCCTTCAGCAGTATACATTAAATCTGTAATTTTGGGCTTATTCATCTGTATCTAAATAGTTTTTGGCTGTCACAAAGGATCCAAGTTCCAGGTGCCATGTTGCCTCCTACTATGCATGGAGCCCCAACGCTCTCGTGATTTTGATTTGACACATGAGCTAAGGCAACATAGAAACTTACTTACTGCAACATGTCACTTCGCTGTCTTGTCAGAGAGCGGTTCTCTTATTTAGAATCTGACAACCTCTCAGCTATTTCTATAAAAGCAGGAGCTTGTGTGTCTCACACAAGTTTCTCTAGGGTGAGACTTAAAGCTCTAAAATGTCAATGTGCAGCACATACAGTGTCATTTCCTCATCGATTATGATTAGTTTCCATCTGTTGTCCCACAGTGTTGTAATTTTGTACTTGCCTTTCTGACATTTGGGTAATAGACAAATACAGAATATATTATAAAAACATTGTCAGGTCCTTGGCAGGTTCAACCTTCTTCAAACACAACACAAAATTGGTAGCACAAATACCATTAGTGTCTGAAAGAAACTTTTGATATTTGTTTGCTCCCCTCATATTGAGCCTCATGGCAGCATTGAGGGGTCAGATTAGACCTTGGCTGAAAGAACTAAATTAGGCTGACATCCACTGCTAGGACCTTACACGTCAAACAATGGGACGCATGAGGACCATGATAGATGCCCTGAGAATAGGAAGTACCATGCAGAGTGTTTGGGTGTGTTCGTTCGTTCGTTTTCCTTTCCGCTTTTTCCGTGAGGGTTGCGGGATGTTGCCGCTTTTTATCCCCCTGAGGGGTTGCGGGGCTTACTGGGGCCAAATCCAGTTCTACTCATGGGCGTAGGCCAGGGTTCACCCTGAACGAGTCGCCAGCTCATTGCAGGACCCTTACTGATGGCAGTGGCTGCCCCACAGGGTGCCAACTGCGCATCAGGAGCGATTCTGGGGTTCAGTATCTTGCTCAAGGATACTTCGGCATGTAGCTCAGTCCCGCCCGGGGGAGCTGGGGATTCGAACCAGTGACCTTCCGATCACTGGTCCACTAGCTCTACCCACTGAGCTACAGCCGCCCCATTATGTTTGGGTGTGTGTAAGGCAGTATTCACAAAAAATCATGGTGAAAAACATATACAGAAGTACAGGACCAGCGAGAACATTATGGGGTTTTTAAATGCACAACAGGTTAATTTATTAACTAACCCTTAGTTACTCTCTGACGTACATTATGACATTTCCCCAGAAGTTTATGGCAACAGGCGAACACATGAAACACGCCATTACCTTGTTTTGAAATTAAACACTGCTTGAAACATCTAGTACAATGTAACGGCAAAAATAAAAAAAAAATATGACTAGTTTATGTTTAGTTTTAAGTTTTATTTGACTGTTGAAATACTACATATACCTATGAATGAGTTATGTTAATTTGATTGATGCTATGTGAACTACATTTGTGACAAATCAGACACAATGTGACCCAAAACCATTTCCTGAAAAACGTAAAGCTGCAGATCTCAGTTCAAACAAAGCTCCTCAGCTGAGCTGATGTTTAACATCTTTTAAAGGATTTGTTCCTGATTAATTTGTCTGTAGTTTTAAAGGAAGTCCTGTCTGCAAACTGTTAAGCCTGCATACTATGTGCTTTACAAGACTGCCAAAAAACAAAGAGATTAGCAATTTAGTATTGTGCCCAAAGCTGATTAATCCAAATGGCAAAAGCCATGTTCGTCCCATTTCCCGAAGCAGAACATTGTCACCTTCCAGACAAGGGACCAGGAATTGACAACAGAAAAAACTGTCATTGAAGAGAGACTTGTTTATTAATCAGTAAAAAGTTATGGCAGTGTCAGGGTTGTGTCGACGATTGTATAGGTGAGCTCAAAGCTGAGAAGAGCTGGAAGTGGGTGGTGGGGGTTGGTGCTTATGAGGAAGAAAAATCTACTTTTTAAATTTCTGTAGATGTGATCAGACTGGCTGGCAGAGGAGGTGTTTTTGGTCACCCCAGTGACATCCCTGCGCTCATCCACCTCCTTTAACATCAAAGCCAGTTTTCTATGTAGGCGTTCAGTCTAAATAGCGCAAGGGACGGTTACATCAGACTCAGTGTGTATTGCTAAAATACCTCATTCATCTCTGCCTTCAAGCCCTGGGCAGGAGAGTGGCCAGGTTCTTTAGTTTAGCCTGGTTTTGTGCAAATTTCATCCTTGGAACTTTCAAAATTATATGATTTTTGTCCTTCTTTGCAAATAGAGCTAATCAGTCCAAAAACTAACCCAAAACCCTAACTACTCCCAGAGTAAGAGCAATGTAGGAATTGTTGGTTTAATTATCACAAAAGAAAGAAAAAAAATTAAATCGCTGTTTCAAATATGTTACTTTAAAACACTCAACCACACACTCATGCACGCAATCAGTGGGGATGGTTAAACGACGTTCAGTACACACTCAAATGTTTAAGTATGACCTTGGTTCTGCATCCAGTCCTTCGTTCAAGTTCAAGTGAAGTGAGCCTGGAAACGTTTAAGACATGAGAAGACACAAGGAGATAATGTACACCCGAATACAGCCTGAAAAAACACAGTTGCAGCTGCACTCAGGCGCGTTGGTGTGTTTATGTTGTTGGGAGGGGTCAAAAAAAAAATCTATGATATATTGAATTCATTTGTTATTTCAAGGAGGGAGAGACATGCATAGTAATGCTTTAAAGAAGACTTTGCAGAGGAAGCCAAAGACTCTGGAGGTAGGAGAGGTCCTGCTGGGCAAACTTCTGAGAACCAGAGGAAACATTTGAGAGACAAGGCAAACATTTCAAACAGTGGAGTGTTTCTTGTCAGACTCAGTGCACCACCTCCACTAGGGCAGGGGTTAACATCTAACAAGCCAAACCTTCAAGCCCACTCTCTCCTGAAACAGGTGGATCAACAGGCTGTCATGTGTTTCCTCCTGGGCACTTCAAAACACCAAGGCTATTGTGCTCTACAATGAGTGGTAGGAACAGCAGCAAAGGCAGACAGTAAGGGAGACGGTTTGGATGGAAGAAGGTGTCAAGAGAACAGCAAAGATGAAGATAGGGAACAAAGTGTTTACTGGAGCGGCAGCAGAGAGATTACTCATTTGGGAGACCATAATGTAACCGGAAGGTCACTTGCTCCAACATTCAGGTTCCACAACAAAGAATCATACCTGCTAATCTAATTCTGGGTCCAAGGACTGACTTTCTGTGTGATTGTGTGAGTAGAAGAACAAATATGAAGGTAGTACAGACATTCGTGATGCAGAGTTAAGCAACTAAGGTCTGTCATGCTGCAGTAGAGGCGGTGGACCAAAATGCAAGAGACAGTAGGCAGGAAGTAAAATGGATAAGGATAGATTCTACAAAGACTGAACCATTGGATTTTGGATTTGGATTGAAATATGACTTAAACTAACAAGAGGATGAGGTGCAGGTGGAGTGAAGTGGAGAAACACAGGTCGAACAAGTCCAAAGTTTCTAAAATTGCCGATTGGATACACGTCACAGTGAAAACCAATACATAACCACCAGTAAAGAGAAAACTTATGTTAGTGTTACTATCTTTACACCAGAGCTGCGTTAGTCGATTCCGCCATTGTCTGTTTTTTGCTGGCGTCACTAGTGCATTGTATTGTGGATATCTAATGCCAGCAGAGTGCCACGTTTTTGCAAACTGTAATGGTATGCATTTCAAGTAGTACTGGTTTCATACTAAAGTTTCGGGAACTCTAAAAATATCTCACACTGTTTTAGCATACTAAATTGAATGACAGAAAGGATTGTTTGGACGCAGCCCTGACTTAATTGATCCATGCCAAATTCAGGGACATCACCGTGTCACTTGTTGACCAGGCCTCTTGTCAATAGTCCTCACATGAGCCATTCCAAACACAGTCCCTGTTGTGTGAAACAAGATTACTGAATGTTTCTTGACAAGGCCCTTGGCTGTCAGTTCAGACTGAGGCCTTTGAAGTAGTGCAACTGATTCATCAGAGCAGCATAGGGACTTTCTAAGAATAACTTACTGTAGAGAGGGAAATAAATGGGTGACTTCCTTTCATTAGGCTCACTTAAGTGTTCAAATATAACTGGTCACAAGGGGACTTGCAGCACAAAGGTGGCATGTGAACATATTCACAAAGAGAACTGTGGTGGGTCAGAGGGAGGACGTTTATGGTGAGCTTGTTCCATTTACATAGTTTCTATATAATAAGCTCTTTTAAAAACAGCATTTAGCCACAGCTGATTCATATAGCAGTTCAATGTCAATGACGTGGATCTTACAGAATTGATCTTTGGATGTCATTTTCACTTTGAGAAGCATTGCTATGCAATGCTAACCCTTAAAGATGAACAGTACTGGATTGTTTTCCCTTTTCACTCACAGCAGCATCAAGCTGCCAAACACTCTAATTGTCAGAAACGAAAAAAGGGATATTGAACTTTTTGGTTATATGAACACAAATATTCCCCATATGGAATGTTGGGTGTTTTCACATAAGCTGGACGAGCTAGCATTACTAGACTCTCCCAAAAGAAAAACATATTATTTTGTTTTTGTGAGTCCTGGCTCTTATAAAATCTTAACTAATGAGATAAGATCCAGTGCTCAACAGCCTTGCAATGAGGTGACTCTATTTCTGATTCATTAAATTAACATTCATTTGGAATCATTCGCTCAAGCGGAAACGACAAACTGCGAACAGACAATTTCAGAATCTTCTATTAATGTTTAACATTTTTCACTGCAGGATCACACTCATGCATGAACTGTCAAGCAATATCATAATGAGCAGCCAATCGTAACACGGGCCATTCACAAGTTGTACTGTTCTTCTGAATGGCAGTTACATAATGCCGCACAGCTCAATGGAGAGTTAATACTAAAAACAACTGTGTTGAGACAAAGAGCAATAAACATAGGTAAAAGAATGAGTACCCAAGACATAGAGGATGGCAAAGTGATGCAATGTAGCATAAAAAAAGCTAAATACATTTTTAGGTTTTATCTTCATCTTTGTGTCTTTTGAGATGAGAATTGTTTGTACACCTGTAGAATATGTGGTGCTGCTCCAAAAATATCTGGTCCTCAACAACCCTGCAGTCATTTATTTCTATCATTTACATTGAAACTGAACCAAAAGACAATCAGGATTTATATTCAAGGAAGAAATGTGTTGCCATATGGAGGGCTTAGGTGTATGTAGGACAGGGGGAGGTTAATCTTTCCATAAAATCTTGACACATATCCAACCTTAAGCATGACTCATATTCTTTTTCTCAGAGAGAGCCAACTTGGGGATTACTGGACAGGTTAACAACTCACATGGTAATTTAAAGTGTCATAGAAAAGTCTGTATTTGTATGTTAATCTGCTGCAAAAACTCAATGAAAGGTAGAGCGTGAGGGCACAAAACATTCGAATGGCCGTGAATATGCAAAGTTACTAAGGGATAAGTACTTAATGCAATAAAACCACCAACATCTTCACACAAATAATAAAACAACAGTTTCAAAGGCGGTGGCTCTCATAGGAAATTGCCGAAACAGGGGAGCGTCCATAAGGGAGATTAGATTGAGCTGCATTGCTGCACAAATGCCTGCTAATCAGCTTTAGCACTTACGCTAATACCAAAAGGACTGCAAAGCACCTGTGGGAAATTCATTTGCCATTCAGAATAACCCCACTGCTAATTGCTAATTGTCCCACTGTAAGACAATGCGAGCTCAAGGCTAGACCTGATCCCCCTCTCAGACTATGCTAGCGACCTAACCTTTCTCATGTTCCCACACATGCCGGGCTCACGGCCACCACAAACCACTTAAGCGTCTTTAATCAAAGAACATTAAATCTGAACCTTGACAAACAATCAAACAAAAAACAATAGTAATGCAACAAAAGCTGTTTCAGAATCAATATGACATTTTATATGGGAACCAAAATCAAAGCTTTTGGCAAAAAAAAATGCATTTCTTCGCAGGATAAGTCTGATTAAGACAAAGGCTTCTCAAAAGACCAAAACGGTATCAGAAAAAAAAACAAAAAACAAAAACAAAGAGGCATATAATGTTAAGCTGTGTGCACAGTGGCTACTGTGTCAAAATCCTCAGCAATTTATGATCTGACCGACCCAGCAACATGTGCTTGTAGGACTGCACTCAAGCAAAAGTCAACATGGGATCCTTGTCACTGCAGGAACACCCTCCGTTTCCAGCTGGAGACCACTGCAGCAGAACCATCTGTTTGTACAAACTGGTTATTATTGAGATGCATCATGAATTGATGTGCATTCAAATCAACGAGATTTGAATTGTGAGGCCAGTGAAGACTCACATCACTAGTCAGTTATTGTCTTTTTCTTCCCAACACTGGTTTATTCTGTAGTCTGGATTATTTCAGAGCACCCTTGATTCAAGGACTTCTTTATGCAGGGACCTATTTTGTGGCAATTCAAAGAATGCCTGTTCTTTGACTTTATGTGATTGGATAGCAGTCAGAAATATGGAAAGATATGCTCAGAGGAGATTTAAAACTATAGCAGGGGTTGTTGAATGTCCCATAGATCAGAGATCATCCTTGAACCAAAAGCTGAAGTCTTATTTATCTCTGCAACAGAACTAAGTGTATGTGAAACGGAAATGGGAACATATACACGAAAGACAAAATCAAGTTAAAAGGTAAGTCATGAGCAGATAGAGTAAAGAGATATGAAGAGAGCAGATTAGATTTGGAAAAGAAAGAGGAAGCGAGTGGATACATCAAACAATAAAAGCCCATTAAAGCCATACATCAGTGCGGCTGTGGTCAGAGGTGGGGGATCCAGTTATCCCTCTCCAGGGAACAGAGAGATGAATGACTTCCTAACAGGTGGACTATGAGCTTAACAGGAGGGGGGAAGCAGCGAGGGGAGGTGGGGTTTAACCTGGAACCGAGCAGTGCTGGGTTACAGCTGCACCTCCGGAGAGAAACCGTGACCCCGTGGCTTTTCTCAACTCACAGGAAATGAATTTGTTTTCCTAGCCCTTTCCCAGTAATCCTCCCGTCACAGACACATGTGTGCACTAGAATCTCAGAGTGAAGTGCACACACTTGTGCAAAGAAGACACATGTATGGATACATGCAGAGTCAGACTAAAATGCTCAAGCATATTCTTGATTACAAAATATGGATTTGAGGGTTTGAGGGATAATCTATAGAAGAGCATGGTGAGAGAAAAAGGAGCCAGTGTTGCATCTCATACTGTACAGAAAACAGACGCAACTGCTGCCAACCCACCAGCCAGCTAAAAATGGCATTGAAAAATCGATTCCTAAACATATTGAGACCACAAAAAGTTCTGTCTCAGCTAACCTTCAGCCAGTCACTCAAGGTCTGCAGATAGATGCCTCTCAATGAGAGGAAAAAAGAAAACACATAAAAAAAACGTTCTGGAAAATCAATAACTTGTTTTTCTGCAAGCCTGGATGAGCTGTACAGAAATAAGCCTGGCCGGCAACACAGCCATGAGGCGTCTGATCTGCCTACGCAGTTCACCGGGCCACATCCTCTCTGCCTCCACTCAGGGAGAAAATAGCATCAGCGAGCAACACTGCCAGATATTAAGGTAGCCTGTTATTTCCACACACATACACACTAGAGGTTCCTTTATATTGGTGCAGCTGCAGTCGTCCACCACCATTAGACGAACCTAAATGCAGTTAATACAATCATGTTACCTTAATATGCGAGCTGGGACGGCTTTAAAACAACAACAACCACAATTTTTGGTTAAAATCGATCTATAACTGGCCATTAGTCTCAGTGCGACTATCCAAACAAACATCGTTCCTAAATAGATCACCTACTGGAACTGCGACTGAAATTTCTCAAACACACAGTGGAAAACAGCCATAAATGGCAGCGTGGGTTTTGATGCTGCGGTACAAACAGTGATGCAAATCATGTGTTTTGCCAAAAGAGAACACTCTAAAATGTCAGGCAACTTATAGTTTACGGTTGCACTAATGGCTAATATGGAAATCCCACAACATGATGTAAGAAATTGCCTTTTTTGGCAGACTTGAAGGGGCGGTAGTTCGCAAAGCCAAGTCAACACACAAGGGTGTTTTTGTTGTTGTTGTTGTTGTTGTTGTTACTTATGGGGATGAGACCCAGACATTGACTATCATTCACCAGAATGTTACACTTGTTGCTTTAATGTGACAGATAGAGACAATAGACAAAATTTCCTATTAGTTTTAAACCTTCACTGGGGCTTACAACTAGAGAATAGAAAGGCAAATACAGAGGGAAATGTACCAACTCAAGCAAGCTAGGAAACATTAAAAAATAAACTTGAAAAACGATTTCCTTGATTTCTCTTAATCATTTTAGCAATTTCTCAAGCAGAAATGTCAAACATTCATTGGTTCAGCTTTTTAAAGATGAGTTTTTGCAGCTTTTTGTTGTCATATATGATGAAGAGTCTTTGCTGTTGATTGTTGATTGTACGAAATAGGCAATTTGACCCTAACGCAGGGCAATTGTGATGAGCATTTGTAGACTTAGTTATTATTCAATGAATATTAAAAATGATCTGCAAATTAATCTGTAAACAAAATAATCATAAATTGCAGCCCTAGTGTTTTTTTGTCTTTTTCTCTCTGTGTTTTTGCCAGGATCTTACAGGCAAAATGACAACAACATGTCTGCTCTTATCCAAGTTCTATTTTTGTCTCTCATCCCAGCATCCTCCCATTTCTCCGGGCAGGGATAACAGCAAGCATCTCTGCTTGAAAACACAACGCATCATCATTTGCCTTTCAGGTGTTCCTGCTACCTGTAATAGACCTGCCTGGCTATTTTTAGCCTCCTACACTGACCGACTGTCAGCATGTTCCCGGCAGAGGCCCCTGAGGATACAGCTGTACCCTTGAGAATGCACATTTAGAGGGCTGAGTGTTGGTCGGATGTGGAAGGATGGCGGAGGTGACATGGAGGGAGGGAAGCCCTTAGAAGCAGCTCCGAACTAATTGTAATGTGCTACAATGACAAAAACTGCGGTAAACATGAACATGTCTGAAAGCAGGCATTTTACACCAAGTTAACCTTAATGTATCTAAATAGGACTGGATATGAGAAAATTATTGTCTGATACTGACATTCTGAGTCATGGGCCTGATTTTGTTGTTGTTTGCATTTCCGTTTAAAAGCAGCTCCTGCTCCAGATCCCACCAGAACCATATCATCATCCAGTCACATGCCTCCACTTGTCTCACCTTTGTTCTAAGTATCCAGAACAAAGCACTATGCAAAAGATAAGGTCTTCAGGGACTCAAATGTCCTTAAATTCTATAAAATACAATATTAGTTTTGTTTTTGAGTTTGCTGAAGAATATGTCAATAATAATTCGTAATTTCATTATGGAATAATTTGTTAATCACTTCTCTATAAACCAATTAATCATTTAATAAACATGAGATAAGATAAGATATTTTATTATCAAATAGCCCATTTGTTAGAGTCAGAAAAAACACACAACACTAATCACCCACTTCCTAAAAGTGAGTGTTGCGTAAGGTTTGGATAAAGGACGAGAGCTAAAAGAGGAGAGAAAGAGGAGAAAGAGGAAGGGTGAGCGAGGTGAAGAGGGGAAGGGCGTATGGGAATCCGAAGAGAGAATCCCCCTGAATTAGTGATAAGGCTTGCCCTCCTGTTGTATTTTTGATGAGGAAGATCAAGTTTTTGAACACTTGCATGCTAGCGCCAGGGAGACTGGAGCCGCCGCAGGGAGTCTCACAGCAAAACACGGCATTACGGGACATACGCGGTGTCCCGAGATGGGTTTCCGCTTTGACTCCGCTGTCATTGGTGCGATCGACTGGGCAGGAGAGGCCGTGTAATATTCCAGTTACACAAGGTGTCAGACACTTACAGCTGCATTAAGGGCTGTCTGCCCACTAGAAGGAGGTACTCACACACCAGACTGGCTGCATGAGAAACAACAATCTACTAACACATCCAATACAAGCATCCAACTGGAATTGTATCCAATATGAACTTTTAGCTCTTGTTTGGACTTTAACCCCAGAGAGTTATTATTATTTCTATTAATACTATCATTTATTTTACTTCCTTACTATGCAGTTTTGCGCCAAGCTGTTGGCAAACAGTCGGCCTATGTGCAACCCTAGTGCAGAGGTCTCCGGTAAAACGTGTCTGGTGATAAGTCCTGTCACAGTCTTGACAGTCTTCAAGCTTGTGGCTTTTAAATCAATTGTATTGTTTTTCCATTACATCTGCCAGCCTGGCTCTACTCGGGGTGAGCCTCTGCATGGCTGGGATTTTGCATTTCCCTCACAACTGGGCAACCTGCTTGAAGGTGTGTCTTAAATTAGTGACACGCAAAGAATCACCGCTACCAAAGTAGCTCCAATTCAGTTACAAACACATCTAAGTTGCTCACGATAAAAATCCCCCCGTTATTTAGTAATTTAAAAGCTTTTATAATGAAGCAGCATTACAGGAAATGTTGTGTTTTCACCAGCAATAACTCCTGAAAAAGCAGTAAATACAGTACAACACACAGGATTTTTGAAAGAACAAATAGGACAAGAGAAACTAAATAGATTCATTTAGAAGCTACAAAGGTACTGAGAGCTGAACAGAGACTCTTAGAAATGTCAACATGAGTTGAAAATAGTTTCTAGGGGGAGATGAGTGGTTGCTAGATGTTGGTTGCAGTCACAAGACGGCACTGCAGTCCACTTGGAGGCAGGGCGGCCTACTCCAGGACGGCATTAATGTCTGTTGAGAAACTACGGGCAGCTCGAGACGGCAGCTACAGCCGTGGTTTAGGTGTGATGACCAGTGAGAGAAGCATTTGACAACAACCCTCCTAAACAGGTGAATTTAGATACTGTAGCATCATTTATATCAGGTCTGGAGACTACATTGGAAGAAGAGCAAAGAAGGCCACTGAAGGATTTTCTTGAAGAGAAAGGTGTTTTCACTCTTCTCTCGACCAGCTCTGGTAAGAGTTTTATTAACCAACTGGCTGCACTGGTGGTAGCGCTGTCCTACTACTGATCTGATAGGCTGAATTTGGCCCCTTACAGACTATGAGAGACGACTGGTTGGCCCAGTCACCTGCCAAGTCAAGGCAGGTGAGGGAATACTTTTGGCAATATAGTGTATTTTGATGTCAATCATGTCAATCGTTTGCCAATTCAAAACATGAAATGATTGCCGCCATGATCATTTTCCAGAAGAGTAAAATCCTGTCTTGTAGATTATGAACCATTCTGCAGTGTTAAGGTGTCTGGAAAGCATTGGAGTCATATGTGCACAGGACACAGCTGCAAACACCATTTGAGGTCTGACTGTTGCCCATGTGCATGCTGGGTAGCCAAAACAATAAGCTAAGAGAGTAAAAGTGCACAGATCTGCAAAATTGGATGTTGATTTATTGTGTACTGTGATCCACTCATACTACATGAAGCAACTAAAGTCCATGTTATCATCAAAATAATCACTCAAAGCAAGTTAAATCCCACTGCCATGTCAGGGTGAGTATGTGAGTAGTAGTCAGCGTATGAGAATACAGCATGAATGAATGTGTTTGACTGTGCCTTCACTGAGCGTGCACAGAGTGTGTCTGCCTGAGTGTAACAGGACATGTTTGTGTGCGTGCATGTGTGTGAGTGTGAGGGTGTTTTGCAGCCTCTGGGAGCCCTTGTCCTGGTGGAAAGTGAACCCCCCTCCTCCCTCCCGGAGCTGTTACTATCTTTAGCTCGTTTCCGTCGTGTCTTGTCACTCGTGTTCTCCTCTACAGCACTTAAATCTCAACCTCCGGGCCATTCAATATCCTGTACTTCCCCTGCACAGGAAGCTGGAGAGGAGTGGGGGTGGGGCCATCAGTGTAAATGTAGACAAGTACACAATGAAATTACACAAACATGCTTGGTGTTATAATGAATATTCGCAGTAAATGGATGTACATGAATATAGTCACTAAAATGAAGGCAGACAGGAGAGCATAGTGAATGTACTCCACACACAAACACGATGGAAGGCTACACACAAACACGATGGAAGGCTGCACACACACACGCACACACACACACACACACACACACACACACACACACACACACACACACACACACACACACACACACACGTGTCTATAACAGCAGGCCTGTTGGTAGAGGACACCTTGTCTGGTCAAACTGGCGTCACAGCTAACGTCTGCAGGGACACGAGAGATGGCGTAGGTAACAAAATCTAACCCTCTGCTATCTAATCACCTCTTTAATGTGCACACACACTGACCCCCCCCCCCCCCCCACCACACCACACACACACACACACACACACACACACACACACACACACACACACACACACACACACACACACACACACACACACACACACACACACACACACACACACACACACACACACACACACACACACGCACTGAAAGCTTTGAGGACCATTTATCAGCAGCTTTAATAAAACCCTTTATCAACAACACTATGCGTCTAACATTAATTAACCAGACCTAGATCTGACTCATTACTTTGACTCTTTTAAACTCATGTTTGAAACTGAACTTACCCAAACAGTTGCAAGGCACATGTCAAAACCCTGGCAACATGTTCTCATCTGGAGGATTTATACGAACCTACCTATTTGGACATCTGAGTTCTTATAAAGACAGACACACCATCTACACACACACTCTGCGGTCTCGCTCGGCCTCATTTCACACTTGCCATTCTTCATGTGTTTCACAGATGATTTGATCTCTGTTCAGTGCAATGGGTTTGACACTTTCTATGTCGTTGCTTGCTTTCTGCTGCCACTCAACAAGAGGAGGGACTCGAGCAGCTGAGAGGCTGTTCTACATTGTGAGAGATGTGCAGTCACACAATTTAACAAAAGTATACTTGCTTCATTACCACCAAAAAGATCTATTTCACAGTTGGTTCTTTTAGTTTTGAACAAAGTATATCACAAACTACTGATGCTAAGGATCCATTTTTAAAGCAGATTGAGTGCTTCAACATTGTAAATTCAGACAAGTTTGAGTTAATGAAAGCAGCGAGGCAGAGAACGGCAGTGCACCACAACATGTAGACTGTCGTTAATCAAAATGACAACGTATACTTTTTCAATTTTTTCACTAACTATTAAGCAAAATCATTTACGTCACAAATGTTGTTATTCTTTTTGAGACTTTCTATCCCATAGCCCATAAATGTAGTGCTCAAGGACACACAGGCAGCAGCTTTGGCTGTTGGCGTGGATGGGATACGTCACTATATGGCCACCAGTGTGTCTTTCAAAGGCCCGTAATGTCAAACGAGAGTGAGGTCACCACCTCAGGCCCCTGTCAGCGCTGTAATGACGTAGTGTTTGCTGATAACACTCCATTCAGAAGCACTGAGCCCTGCTTGTGCCGCTAGCTCGCTGCAGAGCTTAATGGCTAATGCAGAGAGAGAGAGAGAGAGAAAGGGAGGACGGGAACAAAGCCACAGCTGATGCCACATCAATGTCATCATGTCATCACTGACATCACCTCCCTGCCCGTACAAACTTCCTGAATACAGAACTGTGTTTTGTAGGGCTGCTACTAATGATAATAATGCTTGTCGACAGATCTGTTGAATAATTTCTCAATGAATTGGTTAGTTCTTTGATCAACCGAAAATATCTTGTTTTGTCAACAACTCAAACACATACAGTTCACTGTCACAGAGAAGTAAAGAAACCAGACAACATTCACATTTAAGAAGTCAGAAAAAATGTTTTGTTATTAAACAGAAACTACTTAAACAAACTGATTAGCAAAATGTTTGATGACACTTCATGGCCACAAGTATTTGGACATTCAAATATCAAACATGTAATTCTAAATCAGTACACTGAGAGTACTGCTGCCTCCACTCCTCTGAGAAGGCTGTCCGTTAGATTTTGAATTCACGCTGTAGATGTATCTGTCACTTTGTGCTGTAGCATTAAGATTCCCATCACTTGGACTGAAAGGCCTTGCTAGCACCAGGAAACACACCCAAGACACACCCAAGACTACAAGTACCCAAAGAAAGAAAATTTAGCTCCACTCAAGTCAAAAGGAAAAGTTAAGAAAAAGAGTTCATATATAAGAATAGGAGATTGCCCTAAATAAAGGACACGGCGATCACCAATGGTGGCAGGAACTGAGTGCAGGAACCTCCCCATCCAGCCGCCCACGCAACCACTTCGGGCCATTTGCATCTCCCGTCCCTTCCTTCTCCTGTTTCTGCCTACGCATGGACCCATTAGGGTGATGGGGGGAAACACGGATGCAGGGCGGAAGGGAAAGCACTCTGAGGACATCAACAACGGTGGAAGGAGGAGGAAGAACTAGGAAATGACCAGAGGGGAAGACAGTTAAGCAGAAGGAAATGACTAGGAAATCACCAGACACGAGGGAGAGAGAGAGGAAGTGGAGAGGAAAGGGAGAGGAAGAAGAGAGGAGAAAAATAGAAGAAGAGGAGAGGAGAGGAGAGGGTTCCTCAGTGATGGGAATCAGAGCTGACAGGAAGAGTAGCACTGGGGGCTCCCTGCTCTGAACCGTCCTAAACAGGAATGACTCTCACTCACACACATTCACAGTCCAATACACTGTGACTCATGTACATACACACCAACAGACACATAACTCTGCAAATCCACCTATCCACATACACATGTGTACACTACATAAACACACATGCAGCCTCGTTTACTCACTGACAAAACTGCTCTCACATACCTATACACACACAGGCTTAAACGAGCTGCGTGGATGTGCATGAATGAGCTGTGTGTGTGTGTGTGTGTGTGTGTGTGTGTGTGTGTGTGTGTGTGTGTGTGTGTGTGTGTGTGTGTCTGTCTGTCTGTGTGTCTGTCTGTGTGTGCATGCGTGTGTGCAGTTTAAGTTTTAACGCATTTAGCTTTTACCCCAAGCATGACAGAGCATGCTAGGGTCCAGCACTCATCTTGCTATTTGTGGCAAGGATAAAACTGATGTATATGCATTAGATGTGTGTGACACTGGGGTGCAGTGAGTTAGTCACTGAGTTAAACAGGCAGGCAGAACTCCAGATAGTCTATTATTAGAGCCGCGGCTGCTGCGGCTGCTGCTCCCTGGCTGAGGCCCCTGGGGGCCAGGGCACTGGCACGTGGATTTGTGCTCTCTCCCATCTCTCTGATCTCTATTCCTCCCCATCTCTCTCTCTCTCTCTCTCTCTCTCTGATCTCTCACGGGCTTTTCATTCAGGCACGCTCGGGAGAATCATACAGGGAAGCAGAGACGATCTCCTTCAGTCACACTGAGAAGAAGGAGTAGAAAAAGAGGAGGGAGACACAGAGAAGACAAGGGAGTGAAGGAGCCAAATCTGAGAGGGACCCTCTCAGATTTGGGTAGAACAGTGCAACCAGAAGAAAACACACATTTTGTCATCATTTGCACATTTCTCCTAGCTTCTAATTTGTCTTGATCTCAGATATAATCTGCTTAATATTGCAGGGTTTCAGTGCAGAGTAACTACTTATTGAGGGTTTCTTCCTGTTTAAGGGTTTTTGGGGGGTGTTCCTTATCTGAATCTGAATCTGAGGGTTTAAGGACAGGTGCCACATGCTGTACAGATTGTAAAGCCGTTCATGGCAAATTGTTATTTGTGACAAATAAAATTGTCTTGGCTTGATTTAATTTCCTTTATCATAAGTGGACACTTCCTTTATGCCAGACCATTTATTCTTATAGAGATCAACCAGAGACATTTATGTTTGCCATTTAGACTGGCATTACATTTGCATGCAAATGTAAAAAAAAAAAAACCTTCATGAATTGAGTATGTATGGTGAAAAGGCATACATTAAAATACATATTTTGTGGATGTTTACTTTACACTGTCTCTAGATTTACCCATACATCTGATGCTCCATGCCAGTTAAAGCTAGTCCCTTCCTCTTCCCATTCATTTGCACAGTTCTATGTTAACATCAGAGCATTTCGAGTCATGAATGGCTGCTCTGCGGTTGTGTGTTTACTGCAGTTTTGAATAAAAACCACTTATCTGACTTGGCCATCCTGACTCTAAATGACTTCCACTTGGCTTGGTCCATTCATGTCTTTCCTCCCACACAGCAGCCAACGGCAGAGAAGGAGACGCTAAGACAAGTAGGGCACTACTGCAAACTACTGTTGCAAGAGGAGCTATAATTCATGCAGACTGAGTTCCTCATGACCCTTCTTCTGGGGTATAAAACGGGATAAGGAGACGTTTTTTTCGTAGCTTATAACAATGCCCATAAAAATAAAAAACGTAAATAAAAACAACATCTTTTCATATCAGTCCCTCAACTCAAAAGACCTTCATACTACTTGACTTTTAGTTTCCAAAAAGTTACAGCCCTGCGGGAAAATTAGGTGCACCATTTCACAGAAATTATTTCCATATCCAAAAAGAAAACAGGCCCCAACTCAAATCAGTCTGCTTATGAATATATCAAGATGAGCACATTTTTCAGGGTCTGGGCATAAATATTAATATTAATATGAATCAATTAATGCTGCATTCAGTATAAAATTTGCAATGATACAGTTATTAAAAAGCACACTGATCATTTTGTATTTATCAAGACATTTTTTGCTTTATGATTTACTGTTATGTTTGTTTTTAGGTCTACTGTGCATATGGATGGAGGTTTCAAGCATTTTGTGTGAGTGATGGCTGGCTACAATGAGAGCCACATTACAATGCATTCATGTCTTCATATTTAAAGGGGGTTCACGTTACTAAATCATGACAGTTAAATAGGAAAAACATAGAGGGGTCTTTATGAGCTTTCCTTATTCTGTAATTCTCAGATTCATCAGTATCAAAAAATATACTGTAATGTTTTTTTTAAAACAATAGGGGGCAGTAATTATTTGTAACCTCTCTGGGATGCTGTGTGAAGGAAGACAGGCAGCTGATCATACTACACACACACATACATTACACTAGCAACCTGTAGCATGCTAACTGTCAAATGCTGTGATGAATGCATATTTAGGAACTAGGATTCAGGCATTTTATTAGACACCAGCCAAGAAACTACATTAGTTGCCAGTGAACTATTCTGGTAGAAACATACAGAAAACTCTAACGTAGCTAAGCGCATCCAAGAGCAATTTACTAATCTAGCACTCCATGTTTTTTAACGTAGCAGTGGATAACCTGACATCTAAACGAGTCATCCTCACGCATGCTGTTCTTCTAATATTCATTCAACTTGTACATTAAGACCCACCTACATCAATCTCATGCTTCTAACCATTTATCCAGGATCAGCATTTGAGGACTAAGCGGATAGTGCTAATTCACATACAGGATTTTACCTTGCAACATGATGTAAACTTGCTACTCAAGTTCAAGGCCAGGTCACTGCCAAGCTACCCCAGATGGGCCCTTGGCAACAATAAAAACTACAGGAGATGATCTGGAAAACACAGCATGGCATTCACAAGGTTCTTCGGTCAACAAAATGTAAAAATGCTGTAGCAAATGTTGGGGGCAATAAATGTGTAGTGTCCTGAAGCAAAAACAATATCCCGCTGAGGCTCTAACGGAGCGGCTCGGTGGCCACATGTGGCTGTATTGGCAATACTGACAAAATCAAAAATTATACAGGTCAACAAAAAGCCCATTGCTTCATCTGAAAGTCATATTTGTATACAGTTGAATCTGGAAAAGTGAAAAATTGATAAATAAGGCTGATTTAAGGAAAGGTGTTGAACAGTGATACAGAACTGGACTATAATTCAGCCTGAATCTTTATTTATGCTACATCCAAATGTTTCTAATTAGACTAAATCCAGTATTTTATCAATGAATTCACTGAATTGTAGCCGTGCTCAATAGCTCTGATGTGCGCATGCACAGCATTTTAGGATTACAGCAGTCGTGTGTTTCTGAATGATGCTAAACGGATCTCTTGTTAGCAAAGACAGACAGAAGAGGATTGCTCTCCGCTGGCATCACTGAATCTCTGATAAGTGAATGGGATGTTTTCCTCTGAGGCAGATGTCAGTGCTGCAGCAGGATGGAAAGACTAAAGACTGGTCTGCACTGCCACCTGGTGGTCATGGGAACACCACCCCTAAACATACACAACCATGAATCTGTTGACGTGTCCTATCAACTGTTTAGCATTGCAACTGTGAGCATTTTTCACAGGCATGAACTTTTCATTTCAGCCATTAGAAAGCAGCAGTGCTGTTATTTGGTGAGTATCTGCTGGATATGTGAAAGTTAATTTTTTCATATTAAGTGGTGTCCACTTGTCAAGGTGTTTATTATGTCTTAAGGGGAATCCACACATGGACAGCCAACTCTCCCACTATTCATGTGACAGATCTGCTTTAATTTTTTTTAAATGTAGGAATGCACACAGATCTGTGACATGGGCGTGTGACTTTGAAACCCCAAGCATTTTTTACGCTTTATGTGTTTTTTTTTTTTAGCACGGGCTTCGTCAACAGTAAACTCTACACACAGCTGTATAAATCACACAAATCTTCCACTGTGTTTAAGGGTATGAACTTGTTAACCGTGTTAATTATGATAAATCAAGGCCCAAAGTTTTACCATGAGCTTTCCAGTTTCAGTGTAGGCACATAGAGAAATGGTGGGTGAAATGGTGGGCAGGAAAATAAAATCAATGTATCAATAAATAAAAATATATTTTTCTACTTTAAAACAATTTTGGAGTCGTCATTGTGAATTGAATGGACTGGATGCTTATGCGTGATTTATATATAACTTTTGATGTAGATTTCCAGTAAACCATTCCTGTTGTGTATTACTTTCAATGTTATATGTTCTCCAAGTTATTTGCTTTGCACTTGTATCCTCTTGGAGAGGTTTTTTTTTTTTTTTTTGCCATTCAGTCTAAAATCGAGACATTGCAAGAAATCGATTATTCCACATGAGGAACATGAATCACTAGGTTTGATTTGTGATGTGGCTTGCCTTCTTGTGCCTATTCTACTGGAAACTTACTATAGTAGCTTACCGATGTGCTGTGAACAGCTTCGCCCAACTCTATGACTCGTGGATCAGTGGACTGAGTATCTGCCACTGTCGGACTGATCTGTGGAAAGAAAGAAACATCGGAACATCTCTTGATTTCTCGGCTGTATTATTTTAGGAACGCACAGATGTTATGTGTTGA
The DNA here is from genome assembly GCA_963678695.2 of Diplodus puntazzo. Lineage (NCBI taxonomy): Eukaryota > Metazoa > Chordata > Actinopteri > Spariformes > Sparidae > Diplodus > Diplodus puntazzo. The sequence goes on along the minus strand of OZ023161.1, from coordinate 13,695,318 downwards.
CAGCAACTATGAACCTTTCACTAGATACTTCATGTCCGTGCAGGATACAGATGTGAATTATTTTGATGCCCGAACATTGGTCAGTTATAATAAAACAAGATATTCGGATGGTTAGGCAAAGAAAGTACTATAAGGCTCACTGACCAGGTGTGATGAAACCTTTTTTTCCACAAATATATCTTGATTTTATTCCTGCTCTTGCCCAGACATAGTTTGTCATTTAAGTTTGTATGTTAGTTGATGTTGATGATGATGTGGTTTTTCTTAAAAAACACCAGTTACAGAGGTCAGCACAGGCTTGACTAACGTGCTAAAAAAAGTTTATTTTTGAAGGTAAAACTGAACTGACCTGAATGGCTGTGGGCTGGGGCTGATGAAGGTGGGGTCCTCTGGGGTGGATGTCTGTCACGTGTGGTGGGGGATCGGGGGTGGACCTCCGGCTGTGCTGTTGCAGGACGTCCTGGTAGGATTTGGTGTCAAAGTTTGTCCTCCACATCAACACCTGGTGAATTGAGGGACCAGCACAACTTTCAAGACCCAAGTCCAGTTTTCTACTACAAAACTAAAACAAAAACCTTGAAATTACAAGCTTTTGAGCGAATGGGGGACATTATGTAAATATGAAACACCAACCTGACCATCAGTTCCCCCTGAGGCAAAGAGATCTCCAGCCTTGGAAAAGGCTACTGTGATTACAGCGCCCTGGAAAACAAAGAAAGGAAAGTTAGTGAATAAAGAAAACCTTGCCATGACAAACACTATTGAGGACAAATCCTCGATGGTGATTCCGCTTGGTCTGCTGTCTGTGGGTGATCTGGGCTGTTCTGTAGCCTCACCTTGTGTCCATGGAGGGTGTAGATGAGGCGTCCCTCCAGCAGGTCCAGGATCTTAACAGTGCTGTCACTGGAGCCACTGATCAAGTAGTTGTTGGATGGATGGAAGGAAAAGCTGTTGATTCCTGCACTGTGGACTGAAACCATATATATAAAGTTAGGGTTAGGGTTAGGGTTAAGTTAGGGTTAGGGTTAAGGTTAAGTCACGCACACCAAAACACATCAATAGAAATGCACTCAAAGAACCTCTGCAGGATAATGGGTTATCTAACTGGGAACACAATTACAGTCTGAGACATTTGAGAGAAATTTGCAAGGATAATTCCGGTAATTTTAAAACTTTACAAACTAGATATTCAGCATTATTATAGTTTGACATTTTGAGATACCTTGATAATGCTGAATCAGCTTGTTGGTTCGTAGATCCCAGATTTTCAGTGAACTATCAGCTCCTGAGGATGCTATACAGGTGCCGCTTGGGTTAAAATCAACAAACGTTTCTGATCTGGAAAAACACAAACACTCAGTGGAGTCGGTGACCTGCAACAGTTCAACAGTCTGGTGTGTCAATAATTCACAATAATGCCATCTATAGGAGAGATAAAGCAGTGCCCAAATTAAACATTACTTCAGCTTGTACTGGAGTTTGTTTTAAGCTTTTTAAATAATTGTCATTATTTCAGTGAGGTTTTGGTCCAAAAAGGTAAATTCAAAGGGGTAGAGACCTCTCTGTTAGGAAATGTATTGGCTTTTTCTTGCATTTCAAGACAAAACACAAAAAAAAAATATTATATTATATTATGTAATATTATGTATAATTACAAATACATACATCATCACAAAAAAAACTTCATTAAGTGGCTCAAAGTCAGAGTTTTGTCGTCAGAAAGCTATTATTAAAACAAAACCTCAAGTAATGGCAGAATTAAAGCTAAGAAGAACATCAGCACACTAAGTCAGATTAAAATTTACCCTCCATAATCAGTGAAGCAGTTGATGCAGTGTTTGGTGGACGTGTCCCAGAGCCGGACAGTGCGATCATCCCCGCAGGAAGCTATCAGCCGCCCATCCGGAGAAAACCTGCCACGAGGAAAAGACAGAAAATGCTCGTTATACAAAGTGAGAGCAGCATTTTCGGCATTTCCTTGCTTCAAACTCATAAGGTTACATGCACTCAGTACACGTTGTAGACAATCTTGACCAATCTTGATTTGATCTACTGGTCCATCATCGATTTATGGTGTCGCCTCATTCAAAACTTTTAAAAGGAGAACAATTTAGAGTCTAAAAAATGTCTAAAAATAAGTGCATTACTATTATTTTGGTTTGTAAAAAAGTCATCAAGATCTGTAATTCAGTTTTTCTTGGAGAATTATTTGGCAAGCTGTGCTAAAGGTACTTTCAGGTAGCCTATAAGATATACACACAAACACTACAACAGAAGAAGTTACTGGGGATGTGGTGCTGCTGCTGCATACCTGGCACAGCGCACCCAGTTAGTGTGCTGGCTGAGAGAGTTGACAAAGCACTGCCGGTGAACACTCCACACTTTGACAGACTTGTCGTCTGAGGCTGTCACCAGTCTCTGGCCATCATGGGAGAAGGCAACACTGCGTACAGCGGCCGTGTGGGCTTTGAACACTGTAGACTCGCCTTTTCTACAGTACATAGATACATAACAAAAAAAAAACAACTGATTTAAAACGCAGCCTGTCCAAGTCACACATGCCATGCAGCCTCAGCTTTCAAATAAAACTCTCCTGATAAAAGGAAAAATGACTAGAGCTTACACTGAAGGCGTCCACAGTCGGACAGTTCTGTCTTTGGAGGAAGTGGCCACCAGGTTACCAGAGGGGGAGAACTGCACCCCAGTGATGGCGTCTTGGTGGCCAACAAAGCGGAAAGCTCTCGCCTTTGGAGCGAGATTCCAAATCATCAGGGTCTTATCCACCGACCCTGAGGCTAGAGGTAGACAAAAGAAAGGTAAATGAAGAAAATTTGGCCTAGATATCCTGCTGAAAGTTGCAGTTGATTGAATTACTGGTAATCATAATCATAATCGTAATAAAACACTAATAGATCAGTTGAAGGTAAAATATCAGAAAACTTAAAGCTTATAAAGCTAACCTGATTATTGTCAGTTAGTGCTTGCTGTTGAAGGTCTGTTGCAGTAGGTTGACTATACAAGACCATGTACAAGTCACTTAGATGAAGCTTGCAATGGAAAGTTGCATTGTTATTGCTAAGGATCTCATACTGTTTTACTATACAATACTGTCATGATTACTCTATGACATAATTGTACATCAATTAAACTGTTCCAAGTGAACAGTGATGTTAATCCATTATTTCATCCCTTCTGTGAGCCAAAAGCCTGAATAGCATCTTGAAATTGGTAAAGATTTCACTGTCAGCAGAAATTACCCAGTTGTTTGCGGTTTGGGCTGAAGTCTGTACAGGTGACAGCATCTTTATGCCCCTTGAAGTGTCTCTCAAGGGTTGGATCCTCCTGCAGGGAAAGGTTGCAACAACAAAATGAAAAGTCAGGTCTTCCCGTGAATAGCACGGTCATGAAACAAAAACAGTTCCTCCGACCGTTGAGACCAGACTTATGTCTACTTGAAGGAAATCCGTCCACTATTTTAAACTCACTTTACATTTTTTGTCCGAAGCGTGACGAGCACTGGCAGAGAATTGTTGAGTAAACATAAATTAACTGACCTTAAAGGACAGCACTATTTCATACTGTTTTATGTTTTCTTATATTTGGCAGACCCTGTCACCTTTCTGGCTTCAAACAATGTTCTGGGGCTCCTTCCTCTGAGAAAAGTTTGTTTATTCAGTTATAGAAAAAAAAAATATTCTGAGTTTTTATTATTATCCAATTAAAATTGTAAATATTGAAAATCTGAGTTTGAATTTCTTCTCTAAAACTACAAAGTGCCCCTTTAAAAAACATTATTATGTAATATCTCTTCAGATTTAAATCTGGTCTGTTTGTTGTGATGGAGGGCTGGGCAGTAACTTCAGAATGGGACACTGCCTGCCTGAGCGGACCACACGTGTGTTAAGGAACAGCGCAGAGACATTACACTGAGCAACAAGAATTTAAAGGGGATTAATAATAAGCAAGTCTATAATGCTGAGATGAATTAATAGAGGGGACCCAAGCTGTGTTTTGACAGCCCCGCTCAGCAAATCCTCTTAGCAGATAGGCAGCTAGCCGACTCGGCTACCATTAGCGCCAATGCACGCTTTAAATGTAAACCCACTTTTACTCATTAGACTTTATGAAAGTGTTAACAGATTTACTTACCAAAACAGACGCCATTGTGGGCATTTGCCGAAAGAGCTAACGTAATGTTGTCAGAGGGAAAGTTAAGCCGCCCCGCTGCTGCGAGACGTTACTTCCATGACTGTCAAACTGTGCGCCTTCAGCAACAGTCTCAGACATAACCTGTCGAGCTCAGATAACACGGCGTTCCGTTCGACAGTCTTCTTGCAAACTCACTTTACTTTGGCGTGTATGCACTCTGAATAAAAACTGCGTATTGTTTTTATATGAGCGCCAGGAAAAACACCCGCTATTTCTGCAGCTAAAAACACTTGTGGCAAGGGAGAGAGTGGTGCTGCGTTCATGAAACATAAGAAAAACAAGGAGATAAGAGAATCCTACTCGACAGTTCCATTTCGCAGCTTCTAATAACCGTGCGCGACAGCATTCAAGTTGGAAATGAGAATGTTGAATTTGGGGAATTTGGTGGTACGTCCGTCAAATCAAGGTTCTGCTTACTGGCTCGAAAGAAGCGACAACCATTAAAATAAAGTGTGTATATAATAACTACAATATTTTAATCAATAGAATTTACAAGAATATCACGTAAGCATCAACGGTATAATTTGTGAGCACCTCCAATGCATTGCAATATCGCCGGGAACTTTGTTTTCTGAACTTTTTATTGTTGTCATCCAAATACGTTTTGTTTTTCCTGGTAAAGCGAATGCAGCATATCGTCAAGGTGGAGCGTCCTCCCGCTGCTAAGCAACTGGCCAGCCATATCAAATGAAACTGCTCTGATGCAGAAGTGGCGCAGTACTAGCGTCTCTGATTGGCCCGAGGAACAGCACTGACGAATCAGCGACGAGATTGTTAAACTTGGAAATCGATGTTTGGCATTTCGGTTTGAAAAGATGTCGCTCAATCGGGGCATCGGCAATGTAGAGGTAATGTTAGTTATATAACAGCAGTATTTACTTTTATTTACCCGCTAACTGGTAGTACTGCAATATCGATATTATCATACTTTGAATACAGCGTGAGCCAACAAAAACAAATGTTGGTTTCCAAGCTAGCAAGCTAGCCGGTTAGCTGTGGTCAGTGTTAAATTACCATATCAACGAGAGTGCTCCTGAAAGACTTATTATGTTTACCGCTAGCTCTTTCTAAAGGCTCCCGTGCTTGCAGGCAAATTTAACTACGGTTAGCATCTGCCATCCTGTCTCTCAGTTTTTTGGGGGTTTAACAGCTAACGTTATCTAACGAAAACCCATGGCTGTCTTTCCTTCTAGTACATGAGAAAAAGGATACCGAAAAACGCCAAGTATCAACATGTCAAAACAAGGCTGGACACAGGTATCTTGTCAATGAACAGTTGTACTACCGTGTTACAGATTATTGGCCATTGTTATGCTTATAATAACGTATTAATGCTCCTTTTGCCTCTTTACTATGTTGCTGTCATTTTTATCAATAGGATGCAGCCTTTCAAAGTATATGGAAAAACTGGAGGAGATTAGAAAAAGTGAGTAACTCATCTGAAGAGGAATCAGATCAAAGGAAGTGTCCTGTTTTCTCTTCCTACTCTGTCATGCCCTTTTTTTGATGTGCTCTTTCACCTCACATGTTGTATGTTTTGTCTGGGGTTCTTAAATCTGGCTTCTGAACAAAAATGTATTTGTTCATAGTCGTACTGAAAACTCACTCAAACTTGAATCAGAAGTAGGTGTTTAATGATGACATTTGACTGAACAGGTGCAGAAGGATGGTTGAGTTGTGTACAATGCAAAACCACCTATTTCCAAATCTTAACATTTGGACTTCTGTCTCTGATATTCACATCTGCAATGGGCGTTTTATTGATAAGACAGGCTTTAGTGTCTCCGGAGAGAACATGTACAGAGTACAGTGTAGAAACCTTTGACCACAATTTGACCCGCTAAGTACAGAATAGTGCTTCTGTTCACTATTGGACACATGACAGTAGTTCAGTCTGTTTGTGTCTTTATAGACACTTTCCATTCTCCCCAAATGTGAACAGGTGGATCAGATAACCCAGTTTGGCAGGATTGTATAAAACTCACACTTGATCCAATTACAGCCAAAGCATCCTAAGGGTCTGTTTCTTAATGTGGATGAGAACCCTTAACTGTACACCTCAGGTAATATTTGCCAACTTGGCAGGTGATTTTCCCAAGGATCCATGTGTTTGTGTACTTTAAGAGGTAAACCGGAGAAGTTCTAACCCACTGGTATTTCCCAGTTAAGTACGTTCTTTGTGGACTGTAGTCATTTTGTGTTGATCTGTTCTGATTTCTCAAGGATAAGTGACCCAGATTATATCGCTCTCCAATGGGGGATTGTACCCCTGTTCACAATAATTCCTGTGTGTCTGCACAAAGACCTGCTGGTTAGTTGCCAGTAGAGATCTTTGAGAAAGTGTGAGCTAGTGATGTCATACTGTGGATAATACCATTATCCCTAGCACGGATAAAACTGTCTGAGCAGCCTGATTTGGTGTAGTAGTGGCAGCTTCGGCTGGAAGGCAGCATGGGGACGGACAGAGTAGAGTGTAGGTTTAATGAGGCATTAGAGGGGGATGAGGAGAGAGAGGATCTGCAAGACCCAGGTGAGTTGTGGGTAGTTCAGCTGCATTCGGTGGCTAAAGTAATTATCACAGTATTACTTGATTTTGCAATTATCAATCACAGTGATTGGACCTTTGGACCAAAGGTGCAAAATTAGCAGCTACAGCAGCCTTTCTTAAAAACACCGTCATCAGAGCTTTGAGGCTCCTTCCTCCTAGAATATTTATTAGTTTAAATATTTTTTGTTTCTTCCTTTTTCAGACTATAGGTATCGAAAAGATGAGATCTTTAAGCGGTTAAAGGTGACAACATTTGCACAATTGGTAAGCACTGATGTTTATTTCCTTATAATTCCTCAACGTTCTGCAAGATTTATGTAGTCCAGTCAACAGTTATTTTTGTGGCTTATATTGTAGAGGTGACTGCTGGAATGCAGTGAGAAAACCTGATCCATTCACAGGGCTTAATAATTAATAGACCACTTGTGATAATGGTTCTGGACAGCCAGCTCTGAATTCATTTAGCTTGGTTTGTTACCTTCATTTACAGACTCCAGGAAACAATTCTCTTTGCACGTTTACCTCCAGTTTCTCGGGAGTTTTACTTTTCCTTGCAAGAATATTTTTATTTCTAAACTTGTTTTTCACATCAGATACTTCAAGTAGCCTCCGTATCAGACCTGAATGAAAGTGATGATGGCGAATCACACACAGGTAACATAATGTACAGAATGTTAAATGGAATTAACTCTAACAGTGCTGCAGGTGACAATCTTTTGATTTCCCACTCCTGCCAATTTGCAGATGGTCTGTCACTGGTGTCCGATGCAGACCTCGAGTGTCTCTCTGAACACACCAACGGCTCCCCACAGGCGTCGCTTACTTCAGAACGTGAGGATGCAGGAGACAGCAGGGAACTCTGCAACACTGCCAGGTCAACACTCCTAAGGTACCGTACTCACTGAATACTTCATAACTGCGTTGTGCCTGATTAGATTCTGGCTCGCTAATCTTCTACACCACCATATCTGCATCTGCACTTAACATACTGTGCATCCCCTTATTGTCCCTTAAGACATCTGTCCCTCCCACACGCCCACCCTCCTGTACACCGCACAATAACCTCCCTCAATATGTTCTCAGGGTCCCCTCCTCTCACCTGCATCCTTCAGCTTGAACAGGAATCCCAGGAGTGTAACTGTATCTATGGTCCCTCAGGGGGGGTCCACAGACTGGGCCTCTGTAATGACAGAGCTTTTAGGTCACCTTCACCTTGTGGGGAGGGCAGATAGAGCGAGAAAGTAGGGCAGCGCTGAGGTTAATATACGCAAGGGGAAAGTGGTGTGCTTGTATTTGCTGTACTGAGTCATTTTTCCTGTGGTCTCTGGTTTCATGTTAACTGGTTGGTGACTTGCCAGATCAACTTCCGCCTGCTCAGGGAACAAAATCACTACTATGTTGTACTTAATCGCTTTCTACTGTTGCAGACATTAGTAAAATAATACAAGGGGATTTTGAAGTGATCAAAGAAAAAAATTGAAATAAACCTTATTTGTGTGGTTTGGTGCTTTTGAGATACAAAGAGCTGTACATAGCAGAGCACGTTCAAACAAGAAATGGAAAGAAATACGAAGAAATGGCACAAGTGGTAAATAAAATTCAAAAGATGAATGTATTGAAGATATACATATGTTTTACCGCTCACAGTGTTATTAGTGGTGTGGGAGAGCTGAACCTCGACAGAACCAGTCAGAGGATGAAGAATGAGCCAGTGTTCAGCCCTGAGCCGACCGACAGGCCTTACCCCGACTGCCCCTACCTGCTGCTGGACGTACGGGACCGAGACCAATACGACTGCTGCCACATCGTTGGCGGTAGGTGCCAGGGACATGAAATGACAAGCTCATTCTGCCAAGAATCTTATTGTTGTTTTAATCGCCTCTCTACCTTGCAGCGCACAGTTTCCCCATTGCCATGTTATCTCGGACAATGAACCCCTACACCAAAGAAGTGCTGGAATACGTATCCTTCAATGCACGTCACATTTCCCTGCGTTGTTTTTTCAGACTTTTCTGTTCATGGAACAATGTCAACGCTTTCTTTTAAATGCAGTTATAACTGTCTGTTGTCTGAACTTAACCCACAAACTGTGTAGAAAAATGCAGCAGGGAGGATCATCATCGTGTATGATGAGGATGAGAGAATAGCCAGCCAGGCAGCCACCACCATGTGTGAACGAGGATTTGAGAATCTGTTTCTGCTGTCTGGAGGTAAGGTATCTCCAAGTTATCTGGTCCACTTCCTTTAAAAGTAATCTAATCCACTGCGAAGAGGTCATTTCATGTATCGTATGTACAACTGCTGTTCGGTTGTGGCTGTGATTGGGACTGCGGCTGACATTTGAGCAGAATGAATGTCAGCACTGCTAAGCATGTCCACTATATAGTTGACAGGAAAATCTAGTTAAACTCGTCCAAAAAAAATAATGATACAGAAATATTTAAAAGGCAGCACTGTCGCAAGTTTCATCTATGACGAGGGTCATAATCCCACTCTGCTACCCTCTCCCAGGGCTCAAGGTTATCGCTCAGAAATTTCCAGAAGGATTGACGACGGGCTCCATCCCAGCCTCCTGCCTGTCCTCTCCCCCATCACTGAAGGTGAAGAAGAGCTCTGCGCCACAGCAGCCATCACAGGCAGCAGAGAGGAGGTGGAGGTTAACTTCAGACGAGCTGTCCAAAATCCAGGACCAACTGGAGGAGATCCTCATCCCCAGTAACACCAACAGTAAGACCACACTGCCAGACACACTCAGAAATACAATTTAAAAGTTAAGATTAGAGCACTGCTTTAGGTGTCTGTAATTTCTTGATTTTTAAAAGAGTTTTTTTTAAAAGGAATCTCCATTTAAAAACTGACTCCATTTAAACCAAAATCCATTTTTCATGTATTGTTGGAAGCTTCACTCCCCACATGTGATGGATTGACCCGCTGTGCACAAAGGTTGTCTAGGTTATGCTTTAAATGAGTTGGATTTAATTGATAGTAAAGCTGCAACGATTTGCCGATTGATTGCAAAACTATTATGATAATCAATCTATTGTTAAAGCCATTTTTCAAGTAAACATTTCAAAGAATTGCTTGTTCAAGCTTCGTAAAGATAAGGGTTTGCTGCTGTTCTTTATCGTCCATGATATAAATGAACAGTCTTTGGGTTTTGGACTGTTGGTTGGACAACAGATGCAATTTGCAGATGTCAGATTGGGCTCTTGGACGTTGTTATTTGGGGGGCCTTTAATGTGACTAAACAATTAGTTGATTAATAATGTTTGGATTAAGTAATAAGGGAAATAGTCATGAGTTGCAACTGTGATCAGACACTTTTCTATGAATTTGAAGTTTGACATTTGAATATCATGTCCTTTCTAGAACATTATGTCTAAATCATGAAATGGGTTCATCTATCCATCCTGATTGAGAGATCATGTTTTTGCTCCATGGAATCTGTTATGAGGAGATTGAAGTCAGCAACCAAAATTCAAGAGCATAAACTTAAGTGAGATTCACAAATGTTATTTTTGCTCTGTCTCATTGTTTGCGCGTGTGTTCACTGCAGGCCGCATGTCCAGCCGCATGTCAACCAGCAGCTCGCAGTCTAAAGCTTCCAGCGCTCGGAGTCGACAGAGTTCCTCTACAACTGGGAGGGACAGCGCCAGGGTTCAGAGCAGCAGACCCTGGAAATGAAAGCACCCCCCCCCCTCACTGCAGAGATATACACAAACAGACATACCTCCAACACAAGGTCAATTTATTTCAGGTTACGTTTCCCCACTCCATAACTGTACAGAAACACATGTTTGGCCCCAGTCTTAACAATAATCCTCCATGGTACTGTTGGAAACTGCTTCCTTAAAGCAAATTATAGGCAGTGTTTCTGTGTGCCCTTGGCCATATTTTAATTCAGAATATCCACTGACAAAGCTGCTTATATATGTTCATTTGTATGTTTCAGTTTTGAAAATCACACACACCTAGGGAAAGTAATTACTGCTGCATTATAAAAAACAGGACTGAAAGAAACTCTAATTAAGACTTAATTAAGTTTACAAAAACAAAATCTGTTAGAACAGAACAAAGAAATTTCATTTCAGACTCATTGGTAACCTTTATAAAAACTACTTTATGTCACACTGTTGCGTCCTGTTTTAAAAATATATATATATATTTAATAAATGGTGTGTATGTGAATGTTTGCACAGTGCCTCGTCTGTGAATCTGACAACTGATGGATCTTTCTGCACTCAAATTTTGTTCTCGTGTAACTATTCTCATCCTTTCTTTTCTTCCGGCTGATGAACATGTCCATACAGTGGATAATCTGTTCAATATTCTTTCTTTTTTAATCTGTTCTGTTCAAAGCCGTGATGTTTTTCTCCATCAGTATGACAGCCACCGAATAAATGGCATTCCAAAAAGACTTAAACTTTGCGGAAGACAGAGTAACTGAATGTTGACGTGATATGAAGGATGTGCTGGGAATCTCTGTATGACGTGAGATGTAATTTATATAAATGATATTACAGAGCTGGATCAGTTTTTTTAAAATTAAGACAAGCTGTGCTGTATTTTTGTAATTTTCTCCACGTGTGATGTTTTATTGTGATCTCGAAAACTGACGAAGCACCGACAGCCTTTATGTGCAACTGTTTTGTCCACTTGTGCTTTTACTTTACTGTGATTTTCTTTGTGTGAGAGTGTGTTTGTCACAGTGTCACTAAAGGATGGAAATGGGTATTTTGTTTAGGATGAAACAAAATTACGAACAGCACTTCAGTACCCTCAGATGCATTTGAAAAACAGTATTGCTAATGTGTGGCCTTTTTATTTTGTTGGTATGATTCTTGTTCACCTCTGCCTGGATACGCTCACACAGTCTCCGATTAAGTGCTTTTAATGAGAATGCGGACTAATCTGCAGGCCTTTCTTTTGTGATGAATCATTTGTTTTCACAGTCAGTTTAATTCACGTTCATGATCTGATCATGTGATTTTGCTTGTAAATTGATGTCAAATAAAATGGATAATTGTCTGTTGTATCTGAAGTGGGTTTTGTTTTGTCAAAGGCAGTTGTTAAATATTCAGAGATAATACATGTTTTGTTTTGTTCTTTAACTAATAATTAAACCTACTTGATTTGAGGGACTTACCCTGTGATGTTAATATCTGGCTAAAATTGGAAACATTCAAACTATAAAAGGAAAAAAGTTAAAGTCTAGTGAGTGGATTTAGGAGAATCTATTGGCAGAAATGTAATTTAGTGTGTCCTCATTTACTTATGCCATAATTCTACAATACCCAGAACGGACAAACAAAACATTGGCTCTGGACAAGGCCTCTCCCATTCTCTGTATTTTTAGTGACTACCGTATATAAGTGGTTGGAATCTGTAACTGCTAGGTTCTGCTAAATCCTACACACTTGACCTGTGAGTGTCCTTGGAACAAACTCAGAGTGAAAACGTAGAGATCTTCTATCATTACGTTTTTAGACACATAACTGATGCTTGTGTCTCACAACAGTAAACTAAGATTGTCACAAAAGTGACAGGATGATTTTGGAAACAAAACAGGAATGTAGTTCCGCTCTGTGTCACAGCTAATTATATACTCCAATTTTTTTCGTTAATGGGTACAACTATTTCAGAAAGCCAGGTTAAGATTGATTGATTGGTGACAGACAGGTGTGAAATGCAAAAGAAGAAAAATGATGTGTGTTTAGAAGGTTTTAACTCATTAAGAAATGGAAACTGCAGGGTTTTTTCAGCTTGCACATTTATTTGTCTGTTTGTGGTTTTGGATGATGGTGACATCAGTTGTAAAGATGGTGACATTTGCCAACAATCTCCTCTCTACTGGGATTACCACTCATAATCACACACACACACACACACACACACTTAGTAGGCGTTCTTGCTGGCGTGATCCATGATGGCCATCAGAGCCAGCCAAGTCTCCTGGGCGGTGGGGATGATCTGATCGGCGGGCAGGATGAAGCCATAACGACCGGTGTCCCTCAGCTCGAAGGTGTAGGAGTACTTGATGCCCTGGTTGTAGGTCCAGTCAATGGTGCCACCGCTGGCTTGGTCTAAAAGTGAAACAGGTATTACTTGTGATATATTCATATAAAATACCATATTATTAACATCTGATTCCTTAATGTACAACTTGGCTGTCTCAACAGAACTTGCTTTGATTTCCAATAGGTCTGGTTTTAAACAGTTAAAAACAGTGTAGAATTGAACTATTTCTAACTTTGGTACCTACAGTGGTAGTGTGACAGAAGACACTTATTTTATTAAATTTCACAGCAGGTTAGCGAGGTCACTGACAATGTTTTTCAAGCTATATGAGCCAAGTTCTAAGGGGGCTTGTTTGTATTCAGTTTTTAGATTTTATAGTGAGATTGTTAATCTATAATCATCCTATTAAAGTTAAACAGTTATGATAAAATCAATGGCAAGAATAAGAAAATAAAGTTACTGTGACTGAGATTTAGTAAATGTGATAAAATAAACTGAATTGATATTATAAGCAGTCTTGTTGAAACTTACAGATGACGTTGATGATGCTGCCATATCTGTAACGAGTACCGTACAGGGAGGCCAGGGCTTTGATGGCCTTCTTAGCCAGACGGTGCTGTGGGAAGAGATTACTATGATCCAATATAAACTTCTATTCATAGTTTCTCACATTACTGTTGCACAATATAACATTTCTAACATTATAGGTGAAGGATGAAGAAGTCATATAAGTCAAAGAATGTGATTTTTACCAGCTCAGCTCGGTCCTTGGCTGGTTTTCTTGTGTAGCCGTAGGGGTACAGGAGCATTTGGGAGTAGGAATGGATGGAGACAAAGGACATGAGGTTACCGTGGGACCTCACAAAGTCAATAATGGACTTGACCTCAGACTCAGAATGAGCACGTGGTCCACGGTAAATGTCGGAGCAGGGGTCGCTGCTGGAACCAGGTCCTGAAAAAACGGTGACAATAGTGAGAAACTGCAAAAAATGTGTGTATATATATGCCACCCTCTATAAACATCCTGTGAACACTTATGGAAAGCAATTCCTGGCAAATCTATTTAATTTTGCTGCTGTAGTAGACCATCCAGTAGGGATAAAAAAAAATATGTTGGTGCACATTGGCACCACCTGGTGGTATAATCAAATATGACACTTGCAGACAGCAATGCACGTGAATAAAATTCTTCACTTTGTAATTTTAAAGATACAATAAGCGATATTGGAAAAGAGAGTTGACTGCTGAGTCTCATTCTCAGGTTGTCAATTTTTAACAAATCTGTATTTGCTAACCTAGGAACCCTAGGAACCCTAACCCTCAACATTCAACTATCTTACATATTAGACCTTTGAATACAGGTCACAAAGGAAAATAAGTTAAGAATATGTGACCTGGTCATTAATGATTTTGAAACAAAAGAAAAAAAAAGAAAAACCTCATTGATAATGAGAATGTAGTGCCTTGGTACAGTTCAGCTAGAAGGGAGAGAATCTACCTCCAAAACCAGCATCCCAGTTCCTGTTGGGATCGACTCCGACACAGCTTGAGCCAGGGTTGGGCTTCCTGGTCTTACGCCACATACGGTCCTGGAAACATCAGTGTAACGCATCACTACTTGTTGTTTATATTATGGCTTAAGTCTTTCTTCCATTGTGTTTATGTAACTCAGATTTATTTATTTGTGCTTAATTTGGTTGAAACAGACACAAATACACAGTAACAGATTTTCAGATTTCATTAGATGTTTTTTTTCTGTTTTTACTGAGCAAATGTGACATTTGAAACTACAATTCTCTTGTGTCATCTATACAACTCGTGAACCGGTCGAATTCTAAAAATATGACTGTGTACAGTAGTTTTGCAGAGACTTTGAACCTAAACAGAGATGTCAAAGCCTTTGAAAAATACCATAAATTATCATTAATCTAACACTTGAATATAGCAAGCCTGAGATACTCACGCTTGTGTGGGTGTAGGCGAAGCCATCAGGGTTGGTCATAATCAGGAGGATGATATCCATCTTGTTGAGGATGGCTTTAAAAGTGCAGTCACTTCTATAAGCAGTCACAATCTACCCACAGAAATGAAAAGAACACAATATTCAGTGTAACAAGTTAGTTGTGGAGATAGTGAAGAAAAAACAAAATCAATATGAGATTTATCAAATTTGCACCTTTTTGGCGAACCAGGTGCCACTGGCCTGAGTGATCCACTCTCTGGAATGGATTCCAGTGTCAATCCAGAGGCCGGGACGGTTGGTTCCACCAGTGCTGAACTAGTACACATGAAAGAAAAGGTGGAGTTAAACAATAGTCCATGCAAAGAATCAACGAGTAAAGACACTTACCTTCAAATTAGAAGGTGCCTAATTTTTATTGAAAAATAAGTCTTTATATGTTTTATTCACCTTGAGCACACTCAGGGGACGTCCCTCGTAGCTCTGACCGATCACAATCTTGCTGACCAGGTTGGGATTCTCCCTCACCAGCATGTCCTGGAAGTTGTAGATCTAAACCAAAGACAAGATCCTGGTCTGTAATTTCATGTGCATCACTTCAGTATAACATCATTCTATATAGCACTGCCTAGTCTTGAGTGAGTTTAAACCTGTTGTTAAAGCGCTATCGTTTTGGGTTGCAACATAATAATGTAGTTAGAAGTCAGGTTCTTTACTGATGTAGAACACAAGGGCCAAGTTCTGAAGCTGAATCTGTAGAGGGAGATCTTTGGGGCTTGGTTGGCCCAGGGGTCTCCTTAAGCAGCAGACAGTTACCTCAAGCCCAGGAGGTCCATAGCTTCAGTAGCTGCCAAGGCAAAAACCTGCGTGTGGAAGGAACTGGATATAGACAAAAAACGATACAGGCAGGGAGTACCCATTGGAAGTTCACTGCAAACTATCAGACAACAGAAGTGCTTTGACTAGTGACCGAAAGAATTCAATCTGAATAATAAGTAGCGGGGTGGCAGGGCTCACCCTTAGAGATAGGGTAAGGAACTTTGGCATTGGAAGGAAGATTAGTGAAGAGCCAATGTTCGTCCAGGTCAGTTTAGGTAGTTCAGGCAAAACAATCCAACCATGGATAAGCATCAAAAGGAAGGAAGGAAGGAAGGAAGGAAGGAAGGAAGGATGGAGTTTTGGTGAAATTATGATAGTTACAGGAATATTGCGACACTTTAGGGATAAAGCTAATCTTATTTTTCTTCTCATACATTAGATTTGAGGATACCAGAGTGTGAGTACTAACCTCGCTGATGTTGTGGTAATTGGAATAGTTGAAGCTGTCAGTGGATCTGGGGCCAGCAGCACGAGCAGCAGCTTCCATCTCCTCCTGTTCCTCTTCCAGCAATGCCTGCACGACAGTAACATCACTCATAAGTGATTTCATGGACTTTTTTTTGTGCAGTAAATTCACCTTTGTTCCTTTTCCAGCCTGGCCCTGTACCTGCAGGTCTTCGATCATGATGGTGTATTCAATTGCCTTAGTCTCCAGGTAAACTTTGACAGACTGCAGGCTGTGGAAAGGAACTCTGACATCCACAGGAGAGGCCACATCGGTCACTCCTCTCCAGAAGTCCAGCTGAAACAAAACATAAAGTGCTTGGAACAAGGAGATCAAGATAATAAAGAACTGGGTGTCACTTGAGTGAAGCTTTGAATTATTGTAAGTGGATGTTAAATGACCTCGAAGTGGATCTTGTCCTCCAGATCCTTGATAAGAGCAAGCTGGGCTTCATCTTTCGCTGTAATGCGAAGCACCTGATGCCTGCGAAAAGAGAACCACAATGTTTTATATCCTT
The DNA here is from genome assembly GCA_963678695.2 of Diplodus puntazzo. NCBI lineage: Eukaryota > Metazoa > Chordata > Actinopteri > Spariformes > Sparidae > Diplodus > Diplodus puntazzo. Next base: position 13,678,742 of record OZ023161.1, on the reverse strand, counting down.
TTACTCAGTATGCCAGACCAAGAAACAGGTTGGCTCACACAGGATGCGGTTAGATTTCTCAAGGCTGGCTGGTTCAGTGGAGCAGAGTGATAATTCAGGTGTTGTTAGTTTGGTTGGTTCTACTGTTTGACTGGCACAGCAAAGCCCTTACCAGGGTTTAGGGCTTTATTACCAATGTGGCATTGGAAACATTGAATATAACCAAACTGAACATCTGAATGTATAGAAAGGAAGTATTTATACATGCAAAATTGTGAATTATCTGAATTATATGAATGATGTCCAAATGAACCAAACTCTTTCTCCACCAATACCTGGTGGGAACGTTTATATCAGAAATGTGCCGCAGGTTAAAACGCCATGAGTGAGTGAAAATATCTGACACATAATATTAATTTGGTTTCAACACACCTAGCTTAAGAGTTTTTGCGGTGTGGAGGTGAGTGAATACAAAAGACTGCAGCATCAGGAGGAAACAGAATAGCTCAGTCTGAGGATTGCTACTAGTGTTTCTTTTATGGGGTTGTTACAACCAAAAAACAGTGATTTTTTATTAAATTGAGTTTTTGGACTGTTTTGAATGTATTTTTCAAACATTTCAGTGCCGTAAACAAAATTTCAACCCCCTCACCTCACCATAGTATGATGGTGTAGGCAGAAATCCCAAAGACAGACACTCAAAAACATCAAATTAAATGCAGAGTATGTGATTTTTAATGCGAAGGGTTTCTCAGTCAAAACAAAACGAAATACCTAACCATCATAAGTATGGTGGGATTATGGGAGTAGTTGTCTTTATTGTTAATCAACCACCGCTGTTATTGAAAAACTATCTATCTTGTAATATCTTATTTGCGCAAAGGTCAAAATCACGGGGGGCAGGGGGGTTCATATGATATGCACTTGTTTTAATTAAAGATGCGGAACAATGTGTTTTTAAGTTTCTAAAGATTGGTTCCCCCCTCACTCTGAGTGGTTTGGTCCACTGCCAATCAACCCACACCTCACACTAGTGTTGCCAACTTAGCAACTTTATTGCTATATTTAGTGAGTTTTCAGACCCCTCTGGCAACTCTTTTTCAAAAAAGCGACTAGCGACAAATTTAGCGACTTGTTTTGGTATTATTGGAGACTTCCTTTCCTTTCCTTTCCTTTCCTTTCCTTTCCTTTCCTTTCCTTTCCTTTCCTTTCCTTTACTTTCCTTTCCTTTCCTTTCCTTTCCCTTGAAGTGACAGGAGAGGCGATCAAATGAAATGCACTGTTGATTTGAATCCAATTTTAAACCTTGCTGGAAACATTTGGGAAAATGTCAGTACACACCTCAAAAGATATAACAACGCTCTTTTAATGCAGAAATGTAACATATCATATCTTTATGACTAGATACCACAGAGGGTAACGCGAAAAGAAAAGTCACATTGTGCATCATGCATGCGCATAGTTTCCTGTGCTGCTCTTGTAAACTTCCCCAGAAAAATAAAAGCATTGCATTTATTGTGAAAGGGGAGTTATTGTATCACAGGTATCTGAACCAGTTTATATTACTATAACTGGATATTTTCTGTTAAAAAGGGGACGATAAACGGACTGAAATCTTATTCCGTGCTATACATACCTTACTCATACACTGTAATTTCACATTCATGCACACATACATATAAAGAGATCACTTACAACCTGCAGGCCCAACTTACCCCTCAAATGTCTCCTTGCCGAGAACGGCCACGAACAGCGCGGCGAATGCGAGCAGCCCCCTCATCCTGACCAACAGTGTGAACCTGGCGGGGTGCAAACGCAGGCTTTTATATCTGAGGGTTCCAGTTTAAGTGTCAAACCACGTGTCAGAAGCTGGTCCTGTTCTCTCATCAGCCTGAAAATACCAGACCACAAGTTGCACCATATATGTTTTTGACATACAGTATCTGAAATTGCATTCAGTTCAAAAGAAAAGGGAAGGTTGCTTCAGGTATTGGTTTCCCTTGTAGGAACCAGGTTCCTTATTAAGTTCAATTTCATTATATACCAAAATGGCCGATTACGGCACGGTTAAAACGTTGTATTTTTTTGTATCAAGCATCTTTTTTTTAAAGCCTGGAACGTCCCATTGAGATATAAGATCTCTTCTCACAAGGTCAAGCTGGCAATTAAGCAGTTTCACATAAAACAAAACAGTTTACACATGTTTGGACACATACAACCCAATAAGGAAACTGAAGAGAGAGTAGGAAAGCAGGCTATACAACTCCAGTCAAAGTTTATGTAAAACAGCGACATATTTCTCTCAGGGCTGATGCACTCAGCAATACCTTATATGTGAGAAGCTGCATGGAACCAGAGAATATTACAAATATGTTATTATTATATTATGACTATCAGGTTGTATTTCACAATCCATCTCTTTGTTGGGACCCACAGATGAAGTCATTCACTGTGGATATCAAAATAGACTCTGAACTGAACTCAGTTTCCCAGAATTTCCCAGTAGTCACACCTAGGTGTAAATTCAACTTTGAGCTACAGTGGGTCAGGATGACAGACCCCCTCTTACCAGATAGTCAAAACTCTTTCCTTGGTTCTCTCTCCTCTCACAATGACGTAAACATGAAGTGCTGATCTAAACTCAGTTTACAGCTCAAGATGGTATCTCACTGCTCAACAGGAAGCCTTGGCCATCCACCGAGTTTCAGCTTCCTGTTTACTGTCAGTGCAAGTTTAAATTCAAACCAGCAGCTGTGATACATGTACTGTGAACTCTGCATGTTTGCAGAGAAACACTTAGACATGACACAACATGAGAACTCAGAGTGCAAAAATGCACATCTGGTGCTTACGAAGCACTTGTAAATGAGATATCCATGAAAAAATGTGACAACAACACTAACAACCAGAAACCCCACATAGAACACTCAGTACTAACGTTAATATCCAGCTTTCAAATTCTACTTCTACTTACAGTCACATTTTGGTGGGTATGGTCATCAAGACTGTTTAAATATTGAGCAATAGACATCAGATAACATTTTGTACATCTCACAATCACTCTTAAAATACAGTTCTTTCCTCTTATACCTTTTAACAAAAGAAAAATGTTTTTTCACACATTTGAGCATGTAATCATTCAGAGATAGCAGCAAGCAGGGGCGCCGCCAGGTTAGGACGATTCCAAGGGCCCGGCACTGACAGGGGGCCCTTTGAGACATGGGCAACCTATACAAGGGCCCAACTAGATTTTTTTTCATGGGGCCCAAAATCCCTGGCGGCGCCCCTGGCAGCAAGTATTCAATAAGTAATGATCCTCGACATTACTCACTAATTCGACATCCCCCGCTGTGCATGCCACGTAGCTGTTGCTTGTGTCTCACAATAGTAAACTAAGATTGACACAAAAGTGACAGGATGATATTGGAAACAAAACAGGAAAGAAGTTTCAGTCTGTGTCACAGCTAATCATATACTCCAATTTTATTCATTAATGGGTACAACTATCTCAGAAAGCCAGGTTAAGATTGATTGATTGCGATCTTAGTAATGTGAGTTTTAAGAGGCTGGAAAATGATAAAATAAAGACAGGTGTGAAATGCAAAAGAAGAAAAATGATGAAACTGCAGGGTTTTTTTCAGCTTGCACATTTATTTGTGTGTTTGTGGTTTTGGATGATGGTGTAATCAGTCTTAAAAATGGTGACATTTGCCAACAATCTCCTCTCTCCTGGGATCACCACTCATAATCACACACACACTTAATAGGCGTTCTTGTAGGCGTGATCCATGATGGCCATCAGAGCCAGCCAAGTTTCCTGGGCGGTGGGGATGATCTGATTGGCAGGCAGGATGAAGCCATAACGACCGGTGTCCCTCAGCTCGAAGGTGTAGGAGTACTTGATGCCCTGGTTGTAGGTCCAGTCAATGGTGCCACCGCTGGCTGGGTCTAAAAGTGAAACAGGTATTACTTGTGATATATTCATATAAAATACCATATTATTAACATCTGATTCCTTAATGTACAACTCGCTGTCTCAACAGAACTTCTACTGGTTTCCAATAGGTCTGGTTTAATAAACATTTAAAAACTATGTAGAACTGAAATATTTCTAACTTTGGTGACAGAAGACACTTTTTTTACAAAATTTCACAGCTGGTTTGTGAGCTTACTGAAGATGTGTTTCAAGCTATATGAGCCAAGTTCGAAAAGGGCTTGTTTGTATTTAGCTTTTAGATTGAAAAATTAGATTGTTAATGATTATCCCATTAAATAAGGGATTAAAGTACTAATTATACTTCTGCAGTTACGAAAATAAGGTTATTTTGACTGATATACAGTATCAAATGTGATAAGATAAACAGAATTTATATTATAAGCAGTCTGGTTGAAACTTACAGATGGTGTCGATGATGCTACCATATCTGTAACGAGTACCGTACAGGGAGGCCAGGTCAGTAATCGCCTTCTTAGCCAGACTGTGCTGTGGGAAGAGATTACCATGATCACATATGAACTTCTATTCGTAGTTTCTCACATTACTGTTGCAAAATATAACATTTTTAACATTACAGGTGAACATTCACAAGGACTGAGACCCTGATGAGCCCAGAGAAGAGATCCACACTCGGTTTGTGATCATGAAAAAAAAAAAAAAGACCTGGATGAAGAAGTCATAAAAGTCAAAGAATGTGATTTTTACCAGCTCAGCTTCGTCCTTGGTTGGAGTACTGGTGTAGCCGTAGGGATACAGGAGCATCTGGGAATAGGAATGGATGGAGACGAAGGACTTGAGGTTACCGTGGGACCTCACAAAGTCAACAATGGACTTGACCTCAGACTCAGAGTTAGCACTTGGTCCACGGTAAGTCTCGGAGCAGGGGTTGCTGCTGGCACCAGGTTCTACAAAAAGGGTGACGACAGTGTCAGAGGAACTGCAAAAAAAATTAAAATAAATGCCACGTGAGGTTTCTGGATGGCAACACATTCTGGTCTTTAATTCAACTCAGTGTAAATTTAACCTATTCATCCTTGTGTAAGTTAGGGAATGCAGACAATATGGGGCTCACAGCTCCAAGGGACCTTGGAGTCAGCATTCAGCTGTGTGTAGGTCAAAGGTTAGCAGGAGACAAGGCCACTATAGGGACTAAAATGGAGCCTGACTCCTATGTCAGATAGAGGGAGATATCTAAACGTGTACATCTCCAGGAAAGGATAGAGGGGTCATTTAGGTAATTTTGGAGCACAAGACCCAAGGAGTGACAGTAACAGATTTAGCCATTTATGGGAGATGAGCAGAGAGATAGGCCAACTCCTTTTTTAGTTGATTGGACAGATGGACCCTCAACCCACCACAGTGACCAATTAGAAGTAGGCAGGTACAGCCCAAGGGACTTTAAGAAGGCTCACGAGTAGAGAATCGGGGGTGGCATTTCGGTAGAGATCGAGCAGAGGGCGAAGCCGTTTGGCATTACCTTCGCCATAGATTTGAGAACTCCAGAGGGCGGCCACACTCTGAATTTGGACGCTGGCTAGAAGAACTGTTTCAATAAAGACTGCTCTATCATCCACCCAGCCATGCCTCTGCAGAATTCTTTTATCATCAAACTACACGCCAACACCTTTAAGGAAAGAGCCCAGAAACTACACATGCTCTATAACCACCCTGTGAACACTTTGTTCTTTAGATACAAGTATTTCCAAAAAGTGTCTGTGAGTCAGTCCTCTGCATATTGGAAAACAATTCCTGGCAAGTCTATTTAATTGTGAGGCCATATAGCCTGTAGCCCATCCTGTTTAAAGCCCCTGTAAGTAGGGACAAAAAAACATGGCACATTGGCACCATCTAGTGGTATAATCAAATATGACACTTGCAGACAGCAACACACGTCACTAAAATTCTACACATTGTAATTTTAAAGTTGAAATAAGCGGTACTGGATAGAGAGCTGGATGTTCAGTTTCATTTCCAGGTTTTCAAATTTCAACAAATCCGTATTTGCTAACCTAGGAATGAGACTCAACATTGAACTATCTTACATATTAGACCTTTAAATACAGGTCACAAAGGAAAATAAGTTAAGAATACGTGAGCTGGTCATTAATGATTTTAAAACAAAATAACAAAAAAAAACCCTCATTGATAATGAGAATGTGGTGCCTTGGTACAGTTCAGCTAGAAGGGAGAGAATCTACCTCCAAAACCAGCATCCCAGTTCCTGTTGGGATCGACTCCGACACAGCTTGAGCCAGGGTTGGGCTTCCTGGTCTTACGCCACATACGGTTCTGGAAACATCAGTGTAACTCATCACTGCTTGTCGTTTTTATATTATGGGTTAAGTCTTCCTTACATTATGTTTATGAAAATCTGATTTATTTATTTGTGCTTTATTTGGTTGCAATAGCCACAAATACACAGTAACAGATTTTCAGATTTAATTAGATGTATCTTTTGTATTTTTACTGAGCAAATGTGACATTTGAAACTACAAGGCTCTTGTTTTATCTGATATGACTGTGTACAGTAGTATTAGACTTTGAACCTAAACAGAGGTGTCGAAGCCTTTAAAAAATACCATTAATTATCATTAATCAAACACTTGAATATGGCAAGCCTGAGATACTCACTCTTGTTTGGGTGTAGGCGAAGCCATCAGGGTTGGTCATAATCAGGAGGAAGATATCCATCTTGTTGAGGATGGCGGTAAGGGCGGGGTCACTTCCATAAGCAGTCACAATCTACTCCCAGAGATGTAAAGAACACAATATTCACTGCAGTGAGTTAATGGTCAGAAGCAGCGGAGACGGTGAAGAAAAACCAAAAACATGAGATTTATCAAATTTGCACCTTTTTGGCGAACCAGGTGCCACTGGCCTGAGTGACCCACTCTCTGGAATGGATTCCAGTGTCAATCCAGAGACCGGGACGGTTGGTTCCACCAGTGCTGAACTAGTACATATGAACGAAAAGGTGGAGTCAAACAGGAGTCCATGCAAAGAATAAGTTAGTAAAAATACTTCAAATTAGATGGTGCCTTATGTTCTTTTATTGAAAAATAATTATAGAGTATTTGCTAGACTTTGTTTTATTCACCTTGAGCACACTCAGGGGACGTCCCTCGTAGCTCTGACCGATCACAATCTTGCTGACCAGGTTGGGATTCTCCCTCACCAGCATGTCCTGGAAGTTGTAGATCTAAACCAAAGACGAGATCCTGGTCTGTAGTTTCATGTGCATCACTTGAGTACAACATCATTATATATAGCACTGCCTGGAATTGGTTGAGTTTAAACCTGTTGTTGAAGTGCTATCATTTTGTGTTGCAACATAATAATGTAGTTAGAGGTCAGGTTCTCCAATCTCTGAAGCTGAATCTGTAGAGGGAGGTCTTTGGGGCTTGGTTGGCCCAGGGGTCTCCTAAAGCAGCAGACAGTTACCTCAAGCTGCCAGAAGGGCCACAGCTTCAGTGGCTGCCAAGGCAAAAAAATGCGTGTGGAAGGATTTGGATATAGACAAAAGAAGATACAGACAGGGAGTGCCCATTGGAAGTTCTCTGCAAGCTATCAGACGACTCACAAAGGGAAAGCAGAGCTTGGCTCAGGCTTGGTGAGAAGTTGTGTCCATACTCTCAGCAGGAAGTCAAAGTGGTTGTTGGGTTCCACTAGAGTTGTAACAATTCTGTTCTGCTCTTTTGCGGATGATGTGGTTGTAACGACGTCATCAACTGGTGACCTTCAGAATGAACTCTGGTGTGAGTCAAATGGAAAGTGGTTGGGATGGGGGTAAATGCTGCAAAGTAACTGTTTCTGCTGTAAAACTGTGGATTGCCTGGCAGCCCCAATGTAGGAATTATTCGGGGTCTTTTCCATGAGGGTAAAATGGAACTTAACTTTTGACAGGTGGATTTGTGTGCCATCAGCAGTAATGTGATCTTGGATGGGCCAGACCGCAGTGAAAAGAGAGCTGAGCTAGAATTGTTTTACCAGTCGATTTATATCCCAACCAAAGAGCTTTGACTACTGACCGAAATAATGAAATCTGAATAACAAGCAGCCGGGTGGCAGGGCTCAGCCTTAGAGATTGGAAGGAAGCTTAGAAAAGGGCCACTGCTCCTTTAAGTCAGTTTTGGTTCTATTTGAGCATTAAGTCAAAACCATTTAATTAAAGTTGTTTCTGGTAGTAAAGACAGTGGATACCAGTAGCTAGAGAGAGAGTGAGTACTAACCTCGCTGATGGTGTGGTAATTGGAATAGTCGAAGCTGTCAGTGGATCTGGGGCCAGCAGCACGAGCAGCAGCTTCCATCTCCTTCTGCTCCTCTTCCAGCAATGCCTGCACGACAGTAAAATCATTCATAAATGATTTCATGGACTTTTTTTGTGCAGGAAATGTAGCTTTGTTCCTTTTCCAGCCTGGCCCTGTACCTGCAGGTCTTCGATCATGGTGGCGTACTCAATTGCCTTAGTCTCCAGGTAAACTTTGACAGACTGCAGGCTGTGGAAGGGAACTCTGACATCCACAGGAGAGGCCACATCGGTCACTCCTCTCCAGAAGTCCAGCTGAGACAAAACACGGATATCATACAAGAAGTTAAGCCTAATCACTTTTCAATATTCATACAGTGCTTGGAACAAAGAGGTTTGCTGTAAAAAGGAGATCAAGATAATAAAGAAAAGGGTGTCACTTGAGTGAAGCTTTGAATTATTGTAAATGGATGTTAAATGACCTCGAAGTGGATCATGTCCTCCAGATCCTTGATAAGACCCAGCTGGGCTTCATCTTTCGCAGTAATGCGAAGCACCTGATGCCTGTGAAAAGAGAACCACAATGTTTTATATCCTTTTACTCAATATGCCAGACCAAGAAACAGGTTGGCTCACACAAGATGTGGTTAGATTTCTCAAGGCTGGCTGGTTCAGTGGAGCAGAGTGATAATTCAGGTGTTTGGTTTGGTTGTTTTTACTGTTTGACTGGCACAGCAAAGCTCTTACCAGGGTTTAGGGCTTTATTACCAATGTGGCATTGGAAACATTGAATATCACTGAACTGATTATCTGAATGTATAGAAATGAAGTATGTATACATGCAAAATTATTAATTATCTATATAAATGAAGTCTAAATGAATCAAACTCCTTACACCTGGTGGAAACCTTTATATCATAAATGTGCTGCAAGATAAACCGCCATGAGTGAGTGAAAGAATCTGACACCTAATATTAATCTGGTTTTAACACACCTAGTTTGAAAATGTTTGCACACATTAGCAATAGAATCAGAGAGTGTGGAGGTGAGTGTGAAAGACTGCCACATCAGGAGGAGGCAGAATAGCTCATTCTGAGAATTGCTACTAGTGTTTCTTTAAAGTGTTGTTTCAACCAAAAAAACAGTGTCCGAGATTTTTCATTAAATCAAATAACATTTTTGGACAGTTTTGAATGTATGGAAGTCGCATATAAAATTTCAACCCCCTCACCTCACAATAGTTTGATGGTGTTGGCAGAAATCTCAAAGACAGACACTCAAAAACATCAAATTAAATGCAGTATGTAAATTGTAATGCTAGGGGTTTCTCAGTCCAAATAAAACAAAAGACCTAGGTAGTGTGGGATTATGGGAGTAAGTTGTCTGTATTGTTAAACAACCACCATTTCTGATCATAAATATCTATATTATCTTAGTATTGTTTTAAAGTTGTATTTGTGCACAAACAAAAGTCACAGTGGGGGCAGGGGGGTTTGGATAATATGCAATGAAAACTGGTTCCCCCCCTCCATATGCCTCACAGTGGTTTGGTCCAATGCCAATCAACACACCTCACACACCTGTCTCTGTGAAGTGTCTCTCAGGGTTGTAAGTACTATTTTGCAAAGTTATCTTTAAAGAAAGGTGCTATTTTTTTCTTGTCACAAAGTTTTATGTTTAAGCACCAAACATGCTTGGTTTGATTTAGAAAAAGGGTTTTGGCTTGAAAAGTTGCTCTTAAGAAATTTTTTTTTTATTGTCCTATTGTCTCCAATAGCCCGGTGAAATATCCTCACTTATACCGGTGTTATGAAGTGACAGCCTGTCGCTGACAGGACAGGTGACCCAGTGAAATGCACCATTAATTTGTTGGAAACATTTGGGAAAATGTCAGTACACACCTATAAATATATAGCAAAGCTCATTAATGCAGAAATGTTACATATCATATGTTTATGACTAGATACCACAGAGGGTAAAGTGAATAGAAAAGTCACACTGTGCATCATGCATGCACATTGTTTCCTGTGATGTTTTTGTAAACTTCCCCAGAAAAATAAAAGCATTGCATTTATTGTGAAAGGGAAGTTATTGTATAACAGGTATCTGAACCAGTTTATATTACTATAACTGGACATTTTCTGTTAAAAAGAAACAGACTAGAATCTTATTCCGTGCAATTACTCATACATTGTAGTTTCACATTCACGCATACATACATACATACATAAAGAGATCACTTACAACCTGCAGGCCCAACTTACCCCTCAAATGTCTCCTTGCCGAGAACGGCCACAAACAGCGCTGCGAATGCGAGCAGCCCCCTCATCCTGACCAACAGTGTGAACCTGGCGGGGGTTGAAAGCAGGCTTTTATATTTGAGGGTGCCAGTTCACGTGCCAAACCATAACCTTGCTTAAGGTGATGGAGGTGTGTCAGCAGCTGGTCCTGTTCCCACATCAGCCTGAAGATACCAGACCACAAGTTGCACAGTATATGTTTTTGACATATCCGAAGTTGCGTTCACTACATGTTAGGACACATACAACACCTTAAAGCAACGTAAAAGAGTGTAGGGATGCAGGCTATACAAGCACAAACCATATGGCTTTCCAACTAGGACTCAAAGATTATGTAAAACAACAACACATTTCCTCAAGACCTTTAAAGGGGTTCACAGATTGGAGCGCTGCTAAAGTTATGGTGTTTTATAGCTCATCCCACGCTCTAGTTAAACTTGGGGGCATTTTAGAGAATCTGTTTTGTAGATCCGTGCTATAGTTGAAATGACAAAAGGGTGAAAATACATGTCAGTTTACCCAAACAATGTCAACATGTATATTTTTGTTTGCTAAAGATTCACATTAAACAATGGTGAATGCATGTTACAAATCATAAAATATATATTTAAGAGATTACTGTGCACACATTTCTTTCGAACCTCAAATAGAAAGTTTTTTTTTAGACAGAAGGAGCTACAATAGTAAATAATAATACAGAGTAAAAACTGGAGATTGATACTTTTTTATGATTAAATAAAATTGATGAAAGCAGCGAGAATTGTGAGAAGCTGCATGGAACCAGAATTATTACAGATATTTTATTAATCTGTTATGACTGTCAGGTTGTATTTCACAATTAAACTCTCGTAAGATTTATTTTAATGTAAAATGTCTTTGTAGCACAAAAACGGATTCTGCTTATCGTTTGTGTCGAATAAAAACACCTTTTTCATGCCATAGTATTCACTTTTAAACATTTAGGGTAATTTCTTCATCAATTAACCTTTTGTTGTCAGATTTTAGGAGCTTTAACTGTAAGTTTACTCAAAACATTATGGTCTCAATGATTCTTTGTTTGATTTTATGTCTGACCTTCACAACATGTCTTTATGTCATATACTATATTTTGTAAATGTGTCACTGTCACTTATTCCAGCTGTTATTGTCATGCAACAGTTGAAAAATGAATGAAAAGCAACAACACAATGAAGTAGGCATGAAGTTTACAGCTCAAGATGGTATCTCACTGCTCGACAGGAAGCCTTGGCCGTCCACCGAGTTTCAGCCTCCTCTTAACTGTCGGTGCAAAACTGCACTTGGCGAGCAGATTATGGACTAAATTCAAACCAGCTGCTGTGATACATGTACTGTGAACTCTGCATGTTTGCAGAGAAACACTTAGACATGAGACAACATGAGACGTCAGCGTGCAAAAAAATGTCACATCTGATGCTTACGCAGCATTTCAAAATGGGATATCCACCAAAAAATGTGACACCAACACTAACAACCAGAAACCCCACATGGAAATAACACTCAGTACTAATAGTAATATCCAGCTTTTGAATTGTACTTCTACATACAGTCACATTTTCATGGGTATAGTCATCAAGAATGTTTAAATATTGAGCAATAGACATCAGATAACATTTTCAACATTTCTTTGGATAATTTCGAAAATGCAGTTCTTTCCTCGTATACCTTTTTATGTCATTAAATGTTTATCACACATTTGAGCATGTAATCGTTCAAAGATAGCAGGAAGTAGGCAATAAGTAGAGATCCTCGACATTACTCACTAATTCGACATCCCTCTGCTGTGAATCTCCCAAGTTTGTGTTATGCAACCCAGCTGATAAGGACACTGCAGAGGAAAAGTAAAGAGACAGAGGCCGAGACTGAGTCAGGTGTGGAAAACACCTGCTAGCGGGTTTCTGATTCGCAGAGACTTACAGTGAAGCAGGCATCTTGTTTGTCTACATCCATGTGTGTTGCTACACTGGAACAGGAGCTCCTACCCGCTCGGTTTAAGCATCACTGAAAGCTATCATCGACAGACGTATATAAATTCTCTTTTCGTCACAGTGAGACAGCATTTTGAGAACATATAACTTCCTTTTTTTATGTGCTCTTTTCTGGTGAAGAATGTGTTCAAGGAATATGTTGAGAAATAGGAGTTCTATATATTGATATAGTGATTTAGAGGAATACAGAAAAATAAAACATTCAATTGACTATTTAGCGCGTAAAGGTCCAGTGTGTAGGATTTAGCATTTAGCAGTGAGGTTGTAGATGAAAACCAACTGAATAACCTTCACCTCACCGTCCCTTTCCAAGTGTGAATGATGCTATAAATTGCCCTCTCTAAAGCCAAGTGTTTGGTATGTCTGTTCTTGGACACTGTAGGAGCATGACGGTGCATCATGGTGGACGCTGTGGAAGAAGACCCGCTCCCACTGTAGATGAAGAAAAACAATTCTTAGTATCATGTGATTAAACACAAATAAAAACATTCTGTTTATCAAATGTAATTTCTGCCAATAGATCCGTCTCAAATCCTAAACAATGGACCTCTAATAGATATTAAGACATGACATTGTTTCCATGGAACAGCAGAGAAGTAATATAATCCAGCTGGACAAACAATTGTGGGTCCAGTTTGAGCAGTGACCACAATTATACTTTGAAGCTACAATCCAGAACTTTAACTACATCATAACTAAAGGCAAATCTAATGAACAGTTGGGAAAGTCTTTGATTGTGTGGTCGTTGCTATGCAGTCAGAATGTGTGCAGCAATCCGAAGGAGGACATACCGTATTTATTTTCTAAAGCAATGAAGTCAGAGAGCACCACCAATACGCAAACCCTGGCAGTGCCAGTGATGACCAACTGGTTATTATGTCAGAGCAATCGCTCTGCTTTGGTGTAACCCGGCCTTACAGAGGTACTGGTTAAAGCTGAAATAGGGAAGAGCACATTTCCAACTTACATGTCAGCATGCAATAAACAACCAGGATGAGAGGCATATCATTAAAGCTGGTGCCCAAGAATGAATGAGAGAATATAAGTAAAAAAGAAAATAACTGTTCGCATGCCAATGAATGTGCAGTCCAACTCTGCCTCTGATCTACTGCTTGTTATGCCTTCACTTTAATGAGTTTAGCCGGTCTAACAGTGACTGTACACATCGACAGATGTTATTGTATCCAGGATGCGAGGTCTGTCATAACTGTGTGTCTTGAAGGCCAAATCAAGTGACGACACGTAAAGCATAACTCTACACTCCACTGTGTTTCTGGTCGTTTGCTGCCAGCATTGCTGGCAGTGCTGATAGTAATCCAGTCTGATCACTGGTGTGTACCTGAGTGAATTCCTTTAAAGAAAAGTCACAAAAAAGGGTCAGTTTGCTCCAAAAGGCGTGTTTTTCTGATCCCAACTGATGAACAAAAAGCAGTAGTTTTTATTATTATCATTTAAAGGCAATATTAGGGAAATATCAGGGTTGGAAGTAATTAATTACAACTACTCAAAATTCTGTCATTAAGTAATTTGTACTTAACACATTACACCATGTCATCTATTCAGTTACCTTTAAGATTATAGTTGAGCACTGAGAACAATTTGAATTTATATCTTTCATCCGCATTTTTCGGGCCTATTTTGTTTGGAGAGTGACCATGACCACTGAGTGGAACAAAGCAGGAGTTTGGGACTGATTTAGACTGCAAAATGGGGAAATTTGTTTGTCCCAGCAGCCAAACGACAGGATATTACAAAGGACAAAAACCAATAACAAAAAAGACGATATACTTATAAAGGTAAAAAACAGAATAGATGTATATACATATAAACATGATATAGTGCAAAATTAACAGCAGTGAATTCTACTTCTACAGTCACATATTCATGGGTACAGTCATCAAGAATGTTTAAACAATGTTCTTTCCTCTTATACCTTTAACAAGAAAAAGATGTTTTTCACACATTTGAGCATGTAGTCATTCAAAGATAGCAGCAAGTATTCAATAAGTAATGATCCTTGGGTCCTCCGCTGTGCATGCCACGTAGCTGTTGCTTGTGTCTCACAACAGTAAACTAAGATTGACATAAAAGTGACAGAATGAGATCGTAACAAAACATGTTCCACTCTGATTCACAGCTATTCATATATTTTATTTTTATTTATTAATGGTTCCAAAATTTCTCCAACAATCGGGTAAGATGATTGATGGCTATCTTGGTAAAGTGATCTTTAAGAGGCTGGAAAATGATAAAATAAAGATAGTTGTGAAGTGCAAAAGAAGGAAAATGATGTGTGTTTATATTTAGAAGGTTTTATCTCATTAAGAAATGGAAACTGCAGGTTTTTTTCAGCTTGCACATTTATTTGTATGTTTGTGGTTTTGGATGATGGTGATATCAGTCGTAAAGATGGTGACATTTGCCAACAATCTCTTCTCTACTGGGATCACCACATACACACACACACACACACACACACACACACACACACACTTAGTAGGCGTTCTTGCTGGCGTGATCCATGATGGCCATCAGAGCCAGCCAAGTCTCCTGGGCGGTGGGGATGATCTGATTGGCAGGCAGGATGAAGCCATAACGACCGGTGTCCCTCAGCTCGAAGGTGTAGGAGTACTTGATGCCCTGCTGGTAGGTCCAGTCAACGGTGGTGCCACTGGCTGGGTCTACAAGTGAAACAGGTATTAATTGTGATATATTCTTATAAAATACCATATTATTAACATCTGACTCCTTAATGTACAACTCGCTGTCTCAACAGAACTTCTACTGGTTTCCAATAGGTCTGGTTTAATAAACTTTTAAAAACTATGTAGAACTGAAATATTTCTGACTTTGATACCTACAGCGGTAGTGTGACAGAAGACACTTATTTTACAAAATTTCACAGCTGGTTTGTGAGTTTACTGAAGATGTGTTTCAAGCTATATGAGCCAAGTTCTACAAGGGCTTGTTTGTATTCAGCTTTTAGATTTTATAGTGAGATTGTTAATCTATAATTATCCCATTAAATAAGGGATTAAAGTACTAATTCTACTTCTGCAGTTATGAAAATAAAGTTATTTTGACTGAGATACAGTATTAAATGTGATAAGATAAACTGAATTGATATTATAAGCAGTCTTGTTGAAACTTACAGATGACGTTGATGATGCTGCCGTATCTGTAACTAGTACCGTACAGGGAGGCCAGGTCAGTGATCGCCTTCTTAGCCAGACTGTGCTGTGGGAAGAGATTACCATGATTACATATAAATGTTCTAGGTGAACATTCACAAGGACTGAGACCCTGATGAGCCCAGAGAAGAGATCCAAACTCAGTTTGTGGTTATGAAAAATACAATAAGGCCTGGATGAAGAAGCCATAAAAGTCAAAGAATGTTATTTTTACCAGCTCAGCTTGGTCCTTGGCTGGAGTACTGGTGAAGCCGTAGGGGTACAGGAGCATCTGGGAGTAGGAATGGATGGAGAGGAAGGACTTGAGGTTACCGTGGGACCTCACAAAGTCAACAATAGACTTGACCTCAGACTCAGAGTTAGGACTCGGTCCACGGTAAGTCTCGGAGCAGGGGTTGCTGCTGGCACCAGGTTCTACAAAAAGGGTGACAACAGTGTCAGAGAAACTGCAAAAAAATAAAAATAAATGCCATGCTCTATAACCATTCTGTGAACACTTTGTTCCTTAGATACAAGTATTTCCAAAATGTGTCTGTGAGTCAGTCCTCTACATGCTGGAAGACAATTCCTGGCAAATCTATTTAATTGTGAGGCCATATAGCCTGTAGCCCATCCTGTTTAAAGCCCCTGTAAGTAGGGGGAAAAAAAAATTCACATTGGCATCATCTGGTGGTATAATCAAATACGACACTTGCAGACAGCAACGCACATCACTAAAATTCTACACGCTGTAATTTTAAAGTTGAAATAAGTGGTACTGGATAGAGAGCTGGTTGTTGAGTTTCATTTTAAGGTTGTCAAATTTCAACAAATCTGTATTTGCTAACCTAGGAATGAGACTCAACATTGAACTATCTTACATATTAGACCTTTAAATACAGGTCACAAAGGAAAAAAAGTTAAGAATACGTGAGCTGGTCATTAATGATTTTAAAACAAAATAACAAAAAAAAACCCTCATTGATAATGAGAATGTGGTGCCTTGGTACAGTTCAGCTAGAAGCGAGAGAATCTACCTCCAAAACCAGCATCCCAGTTCCTGTTGGGATCGACTCCGACACAGCTTGAGCCAGGGTTGGGCTTCCTGGTCTTACGCCACATACGGTTCTGGAAACATCAGTGTAACTCATCACTGCTCGTCGTTTTTATATTATGGGTTAAGTCTTCCTTACATTATGTTTATGAAAATCTGATTTATTTATTTGTGCTTTATTTGGTTGCAATAGCCACAAATACACAGTAACAGATTTTCAGATATAATTAGATGTATCTTTTGTATTTTTACTGAGCAAATGTGACATTTGAAACTACAGGGCTCTTGTTTTATCTGATATGACTGTGTACAGTAGTATTAGACTTTGAACCTAAACAGAGGTGTCGAAGCCTTTGAAAAATACCATTAATTATCATTAATCTAACTCTTGAATATGGCAAGCCTGAGATACTCACGCTTGTTTGGGTGTAGGCGAAGCCATCAGGGTTGGTCATAATCAGGAGGAAGATATCCATCTTGTTGAGGATGGCAGTGAGGGCGGGGTCACTTCCATAAGCAGTCACAATCTACTCCCAGAGATGTAAAGAACACAATATTCACTGCAGTGAGTTAGTGGTCAGAAGCTGCGGAGACGGTGAAGAAAAAACAAAAACATGAGATTTATCAAATTTGCACCTTTTTGGCGAACCAGGTGCCACTGGCCTGAGTGATCCACTCTCTGGAATGGATTCCAGTGTCAATCCAGAGGCCGGGACGGTTGGTTCCACCAGTGCTGAACTAGTACAAATGAACGAAAAAGGTGGAGTCAAACAGTAGTCCATGCAAAGAATCAATGAGTAAAGATACTTCAAATTAGATGGTGTCTTATGTTCTTTTACTGAAAAATAATTATAGAGTATTTGCTAAATTTTTTTAATTCACCTTGAGCACACTCAGGGGACGTCCCTCGTAGCTCTGACCGATCACAATCTTGCTGACCAGGTTGGGATTCTCCCTCACCAGCATGTCCTGGAAGTTGTAGATCTAAACCAAAGACGAGATTCTGGTCTTTAATTTCATGTGCATCACTTGAGTATAACATCATTCTATATAGCACTGCCTAGTCATGAGTGAGTTTAAACCTGTTGTTGAAGTGCTGTCATTTTGGGTTGCAACATAATAATGTGGCCAAACTTACTGAAAAACCACAATCGGTGAGCTGTGCATCCTTTAATGCAAATGATTTCTTAGATTTCTTTTGCAATAAAATTGATGAGATCAGAATCAAAATTAACTCATCATCTCTGGCTTCCGCGTTAAAGTTTATCAAAAAATATCCTTCTGCCAATTCTCAGTTCGTCTCAGCTCTAAACACTTTTGAAAATATCTCCCTTGACACACTGTCTAAAATTGTCTCATCCACAAAACCAACTACCTGTGTCCTGGACCCCTTTCCAGCAAAACTGTTTAAAGAATTGGGACCTACAATGTTGAATATTGTTAACTCATCACTCATGACCGGTGTTGTCCCTTCTAGTTTTAAGTCTGCTGTGGTTAAGCCTCTACTTAAGAAATCACACCTCGACCCAGGATCTCTAAATCGAGCACCGAGCGTTAGCACACCAGCTAATTTCTCGACCTCTTCACGGTTAGCACACCAGTTAACTGCCTCGACTCCCTGCCTGCACACCAGCTCGCGAGGAATGGAGGCTAAAACCCCTCACACCAGAGGACACGGAGACTCTGGAGCCCGGCTCTGTCGTTGCGGGAATAAGATATCGAGCAAAGATCCACACCAGATCTGCTCGAGCTGCCTGGGGCTGGAACACGCCCGGCTAGCTATCGACGTCCCCGGCTCGTGTCAACACTCTGCGGTGTTCACTATCAAGAGTCTCCGCAGACGGTTAGCCCGCCAAGCTAGCTTGTCTGGACATGACCCCTATCTCCCTTCCGACGGCGCTGCCGTCCGAGCCGGAGAGGAGACGGGGGTCGTTGCGGTGGCGACGCCGGAGGCTTGCGCCAGCTGGGGCTCCCAGCTCGACCTAGTCACGGATCCCCCACCGGAGGAAGACGTCCTGGAACTGGACTACGTGGACTATGATGATGATTGTGCCTCGGAACTCCTCATATCAGAGGATGAAGAGGAGGACGACATCTTCATCACTTGGCCTCCGTCGCCTCTCGGGATGGAGATGAGAGTAGCACACCAGCTTCTCCCATCCACAGCTCGGACATGCTCGACGTGTGCAAATGCGCGGCTGCCCGGCTGGCCATCCCCTGGCCCGCTGTCGTAGCTGAGACCACCAGATTCCGCTACGAGGGGAAGAAATTGCCCTTGGCCAAGAGTGTGACGAAGCAACTTCTCCCCGTCTTCCCAAAGCTGCTGGATGAGGTGGCGCGCTCATGGAGAGACCGCCCTTACAGCAGCAGGAGCCCGATTCCCGGAGCCTCGTCCCTCGACTGTGAGGTGATTGAGAGCCGGGGTCTGCTCCGCATGCCTCCGATGGAGCCACTCGTTGCAGCGCACCTTCACCCACAGGTGTCAGCAGTGTCCTCCCGGAGCCCCAGCCTGCCATCCAAGTCCGACCGTTTTCAGTCAGCTCTGACTGAAAAGGCTTACAAGGCAGCAGCGCTTTCGGCCAGAGCGCTCAATGTCCTCTCCCTGCTCACGGCTGATCAAGCGGAGTTATGCGAGGATTTTGCGCAAACTCAAGACCCAGTCGCGTGGGAGGAGATACCGGTCATCACCGACCTGTGTCTCCGTGTCCAATGCTGCGCGGTCCAGGCCACAGGAAGAGCGATGGGAACTATGGTTCTGCAGAAACGAGCGCGGTGGCTCAACCTCGCCAACCTGTCAGACAGAGAGAAGGACGATGTCTGGACATGCCCATTGTCCCGGAGGGGGATTTTTGGTTCCGCGTTGGCCTCGATGCAACGGTGGTGTGAAGCCAAGAAGAAGAAGGACGAAGCTCTCCAGCTCCGTCTCCCTCGAAAAGCCCCAGCTCCCTCTCCGCCTGCACAGCGCAAGAGCTTCGCGCAGGCTGTTTCCCAAGTTTCTCAGTTTAAGACAGCTAAGCTGCCGAAACCCCAGCCCGCTCCACCTCCCCTGCCTGGTCGGGCCGGCTGGTCCAAGAAGCCCTCGGCCTCGGCCGCAGCTCCGCCGGCACAGCCCGCGCAAGCTGCCCAGGCCAGGAAGAAGAAGAGAGCCGCCTGACCGCGCCTCTCTCCACCGGTGATGCAGCTGGAAGTTCCCCGTTCTCCAGCTCCACCTGTTTGGCTTTCGAGCGTGCACCTGAGGGCCTCCCACGCCCCCATCTCCCAGCTGCCACGGACCGTGCCAGAACAAGCCAGGAGAGACAGACATTTGACAGCAGAGGGTTCAGCGGTTGCCCCTCTCTCATGTCCACAAGCACGCACACACACACACACATGTTTTCGTAAGAAAAATAAATTGTGTCCAGCTGCCGCATCCAGGCCGAGGGCCGAGGGCGCAGCTAATAAAAAAAGCCAAAACTATCAAAATAAGCAGCGCGGTGGCGACACCTGCTGTCCCCCCTCGGCAGAAGGCCACGGCCTTCCCCGGGCCGGGGACGGTGAAGTCCCCGCCACCGCGCTGTCCCCCGGGGCGAAAATGCAACGCTCCGCCCCGGGGGGTTTTCACTGCTCCGCCAAGAGAGAGCGCCACCGCACCACGGCTGGGGCCTCTCACGGTGGAGGAGCTGCGTTGTGTGTCCACAATGTTAGCGGTGCTCCTCTCCTTGAAACATTTCCTCCCGTCTCTCATGGGCCATCATGTCCTGGTGAGGACGGACAACACAACGACGGTGGCGTACATCAACCGTCAAGGGGGGTTACGCTCCTGTCAGTTGTACATGCTGGCACACAGACTGATCCTGTGGAGCTGCGGTCGTCTCCTCTCTCTGAGAGCGACGCACGTCCCAGGAGCCCTGAACACAGGCGCGGACCTGTTGTCCAGGGGGGCGCCAGTATACGGGGAGTGGACGATACACCCGGAAATTGTGGAACAGATACGGTCAGGCCGCGGTGGATCTGTTCGCGTCGAGAGAAAACGCGCAGTGCGCGCTGTTTTACTCCCTGCGCAGCATGGATGCTCCCCTCGGCACAGACGCACTAGCGCACGCCTGGCCGCACAAGCTTCTTTACGCGTTCCCTCCGCTGGCCCTGATACCCCCAACTCTGTCCAGAGTGAGGGAACACGGCTACGCGCTGATTTTGATAGCTCCGCATTGGCCCGCTATGCACTGGCTGGCGGAGATATATCGGCTCCTGTGCGCTCAGCCCTGGCAGCTCCCGCTGCGGCGGGACCTGCTATCACAGGGGGAAGGAACGCTTTTCCACCTGCACCCAGAACGCATAGCGTTGTGGGCTTGGCCCCTGAGCGGCTCAACCTGTCAGCTGTGGGACTCACACAGCTGCAGATTGATTTCCACCATACAAAGTGCTCGCACCTCCTCCACTAGGTCTCTGTATGACTGTAAGTGGAGAGTGTTTGAGGGGTGGTGTCACAGAAACGGCCACATTCCCTATCGGTGTCCAGTAGGGGTGATGTTGTCATTCTTGCAGGATCTGATTGACAAACGTAAAGCCTTCTCCACAGTTAAAGTGTACTTGGCAGCAATCGCCGCCTGTCAGGTGGGGTTTGGAAAGCAAACCGTGAGCCAGCACCCGCTAGTTTGCCGTTTCATGAAGGGAGCGCGTAGGCTTCTCCCCGTGTCCAGACCACTGGTACCACCATGGGATCTGTCTGTGGTTCTGGAGGGGCTTAAAGGCCCTCCCTTTGAGCCACTGGAGGGAGCAGACTTGAAACACGTGTCTCTCAAGACAGTGTTGTTACTGGCTCTGGCTACGGCTAAACGAGTTAATGACATCCATGCGCTTTCGGTTCATCCGTCATGCGCTCAGCTCTTCCCAGGAGATCTAAGGATGATTTTGAAGCCCAACCCGGCCTTTGTGCCTAAGGTAGTGGGCTCATGTTCTCCTATTGATCTTGTGGCTTTTGCTGCTTCACAAGGGGAGCAGCGGTCGCATGTGTTGTGTCAAGTACGTGCGGTGCGCACTTACATGGACAGGACGAATGGTTTCAGGAGGAGCGATCAGCTGTTCGTATCCTGGGCTAATCCTCATAGGGGGAAACCTATCACAAAGCAGCGCTTATCCCACTGGGTGGTGGAGGCGATTGCTTTGGCCTATACGAGTCAGGGTTTGCAGCCACCTGTGGGCCTGCAAGCGCACTCGACTCGGGGTTTGGCCGCATCCTGGGCCTTATTCAGGGGAGTCTCTGTTCAGGACATCTGTGCTGCAGCGAGTTGGTCCTCGCCTCTCACTTTTGTCCGTTTCTATATGCTGGACGTCTCCACTCCGTGCGTAGCACGTGCGGTTTTGCTGTCCTGATAGAAACAGAGTGTTTTTTCCCTGTAGGTTGGTGGACGCGAGATAAGCTTGTCTGGCAATACGGGAGCTACCACATCCCATAGTGAGACATCGAACGAAATATTATGAAAGAGAACTTTAGGTTATTTACATAACCCCGGTTCTCTGAGTAATATGAGTGAGATGTCTCACCAGACAACCCTTCTTGCTTAGGCGAGTGAGAAGAGGTGCTTATCTTGAATGACGTGCTCCCGTCCACATGCGCTATTTAAGGTAGACGGGACTACCTGAGGCGGACGGACACGTTTCACCAGCCAATCAGGATTGGCGTAATGAGATTAATGTTTCTGAGGGCTGCAGCGAGGCGTGCATCCCATAGTGAGACATCTCACTCATATTACTCAGAGAACCGGGGTTATGTAAATAACCTAGTCTCAGTTTGACAGGTGGATTGGTGTGCCATCAGTAGTAATTGTTTTACCAGTCGATTTACATCCCAACCTTCACCTGTGGTCAAGAGCTTTGACTACTGACCGAAATAATGAAATCTGAATAACAAGCAGCCGGGTGGCAGGGCTCAGCCTTAGAGATTGGAAGGAAGCTTAGAAAAGGGCCACTACTCCTTCAAGTCAGTTTTGGTTCTATTTTAAGGATTAAGTCAAAACCATTTAATTCAAGTTGTTTCTGGTACTAAAGATAGTGGATACCAGTAGCTAGAGAGAGTGTGAATACTAACCTCGCTGATGGTGTGGTAATTGGAATAGTCGAAGCTGTCAGTGGATCTGGGGCCAGCAGCACGAGCAGCAGCTTCCATCTCCTCCTGCTCCTCTTCCAGCAATGCCTGCATGACAATAACATCATTCATAATTGATTTCATGGACTTTTTTTGTGCAGTAAATGTAGCTTTGTTCCTTTTCCAGCCTGGCCCTGTACCTGCAGGTCTTCGATCATGATGGCGTACTCAATTGCCTTAGTCTCCAGGTAAACTTTGACAGACTGCAGGCTGTGGAAGGGAACTCTGACATCCACAGGAGAGGCCACATCGGTCACTCCTCTCCAGAAGTCCAGCTGAAACAAAACAAGGAAATACAAGAAGTTAAGCCTAATCACTTTTCAGTATTCATAAAGTGCTTGGAACAAAGAGGTTTGCTGTAAAAAGGAAATCAAGATAATAAAGAACTGGGTGTCACTTGAATCAAGCTTTAAATTATTGTAAGTTGATGTTAAATGACCTCAAAGTGGATCATGTCCTCCAGATCCTTGATAAGACCCAGCTGGGCTTCATCTTTCGCAGTAATGCGAAGCACCTGATGCCTGCGAAAAGAGAACCACAATGTTTTACATTCTTTTACTCAGTATACCAGACCAAGAAACAGGTTGGCTCACACAAGATGCGGTTAGATTTCTCAAGGCTGGCTGGTTCAGTGGAGCAGAGTGATAATTCAGGTGATTGGTTTGGTTGTTTTTACTGTTTGACTGGCACAGCAAAGCTCTTACCAGGGTTTAGGGCTTTATTACCAATGTGGCATTGGAAACATTGAATATCACTGAATATATAGAAATGAAGTAAATATACATGCAAAATGATCAATTATCTACATAAATTATGTACAAATTAACCAAACTCCTTATACGTGGTGGGAACATTTATGTCAGAAATGTGCTACAGGTTAAACCGCCATGAGTGAGTGAAATAATCTGACACCTCATATTAATCTGGTTTTAACAGTTTGAGAATTTTTGCACACATTAGCAATAGAATCAGAGAGTGTGGAGGTGAGTGTGAAAGACTAACGCATTAGGAGGAGGCAGAATAGCTCAGTCTGAGGATTGCGACTAGTGTTTCTTTAAAGGGTTGTTTTAACCAAATTACAAAAAAACAGTGTCTGAGATTTTTTGTTAAATTGAATTTTTGAACAGTTTTGAATGTATTTTTCAAACAAAAATTTTAAATAAAGTTTCAACCCCCTCACCTCACAATAGTTTGATGGTGTTGGCAGAAATCCCAAAGACAGACACTCAAAAACATCAAATTAAATGCAGAGTATGTAATTTTGAATGCTAGGGGTTTCTCAGTCAAAACAAAACAAAAGACCTAGGTAATATGGGATTATGGGAGTTGTTGTCTTCATGGTTTAGCAACCACCATTACTGAGCATAACTATCTATATTATCTTAATGTTTTAAAGTTGTATTTGTGCAAAGATGAAAGTCACGGTGGGGCCAGGGGGGTTTGGATAATATGCAATGAAAATGATATGTTTTTAAGTTTATAAAGATGGTTCCCCCCCCCCTCCATATGCCCACAGTGGTTTGGTCCACTGCCAATTAACCTGCACCTCATACATCTGTCTCTGTGAAGTGTCTCTCAGTGTTGTTCTGATGATTGGTGGCCCATAGTAAGTATATTTAGCAAAAGTTAACTTAAAGAAAGGTGCCATTTTTCTAGCACAAAAAACACTTGGTTTGGTTTTAAAAAAAAAAGAAAACAGTGTTTTGGCTTGAAAAATTGCTCTTTAGAAAGTTTACTTTTTCTTTTCCCCTCCTATAGTGGAGTGAAATATCCGCACTTGTACTCGTTTATTGTTTAGTCACGTTCACCAACTTCCTCGTCACTCTGACTCTCACATGATGTTTCCCCTGAAGTGACGGGAGAGGCGATCAAATGAAATGCAACGTTATTTGAATCCAATTTTAAACCTTCTTGGAAACATTTGGGGCAATATTAGTACACACCTCAAAATAACAACGTGAAAAAAAAAAAGTAACGTGAAAAGAAAAGTCACACTGTGCATCATGTATGCGCATTGTTTCCTGTGCTGCTCTTGTAAACTTCCCCAGAAAAAAAAGCATTGCATTTATTGTAAAAGGGGAGCTATTGTATCACAGGTATCTGAACCAGTTTATATTACTATAACTGGATTTTTTTCTGTTAAAAAGAGGACAATAAACTGACTAAAATTTTATTCCGTGCAATACATACAATCTTATTCCGTGCAATACATACATTACTCATACATACTCATACATATCGTAATTTCACATTCATGCTAGTGATGGCTCGGTCGCGAAGGAATCAGTTCGCAGGAACGACTCTTTAATGCTAACGAACTGACCTGATTCCCCGTTTCACTTCTCTCTCGTTTGTTTGTTCGTTCTCACAGACTAGTCGCTGTGTTGTTCACTGTTTAGTTATCTGAGTGGTGAGGAGGACTGAGAGCCAGTAAATCATACGCTGAGTCTAGGACACTGTCGTCGAATTTTAGCCAATGAGAAACAGGAAAGCATAGCAACCATTTCCATGAAAAAAAACCCATTTCATTTCGTTCGTAGCTCATCGTTCTCGTTCGTTCACTGATTCCTCTCCTGTCGTTCTCATACAGTCAGTCACTCGTTCTTGGCTAGCAGGCTTTAGCTGTTAGCTGTTAACTGTTGTGTTGTCTAAATGTACAAATAATCATGAAGTTGCAGCTATGTATTTGCCTTTAACTACAGTGTTATGTTGACCGTTAGGACAATCATTTGAGAACGAGGAGCTGAGAACTGTGCGTTACATGATTCACCAATGAACGGCGTTGTACCGGATGCGAAACTGAACGTATGAACGACACAAACTATTCTTCCTGCTGAACTGACCAGCGGGAACTGAATGTCGATAGTGAACGATGAAATCCGCCTCTAATTCATGCACACTTACATATAACGAGATCACTTACAACCTGCAGGCCCAACTTACCCCTCAAATGTCTCCTTGCCGAGAACGGCCACAAACAGCGCGGCGAATGCGAGCAGCCCCCTCATCCTGACCAACAGTGTGAACCTGGCGGGGGTTGAAAGCAGGCTTTTATATCTGAGGGTGCCACTTCTTGTGCCAAACCATAACCTTGCTTAAGGTGATGGAGGTGTGTCGGCAGCTGGTCCTGTTCCCACATCAGCCTGAAGATGCCAGACCACATGTTGCACCGTATATGTTTTTAACATATCTGAAGTTGCATTCACTACATGTTAGGACACATACAACACCTTAATACAGACAACATAAAAGAGAGTAGGCATGCAGGCTATACAAGCACAAACCATATGGCTTTCCAACTCCAGTCAAAGACTATGTAAAACAGCGACACATTTCCTTGAGGGCTGTTTGTGAAAGACCTTTAAAGGGGTTCACAGATTGGAGTGCTGCTAAAGTTATGGTGTTTTATAGCTCATCCCACGCTTTAGTTAAACTTGGGGGCATTTTAGAGAATGTGTCTTGTAGATCCGGGGCTATAGTTCAAATGACAAAAGTGTGGAAATATGTGTTATTAAGTTTACCCAAACAATGTCAACATCCGATATTCGACACCCAAGTTTGTGTTATGCAACCCAGCTGATAAGGACATTGCAGCGGAAAAGTAAAGAGACAGAGGCCGAGACTGAGTCAGGTGTGGAAAACACCTGCTAGCGGGTTTCTGATTCGCAGAGACTTACAGTGAAGCAGGCATCTTGTTTGTCTTCATCCATGTGTGTTGTTAAACTGGAACAGGACTTCCTACCTGCTTGGTTTAGACATCACTGAAAGCCATAATCGACAGACGTATATACATTCTCTTTCGTCACAGTGAAACAGCATTTTGAGAACATATAACTTCCTATACTGTGCTCTTTTCTGGTGAAGAATGTATTCAAGAAATATGTTGCGAAATAGGAGCTCTATATTTTGATATAGTGATTTAGAGAAATACAGAAATACCTTCACCTCACCGTCCCTTTCCAAGTGTGAATGATGCTATAAATGGCCCTCTCTAAAGCCAAGTGTTTGGTATGTCTGTTCTGGGACACTGTAGGAGCTTGACGGTGCATCATGTTGGACGCCGTGGAAGAAGTAGATGAAGAAAGCTCATTGGGTGAAAAAAAAAAACAATACTTAGTATCGTGTAATTAAACACAAATAAAAACATTATGTTTATCAAATGTAATTTCTGCCAATAGATCCGTCTCAAATCCTACACAATGGACCTCTAATAGATATTAAGACATGACATTGTTTCCATGGACAGCAGAGAAGTAATATAATCCAGCTGGATGAACAATTGTTGGTCCAGTTTGAGCAGTGACCACAATTATACTTTGAAGCTACAATCCAGAACTTTAACTACATCATAACTAAAGGCAAATCTAATGAACAGTTGGGAAAGTCTTTGATTGTGTGGTCATTGCTATGCAGTCAAAATGTGTGCAGCAATCTGAAGGACACACCGTATTTATTTACTAAAGCGATGAAGTCAGAGGGCACCACCAATACGCAAACCCTGGCAGTGCCAGTGATGACCAACTGGTTATTATGTCAGAACAATCGCTCTGCTTTGGTGTAACCCGGCCTTACAGAGGTACTAGTTAAAGCTGAAATAGGGAAGAGCACATTTCCAACTTACATGTCAGCATGCAATAAACAACCAGGATGAGAGGTATATAATCATTAAGGCTGGTGCCCAAGAATGAATGAGAAAATACAAGTAAAAAAGAAAATAACTGTTCGCAAGCCAATGAATGTGCAGTCCAACTCTGCCTCTGATCTACTGCTTGTTATGCCTTCACTTTAATGAGTTTAGCATGCCGGCCTAACAGTGACTGTACACATCGACAGATGTTATTGTATCCAGGATGCGAGGCCTGTCATAACTGTGTGTCTTGAAGGCCAAATCAAGTGATGACACGTAAAGCATAACTCTACACTCCATTGTGCTTTTGGTCGTTTGCTGCCAGCATTGCTGGCAGTGCTGATAGTAATCCAGTCTGATCACTGGTGTGTACCCGAGTGAATTCCTTTAAAGATAAGTCACAAAAAAGGGTCAGTTTGCTCCAAAAGAAGTGTTTTTCTGATCCCATCTGAAGAACAAAAAGCAGTAGTTTTTTATTTTTTCATTTTAAGGCAATAGTAGGGAAATATCAGGGTTGAAAGTAACTAATTACAACTACTCAAAATTCTGTCATTAAGTAATTCTTTTGGGTTGTACTTTTAGTGTTTTTTCAAGTCTGTCATTTTACTTGTACTTAACAACACATTACACCATGTCATCTATTCAGTTACCTTTAATATAATAGATGAGCACTGAGAACAGTTTAAATTCATATTTTTCATCCACATTTTTCGGATAACAAACGGGCCTATGAAAACCCTGACATACGGACAATGAACAAAACTCTGCAGCGGGCGCCGGTTTGTAGAAGTGACCATGACCACTGAGCAACAGAGGAGGAGTTTGGGAGTGATTTAGACTGAAGATTTAGAGAAACAGAAACAGTTCAAAGTTCTTAAGTATACTCTGGACAGTGTTTGAGAAGAACACTTTCTACTTTGAAGTATTATCTTAACACCTACTTGTAATTGAGTAATATTTCAATGATGTAACTTCACTCATACTTGAGATTCTCGGTACTCTTTCCAACACTGGGAAATATTGGTCCTGTTTAAACAGGTGAATAATAATAATAATAAAGAGGAATGTTAACACTGTCTGCAGCCAGTACACACACACACACACACACACACACACACACACACACACACACACACACACACACACACACACACACACACACACATTTTTGAAAACAAACATTTGTTACGGATTTTTGGAGTGTGGTCCTCTGAGCTAAATTTCAGCATTTTTGTGATTCCTTGTATGTGTATTCAAAATGTTACCAATCGCTCATTTTTCACTGGTTTGAGTTGAAATTTGTCCTGAACACCAAAGAGACACTAGGAAACTTGGCAATATGCTTTAATCTGCAAGTTAACAGCTTGCTGCAGAGCTTCAGACTGCTGTCTCACAGTGATGAATTCAGTTTCATACCTTTGGCTGATATCAGTGATCCTGTCCAGTTTGTCTTGGACTAGGCTGTTCTTCTGCTTCTCTACCTGAGCTCAGCAGTGAACCTCTCATAGCTGGATGTTTGTGTCATTTTCAGCTCCTCATGTTGTCGTTGAAGAAACTTTCATTGCTGGGTTTCCTTCTGAAGCTCATGTTGGAGAGTCTCAGCCTGCTGCCTGACAGTGTTGACATCAGTTTCATACCTAAAATAAGATAAGATAATATAAACATACTACACAGTAACTGTCCTTGTATGTACACATTTTTTGTTATGTACACATGCTTATTTTCAGGCATCACTGCACTCTTGTTGCACTTGACTTTTGATGTATTTTGAGTCATGTGTCCATTCTCTAAACGCACATATTTCTTGTTCAGGTTCAAATGAGGTAAAATCACATCTTTTTTGACTCAAATACTTTCTACACATTTCAAGCTGCGGGTCACAGCACCTTTGTCATTACAATTCTCCAGCTCCATTACACATGGTTGGGTCGTGGTAAGTTTTGGATGCGGCAGAGGAAATGACAACATCTCTGGAAGTGGGAGAACACAGCTGTCTGAGAGTTTACAGATGTTAAGTAAATGTTATATTACAGATGTTCATACCAGACAGCAAAGATCAGACATCAAAGTGAAGCAGAGTGTTGCTGAAAACAGCATCCAAACTCATTCAACCCAGATCCCTGACAGATAGGCCTTCTACAATCGGACCT
Source organism: Diplodus puntazzo (assembly GCA_963678695.2). NCBI lineage: Eukaryota > Metazoa > Chordata > Actinopteri > Spariformes > Sparidae > Diplodus > Diplodus puntazzo. The sequence goes on along the minus strand of OZ023161.1, from coordinate 13,649,089 downwards.
TTCAGGGAGTGACAGTGTTGTTTCCTCTGAGAAGGCCAGCGGCAGTTCACAGAGGAAGTTGCTAACCACATTGTTTCCTGTCACAGGGGCGACACTGCAGCTGTTTCACACAACCATGAAACATCAGATCACAAAACAGACCAGCTGTGGTGTGCGGTTTGTGTGTGCGTGTACGTGTAACGGCGCGTCCCAATGTGTGGATCTACGACTGCATTCAAAAATTGAATGATTTTTTTTAAAAAAAAGAGAAAGGACAAATTTCACAACATTTATTGACATATTTCTCTTGTTTTTATGACGCACCATCAAAAATCACTAAACATCAGGGCAATAAAAGTCAAGTCATTGGTGGAAAATACAGCGAGTTTAGAATCGGAGCTGCTGCAGGTTGAATCTGTCAAAACACGACCATATCCTTTGTTATGACAAGAATACGCCCCCTACTGCTCTTTGATTGGTGCTCCTCCGCTATCGGGCCCGTTATCTCTATTCGTATTGGTCGATATGATGATCTGTCAAGCACAAGTGCCGCCTTGAAAATCAATGAAAAGTGAACGGGACCTCCGGAGAGAGAGCCACGTCAAGCTCGAGGGAGGACGTAAAGACGTTCCCGGAAGTGAGGGAACTCGATCTTCTAAATAAAATATTTGAAACCCAATTTACTCCAGATTGTTGGGCCAGCACATTCCATGGTAGTTTACTCCAATGTGTGTGTATGTGAATGGTTGAATGACAATACTGTAAACCTTACTCGATAAAAAGCACAGTAGAACTAGTAGAACTGAATAAATACTTAGGGATCTGCTGTACATCCCTCTGCTCCTAAACAAACTAATCTGAAATGTCTTTATCTTTTGGTGTGTTATATGGGGTTGTAATGTGAAGTATTCAAGCATTTAAGTGGATTAAAGTAGAAATATTACACACTTATCATGTGTGGGGAGTCCTGAACTAACATGTTTTTCTAGTTTTCGGCAACACTTCCATTTGTGAGTATCCTTTCATATAAAGTAAGTGGACACAGTCTACATTGAATTTAGTTATTTATTTGCAGTAACAATAAATATGAGTATATTTTGAGACTCCCATAGGCCGTCCGTACATACTGTTAATTAAAAGAAATAGCTTATTAACATTAAACTTGCCTGTGGCTATCTGTCGTCAGGCTTTATTTCAAAAAGCATATTCAACTTGCATTAGCATGTTTTCTGATCTACACGTAAGCCTAGACAGATCTTTCTGTATTTTTATCTCACAATTAATAATATTCCGCTTTTAATGCTCGTTAATCATAATTTGATCGTCTCGGTTTGTCGGTTAATCACTTCCACCGGCTGGACCCGTGGGATTGGTAGACCCTTTGAACAAGGGTTTTATTTTGAAAGCTCTGACCGGAAACCCTTTCGTCCATTCTGTTTGGTTGACGTCAGTGCGGAGCAGGACCTCCGAGGAGAAAGCGAACAGTAAACCGGGTTGTTTCGTTATTCCTCCGGACCGGTTTCTGTTTGTTTTAACAGCTTTTTTTAGTTGCTGTTCGCTTCGTCTGGACCAAGTAAACTCCTCGCTGACAGACGCTAAAATGGAGATAGAGAAGGAAGTGAAGAAGGTAAGCTGTCCTCCAGTGTTCTCGGCCAAGACGGGGCACGCCCTGAGAAGGTGTGCCGACCACGGGGCAGGTGGCGAGAAAAGTTACAGTATCACAGCCAGACTTTGTTATTCGCTTGGAACCTTTCATTTCGAGCGTGTTTCAGAGTCATTTTTTTGCGTTTCCATTGATAAGAGTGATTAATAAAACGATATAAATGTGGAGCTAGCGTGACACCAATAGCTAGTTGAAAGATATTAGCAAGCACTTGTATGTTGATTTGGTCGCAAAAGTAACTCTGGAGCTGCCTGACTCTGTTAGCAGGAGAACTTCCTGTTAAGAAAGTCAGCGCCAAATTGCATGTGAAATTTTGGCAATTTAGTGTCACCCTCTATGTCAACCAAACTCAAAAGCTCTGTAACATGTTATCAATGGTTTAGCAAAAGAATTGAATAAATAACGAAGTTCGGCATGCAGGTTGTGCACGAAACAGTTGTGGTTTATACAGGGTTGATGTTTTAGTTTTCTATTGGTGTGCATTTAAGTATATTTCTATATCAACAACAAAATCATCGTGAGAGTAAAGGGCAAACTAGTTATGAAAGCAAAGAGTATGTGCTTCTTTTAAAGTTTATACAGCTGCCGAATTATAGAGCTACTCTCAGTAGTTCTTAAAAGAAAAAAAAGTTATATAGTCCTCAATATGCATTTCAGCATTTAGGCAAGAAGGCAAAAACTTAAAAGATTTCGTTAAACAAGGTGTGTTTTTTAGTTTCAGATATGGAATATCCACAGGATATTAATTCATTTCAGAGAGTTTACTTTAGATGCGAGAGAGAGAGGGGGAAGTTTGGGTGTCCCTGCTCAGACAGCAGCCCCCGCGACCCGGTCCGGATAAGCGGAAGAAAATGGATGGATGGATGGATACTTTAGATGCACATGGTTGCTGGGCACATGTTGCATGCATTGCATTTCTGGCATACATTGGATTCCTTCTGCTAAGTCTGCACATGACCCAGTCATAGCTTAACTAATTGGAAATTCAGGCATTGTTGGAATTGGTTATTGTGGCCAGTTGGGAACTCAACTGATGTGACACTGGAAATTAGTAGTTCAAAACATCACTTTTGGTGACCTGGGGGCTCTTTTCAAGGATGATTTTCCCGGCAGGCATTGTTGGTTATCCATGCTGTTAAAAACCTGATCAGTGTGATCCGAAAAGATGTTGAGGTGCGATGTGTGTAGTAGTAGAGCTGCAGCAACAATCACTCAATAAGCTGCAACTTCAGTTGTTCATCACTTTGGCTTTTTGTCTGCTTTGGGGGTCTGTATGTACCAAACACAGTTTGTTTCTAGGATAATTCATGTACGTGCAGAGACAAACAGTTAAAATTAGATGAAGCAAATAAAAGACGCCCTTACTGTGTGTGGCATGAAACTAACAGATAGTTTGCTCCCCACAGTGTGTACTATTCCAGGATTCTCCATTCATTGTGTCTTTCTACAAGGTCGTTTGACTCTATTTTTGGCATTAGCCAGCCTGTAATAGAGCCAAAATGTCTTCATGTGTCTGCAGATGCATTTGCTAGTTGCTGATCAGTTAGACTAAACAAAGTCAACTCAAGTAAAGTGCATCAAACCTTGTTTATACAGTATATACAGTAAGCTGCTGTTGGTAAGTGGGTCTGCGCAGCTGGATGACCCAGACGGACACAGTCGGACATCTGCTTTTAATCCCTGGAGGAGATAAGCCTTCAGCGGCTGCATGTCGCCGGGAGTTCCTCAAGCAGCAAGAGGCAGCTGTAATTACTGTCAAAATGTAGCTGCCCCTTTTAACCTGTGTGTTTAGGTAATATTATGCTCAATTAAGCTCATGCAGTCTTCCAAAGAAAGCGCTGAGGTAATAAATTGCGACTATGAGCGCACTGTGTACAGGCTGGCAAATCATCATCACAATTTTGTTAGATTTGAGTTTCTTTTGGTTTTTCACTCTGAGGTTGTGACCTCGTCTTGAGTCACGTTCTTCTTTAAACATCTAAATGGTTGTTGAAGTTGCCATAGACAAAGACTCTGAGGGGAAATCTGCAACAGAGAAGAATAATGTAATCCTTTGCTCAAATACATTTGTGATTTTTGGCAAGAGGTCACAAAAGTGCAACATGACAAAATAAAAACAGAAAACTGTCTCCAAAACAACGGCAAGGAGGCTTAAATAAAATGTCAGAGTAAGATTGATGCTGTTGGATAGCTGATGTTTTCATCATCTTCACCCCACCCAATTCATCAAAAGAAGGAAGTTTGGGCCAGAGGAGTGCGTCTTGATGTTGCAACATGATATACAGTATTGTGAAGTGAAACCAAATTTGAAACAGCTACTGTGTAAAATAGGAATAAGTGCTACTTAAATATAGAAAAGCAGCTTGTAAACTGAAACTAAAGTCTGAATCTGTCTGTAGGCATTTTTGCTGCACTGCATTAGAAGAAAAACTATATAGGCCTACAATAGATGTAACAAAACTTATTCAGAACTTTCACAAGCTCAATTTTTATGTGTGTTTCAGTTTCTTATTGGTGTTGCAGAAACAAGATGGTGTTGTGAGAGCAGGTGGCCAGCTGAAATTAAAATGGCCCCATAGTCAGTCACTACCAGTAGTCATTACATCTGCCACTGGTCTGCTCCTCAGGCCTGCTGCAGCAAAATGACTCATGAATATGACTCATTGGACCTGAAGTGCATGCTTTGTGTAAGAACCACCTCTATGCAGAGTGTGATCACTGGAATTAATCATCCTGCGGGCTTAGTCATAATACTGAGGTAATGCAGTTTATGAAACTTTGTTCCAAAGAAAAGTCAAACACAGAGTGACCTCAGCCAGAGATGGCCCGTCGTCCTCTCTAGGCAGGGACAAATATTTAGACTTCCACAAGTATGACACTTGCCTTGTTTCACTTTGAATCCAAACATTTACTCAATTTGATGTACTGGACTGATGCTCTCATACAGAACACGGTAGATTTTGTGAAATTGACTGATCGAAGACTTTTCAAGCAAGATGGAGTACAAGTTTGCATTTCAAAGAATCTGTAAAAAATGTGCTCCGTTACCAAAATATTTGATAAAAAAAACCCAGCTCCTCTTGGAATGACAGCTGAAGTACATGATAGAGACTTATTAAGAAAAGTATTTGAGAAAAAGAAGAAAGGATAGCCTGGATTTATTTCTACTGATCAGGTGCTTCACATCTATCATAACCCCAAACACATTCCATTAAAAAAAGGAATGTCTACAGTTCATTGTGTCTCCAATTTTAGCAACACACTGTAAGGCAAGCTAGATGTGTGTGTGTGTGTGTGTGTGTGTGTATATGTGTGTGTATATATATATGTATATATATATATATATATATATATATATATATATATATATATATATATATATATATATATATATATATATATATATATATATATATATATATATATTTTTTTATATATATATATATATATATATATATATATATATATATATATATATATATTTTATATATATATATATATATATATATATATATATATATATATATTTTATATATATATATATATATATATATATATATATATATATTTTATATATATATATATATATATATATATATATATATATTAATATATATATATTAATATATATATATATATATATATATATATATATATATATATATATATTAATATATATATTAAAACCAGTCAAAGACAAAATATTTTAACAGGTTTTACATATTACTTCATTATGTAAGTTATACTTCTTCTATCTTCTATTGACAATCTTTCATTGTACAACTAAAATATACTAAACCAAACATTTACTTCCACACTTCTATTTGTGCCGCCTGCAAAAGCGAAAGTTAAGGCTCTTGTGAATTCTATTTCAGCTTCACTGAGGTTCACTGATGTGTTTTCCACTTTAATGATCAAAACAAATCATGCTGCTTAACTCAATAATTTTGCTTTTTAATGGCTCCCAGTGGAGGAAAGTCTTGCTCGTCTGGAAGGTGTAATGGAAGCGGAAATCTTGGCACCATGGCCGTTAAAACGGGAGTCACTGTCTGCATTCCACAGTACTGAGTGTCTTTTGGGTCAAAAACATGTCTTTGACAAAAGGAGTGCCTGCTGGGGACCCACACAGCTTCCAGCAACAGTGAAAAGCTGACCATATATGGTCATAAACAGTGGTAATGACTTACGGTGGACATGAGCATTGTGTCACTGAGAACAGGGGAAAAGATGCTACTGTTATGCAGATGTTAAGAGAAATGTTGCAGAAATACAACTGGGGTCTCAAAATATTTAAAAACTGAGTTTTTACCCCCCAGTACTTTGGTTGTAATGTCATGAAACATTAGTCTATCCATCCTGTGACTTGTCCCTTCCAGATTTCAGTCCAGTGTCCGAGTCCCCCTGCTGTCGGTCCATTTTAGGTCCACCAAAACATATTGTTAAATATTTTATGATTCCTCCAAGAGCAAATAACAGCATTGGAACGCTCTGCCGTAGGGTAGCAATCGCTTTCAGTGGTTGAGCAGACACAACAAAACTTAGATAGCACTTGTAATCTCCCTGTTTTGCTTTGTTTACAGATGACCCTCGGGCACGAGTTTGGCGCTGGAGCAGCCTGTTTGAAATGCAAAGACAAGTGCGAGGGCTTCGAGCTGCATTTCTGGAGGTTTGTACAGTTTCAGTCTATCAACATATAACCATCCCAGAGACAAGTTTGACAGTGGCATGTCGGTCTCAGTAAAATGTTGTCCTGTGTATAAACCAGAGACATTTTGGTAATTAAGGTAAATGAGCACTGAACACACAAACGGAGTTACTTATTAGCCCACAATAGCAAACTGTTTTTATTGGGCAGCTGCCAGGTAAGTGATAATATAATTATAAAGCAGGGCAAGATATAAAAACATGCGTATTTAGCACATTGTTCATGGAATACTACAAGAACAGCAATTAAAATGTCTGTTCAGGGACCTGAGTGGTCAATAACATCACTTTGCTTAATTAAAAATGCACTGAAAGCAGCAGGAGTTGTGGCCCAAGAGGAACATGCTGTTCCTGAGTACAGCTGCTTTTCATGTTCGTCTTTGAAAACACGAGTCCAACGTCTCATCAGCTTATTATTAACAAAAACTGAAAATATCTGGCCCTTGTGGAGCCCACTGGGTGCCTCAGGTCTAGATTCAATAAACTAATTGTAACTAGAGGCTGAGAATTTTCTCTAAGCCATGCCCCTACAAAGTTGCACATTAGTTACAGTTTAGAGTTCCTTTGAAAAAACATGGTCAGGCAGTTTACAGGCAGCCTGACTACCCAGGGTTCTGTGTTTTGCTTCCCTTGTCTGTTTATTTGGCCCAATGGCTCATGAAATACTTTTCTGTCTGGACAATCATCCACACTTGGCTAGTTCTCCTGAAGACAACACGGGGTGCCCTGATGCCCACCACAGCGCTGGCACAAAGGCCCACCAAGGGGCAGTGGTGTTGCTTCTTACTGTGTCTGACATTCAGCAAGGAATGTAGAACTGTTGTTAGTTTTACGGTCAGACAGTGGCCTTACTTAGAAAACAATGTTGATTCACTAGAGATCTTCAGTATTTGACTATATATACTCCAGTGGAAATGCATGCAGTATATAGACCTTATTTTGCAACGCATGTAATGTTTTCTCCACCTAGTTTAAGACTTCTTAAATTTCAAAAATTTAAAAGATATGAGAAAAATGTCACATATTTGGCGGTGGAAGGTTTTTCTTAAAATGTGTTGCTTTTTCGTGTCATTTATGAAAGTAAATGGAATTTGGGGTTTGAACTGTTGGTTGGACAAATTTAAAGACGTCTCTTTGGGATCTGAGAAATTGCAATGATAATTTTTCACAATTGTATAGATTAAAAATCAATAATAATCAATATAATCATAAAATATTGAATATATAATATTATATATAATAATATAATATTGAAAATAATCAGCAGATCAATTCTACATCTAACATTTAAAAATGTAACAGTAAATGTTTTGGGTTATGTTCTGTGTATAACAAAAGTTATGTACATCCCTAAGATAAGATGTGCCTTTTATTGATCCAATGTAAGAGAAATTACATTTTTCACAGTTTTTCCAGTTGACTTGGAGAAATATATAACAGAATAAAATAAAAATACTTCAATAATAGTGAATATAAATGCTTTATACACAAGATGGGTCTGTGTGCAGATACTTGTGTAATGTTCATATTAATGTGCAAAAATTCTTTAAATAAACATACAGTAGTAATTTACAGTAGATGACATAACTCATTTTCATTGACAAGAAAACTGCACAGGGCCCCTTTAACATCATCAGAATGTAAGGTTAGCTCACTGAAAGAGAATGTAGAGAATTATCTTCAGTATCTTACAGGCACTTTATATAACCACGTGTTTTTTCCTCAGCTTTTACCAAACACAGTCATGCACCGTTACAAAGTGAGCCTATTCCACAGTTTACAAGATGTTCCCAGAATATATATGCTGTCATAATTGCTGTTTGTTCTTGCCCATAAGAATCAAACTCGGTTTAAACAGCTTGACACAGCTGAGAGAAATCTGTGGGCCAGGTCATGCTGAAGCTTGCCTAGCAGTCATAAATTATGCCCCAGATGCTCTACAAATATGAAGCGCGTTGTGTTGAGGCATGTGAAAAGTGCAGGTATTTGAACATGATGCCTGTTATTTTGGTTTAGCAAAGTTGTAGCAGATTATTATTGTTCTACTAAGAACAATCCAAAAAGAAAGCATGTTTGTTTGAAAAACAAAATGCTATGCAAATAGTAGAGTATAAGAGATAAGAGACAGACTCAAGACATTCCCACAGTGATAGAGTTAAACTGTGCGTGTATATAACATGTAGAATGTGAAATTACAAAAATACACTTCTAATTCCTCATTAAAACACATAGACAGTAAAATAAATGGATAGAGCTTCCATTTCTGATATGTAAAGCCAGTGTGGAAGTGCATTAAACCTGCCTTTTTTCTACTAGGCAGCTTGAATACTGGTTTCACACAGTAAAAGATGTAAGCTTATGAGGACATTACTCTCACTTTCACTTGATTAATTACCTCAGTAAACAGTTTCCTAATGAGTTTCCTAATGAGAGTAATTGCTAGCTTCAAGTCCTCTTCAATACAGCATGATGTTTGGTAAATCAGAGCAAAACAAAGAGTTTTCCTCTTCCCTCTCTGCAGGAAAATCTGCCGAAATTGTAAATGTGGTCTCACAGAGCACAACGTGCAGATGAACTCGGAGGAGAACAAGAAGGTAGGCAAGCTGTTCGAGGACACCAAGTACACCGGCCTCATCGCCAAGCTGAAGAAGGATGGCATCCCTAGCTACAAGGGCAATATGATGACCGTCACTCTGCCGAGCCCTGCCACTGCCTACGTTGTACCACCAAGTGCTTCTTCCACTGTGGTGCACCCCTCTGCCACAGCTGGTTATGTACAGCCTGCTGGAGCTGCTACAGGTACAGCACCCGGAAGGGCTCCGGCTCAGGCTCAGGCTTCGGGTCAGGGTCAGGGTCAGGTTCAGCCTGTACCAGGCAGCATCACACCTACCAAAGCCAACAAAGTGCCAGTTGCTGTCAGCGCCACAGCTGCCAATATAGTTCCAGTCCCTAAAGATGTGCCAATGAAGTCTGTCACCTATGAGTGGGCGCCACCAGTGGCCAATAAGTATGTGGTAAGTGCTCTACAGAAACGAGCGCTAAAATGATTGTAATGGAGAAAGTTTTGATTATCCATTAATTGTTTAACTCACTAGCCCCATTCACACAGCCGTTTGCATGCGGGGATCCTGCGCCAATTCTCCGCACTCTCCTCTGTGTGAAAGTTTCAGATGCGGTGAGGGGTGAAATTTCGCTCTGGCGCTGATCCGCCTCTGAAGGTAGTCTCAGGGCCGCATTATTGGTGAACCAAACCAGTGTGAACGGATAAGCCGGCAGTGCGGAGCAGGGGGGTGTTGATCTTACGGTCGTTTAACTACACAGGTCCTCCATTCAACTTGATACAGAGAAATTTCCCACAAAGCAACGTTACATGACCAAACAACAGTAACGTAGTAACTGTAACTGTCTCTGGCAACTTATATGAGGAAAAAAATACAACAGCTGTACGTGGAGAAGCGTCCATCCTCCTGTCTGTACTCCCGCCCGTCCTACCGGCTCTTCGTCACATTTCTGCCTGAAAAACAGCGTCTGTCACAGGCAAAAAACTTCAACTCACGGAGTGTTTGTGATGAAAATACATCACTGTGACGGTCAGCTCTCCGGACCGAGACTTCAGACTTCAGAAAACAGCTTCCGTCCCCGCGAGTGAGTCACACAGCTTCCAGTTTACTGATGGCAATTATGTAGCCTAATTATGTAATTTAGTGAGAAAAACGTAACTTTGTCACTTTCCAGGATGTTTGGTGGGTCAGGATCTCAATCACAACAGCATCCATATGATTATAAACCGTCCGCGGGTTTAGATTGATAGAGGGGACACCGGGGAAACACCTTGAAAACACAGACGTCATCATCATGATGTGCACTGTCACGCTTCTTTAGGAGCCACAGCACCGGCTTTCTGTGTGAATTACACACGGAAAGGCGGAGATTCTTTGCTCTGTGTGAATCACCATCGGTGGAGAATTGACAAACTACCACTCCAGGGTTATTGCGGCTTCGCTGTGTAAAAAGGGCTACTGATTAAGGTTAAGTAGGGAATGATTTGCCGTTTTTGTCTGTTTTATTATAGTTGTAAATTGAACATCCTAAGGTTTTAGACTGTTGTTCAGACAATTTGGAAATAATATGTAACCTCTGGTTCAGGCAACTTGTGATAGGCTAAATGATTAATTTACAAAACAAAACAAATATTACAGTTTAATGGATAATAAAATCATCATTACCTGCCTAGTTCAAGCACAAAGGGATGAAGGATGTGAAGGGATTGCACAATTGTTTTGTATAGTATGTGACAACGATGATTTGAGTAGCAGACTATAAATTACCTATGGGTTGACTCAAATGGCAAGATTTTTGGATGATGCAGTTTTGATCACCCAAAAGGGAATTTTAGCATTTTTTTAGTGTCCTCACTTTTTCCTGAAAAACACAAGCTGGCTTTCTGCTGTTTGTTCCATTTAAATTTGTAATCGATTATGCATTGCCTTTGTTTTAGTCATGTCAGTTTGACACACCGTAGCAAAATAACTAAAAAACATTTAAATAATCCTTCCACTGTTAACCTTAAGAAAAGCTGTGCACCAGTGTGTATTTAGCATGTGTTCTCCAGTGGCTTTTAACCTGATTAGCTGTTCAAAAAAGACTGAGACTGTTTAATGACAGGACATTAAGGTGACAGAAACATTCCATTGCTGTCTATGAAACAACTTCTTTTTCTTTTACATAGTATGTTTCTCCATTGATAAAGGTTTAAGAACACTTTAAGAAACTTTAGGGGTTCTAATTAAAGCCTTTGTCCACAAGAGGTCCAAATGACAGTCAATGTAGTTTATATGTATACATAACTTAATAATATAATTATATTAATAAATAATAATTAAAAGAGGGGAAGTAGGGATGTCTCACATTACAATCATCTCCTGCTTGAACTAACAGAACTTTAAATCTCTGGTTGTAAGCCACGTATCTGTTTGTTTAGTCTACTACTGTATCTGAAGACCCTTCGTTTGCATGTCTATCTCACCACAAGCCTCTGTTTCTGAAGTGTTTTTTCAAGAATGTCCCCTTACTCTCTATGTGATTTTTCCCTAACCTCTCGCTGTGCACTTTTCTCACGCCTGTCCCTCACACAATCTTTCTTTATCCCTTCTGAGCTAAACCGTGTCATCTTATTTGTCCTCTGACTTCCAGGCGGTGCGTTACATCGAGCTGCTCCCACCAGAGAAACGTCCGGTGGCTGGTACAGAGGGAGCTGCTTACCGTCGGCAGCAGATGGACCGCCAGCTGCCTGAACACGACCAGGACCCGTCCAAGTGCCACGAACTTAGCCCTGCTGAGGTCAAGCTAATGCAGCAGTACGTCCGCAAGTACAAGGATGAGGCCCTGGGAGTCGGAGATGTTATGCTGCCTGAAGAGATGGCTCTGGTTTGGGCAGGAGGACATGGTGGAGCTGGTGCTGGTGCTGCCGGTGCACCTGGTGCTGCAGGATCAGGGGTTGGACCTGGGGTTGGTACACCGGGGGCTAGTGCCGGAGCTGATGGTGGAGCAGGAGGGGCTGGGTTTAGACCAGGAGTTGGTGGTGGACCTGGTGGTGCTTGGGTTGGAGCTGGGGTTGGACCTGAAGCTGGTTCCGGAGCAGGTGGCATTAGTGCTGGAGCTGGATCTGGTGGTGCTGACGTTGGAGCTGGTGCTGGTTCTGGTTTTGGACCTGGAGCAGCAGGTAGTGGAGTTGGACCTGGTGGTGCTGAGGTTGGAGCTGGTGCTGGTTCTGGTTTTGGACCTGGAGCAGCAGGTAGTGGAGTTGGGCCTGGTGGTGCTGGGCCACTTTCAGGTCCAGGGGTTGGACAGTTGGCTGGTTTTGGGCCAGCCGGAGGAGCCGGAGGAGCCATGGGTACCACTGCCACTGCTGGAGCCATGGGCGTCCCTGGAGCTCAACAAGCTGGACTCCCACAGCAGAACTTTGTAAGCAGTATTTTTTAAATCTGCTATCAGTCTGTCACTTTCCTGTTCATCTACACTAAACAAGCATCCAGAGAAGATTTTTTTTATTCTTTCCGCAAAATTAGAAAGGATATTTTATTATATTCTATAGTAATATAGTAATATATGCAAGGAAAGAGTCGCAAGAACACAGCAGTATGTTGTGGCTACAGTTCAGTAGGCAGCAGGTTAACAGTTCAGACAGAACCCCCCTCAGGTTCAATTTCCCATAACAACAGGCATCCAGCCTGCAGAAGTGTCAGTGAGTCACTCCTTCCACCAGGGGGTACTACACAGTAGCTTACTCTGAAAATAAAAAAGAAGATAATAAATCAGTGCAATATTAGCTAAAATTGTAGGCTGTTTGCAACTTTTTGCACTAACAAAGTAAAGAACAATACTTTGTTACAGCTCAGCTTTGGCAGCAATCTGCATCAGTTTCAGTCAAGACTGTTCCTGTTCTTGCATCAAGCAAGATATGATTGCACAACATTTTGCTTTAATGCAGGTAACAGGAAAATGCTGCTGGTTCTCAACCAGTTCGGCTGGATAACCCTTAACATTAAGCACTTGCAGCTCCTCATCACAAATTTTATATCTACCAAAGAGTGATTTTTTTTTTACTGACTTTAAAAGTTTGGAAACAAAGTCAATGTAGTAGAACTATATTTTTTAACAATAAAGTGTGTTGTCCAATGACATCAGTGCAGAACAACGAACTCTAGTACAAATGTAATAATTCCAAATTACGTCACACATCTTGTTCTGCATTATGTTCTGTATATTCTGTGTGATGGGCCAATAATGGCTGATAATACTCGCCAACCGATACACTGGTCTGGCTCTTATCATCTCACATTTGGGGAGGACCCTGTCATTACACCAGTTAATTATGTAAGCACTAGGGAGTCAATATTTTAGGTCAAATCCATCTATATATTATCCATGTACAATATGATGATCAAGGTACAGTCATTTAGTATCACTGATCCTGTTTTCTCCAGTGTATTAGTCTGTCATAAAACAATGTTGTTCCTAAACAGGACACTAGGTGGCGCCATGAGACCAAATCTGGTCTTTCCCATTCTAGATGATGGATAGTGATTTAATTCTAGTTCTCAGTGGGTCATGAGTCACAGCTAGAGTTTTATGAAAATCTCATCATCACCATGTGCAGTCAGTTAATTCTTGCTGTGGAGCCATGTGATTTATTCCTGCTGTTAGTTCTACTGTTACTCATGAATTAAGAAGTTTTGATATTGAAACAAGAAGCAGCAGTGATTATGGAAGAGTAACTGTGGTAAAGTGAGGGCTCTTCCTGTATTTTTCTGTATGTTACTGCTTTCTTTTTCGTCTATTACAGACTCCTTGTCTTTGTCATGTTTTTATGTTGTTCTTATATTCTCATGACACTTTATCCTCCCTAGTTCTGCACAGTATCCAGGACTGCACAATGTCAACACATTGTTCTCTGAAAGGCAGGGAGTGTCTTAATGACTTTGTATTTACTGATCTCTACCTTCACTTTAACTGACCTCATCTTAACTGACAACACCAGGTTAGGTCACAGTGCCTATGCCTCGGTGTTATAAAGGGGTTTTCCCTTAATCTTGTGCCTATAAAATGCGTCTTTCAGAAAGTAGTGTGATCTTCAGCTTAAATGTTATATTTGGTCGATCAAAGGAGGCCTGACTTGATTTTGACTCAAAGAGAAGAATATTACCCTCTGTGTATACCTACTGAGAAGTTTGTGAAGAGCATCATTGTTTGATTGAACCAAAGCGGCTGTAAGAAATCATATTAGGCCAGTTCTGACACAGTTTTGTTGGACACATCTATAAAATGGCACAGTGTCACTTTGGCATTTTTCACTTTTTAAAATTGTATAGTCTAAATGCAAAAAAAAGAAATATGTAAGTTATTGACTAATATCTGGTTGTCATCACATCAATTATAACCATAAAAACAACGGACATCACCTGTTCATATTGGTAATAAAATCCAAATCTACCACCAACCATCTCTTTTCCTTCCCTTCAAGTCGTGCCATCACTGCCAGCAGCCGATGAAAATGGGCGAGCCTGCTGTCTATGCTGAGCGGGCTGGTTATGACAAGATGTGGCACCCAGCATGCTTTGTGTGTTGTACCTGCACTGAACTACTGGTGGACATGATCTACTTCTGGAAGAAAGGCAAGCTTTACTGTGGACGCCACTATGGAGACAGTGAGAAGCCACGCTGCGGAGGCTGTGATGAGGTGAAAGAGAATATCTCAGTTCTTTGACAAGTATTTTGGAAGTCTTTCATTTTCCTTTTTTTTTTTTTGAAGGTTCGTAGCACTATGTAATCTAAATTTAAATATATGTCTGTCTACAGCTGATCTTCAGTAATGAGTACACTCAGGCTGAGGGTCAGAACTGGCATCTGAAGCACTTCTGCTGCTTTGAGTGTGATTGCATCCTTGCTGGAGAGACGTACGTCATGGAGAATGACAAGCCTGTCTGCAAGCCGTGCTACATGAAGAACTACGCTGTGGTAAGTCTGGGTTACTATTTGTATAAATAGTTGAAATTTTTGTATTTGTTTGCTGTATTTGAGTGAAAGCATTTTGGTTTAAGTGGCTCTAATTAGGGTCATTCCCCCAACCCTAGAAATTCAAGTCCTGTCTGACCTGCAAGCAAGTTTATTTGCATCTCTTAACAAAAACCAGAGAATGGAAGTGCTTTATTTAAGACATACTGTAAAAAGGTATCAATAAAGAAACACAAGGGAACATAAATAGCCAATATAAAAAAATGTACATGTAAATACGATTTAAAATACAAATAAAAAACGGGGGGATAAAAATGAAACCACAAGATATGACCTCAAGATAAAAGATAAAAAAGGTTAAAATAAAAGTCAGTGGCGAGCAGTAAATAATTAACTCCTGATTTAAAAAAAAACTGAGGGTTCTCTTGAGATCTTTGCGATCTAAAGATTTCCAGCAAGAATTCTGTGTCTTCATATTTAATTTTGACTAAGGGACAGTATGCAGATGTCTCTCAGACCAATTGAGAGGTGTGGATTGTTCTTATTGTAGCAGGTCAGAGATGAATTTAGGCTTTATTCCATTCAGTTCTTTGTAAACCAGCAGTACTATTTTAAAGTAAATTCTTTGACAAACAGGAAGCCAGTGTAAAGATTTGAGAACTGGAGTGACACAACCTGTAAAGCATTACCGTAGTTGAACCTACTAAAGATACAAAAAATCCCCACGATGGCTTTCTAAATCCGAAATGAAATAAATATTATAACATACATCTGTTTTAAACTGACATAAGAGACGGATTGTAAATGAACGCTGGCAGCCCAAAGTCAAGAATGTGAAGCACTCGGCAGGTGTTTACATGATTTATCTGACATAATCCCCCTCAAGCCAGCGTTTTTAATTTGACTTCATACTTGCTTCCACTTCTGTTTTCATCAGAAATGTTAAGAGCTGTAGCGTGGTCTGACTGACTTTTTATTCAGCAGTGCTGAGAAAAGGCAAATGGCAAAAGAATACATGCAAAGGTAACAATATGAAAATGACTATAGAAAAATGTTAAAAACTGACTGTGTGTATTGACATTATTATATCCTCCCCCTTCCCAGAAATGCTCATCCTGCCAGGGCCCAGTAGAGCCCGAAGCCCAGAGGGTTTCCTACGGTGATTACCACTGGCACGCCGAGCCGCAGTGCTTCAAGTGCTCCGGATGCTCCAAGTGCCTGATCGGCCAGCGCTTCATGGCAGTGAAAAACTTCCTCTTCTGCTCTGTGGAGTGCAAAAAGAAAACCATGGCTTAGAGGGCTAAAAAAAGTCCCTCCGTCTTCTCCACAACCACTTGTGAAACCAGGACAGATTGAGCTTAGACCAGAACCAGAGCAGGGAAAACAAACACTGGTGCAGCTGTATCAGGGCAGAGATCATGCCCTGTGGTTGTGTTAACAGGACCTCTGAGTGCCTGATTCATCTTACATTGAGATGTACAATAACACCCAGTCCATTTGTGTTTGGGTGCTCTTATCCTACTACCAATGGTGAAACACAGTATTGATAAATCTCAGCTAGACACCTGAACGTCTATCTTCTAGTTTGTCATCTGCCTTAAAATCAGCCGTCTTCTTTCAATACTGTTCTTTTCTTACCGATGAGATTAATTTTGTGTTTGTTGGAGGTTGCAGTCCAGTTTTTTTTTGTTTCTTTTGTTAGCCTTAAACCTGTGTCTTACGGTATTAGCGCTGTTATTTTAGCTGTGACTGTTGATTTAATGTGCCACCTTGTACTGCTTCCTTCATACTACTGATATTCACTCTCCTCTATGCAGCAGTATGATGAGCAATATTAACCAGGTTTGGCATTGATCTGTTTCCAGTACAATGTATTCCAGATCAAACTAAAATCAATAATATTATTTGCGATCAAAATCGTTATGCAGCAGTTTTATTCTCTCTTTATTTGGCTACAGCCCACCTACTGTAGTTGTTTATTGCATGTCGTCTAAGGAGGTGTATTAGTAGTAATTTCAGTGCATTTAGGGGAACAAAACAATGTCAAACCTCCCAGTTTATACCACCAGTTCCCAGTTAAGAAGTACACCTGTATCAAGTATTACTATCCAAATATGAGCCCTGCTATTAGGTTGTGGTATATTGACAAGTATATGACTGAATCTTTTCTATTATTGTCCTTCATGTGTATGTTAAGAAGATCCACTGTAAAATCATAGATGTGATTATTAAAAGCAATATAAAAAAATAAATACATTCAGTATAAATCAAAGGAGGAAAAGCAGAACAAACTAATGATGGAATGCAGAAAAAAACTCCCTCTGTATTGACCAAAGTATTGGCAGGGAAATTAACACATGGAAGCAAGTTTTCATCCAAGCCTACTTAGATCATCCACTGGGCTCCTGATGGACATAAACACTGTAAAGTTGTTGTATAGGAATGAACAGTTGCCAAGAACTTTAATTCAGGAAAAACACTGGAAATTGCTTCACATAAAACTGTTTTGTTTCATTCTTTTGTTTTATGTGCCATGTATTTTCCTGTCCAAGCAATAAACTGCACTTTAAATGATCTTTCTCTTTTCATTAATTTGACTATGACTAACTGCGAATCAGCTAAATCCCAGTCATACAGTATAATGCAGCAGAGTTGTTTCATTGCTAATTAAAGCCCCTAATGGTCCGCCTACAGAGGTGTTCTCCTAACTGCACTGTGTATGTTCAAACAGCTTGATTTACACTTCTATTTCTCTATTTTTGTGCACCCTGTGCAACAGCAGAGCCTCCTTACAGGTCTAGTGGACGCTGCCAGGGCCCTCATGCTTTGATGCAGCCAGTGAAATCAACATCCAGTCATGTAGAAAATCATGAAATGTGACATTTTCTATAACAGACATTCAGACTTGCCTTAACCGGAATAGCACGGGTGAAACTAATAACATTAATGATGTCCCCATTAAAAGTCCCGGTGACCCCTACAGTGAGCCAGTATGCAAAGTACGGGACACTAGAACAGTCTAGTTAAATTGAATGCAGACATTGTTTCTGTTAATAATTACACCTGTACTTTTACTACTATGAAATGTCTTCTCTTAAAAGGGTCGGTGGTGACCTCATGCACAGTCCCATCATAGATTAGCAGAGATTTCATCAGTAACTGAGACCAGCTGTGTGGATGTGCAGGACCTTTGATCCTGCTGAGAGAGGAGCTGTAAGATGAATCCCCACTACAGATCCATGCACTGTTTTCTACGTACCATAGTATCCAGACTATGACCTACGTGTTATACCCTTTTGTTCATTAAGGGGAAATAATTAAGTCAAGTAAAGAACACTGCTAAATCCAATTAACAAAGAGAAAGAAAGTTTTTCCACATACTGTTGTTCTTTTAGAGCTGTACTCTACCATTCACAGTTTCTTTTTATCGTGTGCACCTGTGAGCAGCTCCTCTGCGTCTTTATTTGTGTGTTGAAATATAGGACAACATCAAACTCAAAATACAAGTGTACCTGGTATGCATAGTATTAAGGTTTTCAAGCAGTTTCCAAACACCTTCAGTGAAACATGTTAGTTGACATTGAGTAAAAGTAGATCTGTGTTAAGATATCACTTTGCTTAAACAGTAAGTAAGTCACTCATATAAAAAGTAATTGAGTAAACGTCTGGTATTGAATTTACTTAAGTATTAAAAGTACATGTAAAATAAATGATACATATATCTACATGTATGTTCTGTAAATGCTGTTGTGGTGGTACAGGCAGGAAAATATCTACAAACATGCCCCAAACCACAGAAACAGTCTCTGATGCAGCATGATGCCAAGAAGGTAGTAACTAAAGTTATTAAATGAATGTAGTAGAGAAAAAAGTACAGTGCTTGCCTGGAAAATACAATGGAGTGGAGTCATAAAGTAGCAAAAGAAGCAAATACTACTTAAGTACTGTACTTGAGTATATCGATGGATTACATTCCATCCCTGGTTAATGCATCCTTTCCCTTACTTGTGCACAAAAACACATTAAGCATCAAGCAGACACCTCCTTGCTTTTTACATCCTGTAAGTTCAGGGCGAGCTCTCCCTGACGTAACAGCTGTTACACTCTGATGGGAACTCTGTAGCAGGCCGGCCATGATGGAAAAACCACCTCTGAGGGGCTCGTGTTTTCATTAACTCTATGGAAACAGTGCACAATTCAAGGAAGCTCCATCTCTGAGAAGCCCCATTGTCTTAAATGGCATTGGGCCCAAAGCTGCACTGCTATTTCCCCTCTTTCAACCACAACTCTGCCAGAACTGAAGTGACCGAACCGCTCTGGGATCAACCAGTCGGGGTTATGACTCGAACATCCTCCTGTCCTTTCTCCAATTATCCTGTATCATAAATTCCTTTGCTTTTCCAGTCCGTCCATCCGTCCGTCGCAGGATGCCGGGTCATATCTTGGCATCAGACTTGCGGTGTTGATCAAAGAATTAAAGCTCCTGTGTTCTGAAGACAAATATGCAAATCGAGTTCACAAAGCGGCGCGGAGAGGGGTGGAGTCTTCTTCCTGATATATTGTGTGCTCGTTGGAATTTGCATGCGATTTGTCTCATACTTGAATTTGAATTGTGTTGCAGTTTAACACAGGAATTTGCATTGTGATTCTTTTCTCGCAGGAATTTGCGTCCCGTTGAAGTTCGCTTGAATCCAATCGCACGCGCTGATCTCCTCGGTGGAGTGGAACTTGTCTTGCTCCTGGGCTCCAGGCAGGCTCATGGAAAAAACGGAGCAGAGATGCTGAAGCGTTGATTGGCTTGTGGTTTACCTCGACAACACCATGTGATGATTAATGTTTCTGGTTCTCTGGAGGGAGCTGGATGATGCTGATGTGTAGCAGGGAACTGACAGGCTTGGATGACAGACAAGAGCAGCATTCTCTTCCTCCTATGTATCCTCGCAGTCTTAAGAGTCACTATATCAATTGTATTAGACATGGGGGACTCCGCAGAGCGCGCAAAGTGTTTGGAAATAACTTTTGAAAATGTTGACTGTCATTGTTGGAGAGTCGCTGAGGTCTATGATGTAGTAACTCCACCTACCTGGCACAGCTCGGGTTCTTGGCAAAAACAATGCCAAGAATTACGACCTCTGCCAGCTTTAGTTCCATTTGTCATTTTTTTCTCTCTATCTTTATAAATCACACTCTGAGTTTGCGCTCGGGGAGTCCATGTCGTAAATCGCAGTCCTAAATGCATGAATGTAGGGCAGCGTCTACTCAAACTGTGTGAGCAGTGAGTCAGAGCCACATGGAGAGCGATAAGAGATTAAATCAGGATGATATTTTGTAAATGACTGGAATTAGATTTTTTTTCTTTGTTACTCCAGCCTTCAGCTACAGTGGGGCAGTGTGGAGACACATAAACACAGACTGTTCACTACAGAGCGGAAATCTGTTTGTATGGTTTTATGCTTGGATAACTACACAGTGTACTGTTGATCGGATCACGGGACACAAACAGACTTCACTCCTCATTACTTCTACTTGTTAACTTTGAATAAACCAAGCTTTCCCGCTGGAGAAGAAAAGGTGGATCCAAACGCAGGGAAACATAACAAGATCGGGCAAGAAGAAAACTAGAAAGGTTAGAAAAAAAAAACACCAGGAACAGCGAAGGGCCAATGAGACAGATGCAAGACAGGTGTGCAGGGAAAGCAGACTGGTGACCAGCGCAAGAAAACAGGAGGGAAACCGAGCAGAAGTAACCACAAAAACACATAAAACAGAAATGAAAGAAGACACACATGACAGGAACCATGAAACAATCTTTATATCAGAGGATATTGTCTTGCTCCTGTAGCAATAGCACCAATAGCCTGTACTGTAAAAACAGTACAGTAAAAACAGTACAGGCAGCAAGGCGAAGATTACATGGAATCGTATCTGAATTGCTTGTCTCAGTTATCAACTGCTGGCATCAGAGAGGGGACACTACTGATGGTAGGTTGTCAGAGAGCACCTCGGCTGTTATAGGAGACAAAACATTTTCCTCCTGTTGTCTGTTCACCAGATTGTTCCGGTGTGGTTGTAGGATTCCGATTAAAAGGTGATTACTCTATGAATATCACAATTCAAAAATTTCCATGGTATCTTAAGTAGCACTGGGGGGCGCCATAGTCAGACATTCTTTACACAGAAGAGCTTAAAAAATTTTATGAAAATATTCTTTATTCATCTTTGGCCCTGGAAGCTGCAGTCTGGAGTTTTGACCAGATAACCAAGACGGCGCATTCAAAATAACAACAACAAAAAAAGCCCCGATTGTTCTCTCTCTGACCAATACAACTAAATTACAATGATGAGTGCCTCATGCAGATCACTGTAGATATCCCGAGTAACAAAAATATTCCTCACATAGCGGTAGACGGAGTTACCAGCCAACATTACCCTGGGCAACGCCATGCTGCCTTTCTGAAGCATGAGTAACATTATTTCTCTAAACCAATTCAACCTATTCAGAGTGTACTGAACACAAACTAACGTTATAACTGCCCGCTCACTTCAAAGACACCTTTGCTAACCAGTAGTCATAAAGACTGAGCTAAACACCCTGCTGAAAAAGACAGCATAGACCAGCACCAAAACACTACATATGCTGGTCTTGCTGGTGACCAGTCACTAGCAAGACCAGCAGGGCACCGAAGTTAGCATACAAGCTAACAAGCTAGATTTAGCAAGCTACGTAGCTCGATTGCAACATCGTATGGCCATTTGCGCTATTGCGAGTATTACTGTAACCGCCGCCACCATAGCCTTGTGGTTAAAACAGAATAAAACATATATCAAGCAGGAGTCCTTCCTTGTCTAGCAGAAAAGTGGCTAACTCTGCGTCGCTCTTACAAATCCCACAGCTCCCTCCACCTCTGAAATGACGCTCTGATACATCTCCTAGTTTTCTCTCTGGCTCGGTCCATTTCTTTCTTTTTACACTGCTTTTCTTCGTCAGTCTTCTTGTTTCTT
Source organism: Diplodus puntazzo (assembly GCA_963678695.2). Classification (NCBI taxonomy): domain Eukaryota; kingdom Metazoa; phylum Chordata; class Actinopteri; order Spariformes; family Sparidae; genus Diplodus; species Diplodus puntazzo. The sequence continues at coordinate 13,627,227 of OZ023161.1, read as the reverse complement.
CTCTTTGATGGCATGTCACAGCAATGGTGGGGCATTTTTCAGCTCTGTTGATTCGCCGCCATTGTTCACAGCTTGGGCTTGAAAGTATCTGACCAGGTAAGAACAGGCACTGTGCCTGCTGGGGGGAGGGGCACTGCCCAGTACATGCTGCGTGAGGGAGGGGGGGCTGCCAGCAGGACATGCACGAGAATGATTGACACTTCTCAGACACTCCCCTTGGCTCTGATTGGTTGTATTGAGCCGGGAGCGGTGGATTTTTGCAAATCAAATTACAGTCACTTGGTGAAGCCACAGACAGTGGATTTTTAGACAACTGACCTGTATCTTATTCTACTGTCACATCATAATGACAATTTTCGCAGATATAACAAAAAAATAGTTACAGACTACGGCTTTAAGGTGAAAAAATGACAGAAAATACTGCATTTAAAGCTGCTATATGAAATATTGTAATAATTCCAATGACTCAAACAACTGTGCAAAGTGAAAAATGGGTGAGAAGCCACAGCTTCCCCTCAAAATAGAGCATCTTTTAGCATCTTTTAGCTAATTGTTTTGGTTAAACAGTCCTCTTCTTAACTTTGTGGTTCACTCTCACTGCTTTCATCTGAATGTTTACTGGCAGCTGTTTCAGAGCTGTGATAAACTGTAGGCTACTGTACCAAAGTTAGAAACCAAACAGCACACATTATGGAGCATTGAGCTGCTAAAGAGACAGATATTTTCCTTGGGAGCGTGAAGACTAAAACAGAGCTAAAAGCTGAGCAAATATTTGACTTCAATTCATCAGAGGGACTTCAGCATGGCTCAAATTAAATTGAATGTATTCTCTGTATCTGCTCATGTGTAAGCCATTTTTTTTACTAGCATGTTAGTCACATCAACTTCATGAGGTGATAATGTGTCAACGCTTTGTGTAGAGCTTTTTACACTGCTCCCCACTGTAGAAATAATTGATTTATTTAAGTTATTAGGGTTTATTTAATAGTCAAAAAGCAAAGGGAAGTGGCTGCTTGAGCAGACATGCATTTGCAAAAAAACAGACGGTTAGTTTTTTTTTGTCTCATCTCTTGTGAACACATAAATATAGTTTGAGAACACTTCTGATAAAATGCAAATCTCATCTCAGTTTCGCATTCTTAAGTTCACTTTCTCGCGCCACCTGCTGCTTGATGGTTGACGAGGTCCGCTGTATTTGTGGGTGTTCTTTCCTCGCTTAACCTTCTCCAAACACAAAAATAAAAACCTTGATAAGCAACACAAAGGTGCGATTTATTTTTCAGAATTATTTTAAAGAGGTCATATTATGCTTTCAGGTTTGTACTTTTATTTGGAGGTCCTAGTAGTATAGGTGTTCATACATTGATTCTCAAAAAATACATTCTTGTTGTCAGATGGTGCACTGCTGCAGCATCCCTTTTCACACTGTGTCTTGAACTCTCTGTTTTGGCTACAGAGTGAGACGTCTTGCCTCTGTTCACATGAGCGGTAGCCAATCAGAGGCGGAGTAGGGCGGGTCATGCCGAGCAAGGTAGCGTGAACTTAAATAACGCTGCTACAGCAGTAGCAACTATGTGTCTGCTGACTGACTCAAGTGTATATATTTTATAATAAATATATAAAAATATATACTAACGTGACGGGCAGCACAGTGGTTAGCACTCTTGACCCACAGCAAAAAGGTCCTAAATTCAATTAACGGATTAACATAACACCTCTTACGTAGTCACACACAAAAGTTAGGGAAGTAAAGGCTCGACTCCAAATCAGGGGTTTCAGGCAGTGTTTTCCATGGAAGAGAGTAACTCCTTTCGGTGTGGACCTTGGGCTTTTTTCACTGTGATCTCTTACATGCACAAAAATGCTGCATAACACAATAAAGGAAAGGCAAAAACCTCAAACACATAATGTGACCTTTTTAAAACTGTATTTCTTTGTAAAGAGCAGCAACAATGTTGTGGATAAGACCAAACAGGGCTAGGTGCCTGAAGATCATATCAAGTCACATTGTTCAGTCCCTGCCCCGGCTGCAATAATCAGAACCAGTGATTATGCCTAACTTAAGAATATGCTTCAGTTGCTTGAAGGAACAAACAGTACAGAGACAAAGAGTCAGAGCACCTTGATAACATACCTGTAACACTAGAAACATTATGCGAGAGAGCAGTTCAGGCATGCAAAGAAAGAAGTAGTGGGGATTGTTTTTAAATCACTATGATAAGACCAGATCAGAGAAGATCAGGAAGATGCAAAAGGACGAAGAAAGGAGAGTAAAGCTGCAATTCTCAGCTTTCAGTAAGGCTGTGATCACCAAATAAACAGAACAGTACACTTTGACGCTGTTTCTTTTTCATTGTAGAGTCAATTTCGGGGAGGAACTGCAAGTGCTTATTATCTCATGAGAAACACGTTATTACCACGATTAAATCAAAATGGCAGGTTAAGGTGAGACTTCATACTTTAGCTAAGAAGTACATCTGCTGCTGGCTCATCAGTCTCCATCATCCCAGATTAAACACATATGTACTGTACAATGGAATCTTAAAAGCTTTCCCTAAAGGTGGAAGAGGAGAGACATCAGCAGGCATCTTTTAAACACAAATGTTACAAATGCCAGTTCACTGAAACTCTGATAACTCACCACCCACATTCCTGCAATGAGGGTGGAGGAGGCGAGCAGAAGCGATTCATTTTTAAGGAATGTCATTATAGAGGAGGCCATGATCCAGCCAACAGGAGCGATCATGTTCAATGATTCAGTCAGATGGCTCACATCGGTTTTACAATCAAGTCACCAAAATAAATGTTGGCAATGTACGTTTCTGCAAACCATGGAAATGTTGAAACTTTACACTTTTACATTTTTATGTTATGACAATGCTTTGAGTATGCTTTGGTCAGGTTTAGGCACATAAACCACTTGGGTAGGGTTAGGACTAGATCATGTTTCGGCTTACCACAGACACAGCTAGAAAATGGTCCCAACGTCTGAATAAAATTATACATTTTCAGCTGCAAGTTTTTCTGAAGTCTTGTCAAAATGATCCGGTCTTGTTGAAACCAACAAAGATGGAAAAATATTCTGTCTACTTTAGAATATATTCATTTTTTTTTTTTTATCACTTGTAAATACGTCGTTTATGGACATTTGTGAGAACAACTGATCATTTGAGTTTTGATCTCAACCCAGCTGATCACCTATGACAGATGTTTCCATCATTTGACTCTCTACTCCAAATGACGGAATGACTTTTGAAAGAATGATGTTCACTGCGTACAGTCGAGTTCAGAGACCTGTAGAAGCTATTCTAGGGAACACTGAGACTGTTAAGTGGGGTTTGTGGTGGCCCTACACTTTACTGAGCCTTGACAAAGAAAAAACTGCCAATCCGGCAGATTCCGCACTTGCTTCCTCTATCTTTAAGACACGTGCATTCACAGAACATGATTTATTTCAGGATGTAGGCGGCAGGTTGTAATTTCGAAACACAGCATTGTTCAACTGCCTTCGAGAGCAGATTACTGACGTGCTGCATTTTCTCTTTTTTCGCCAGAGGTTTCAGAAAGGAGTCGTTTCAGGTGACTGAGGAGGACTGCCTGGTTTATTTTAACTGCAGGACTTTATGTAAAAGGTTTTAGCAGTGATGTCATCTGAAGCTGTCTGGATTCTGCTTTCTTTTCCACTTCTTTCATGTTCTTCTTTGTATAGTCCTCGTTTTTTCACTCCTTCTTTATCGCCTTGTCCTCTTTCTTCTGTACTTTCCATCCCTCACCACTCTCTTTCTGTCTTTGAAAGTCATCCTCAACCTCTTGTTGCCTCTTTGTTGTGGTTTAGCCCCCATTTTTACAACCACAAGTCTACATTTCCTCTCCATGTCAGAGATGCTCCTCTTGATCCCCGATCTTTTCCTCACTCAACCTATTCTCCTACATTTGAGATCCTTTACCATCCTCCCCCAATCACTTTTTATGATCCTCCCTCTACTCCATCCTCCTTGTCTTAGGTTTTTCAGAAACACTGTGATCCTCACAAGAGAGCTTTGATTTCAATGACCTCACCCCTTTTCACTTTGTTGTTTTTCACCCTTCAGCATCTATTACCTCTTCTAAATGATTTTCTTTGTCATATCCCATGTGTAAATTCCTTCCTCTCTGATCGCTCTCTCTCTCTCTTTATCTCCCTGTCAGTGCCAAAAAAGGCTTGACAGGCAATTGTTTCAGGTGCCAGGTACCCGCTGGTGTGTGGATCGTATGGCATCAAGCACAATTTTACTTTCTTCTTCATGCTGAAATTATCCAACTAGAGGCCAACAGAACATAGTGATCCCAGTTTTGGCATCACGGTCTGTCTGTCTCTCACTGTACCGTTTATCGAGCGTGTTCCAGGTTGTCTACAAATTTGAATAAAGAACTTTGTCAATCTATTGTATATGTATATATGTATGAAATGGGTTCACTGCCCTTTGAGACCATTGGGAACAAACACAATCTACAACTGCATGGTAACTACACCGTTCAAATACTGCATAGTTTTTGAGTAAAATGAGCCCAATTTCTCACCAGTGGTTCTGGTTCATTACATGGAAACTTTGGAAAGTTTTTGATATATCCAGTAGGAGTCACTCTTCACTCTGGACATGCTTCTTAAATTAGAGGTTGGGTGTTGGACTAAATGGACTTTTGAAGTCTGTAGGAAGGCTTTGAGGGTTTATCAAAGTCTGCTTGTCAGTGTGAAAGCACCTGTTGTGCAAATGTCTTCCAGATCTCCATCTTTAACCCTAACCCTCTTTAAAGCTCAGACTATAACCCTGCCTGTTCAGTTCAAGTATTGTCCTGTACTCACCAAGGGCTTTTATCCTGTGCATTCTGAGAAGACAAGAACATATGTGCAAAAGGCAGATGACAACAATTAGAACAAATTAAGAACGTTAACAAGCTCAGTTTTAAGAACTCAGTCCACCTGAAAAACATCCTAAGAATGTCAGTCTACACAGAGAGGTGGCTCCACTGTGTTTGAGATTTAGGCGACACCGGTCAGTATTTGTGGGCAATCATCAATTAGTCTGACCCCTGATTGAGGAATCCAAGCTATGCTGTTTGCCAGGAAGCTAATGTTGCCATAGCAGCTCAAAAAGGCCCAGACATCTTGATTGTGTTTACTTCTGGAGGGGCAGATTAGCAGTTAGAGAGCACTCTGAAGGATCTTATGTTCAGTCCTCACAGCAGCTGATATCAAGTCACGTCACGTTTTTTTGGATATAATCCAATGTCTAACACAACAATGGCTCCCGACACAGCCAAAATTCTCTAAAAGGGCAAGGAAACGAAAAGATACACAACAGAATATGGCTAGAAATAATTGCTGTCAGCCTCATGAATGCCTGATGTTATGTTAAAATGACAAACATAAGTGGACAAATGTTATCATAGTCAAAGGCAAAGTAGCCTGCAGTTTCAACTGGGGAAACGTGAGTCACGTCTGCTTAGAGCTGAACCTGACAAGCAGTCTGTCTAAATTTGCCACGGAAGAATAAAACCCCGAATGTAGTATATGCTATAAGTTTTAACATTTTGGAAAACACATTGCTTTCACTGGAGGATTAGAAGGACAGAAGTGGGTGCAGCGACTTCCTGGAGTTAAGAGACTTCCCCCGGTGGTCAACCAAGGTATCGCAACAAAGAAGAAAAATAATCCCTTTCAGCAGAGAAAGCATTTCCACCTACAAACCCTCCAAACTTTGTTATTAATCTTTATTAGTTTGAAGGTTTAATATCTTCAAAAACAACAAAACAATCCCAAAGCGTTCTAAAGTGAGTGACATCAACTTAATATAAAGTCTACAAGGTCGACCATGTGGGGGCAGGTAATGTCCACGTACAGTGAAAGTGACTTTCGTTTGAATGATTGGGAACCACCTTGTTGACCAGAATCTACAATTGATTTCAGGAACAACATGGCACAATCAGACGAAATTCAGCAATCTGAGAATAGCAAAGCTGTCTCCATTTTTCATCCATATAGCACTGTGGTCTCTGGTGTGCTGGGCATTTTAATGATTATTTGCAGCCTGGCGCCCGCGTGACAGTGGACTGTTTGTCTAGGTTTCATGGCACCCATGAAAGAACTTTGGGACAGAATTTATGACTGATTTTCATCTAGGATATTTACACAGAGCTCAGCGGTGATACCAACACATCCTTCCTGGTAGTAACAGGGTTTTATTGACCCTGAATCTACTTGATATTTACTCTGGGTCTCCTGGTTACTGTTTGCGCTTCATGATAGGTTCACCAGTTAATGACTGTCGTACAGATGGCAATATTTGTTTCAGTTGGACATGTTGGCAGTGGCACAGGCTGTGTTTAGAGTCATCTGAAATATGAATAAGGACCTCTTTGCAGTATTTCTACCACAAGTGCCTTGCTGTCATGAAGTGCATATGTAACCTTGACCAACGAGTCCCAGTAGTTCTCAAGACTGAACTTAAACTTACACTCAGCCATCCATCAGGTCGTGTGCATATCCTGTGAACTTAATGTGCTGGATTGTTGTGTTATCACTGCTTTTTCAACAGGACCGTCTGAGTACTGCAGTTATTCTGAGCTGCACAACAGTATATAAAAAAAAACTTTTTTCACATTATATAAGCAAGCCTGCACTCTCGCAAATCAGTGACCTACCTACGCTGTCGTGGCTGCAGCCAAACTTCTCATTACAAGTTTCCCTTTCCTGCCATTGTCAACTACACTCTTCCTCTCTTCAATGCTGTAGGCTGGAAAAAGCTGCGGCTGAATTCTCACAGACGCAATCAGCGCTCCATTCAAGGTTACAGCATCAAATGATAGCATGGTGACGGGGATACTTCGCTGTATATTGGTTAGAGGGCACACAACAATATTAAGATTTAAAAGTTCTAACTGTCGAGTGTCTTTTTCTACAACAGTAACAGCGAGTCCATGTTAGTCTGATGTACGCACCCATTTTGTAGGTACTGAATATCATTGTGGAATTTCTGATTTACTGTTAGACAACTACAACAGCATTCTGAGAACAAAGGATGTAGTATCCGGTACTAAATAAACCTTGATTTTATGTGCATGACTCATTCCAACCATTTACACATGTTAAGTTCCTTTTTTCCGCATAATTCACTTCAAAGGAGCAGTTGCAGTTTGCTCAAAATGAAAAGCTGTTAACTTAAAAAGCAATACTTTTTTTTATTATAATTATTTCTTAAGTTTGTAATTATCTACAATTTGACCTTTACAAGAGTTGCATGGGTTTGTGGAACTAGGCGAAGACCAAGGAGTAATTAGAAGGAATGAAAATGAGATCTCACAAGCACGGACCAAAAACTACAGAGCTTCAAGTATGTACACAGTGTATTTATATTCACTATGATGAAACAATTAGTTTTGTGAGATTGTCTTTTTCTCTGTTTCTCTGACTTGAGAAAGGACGGCCACAATAAACTGTTTAAACAGAGTTACATTATGTTGGACACATCAGAGGTGGACAGTTTAGTTCTTCTGTTGGCAGTTCAAGAACATCATGTGTTTGTCTTTGATTGTCAAAAAAAAAAAAAAAAGACATTACCCAAAACTGATTCTGTTTTTTTTTTCCTCTCTTATCCTCCACCCAGGGCCCACATTGCCAGCAACATTAGACAAATCGCCATTCAGAAATTCTGGCTCATGCACTGATGGTCAACAAGCTTGTCAGCTGAGAATGTCTGGACATGAGTGAACATTTTGGTCATCACTTTTGGCATCTGACACCCAAACAGATTTATGTGCTTCTTTGTCTTCTTTACACTGTGATTGTTCTTAAACTATAGTTTTGTTGCAAGACAACAAGGCATTAAGGTTAATGGTATTCATTGCAACAGTAAAGAACATGGGTTTGGCTCTGCGGGTTTGCTCATTTGACTCTTCTGATCAAATGTGGCTGCACCTGAGCTACACATCTGGTTACATTTCACTGCAGCAATGTGGACAAATGTCACCTCAAAATCACCTTCAAAATGAATAAACTCTATTTACAGTATTCTGACCTTTGACCTAAGATCGTTGTGAAAAATGGAAATTCCACCAAAATCCAATAAAAACAGTTGTGTCTCATTCAACTAGTAACCAAAAATATTGTGGCAGTGATTTTGAGTCAATATTCCTATAACGACTATTAATCAAAACATGTGAAATTCATTAATTTTGGTTCGTTAGGCTCATTTCAGCCATACAAAATAAAGAATACACTTGTACCCTATATACCTCCACACATCCAGCCTCAACCACAACCTGCCTCTTTGAATTATCATCCAAATATCCAGATACCCTCGGTTTTGTGGTTAAAAAGTTCATGCTAGATGTTTCTTTTTCTTCCAAAGCTAGTCAGCAACTGTAAGTAAGCTATTTAGCGCAGGTGAATGAGACCACTGACACCAATCCATACCCTAAATGTGACATAAAACCAACACAATGAGCTAAAATAGCCTAAGAATCGGGTTAGTTTCTGTGTTTGGTTCATAAAATGAACATCAACACATTAGGAGAGAAACTCCTATCAACATTTCACACATAAACGTTAGTACAAAAGTCAGAGGGGGGAGTCGGAGGGAGTTATATTTACTGAGAAGCAGGCAGTGGTGTAACATCAAGGTGTACAAAGCAATGATGGTACCCTCAGATCTTTGTAACTAAAGGCAACTTTCCACATCCACGAAGGACTGAGGCTGGAAATGACATAAGGTCACATAACTCAGTGAAGTGAAAAGAATGAAAAGGCATAAATCTTCTTGCCTTAACAGGTGCACTAGGGGAATGAAGGAGATATCAGTCAGACTCAGGCTCTACACACTCACGGAGTTATGAGAAGAGGCCTAATCTGACATTTATGGTCAGTTAACGGAGGATTATGACTGTGTGTTCTCTTATAGATGCGTGTGTTTCGTCACTTTTGTCAAACGCCCTGTCAGTGTTTACGTGCACTTTCACACATAAATGCTTTCATGCGTTTGTGTCAGTATGAAAACCTCTTGGATTTGTCTCTCTCTTTTTTTTTTACATCTGGTTTTAATGAGGGGATTCCACTGCTGTGCCTGGCGGAGCAGAACAGAGGAGTGGAAAATCATTCACGCACACAGAAGAGACTCTTAACTCATGAAATGGAGCAGCACTCTGATACCGAGGAGGTGCATGTGTTTGTCTGTGAGGGGGAGTTTAAGCTGACATACCAATGTCCCTCCCTAAACTAACTTGGATTAACCTACTGACCCGCATATGAAATCCTGACTGTTTTTGACATCATTAAAAAGATTCAGATAACGTGTGTGAGCCCTGAAAAGTGTGGTCCAGCCAATTAAAAACATCGGAAAATATTATATTTGAACTTGCTTTGATTTGGGAGGAGTAAGCCAGATTTTGATCAATCATGTCTGGAAGATGTCAAGATTAGAGTGATCTGAGCAACGCCTCATAAACACTCAATCATGTCCTTAAAACCATAGAGTAAAACACAACAATTTTGTTTAAATCCAGTATAAATCACTTTTGATGCTAACATCCCCACATATGGATTAAATGCTTCAAGTGGCTTTATGGCTGGAGAGAGATCCCCCAGACACCCTCATAAAATGAGTGAGTTATTGACTTTCGGAGATGCTTAATAAACTTTGTGACACACGGACTATGAAAAATCCTTGATTATTTTGGGCGTTCTTGTAAATTCTGCAAATGTTATACAATAGTTCTGTCTTTCTTTGGGTAAAAAAAAAAGCTGCTTGTGTTTGTGCCAGCGATGACGTCAATGTGTTCATTTGCATATCAGCTGTGCAGTGAGACCAGCTGGTCGCTCGCCAAGACGAATAATGTCAGCTGTGAACTGAGTGACTTAAAACTTTCCCCTTGTGATTGGAACGACAAAGAAACATTATTTCCAGGGATTAACGGCCTCACAGTTTATGAGCAGTGAGGATACAGACGTCTCATAGAAGAGATAAGCGCATTCAATGCTGATCCGCCTGTTTGCCGCCGTAAACAGAGACTCTGCGGTGTTGTTCATAAAATTGTCTGATTGACTGAGTCACATTCGGCTCGATGTTCAAAGAAAGGTTTTATATCACGCAGACGCTTCCGTTCATGTTCTCACACTCCGAATGAGCCATCAATCTCTCTCTCTCTGCTGTGAGACTGCATTATATTTCTGTATTAATAAACCAATCGTTTTAATAATGCCTTGTTTCAGGGGGTACGTCGGCCCCCTCAGCACTTCTACTTCATGCGTCCATGTCTGCAGAACTCTGAGAAAATCCCGTTCCTTCCAAACCCAAATCCCCACAGCACTCGCGCTGTTTCCATAGACACACATCATCATTTACATTATGCATCATCTTCCCACTGAATCCAATCAGTCAGTCAGAGTCAGCAGCCCTTTAAGAGGAAACTTCCCATTCCAGACTCGCACTCCCATATGTCTATTTGAACTCATTTTCTCTCCACTCTTTATGCTCCCATTAACCTTTTGCATACGCACACCAGTCCTGCCACCACTCATCATGCTCCCATTACTCCTTCCATGTAGTAAAAGAAATAAATAAAAGTCTCTTGTATCCTAGCTAGATAAGAATTCCTCCCCAGAGTTTTGGCAAGCACCAGGAACAAAGTTTAAGAGCCTGTAAATGTCCGAGGCAGGAATGTGAGGCTGCCTTGTATGGTCATAAGAATTGACTGGTTCTTTTTTTATACTCACTCGTCTTTTTTTTCCCCCCTGTGATGATCTAGGCTGGTTCTGATACACTTTCAGAGGGGAGTACAGAGGGAGGGTGAGGACAGGGGGTGAAGATAAAGGGGGATTCCCCATCCACAGCTGTTACAGATTTGGGTGATGGAAACGAATTAAGAAGATACACTTGCTCTTACTCTTCTTCATTTTCATCATGTGAAAACTCAGATTTGGTGTGATTAGCTTTAGCTTAAGGACCATATGTTTTGCTCTTGTCCGACATACCTTGTAACACATATCAGATAAAGTCAGAATTCTGTCTCAGTCAAGTGAAAACCAAGACTGTTTCTCAAAAAGAGCTTTCACTCCGGCAGCTCAGTTGAAATCTGGAAGTGGTTTGCCCTAACAGAAACAAATCCCGCAAATCTACAACACAAATCCTCAAACTGAACTCATCATACCATATCAAAATCATCACACCAGCATTTCTAACAACTGAATATTTTACCCAAACCATTATAATTTAAGTAGGATTGTTGCATTCAAGTGATCAGAGGGGCAAAGTAAATCCATGCAAAGCCTTTGCATTGCTGTCAAAGAACAAACAATCTTGAAAGTACTTTTCTCAGAGGGATCAGGGAGCTCGATGGTCCAAAATGTCAGAAGCCAATATTTTAGCTGAAACATGCAGTCAGGCGTAAGACAGGAGACAGAGCTACAACAATGTGTTAGTGCTCTTTTATGAATTTGTTAGCTTATTGTCAGGCTAGTAACTTAGATGGCAAGCTAATTTACTCTAAGTCATCTAGCTTTGCAAACTTTTTTTTGGCCTATCTAGTATCGTTACCTAGCATGTCATTGGTTAACTGGCCGACCACATAGCTAGCAATAAGAACTCAAGTAGCCAAGTCAGCGCTTCTCACATATGTGTGTTCATCGAGGAACATCTTGGCTTTAGAGGATCCAACATGGCCAGTGTGAAGTCTCTTGCGTGGATGCAACATCTAACGATTTGGAGTCCCGCTTATTTGTGTCACGCGCACACGCAAAAAAAAACTTGAAAATGATCAGTCATATTGAAATTGTACCAGTGTTTCACTACAGCTTCAATGTCTATATCTGTGGGTAAGTTCACAAATGGGAAAGAATATGCGTAAAGGGTGAGGGGCGGTACTTTTCTTGTGCACCCGTTTCTGCCTGAAACAATTGGCGCAACATTAAGCTCTAGCAACAGCAGTAGTAACACTGCGCTATGATAAAGAATCAAACACACCACAGATTAAAACAGGAGTCAACACATGTGAAAGCAGACCAGAGGGATTACAGAGATGGATGACAGTCAGTCTCTGGTTTGGATTAAAACAAACAAACCGAGTGTGAATGAGCTCAGGTATACACTACATGTAGACAAATGTATATGTATAGGAACACACACACACACACACACACATACATACAGTACTCTTTCTGTCTTGATCTGTGTATAAACGTCTTTGCAGGCCTCATCAACCCTCCCACAGATCAGTGAGTAGCTGCATCTGGTCCGAGGCCACGCTGTTTAACCCGGGTTATGCACAGTATGCAGTGAGCCGGGTGGTAAGGAGGGTGTGATGTTTTACAGATCCATCCAAGATCACTGTTCTGTAACTCTTCTAATTCTCTGCTTTCTCTTTCTCTCTCCTGTATCTCACCATACACACATACACACACACACACACACACACACACATGCGCGCGCGTCACTCTCCTAATGAGGACTACATCAATTCCCCGTTAACTTAACCCTGAGAACGAAAAGCCTGTACTCATCAGGAAAACTGTGAAAAGAAGTGGTAAGAATTATATTTATGTTTCTTCATAGTGACCTCCAGTGGACATGGTTGTTATTACAGCAGCAAAGGAGGAACTGAGGTGTGTTCAGTGTGAAGGGAGTCAATGGCAAGCCCTTACAGCTTAATCATGTAATTAAGTTACATCACATAATGTAACGAAAGTACTTGTGTAAAGTAGGAATGTTTGTAATTGCAGTGACAGAAGTGTAACCCAGTGATTTTATCCCAAACCCCAGTGTTTCCCTCGGCCTAACCAAATTGTTTTCTTGCCTAAATCGAACCAAAGTTCACCGAACGTGTCAATGGAACGGTTGTTTTGGAGATGGTAATGTATGTCATTTTCGGACTTGCTGGCAAGTCATTAGTCATTTTGTTATAAGGATATGTTGGCATGTTCTCCTGCAGGCTTAGAAAGAAAGGGATGAAGGGAGGGGTATTACGTCGGTTTAGTGTATGTACATCGTTTAAGTACTTGCTATGAAATCATCCTATAGGCCTGAATAAGGTACGGAAGTGTCCGTTACACCCTTTTTGCTTTCATTACTCACAGATACTTCCACCCCTCTGTTTGATTAAGTCATCCTCTGACAGCAGAAATGGAGCGTAAAAACAGAGGGATGAAAGACAAACATTCTTTCCTCCTTCCTCACTTTCTTACAAATTCCATAAGTGAACAGCGAGGTTTGGTGTCAGCCTCGGCCCAGCTCTCACCTTGTGACCTTTGACCCTGACCACACCAACCGTCCGAGCCACTGCTCGGTGCCAAAATCCACACTTCTCCTGTTTGAGTGAGGGAACATTTCCAAGGGCAGCCCTGCATCGCATACATTCACTGAGTCAAAGAAAACAAACGCACAGTTCAGTTATTCATCAATTAGTTGGCATGTGGAGGGAAACGTAGACAGATAAGAAGGCAGATATCAAACTGTTACAGTCCTACTTACACAAATTACTCAAGCTTTGTAGGAAACTCTTGGAGCTGTAATTACTTCATACATCCCTGTGGGCCGGCTCGTTTTCCTGGCACCAGTGCAGGGTGTAAATTACCATCTGTGTGATTAATTTTTCATAATTACATGACTACTGGCGAAACATTATGCAGATGTGATCCTCAGACATTATCCCATCAAAACAATCGACTTGTTTTAACACTGCTTATCTTTGACACTTCCAGCAACACCAGCGTCTGGGTCTGACTTGTTCCGTGTGTTTTTTGGTGCGCCGGTCGATACTTGTTGAAAGAATGTGTTCATAGGAATGTTGTTATTGCACAGTTCGGCCTTTCCTTTCATAGAAAATAAGAAAGAAAACGAAGACCTTAAGCAAGAAAAAAAACGAACAAGGTCCTTGAACTTTAACTTCATAAAGTACTGTAAAAGTAGTTGTCATAGCTCATCTTTTCTTGACGAGAGTAAATGTCTATGTTGAGTTTGGATGGTTGCTCTTATCTACTGCATGTGATGAAATTCAGGATGGTAAACCAGTGGGAATGCAACTGTCACTCCATCACTGGTAGTCCAACTCTAGACCCTTGTAGATTGTTAAAAAGAAGAGGAAAACTGTCCGGCATTAAGGTCACTCCAATCGACTGACCATGCTCACTTCCCTGATGCGTAACCATCTGGAAAGGCACTGATAGAGACTGTTTGGAAAAATGTAGGGAAAAAATACTTGGCACATAAATGGACAAACCATCTGTCTATCACAGGCTAACTTCCACCAATCAAAGTAACAGTAGGAGAGCACTACCACCAGCGGAGTCACTTGGTAAATCAAACTTTTACCGAAATCAGTTGCCAGAAGAGTGAAAACATATTTTCCATTGAGAAGTGCCATTCTTTGTTCTCCTTTTTTAATGAAATATACCCGCCAGTTCTGATATAACTAATGTCATAGCAGCATATGCTAACCTCTTGAGGAGCCGTCTTTGTTGTTCTCTCTTGCTGGTTTCTCACCTAAACCATGCACGTAGCCGCCAGTAGTTCATGTTGCCCCCTTACCAAACTTGTCTTTTGAGCAGCCGAGCTGTAACAGCTTTCTGAGCTACACCAGCTCTCACACAGGGAATTATCAGAAATGGGTAAGTTAGGTAAGAGCATGACCTGGATTCAAATATTCATTAGAGTCATCATAAGACATAAATAAACCATTTGTGAGTGAAAAAAATGTCACATCCATGTAAAATAAAACAAGACACTGGAACAATGGAAATATATTTTCTTGTCTTTTCACATAGAATCAAAAACAAAACAAAGGACATGTCATGAAAATGTGTTGAACTCCAACTGCTTGACTGCATCTATTCTGTTCACAATTAGTGGTCTTTATCCTTTTTATTTATTATTTTTTTTATTAAAAGTTGTGATAAAATCAACTTTGGGTGAGATATTTAACATTGAATATGCAGTGCTAGTTTTTCTCAAGTTCCCTGTCTTAGCATGCCTCACATGTTTATGAAGTGTCCTACAGATCCATGAGATGAGCTCTGGCTGCCTGTACATCTGGACCAACCTGCTCTGCATCATCTGTCAGTGCTGTGGTGCCAAACGCTGGCTTCATCTTGCATAGCTTTCATACTCGAGAGGTGAAAGAAGTGAAGCTTTCTGAGGTGAAAGCAGGGTTATGTAGTGCATAGGAGTGCTGACACTGAAGTCTGACCTTCTTGCAAAGAGGCAAGACACGTCAGAAAAGCATATCTTACTTTTGTACATCAGAAACAAAAACAGTGTTGAAAGAGTTTGGCAGCTACGCGTGATCTCTGAGAAAATACAGGGTTAATCCTTGAGGCTTTGCTGAGACTTGGCCAGCTTTGATCTTTCTGACAGTGTCTCATGAATTGTTATTTTCTGATAAAGGTGAGACGTATCAAAAGCTTTCGCTTGGCAGCGATTTCACCGTACCTCTCGTTCTTTGCGAGTTAGGTAATCATCAGGACACATTCAGGCTTGATTGGCAGAACTGAGCTTGTCTCTTCTTTTCAGTGTTGTCTGCTGCATAACTTCCTCAAGGCATGGCGGAAGAGAACAGCTTTTATTTGGTAGCTGACAAGGAAAACAGATTCGGAGTTCTGGTGTAGTGTTATCCTTTCTCTGAAATCCCTGAGCATGTCATTTAAACGTACTAAAAGGAATTTTTAACTGGCTATGAATCACGTTGAAGTGAAGGAAGTGAAGCTCTCTGGGGTGAAAGTATAACTTATAACAATACTGCTTTGGTTGTGCTCTCATGAAGTTGTACTGTTCAACTGGATATTTTAATGGCCTGTTTGTGTACACTCCCTGTGTTTTTTTTTTTTTTTTTTTAACTTTTGCTGCTTACAGAAGTGGTTAAGATAATTGGGTTGAACTGGAAATTTGTTTTAAAAATTGAGGGTTGGAATTGTATATTAAATAAAAATAAAAGCCAAAACTGTGTTTGGGCTCTGTGTTCATGTCCCTGATTTCTTAAGCACTTTGCAAAAATGTTTCCTCTTTCTAAATAGATCTCACTCAACTTGACAAATTGCTCCACATGTTGATCTGGAGCCTAGATCATCGTTAGGCGACCCTGACAGACTGCTGCGCTGACTGGGTCGTGTGTTTCCCATCCAGACGGACAGACAGTGCTCTGAGGACCGGTTTAAACCCCCCGGTGTCCCTGAAAACAGGCGTCTATTGAGCCAACCAGCCCACTTTCCACAATGTCATGGACTAATTCATCTCTAAGTGGGGCTCTCCCTCCATGATTAGACTCAATTAAAGCCAGTGAGGCATGAAAGCACAGCGCCGGGATCATGGAAATCACACATATACACCTATAGTGGTATAATGTGGGCATATGTCGAGCCATTAAGCATGCACACACACACACACACACAAACACACACACACACACGCCTCTGAATCTGGGACTTCTACATTTATCTACATTGCACAAATGCAGACTCAAATCAGCGGTGATCACCTTGTTTCTCCCTCTGTTAGACTCTGGTTACACTTCAAATGGCAACATGAACTGGAAGTAACGCATAATACCTGTGTGTGTGTGTTTCAGTAAAATTCATTACAATGATATTGATGTGCTCAGACGAAAAGCTCTGAGAACACTGCTGCCACTGTCTCCTTCGGAGGCTTGGGCTCTGAGCTTTTGAAATGAATAACTGGGTGTGTGTTTTGTATGCATTTCTATAAAACTGAGCAAAATATGTTTGTGCATCATGTATTTGGCATGTAGCTGCAACGTTTACGCCATTTAAGATGTCCGCAAAACAGCAGTGAGCCACTCAAAAGCTTCAGATTTATCTACATGCTGAAGGGCTATGGAGCAAAATGCCCTGTCAGTGTCTATTTTTTAGCCTCTCATAACCAAACCATGACAGTACAAGAGACGACCAAAACGCAGTGTTCATGTTCTTATGTAAGACGCAAACGTTAGCATGTCCAGCTAGCTTACTACTTACGATGCTGACCAAGAGTTATTCTAAAGGCCAAAAATCCTTAAAAATGAAGACATTGTAGGTTTACCTTTGGATAGAAAATCAAGTCACAACCAGCACAATCCACTGCTCAATATATGATATAGAGGAATTCTGCATAAAATGTCTAAAAATAGCTACAACTTATTTAAGCTATATATTTTGTTGAGTGGTAAACTTACATTGTTTTAAATGTTTCCAACAGAGAAATCCACAGATTTATCTCAGGATAGAGAAATTGTCGAACAAGACTAAATAAAGGTTTAAAACATTACCTAATCCCCTCATGGCATTTCATTTATCACCCGAATCATAGTCAGGGTTTTTACACCTATTTGTGTGTTTATGAGAAAAAATGTGCAGCATTTTACAGCGTGAGTTAGTAGATATACAAAACATAGCCATGTTAATGATGTGTTTTGTGAACATCCTTCAACCCAGTAAAGAGGCCACATTATGAAACATCATCCAGCAACTGGACTGTTATAAATAAAAACTCAGTTTACAAATTAAATAATGTTGTATGGTTGCAACCATTGTAGTTCACAGTTTGAATTGACCGTAGTCATGACGATGTTATGATTCCATCATGATGTGTTTTGAGTTTTCTCTCTCTCCTCATCAAACCTGTTGAGAAATTCGGGACAAACCAACCTCGACTAATCTACCTAGACTAAACTAAACTTCAAACTAAAACTCAAGATGAGTGACCGAGGTGCATCGTCAGACCAGCCAGGCTCCGTGTTTAATGATCTCCGTCTGGAGGGCCACTTTTGTGATGCAGTCATCAAAGTCGAGGATGTGGAGTTTCCCATCCACAAGATCATCCTGTGTCAGTGCAGCCCGTACTTCCGGTGAGTCAGTAAACTGATGTCAGGGGGAAGATTATAAATGAATATCCATTTAAATAGGCAGAAAAGCATAGTGGTTCATGGTTGATCACAATAAGCAATGAGCTGGTTTGATTCATGAGCAGTTGTGATGAAACAAGTTGACCTGGAAGTTAGGACATGAACGACCTGATGGAGAATTTAGATAACATATTTTAACAGTTTAATTATGGTGCAGGTTCCCTGTCCGTCTATACAGTCAGATATGAGTTTAAATGAAGGTTTTTTTCAATTGTGTAAAACAAAAAGATTAGTTTTTAATTATCATTCACGAATAGATGAATTTTCACTCTATACCCTGACTTTTGAGCAGATTTTGAATTAAAAAGGGTCTAAATAATACACAATAAATGGAAGTTATTATGTACACTGACTTTTTGCAAGCTGCTGATTTTTTATGTGCATTTGTCCAAAAACTCGGTACGCAAATTGAAATTGAAAAGCTGTTCCCAGCTACAAACAGAAACATATTTTGGATGTGGTTAAAAAAAGAGGGAACAAATAAAAAAGAATGATGTTCAAGAGCACATGTATAATGTCCAGTTATTACAAAATGGTTAAGTAAGCTGATTCAATTGCAATGATTCCAAAAAGGTGGTTATCAAACAATAGTTTTACCAGGGGGCCTCATTTAAGTTAGAAATAACCTCCTCATGTTGGGTTTTGTGTCACTCATTCACACAGGATAAGCAAGGAAGGAATAAGGAATTCTGGATAAAATATGAAAGGAAATTGGTGGTGGATCTTTTACTTTACAAATTATGGACTTGGCAGATTTGGATGTGATTAAGATCACAGACAATCTCCACAATTAAAGGTCTAAAGTTAATACTAGTTCTGTGTGAATATGGCTGATAGGGCCAGTTTTAATAGGGGGGCCAGGTTGGAGTCAGCTGGAAAAACAACCCAGGAAAAAAAGACAAATCCCTCATTCAGACAAGGTTTGCAATTTCAACAATTTTGATTGGGTAGTAAACTGCTGAGACACTTTATTTCTGCCGTTCCCTTCAGTACAAAATCATTGCAAGAAATCTGTCATTGTATTATAGATGCAGACTCCCTGTCGGGGGGGGCCACAGGGGGTGCAGACTCAGAGTTATGGGGGCACTGGCCCCTGTTGCCCCCCCTCCCCCCAGAAACGCCCCTGCTGAAGACATGTAGCAGATGCAGGATGTTGTACAGTTAAACAGCAAACGATTTGCCCAAACTGTGTTTTCATCCTGACCCACAGAGCTCTCTTCATACGCTGGTCAGCCCCAGACGGAAAGGTCTACAACATCCCGGGCCTGTCTCCTGACATGATGCAGATCATCGTCAAGTTTGCATACACCGGCTCTCTCTCTGTGACAGAGGACAACGTACAGGAGCTGCTGCTAGCAGCCGATCAGTTCAACATTAAGGACATAGTACGAGCCTGCAGCAACTTCCTCGGGGAGCAGCTCTGCCCAGACAACTGCATCGGCATCTGGCAGTTCACATTATGCTCCTGCCTTGAGCTGCAGATAAAGGCCTACCAGTTTATTCTTGATCACTTTGAGGAGGTTGTTTCCAGTGAAGAGTTTCAGGATCTCACCGTGAAGGAACTCGCAGGCATCCTTGAAAGAGAGGACCTCAATGTAAGCAAGGAGACTATTGTGTGCGAGGCTGTCCTTCACTGGATCGCCCACAGACCTGAAGAAAGACAAGCACACCTGCTTGTACTCATGTCTAAGGTAAGGTCTGCCACTAGCTTTAGCTTGGATATAGCTGACAGCAAAAACAAAAAAAATCAGTGTTGTAAGATCACCTGGCTGCTTTCAAACCTGTAGCTCAACTACAAACAGACTAAGAGCTGTAAGCTTGAAGTCATGTTATACTGTACACGGAAAGGGGACTGAGCCTTTGGGTAGGAAAAGTGAAAGTGTCTTCTCTGTGTAGGTACGGCTGGCCTTGATGAGTCAGGATCACCTTGGGACAGCTGTGATTTCAAATGAGCTGGTGAGAAGCAACGCTGAGTGCTTTCAAATGGTGAAAGAGATCATGGACAACGAAGACCGCCTCACCTTACCCGGCATGGTCGCTCGTCCTCGCCTGCCTAACACCATCCTGTTGGCCATCGGAGGCTGGAACAGAGCTGGTCCAATTAACAGCATTGAGGCATATGACATCCGCTCTGACTTCTGGATCAACCTGACAAACAATCAGGACCCCCTCCATGCCTATCACGGCACTGCCTTCCTCGACGGGTATGTCTACTGTGTCGGTGGCTTTGGCGGGGAGGAGCATTCCAACAGTGTTCGCAGGCTGGATCTTAGCACCTACACCTGGCAGGAGGTAGCACCCATGCACTGCCGCCGCTGCTATGTGTGCATCACTGTGCTGGACGGATGCATCTATGCACTGGGAGGTTATAATGGGTACGTCCGCCTCCGGACTGCAGAGCGCTACAGGCCCGACACCAACCAGTGGAGCACCATTGCGCCCATGCATGAGCGCAGGAGTGACGCCAGCTGCACAACGCTCAACAATAAGGTGGGTGAAGTGAAAGAGCAGCTGGGACTAGTAATAGAGAGATGTATGGTGCTGACTGGAACAATGCTAATTTGATTTGCTACCTGCGTGGAACAAGAGTTAGAGGGAATTTAGTAGAGATGGTCCGATCAGGTTTTTTGGGACCGATACGATCACCGATCACCTAAAGCCTCACCGATCCGATTACCGTTCAGAACCGATCGATCACGTGGAACGATATTATTAATATTTATATTATTTTACTCTTTTTTCCCCATTAATTCATCCACTTATGCAAAGGCCTATAGTCTTTCATTTATGTTAACCTTGTAATTATTTATTTATACTACTAGATTACCTTTATTTATTGCATAACAGTAACTTCAACGTACTAACCCTTGCATGCACATCATTGTATAAAGCAGGCAGGGCTGTATCTGCAAAGTACCAGCGGCCTGGGACAACGTACCGGGGGTCGAGTTTACTAGTCTAGTCTCTGAACTATTCTCTAGAAATCCGAAACCTTCCACCGCGCTGAAAGGCTGGTTGTCCAGGCAGATGAATTCCATCATTCTTCTTGTGATTCCCATGGCCTTCTCACCGCGAGGGTTGTAGGGCTGCGTGCTCTCCAATGTTGTTTGCAGCAGTGCCTGTGGGGTCGGCATTGTCTTTTTCTTTTCGCTAGTTAGTTGCAGGAAATCGTTATGTTCTTTGCTGTGAAACGACTTCAAGTGCCGAATTAAATTGGTAGTATTAAAACTACTTGGTTTGTTTCCCCCACGAGGCACTAAACGCTTGCATGCGTTACAGCTGGCGTGTGTGACATCTGTCTCACATATTTCAAAGAACTTCCATATAACTGACATGTTAGCAGTGCATGCAGGCAGTGTGACCACAACACAACACTTCTTCTTTGTTTTGAAGTGGCAGCGGTTTGGCGCACTACCGTCCCCTTTGGATCCGGAATGTAGCAAACACAAGCACATGTATAATTTATGTATAATGCGATCGGATCTGTGATTTTAATCTTTTATCGGATTTCCCGATCGATCGTTTTTTTTACCCTATCAGCCCGATCCAATCAGTTACTGATCGATCTGCACCATCTCTAGAATTTAGACCAGGTATTAACATCCATCCTTAGTGATCCAATCACAGGTGGACAGCTCAAAACCCTTGGGTTCACACTTAGAGCTACAAATTGTGATCTGACTTCCTCAGTCTTGTATCGGCAGTCGAACAAAATGTGTAAATTACACTGAGCTATATTTTGTTGACCTACTTAGCCGTACATTTTACAACTGAAACATAAACTTCTATGTAGCGGCTGTAGCTCAGCGGGGGGCGGCTGTAGCTCAGTGGGTAGAGCTGTTGGACCAGTGATTGGAAGGTTGCTGGTTTGAATCCCGGCTCCCCGGGGCGGAACTGAGCTACATGTCGAAGTATCCTTGAGCAAGATACTGAACCCCAAAGATTGCTCCTGATGTGCAGTTGGCACCCTGAGAGGTAGCCTCTGCCATCAGTAAGGGTCCTGCGATGAGCTGGCGACTCATCCAGGCCTGGCCTATGCCCATCGAGAAACTGGATTTGGCCCCAGCAATCCCGCTACCCCCTGAAAAGGGGTGATTTAGCATCCCCGAGACCCTAACGGAAAAAGCAGCATCGGAAAACGAACGACTAAACATAAACTTCTAAGTGATCGGTGACAAGTTTCTAAATCAATGAATTTGAGAAGTGCTAAATAATAATTAAATAATAATTGTGTCGCTCTACTTCGTCCTAGATCTACATTTGTGGAGGTTTCACTGGGAATGAGTGCCTTGAGACCTGTGAATATTACAGCCCAGAAACCAACCAGTGGACTGTGATCGCCCCCATGAACAGCCGGCGCAGTGGAGTTAGTGTCGCGGCATATGCAGGTCGCGTCTTTGCGGTGAGTACATAAATGTCAACCTCTTGAAACCAAATGCCTGTACCAAATTTGTGCCAACCTATCTTGTTGATAAATTAACACCAATTTATTCAACATTTCCTCTCACAGGTCGGTGGCTTCGACGGCAGCGCCCGTCTGAGCAGCGTTGAGGCCTACAATCCCCACACCAACACCTGGCAGGAAGTGTCCTCCATGTCGACCACCCGAAGCAACTTCGGCATGGCAGTGATGGAGGATCTGCTCTTCGTTGTGGGTGGCTTCAACGGCTTTACCACCTCCCATAACATCGAGTACTACAACGTGATGACGGATGAGTGGTCTGAGGCCTGTGACATGGAGATTTACCGCAGCGGCCTCAGCTGCTGTGTGGTGCGTGGACTCCCCAACATGTCCAAGTACACTTTGTCTCGTGACGCTAGGCCCCTCTCAGAAGTGAAGCTATTGGAGGAAGAATCCACCTAAGAGTCCTTTCTATTGTGACTTTTTTTAAAATTGTGTTTTAAAGCTGATTTAACATCAGCATTAAAGAAATTACATATTAAATATATTATTTTATTATATAGTATTATTTATATTATAATGGTATATTATATATTATTATATATTATATTGAATATAATTTCTCTGAGCATTAAAACAGCTGCTTCTTCTGAGCTTTCTATAATTGTTCAGTTAGAATGAGAACTTATTTTGTGCTACGTGAGAAAGGGTCTGCGTTTCTGTTAAAAACTGTTCACTGTTATTTAACTAAATAAAAGGAAGTCTGTCAAAGTCTGAGAAATTTTAACACTGGCTAACATTTGCAAACTTTAGCTGCCTACCTCACATAACATGGGAATTCGCTGGCTTTAGTGCTGCTTCAGTCCAACATATATTAACATTGGAGTATTATAATATGCCTGCTGTTTATTTGTCACATCCAGTCTTATGGTTTGCAAAAAGATGAGGACCCAACAGGAAAATCAGTCCTTCATGTTGCCATCAGACTTTATAACGCACACTCCAAAACACTCAAATAATGCACTTTAAATTGTTATTACTGTTAATACAGCAAATTATTCTCTTGCACCTTATGTTCCACTCAGTATTTTATTTGTTTAAATTATATTTTACTACCTCTTATTTATTTTATAGCTACAATCATTTCATTGTATATGGTATTTTAATAGTTTTTTATATTGTATGTAGTATTTTATCGTTTCTATATTTGCCGTTGTATTTTGATTGTACTATCTATCTATCAAAACGCAGACATGAAAGTCAGGTAAATTAAAAGCAAAAAAGAGATTTAATAGCATGAGCTGTAGTCTAGGAATCAAAATCCAGGCAATGAACAGGGAGGCAACAACACTGTGCAAACCAAAGCCTAAAGAGAAATACAAAAACCGAATAACATACAAACAAGGATGAAACTCAGGTTTCTCATTATTGCCCTCAAAAGACAACGACACACTGTGATAATATGTGTTAATGAAGCACAATTGCTTGTTTACAGAATGAGTACACTGTAAAATATGTGTTAAAAATATAACAATGGAAATGTTTAGTTTAAAGAGTTTATTTTGAAAAAAAAAAGTTGTATAATTTGTCCTTTGCTCTTTGAAGGCTTTCAAACTCTTGATCAAACAACCAACTGCTGAAAATAAATACATGACTCAATATGATGTTGGAATGAGTTGTCCTGTGCGCCCTTTGAGAATTTTCAGTACAAAGCCATTTTCAAATGGGGCTGGATTCAAACAAAACCTGATAACTTGACAGTTGTCTATAAATGCAATAACATTTCAATCAAATGTCATGATTAGTATGACCAATCAATAATGTTACTGTCATTAAATGTGAAGAAAGTACAGTGGTATGGTTCTCAGGTGAACAGGTGAACTTTAGCTAAGCAGATACAATGAAGGTTTTGGCTTTAAAAGGGTGTAAATAGCTTGTATTTAAATCCATTTTGGATCCCAGGGCCTCCAGAGACTTGGATTACACCAGATGAGCTGTATGTAGCCATTTTATGTCTGTAATTTCTGCTGTTATTTGCGTTTTAAAGGGAAGTTCTTCTCTGGAAATGTATTGTCGACTACGAAACTTCACTTGACTTTCCGTTAGCATGGCGGTCAGAAGATAATGACTGGATTTTCATTCATAGGTGAACAGTTCCTTTAAATTCTTTCACAGGCTATTCTCCACCCAGATGAAAAAGAAAACAAAATGTGTGTTGTTACTCAGTTGCCTTATCATTTCAGTATTATTCCGAAGCTCTTGGTCGGTGTACAGCTTTCAGCCTTGAGAAAGTCCTGAGGGGAGCCACTCAAACGCTGGGAACAGAGCGTGGGAGGGGTCCTGAAGGATCCTGCGCGCTGTCCTCAGTGCTACAAATGGTCAGTTTTGTGATGTCTCTGAAATCCTGAAGCGAAAAGGTAAACGTATAATTCAGGTCTGTGAGAGTCATGTATGTAGATCATCATGAGGTGCTGGGATATCTAGTATGGATGTAACTAAAAGTGATACTGTGCTGTAATTTTTTGCATGCTTGTATCGGCAATGTGACTATTTTCATTCATACTTGTGTAGCAGACTTGGTGAAATGTCTTCCAGAACTGTAAGCGTAAAATCTGCAAAGCGTTTAGAGACTACATGTACATGTCTGAGAATGCTCTCATATCTGCATGCCTGTGTCCCCAGAGGATGTGACGACAGGACAAATACAGACCCTGACAGTCCCGACTATTACACCTACACACACACACACACACACACACACACATTAAAGACAAATGCAGACATTGTTAGTCGTTTAAGTGTGCTCGGATGAATTACTGCTGTACTTTAGCTCAATCAACAAGAGAAATTGCTTGGAAGAAATATGTTTCTCTCTTTCTGTAATCGTATAATATTCACATTGACCTGGCAGCGGGTGATTCAGAGACTTCTGGTGTTTTGTGCTGGAATGTGGCAAATTATTTCAATACATACAGTAGGTCACTGGAAAATCCCTCAGTAATCCCTCTGACTTCTTATAAAAAAGTTTTCCCCAGATGTACCCACTCACCCAAAACCATCAAAAAACATTTCATACACACACAGAATATCATCAGCACCAAGGAATTTAACACCGCTGCCATGCCATCGGGTTGCCGGCTCACTCCTCTCCCCATCTCCAGGTGGTACTGTATGTTCCAGGTCATGGTTCAGAGATGGGCAGATTAGAAACGTACTAACATATCATCAGTGTGTGTACAGTTCCGGTGATGAGGACATGCAGCTGCTGTAGGTTAATTAGCAGATTGCTCCGGTACTCTTGGTATCGTTGTATTGAAGAAACAGGATGTATTTTCCATTAAATAACAGTAACAAGTAACAACACATTAGATTTTCAACATAAAACTGTCAGATACATTTCCTGTTGTAAACAGTGAAGTGTCTACCGAACTTCTAAGGCGCACTTGAGGTGACCTGCTTTTCCAATTTACCCAAGAGTTGTATCGATGTCGCCCACTACCACAGTGGTTAATGCCGCAAATTTGTTCAAACATATCAGAGGTTAGTGGTGAAAAGAGCCTGCAGAGCTGCAACCACAGAGAAACATGGCGAAGATGCCTTTCAGAAAAGCTAACACTCTTCACTCTTCAGGTATCTTGTCGTCTAAGCTAGTCTATCGGTCTGGAAGACCCTTTTAAAGGCAAACATGTCCTTGAAAACAGCATTCCCTTCAGTACAGTCAGAGACAGTCTCCAGTCTTTAACACCCATCCATGATTGTTGACACCTTGGTGACTAATTAGCACCAACTGCAGCAACTCCATCAAACAGTAGACCAAAGCTGATGATTCACTAATTACACTGGAAACACTGCTTGATTTAAGAGAGTAGTTTGGGCAAGTTCCAAACACAAATCATAGCAATTACTAAGATAACTTCGACACACACACATCGTTGCGTAAGTTCCACTGAACAATCATCAAATTCCAAAACAACAGTAGCTTCAGCCAGACTCAGTACTAGTGTGTTCTCAACTGACATGTCAGCTTGTTAACATTGCACTGGGACAAATGGGTTTTCAAACAGGACATCAGATTCATGATTCACACGTCACCCTTTCGCATAATATGTACCTATGCTAGGATCTTGACTATTTTTGACATAATGTTTGTGGGAAATGTTTGAAAATCTAAATTACATTCACTGTGTCTACCTTGACAGATAAATAAATAATTTGGCATTTGACTGTGGATGCCATCCATAGCTGCTTGTTAGCAACACTGGTGGAACTTTAATGGAAACATGTTCATTACTGGTTGCCAGTCTTTGTGCGATGTTCCCTCCCCCTGTGTGTTTCCCACGGTGTTTGCGTGTGTATGTGTGTGTGTGTGTGTGTGTGTGTGTGTGTGTGTGTGTGTGTGTGTGTGTGTGTGTGTGTGTGTGTGTGTGTGTGTGTGTGTTGGAATTGTTAATAGCTCTACTGTAAAGCTCCAGCCATCTCTCTTTTAACAGGACACATGAACAGGAGCCTCCCTGTTTCTGTGTGGCTTTTAGGGAATACACTTGGCCCCCCTCGCTGTAATAAATCGCATCTGCTCACAATGTGCAGCACCATGGAGCCGTGGAAGGAATTAATGCTCGTTGCTCTTCTTGGGTCACTGAGGCCACGCATGCCTCTGGCTGTGGCGCTCTGGCCTCAGACTGTGAATAATCTTAGTGTGTATGTGTCACTGCTCCTGTTGTATGTATGCATGTGTGTATGTCCTAAATGCATGCATGAATATGTGCATAAAATGCTTGTGTGTAGAAACGCTTTGCACCTATTGTGTGTGTATTTGTGCATCACACACCGCGACAACCTTTCCAGATGAACCCAGCAGACGGAAGCTGGTAAAAGTGCCCTCCATGATATTATCTCCACTCTGTTGTTCCAGCTGTTTATACTTTCACCAGTTGAGGGCATTCTCTGCATTCCACCAAATGAGGTCTGTGTCAGGTACGTTTGCTCATCTAACATGGAAACTTTACACAGTCTGACAGCTGCTCCACTCACCCATACACAATTAACGTAGAGGGGGCTCTCTACATGTGTACTGTATAATAGTGTCATAACATATCATAGATGCATGACCAAAATAAGTGACAGGATGGAGATTTTCGATAGAGTAAAATGAAAGAAATAGCCCAATTAATATAGATTTATTGCGGTCGGTTTAAATTTGGGTTTGGTAACTTTATATTCAACGCCAGTTTTTCTGTTGGACTTTTCGTGGGAATCAAGTTTGAATTTTTCATCCACTTAAGTGACTAATTATGATGGACTGTCATGAAATCGACAGTGGCATTCATGGTTGCCAGACAGTGTGTCCTATTGACTTTGGTGATCCTGTGACTTTTCCTCTAGCTCCATTATGGGGCTGAAATTTGTAGTTTCAGAGTCTCTGCAACTAGCTGATGCATGTTGTACATCTCCGTCAGGATGAATATCTTGGTTTATTCATGTGCAACAAAGAAAACCATGGACCAAACATGGCTGCACGCTCTGCTATACAGCTCCTCAGCGATGATGAAGAATAACAAACTTGAGAAGCAATTTTCAAAGAAATTTCACTGTGAAAGTTCGATGTTTAAAAGCTGACGCCGAAGTGCACTGGTCACTTTAAAAGTCGAGTGATATTAATAATCATGAAAAATGTAGAACATTCTAAGATTTGTTGAAAAACTGACGCTCATCTGAAAGTGTTTTTTGTAGCTGAAGGGGTATGAAGAGTTGTAAATGTGGAAAAGGTATAATTAGTATAAATGGGATTTAAAAGTTTAACAAAACTCAATGTAGAAAAGATGTTGGAGTATGAATAATGGCTGGGAGAAACTGTGTTGCTTGAATTATGACCAGAAGCTTATCTGCATGGCTTAAATACAAGCTGGGTACTAAACTGCATTACTTGAGTAATAATGTGAGCAAAGCTGCAATATTGGCATTATTTTTCCATTAAGACGCAACTGAAGTTGAGTTGAGTATAAAAAATGGTGGGAGCTAAACTGTATAAGTTGATGAAAGCTGAACTTCATGGCTGGCTTCACTCTGTATAAACAAGCAGCTGAAGAAGTATGAATAATGGCAAAGAGCTAAACTGCATTGCTTGGATAATTGCTGGGAGCTTAACTACCCCCCTGGCTTCACTTTGTATGAAGAACCGGCTGATAGACGAGTAACGTGCGGTATGATAGGGAACATTTGAAGGTTTTAATAGAGGTTCTTTTTGAAAGCATGAACAAAGCGTCTTTAAAACCTGAAAACATAAACAAGCAGACATGCATGCTCAGGTCAGTGCTACTAGACAAGGACTACTCCCAAAATGCCTTAAATATAAATCACAAGTTCTATGGTTTAAATTTACTTGGACTCAAAAGCCCTTACTAAATTATTTATAGGCCACAAATGTGAATTACAGTTACATACATCCTGATGTAGATATATTTCTGGACCAGAAAATGCACTGTACTTTGCTTTTAACTTATGGTTTAACATATGGTAGCAAAAAAGCAAAGCTTTTCATTTCCTTTGCTGCACTTATGCAAGAAAGAAAGCAGACATTAGCCAGCAATGGAAACCTCCAAATTAACTCCAGAGTTTGATCATTAGCCGCGGAGGAACATTTGGTAAATGAGCAGGTCAACTGGGGACAGTAGGCCACACTTTGATCGTGAGCAGACCAAGATTACCCTAGAAAGTGAATTAATTAGAAACCAAGATTGCTCTGGGCCTGAGGCCAGCTACCCCACTAGCAAGAAAGGGAGAGAAGACCTAGACCACACGTGGGCACACCCACATCAGATGCTTCCATATCACAGATTGCCTCCCAACGCTTGTTTTAAACCTTTGTTTATCCACGGAAAATCAACTGAGTACCTAATGCTCTAACGTTCTTCTTGGTAGTCATGCAGTTTATTCACATTGCGTCTGCATACTACAACAAGGTCATCTAGATCCTCAAACTGCCATAAGAGTCTAGCTGGTGCCATGTGCTCCCAGGATCAGGAGTCAAAAGCACAATCCTGTAAACTCCTGATAAAAACAAAAAAAGACAAACTGAGGCTGATGAGCCTTACTTACAGTGACTGAACCAATTGGACCTGCATGTATGAGGCCTAAACAAAAGGTTCAGTTAAGCCCTAAGTCCACAGAACCCTTCAGAGGAAAACCCTGCCAGGCGTCAGCAATGTCATAGGACCCAGATTGTTCTGTGATGACTGTTTTCAGGCACAAGGAAAGCCTGTCCAATCAGATCTTTTCTTAGTAATCCATGACACAACTTCCCCTGTCAGCTCAAAGGAAAAAGTACACAGTGTAGTTTACACCCTCTGGGATAATTTCCCCCCACATGTTTTGATATTTTCCCTCCTGATTAAGCTGTTGAGGAGAATCCATTTGGGGAGCCCTTGCCAAGAACCTCTACTGTAAAGTAACCCCCCCCCCCCCCCATGGTGACAATACTCGGAAGCAGCCAGCTGAGGCCTATTTGGGTAACAGGAGAACACTCTCCAGGGTATCGTTTTCACATGCAGAGCTCCAAAACATGCCGTCATATCCTCACTGCTACCAGGCGGGATACAATACTCTGACATGGGACAGTGTGAGCCAGAGGATGAGGGTGTGTGCCTGCATGAACGGGCTCATGGACAGATTTACACACATCAACTCAAGCCCCATTAGCAAATCAGCTTTCCACTAACGGACTGAGGAAATCCCTGCTCCCAACCCGTACGTGTCCAACCACACAAAATACATTCCATCAGCTCACTCGCCCTTCTGGCCTGCACCACGTGTCCATAGGGGTGTCCTCAGATATGTGGCGGTGCTGACGTTCCCATTCGCTGGTCGGCCGCCTCTATCCTGTCTTTTTTTCCACGGGTTTTCCCTCCTTATATCTGTCTGGCGTGTGGTTCCCTTGAATTCTATTGTGTGTACGTGTAAGAGTGTGTGCGAGTCCTCCTGAATGCACGTCCTTGTACATTTCAGCATCTGTGTGTGTGTGTGTGTGTGTGTGGTGAGAGGCTTTGGAAGGAATTTCATGGGATGATAGGGTTTCCCTGTCAGGCTTTTGACAA
This sequence comes from Diplodus puntazzo, assembly GCA_963678695.2. Taxonomy (NCBI): domain Eukaryota; kingdom Metazoa; phylum Chordata; class Actinopteri; order Spariformes; family Sparidae; genus Diplodus; species Diplodus puntazzo. The sequence goes on along the minus strand of OZ023161.1, from coordinate 13,596,819 downwards.
CCTCTCCTACATCCTACGGAATTCCCTCACATGTGGCCGACAACATCGCAAGTCTTTCCCACCTCATGCCCTTCCCCTTTTGAGTTCCTGATACACAAGTGTCCTAAATTCTTTCCAGAAGTGCCATATTCATGCAACGGTTTCACACTTTTAGTCTCAGACGTCTAAACTAAGTCTTAATCATTAAAGTCAAGAATGATGGCATGTATCTTTATATCCCAAAAAGTACTCGAAGGTCAAATTTAATGATCTGAAACCAGAAGTAATTTACAGCTGGATCACTCTGTAACCAACTTACTGATGACTTGAAAGCTAAAATATGAATATAAATTTTAAAAAACTGCACTGCTTGAATGACGGCTGGAAGCTTCACTGCATTGCCAGCTTAACCTTGTATGAAGAAGCAACAGAAAGAGTATGAATAAAAGCTGGGAGCTTAACTGCCTTGCGTGAATATTGACTGTGAGCTAAACTGCATTACTGGCATTATTTCGGTTGAAGACGCAATTGAAGGAGAATGAAAAATAGTGGGAGCTGAACTTCATTGCCAGATGAATGGCTGGGAGTTCAACTGCATGGCTGTCTTAACTTTGTATCAGGAAGCAGCAGGAGTATTGATAATGGCTAAGAGCTAAACAGCATTGATTTTGATGTGACAAATGCAATACTCTCTCAGTGGGGCTTAGGTTTTGCTTGAGGTTTTCAAGTTGGAATTATGGCTGTTCTAGATACTGTACGCTTGGCCATTAACACAAATCACTTCTCTCCTTACAGAACCTTTGGGGTGGGATATGTGCTAAGCTGTCGCTAATTTGTCTTTGACTCAGGGTCAATGAATTGCCTTGTCTGCTTTTAAGTAGTTCCCAAAGTATTAGAGTAATGGGTCTGTGAGCTCAAATTTAAAAATCATTACTGTTATTATGTGAGACACACTTTCCAGCTGCTGATTCACAGTGGATGTTTTCCAGGATATTTGGGACACATACTTGGCATCATCGCCGAAAGCTGTTGAGCCGCACAACTATTGTCAGAATAAAATAGTGCCGATGCCCACGATGACTACTATGTTCTACTATTGACTTTCTGCACCACAGTTTGCAAAGCTGCTGCTTTGGTACTTGTCTCTCCTTGGTTTACAACTGTCACACCATTTTTCCAGCAAACATATTTCTCTCACAGTTAAAAATATCACTCAGGCCATTCAGTTTGAATTAGGCCTGTAAAACCATAAAACAGCTTGTCATTTACTCTCTCCGTGGAACTTTATTTTCCTCTGATGTCTTATTTTGGATCAGAAGTCTTTCCGTCTGGCGCGAGTCGGCCATGCTGTTCCAGAGCCCAGGACGGAGTCCAAACCAATCCCGCCTCCAAAACCACAGAATCAGCAGGGGTGGGGTGGGAGGCCAGTCATCCCTCAGTTATGTAACCTCCTCGCCACTGTCGTCAGGGTAACCAAATGTTGTCATAGCAACGCACTGCCAACATGTTACAACCAGAGGGAGAAAAGGGGAGACACCGGTGTTGACAGCATAGCATTTTAAAGGGGTATTCGTGGCAGAGCTGGACGTACGTCATCTGCAGAGTATCTGGCCCACTGCACTGTGGTTTTTACACTGATTGTGTCAGCATGTGTGTACGTGACCTTGTGTGTGTCTATCTGCAAGTTGCCCATTGAGTGAGTCAGTTTTTTTCTGAGTGGGTTAGCGAACTTTTAGCAAGCAAAGTAAAAGGTTTAGATTTTTGTGCGTTTCGGGCCACAGATGTGTGCGTTCATCAGAGAGAATGTGCGTATGCATGCATGTACGTGTCCTTGTGTCTGCATGTGTGTTAGTTCTTAGATGCCGAGTTTTGACCAAGGGCCTTGTGGTTTTCATAGCGTGTGGAAGTGAGGAAGCCCTGTTGACATCAGCGAGGCAAGAGATGAAGACTATGAGCCAAAGATGGCCGCCGCTTGATGACTGGTTGAAGGACACTTCCAGTAAGCAGCATCACCAAATCTTTCCCTCATAAAAAGTAATAGTATTAAGGTTACAACTTCGTTTAGCCACAGTTTTGTTCTTGCTGTAAATACGCGCCAGCATTTAAAAAAAGTAAATACTGTGCATCTTAAGTACATAATTAAAATCCTTTCATCAGTACTTCCTTTTTCTCTTTTCAGTGATACGATTATTTTTTATTTTCCTCATTAACTTCGAGAATCAACACTCTATTTAAATTACTATATCTTTGAGATTTTGGACTGATGTGGAGCTTGGATCAGCAAGAAACTCGCCAAGATCAAATCACTGCTAAAAAGATGTGCACTGAAAAGAATTAAGGTTACCTGATGAAATGACCAATGTCCAAATGTCTCCTGAGAAAGGTGGTAAGAAATGTCTAACCATGAATCTTTACATAACAATCTGTATTTAGCACTGTATGAAGTTAAGCCTCTGTAACTAACTACCCTTTGTGCTTCTCTTTTTCTTGGAATAGAACACATACTGTATTGGCTGGTTCCGCAGAAAGGAAGAAGGGAACTCTGTTATTCAAAGGCAAGACTGAGTCACAAGTACTCAGGAGCACCAGAGAGGAAAAATGCAATTCTTCTTTCACCACTGAGGACCACAGGATCAAGACAAAAAAAAAAGTTAAGAAAGGGAAGGAAAGGAGAGACAGTGGGACTGTTAATAAAGAGGAACAGGGGAGGAAAGTGACGTGAGAGGCAGGTGAGGAAGAGTTAACAAAAGAAGAAAAGTCGAAGAGAGGGAGAGAGGGATGGTTGTCATGGAAATGTGATGGCAGTCTAATGGCATTTCAGTTGTGGTTGCCGAAGCTTCAGACACACACACACCTACAAAATTATGTGTTTTAATAATGAAGTCACACATATAAACTAATTATGGTGGAGTATTGAGGATGATCCAGTCTCTGGAGAGAAACTGCTCTGTAGTCTGGTCGTACAACAGTGGATACTCTGTCTCTTGTCAGACAGTAGAAGGATCAGCGGGCTGTGGCTGGGGTGGGTGCTGTCTTTGAGCATCCTTTGGCACATGATCTCACCAATATGACTGATGCTTTCCATTGCTCCTCTATAAAAGTTGGCAAAAACTAGTCATGGGAATTTCTTTCTAGGAAAAGTTCCACCTGGAATGAAAATTTGGTCGTTGCTCCCCCTGGTAATGAAAGTCTCGTAGTGAAGTTAGCAGTCCACAACACCTTTCTTCTCCAAAACAACTTAAGTAGCTGGGGACTTGTTTTAAAATGCAAATAACAACCAAAAAAAACCCATAGAATTCAATTAAATGAATCCAGCATAATCCAAGTCTATGGGAGCCTTAAAAGACATTATTTGCGCCTTTGACGCAGTTGTGTGTCCACTTCGTATGGAGTGTGCTCTCACGTGATTTGCTTACCAGCTTTAAAAAAATATGTTAGCTTAACAATGGATCGATTTGGGATCCCTGAGCTTCTAGACACTTGGATGAGATGAGACGAGAAAGACGAGGAAAAGGGAAAGAAATACACACACATATATATATATATATATATATTTTTTTTTTTTTTCCATTTTAGAACAAGTCCCCATCTACTTCAGTTGTTAAGGAGAATACTACAACATTATGTTATTGTGAAGCTCCAGAAACATTTTGTGAACTAGTTTCTACCATCGGTATTAAGATGTGTGACAACCATGAGAAGCAAGCATCCCTAGTGGTCCCATCCCCTGCTCGTTAACCCCATGTATCAAGTATGAACCCGGTTAGTGAGCACTCATAATTCTGCGTATTTTTACCTCACAATTCACTGCTGTTCTCCCCCAGTGCTACTGCTCCCAGGTGCAAAATATTGCTCGAGTATTGTAGCTCTATATGTGTAAGTTTCCAGTTTGAACAGAGCTGTTACGGAACATTAATGTACGGGAAGCAGATGATGCAATGCTTAAAAAACACATTACTTCTACTGACAGCTGAAGCCAGGAACATTACAGGAACGTTACAAAAAAAACGGGCTGCAAAGAAGAATGATAACGGGAAGAAGAATAATTAGAAAGGAGAGCAAGAATAAGACAACACAGAGTGAAGAAGATGAAAAAAGAGGGAGAAACGCTCCTAAATTGTTGAGATTTTCCCACACTGTGTCCTGATAACAGAGACATCCAGACAGTGTGCCTGATTACAAAGCCAGGCAGTGTGTGCACTTCACAGTGTGTGCATGAGTGTGTGTGTGTGTGTTTGTGTGTGTTTTATTATTGTATCCAAGGCAAAGCAGCCGTCTCTAAGTTTCCATCCTCCTCCTCCTCCTCCTCCTCCTTTTCCTCCTCCTTCTTTGGAGCGGCAATTTCCTGAACCGAAGCCAGGAAACTCTGCGTCGGTCGGTTAGGCTGAGGGGATTGTGGGAAGAAGGGGGGGAGGAGGAGGAGGAGGGTGAGGGGTGTGTGAGAGGTGAGGGAGGTTTTATGCAGACACTTCAATGCAGCTCCACCTCAGTCTGCCGAAGTTAGCGCTAACAGGGCATGTAACGACAGAATGACGGGAAAGAAAAGGGAGAGAAGAGAAAGGAGGGACACAAAAAGAGAGTGGGTGACAAGAATTAAGTGAGCGAGGAATGGTGTGAAAGGGTGATGAGGGATGGGGAGGTGACGGGGTGAAGAGCCGAGCAGCGAGGCTGGAAAATGACAGAAGAACAAAACAACTGCAACGACAGACTGACGGTTAATGAAGCGCAGACTGACAGGCTGAACAAAGTAAAACATGGACGGTCATTATTGTCCCTCAGTCACCCATGGGTGAAGGAGACCTCCTGAATGCCACCCACCCATTGCCACAGTACAGAGGAGGGGCACTTGCTTTGACCACATTTATTTCCTAATGATATTACACAGGGATATTCTATTAGTTCAAACATGTGTGCATTTGTCAAAGACAAACAATACCATAAGAAAACTTGCAGTACGCTGTAACACCTCACCAACATTCCACTGACAGTTTTCTTAAAAAGTTGATAAGGTACGGTTTTAAAGAAATCATTATTTGGCCACTAGAGGGCAGAGTAATGTCAAAACAACCCCAGCCACTCTGACATTTTTTTTCTTAAAAAATGATGACTAACATGTTAGTAAACATCATTTGGAGTCATATAGCTGTCCACTTTGTGAATGGAAGTCCAATATTAACTCTATTTTCAGCTTTTATTTGGTCTACACTGATTCCAGCGGGAAATATCTGCCTATTTAGCTGCTGGATGTTCTGCGTTCTATTCCAACTAGTCGTTAACTTTGTCTGAGTTTGTAAGACCTTCAAAACAGTGCAGTTTTGATGATCTTGTCTATGCTTGCCACCATTTTTGTAGCCAATTTCTGTCAGAATTCCTCATGGATGTGGCTAGCTGGCTAGCCAGCTACATTGACCTGACGTCCCCATTGTCCCGCCAACTCAGCTGTAATAGGTTGTTTGCAGTCGCATAATTTCAATGACAAATGCAACTCACATGGAGGGTGAAAGTGAAAGCACGTGAATGGAGGAAAGTTAGTTATGGTCGAATGTGAATTGTTCAGTTACAGAGGTAAAATGAAAGAGGCCTCACAGTTACCTGGGTACCTTTGACAAAGTGGTCACTGCACAGATGAGCATTATCCGACTCATTAACCAAAACCATCTTTATTTTAAGTGCTTCCTTTTGACCATTGTAGTAACAAAATGATGTATCTATGACATCTTACGCAAACACGCTTTCAGTCTGAACTATTTGATTTCCTGAAAGTACTTAAGATGTGTTTTCATCAAGACCTCTACCAGCTCCACGGCCGATGTTTCACAGCTGGACCTCTGACTCAAGTTTTCCTACAAGGATCAATTAAAAAATGGCGACCGGAGACCTGAGGGGCCGAGATAACGCCTCTAATTTCATGTTCAGCTGCACAAAGAAAACAAATCTCGCACTTCCTGGTTGTTATTAATTAGCCTTAGCTTGGCCGCTTGTGTTGCTTTTCCAAGATTTTATGGCTGATGTGCACGCAGACACGAATGCATGCACACCCAGCTACACACGGCTCCCTCTTCCCAGTTGCTCGTTATCTGCCGTACACCACTTCCTGAGTGGAATGTTGAGGAAGGCTTGTCTCGCTCTGGCACCATGTTGACATCCCTGGCACAGTGAGATGCTGTGCGTTCGTTTGTGTGCGTGCATGCGTGTATGTGTGTGTGTGTGTGTATGTTTCAGTTTGAGAGCGAGGCAGACTCAAAGAGAAGAGGTGAGATTCCTAAAGCGTGAGCTCATCCGAGGCCCAGAGTGTTTTAACTACCTAAATGAACTGCAGCAAATGAAGGCCGGGCTCTTCATTGTGTACAGTGGTGAGGTTTGCAGCTGTTGCTGAGCCACAAGCTGGCATTGGTTTAACATCATGACAGTCAAGTGCTGTACTTTTAAACAGCCACTTTTTTTCTGTTCGTTTCCCCACTGGTTCTCATCCATTTGGGAAAATTCAAGATTGATAATACAAGGAAAATACTTGCACCTGTTCTATGAGTGGACAAGGAATATTAAGCTGTGAGTAACCATAGCAACGATAAAGATAAATGATTCATTTATTGTCATCTAACTACACCAAGGTTGTAGAACAAAACTGAGATATGCTACACAACAGAAACAAGAAAAGCAACGATTTCATACAATGGAGTGCAGAGGATAAACTGAGGAGTCTCACGGTCTGAGGAAAGCAACTGCTCTGTAGTCTGGTAGTATGGCGGTGGATACTTCTGTATCTTTTGCCAGATGGCAGCAGGATGAAGAGACTACGTCACTTCATGTACGTGACGTCACTTAACTATGCCGGTAAGTTAAGAGGACTCACCGCTGACTTTGCGCATTTGCTTTACCTGACCATCCACCCTAAGCCCCCCCGTAATTGCCCTGTATACATCTTCACCTGACTTCCTCCTTTCCTGCTCTGATAACTACAACAGCCACGAGAGGACGCCGCCTTACAAGAAACATACATTTTGGTCGCAAGAAGATGTTGTTTGACCTGCGTATGTGGTCGTTAGCTACACATTGCTTAGCTTAGCCACATTTTTCCTGTTACTTATAGTTTGATACAGGCATATTAGAGTGGGAAAAAAAGGCCTGCTTCATATCTCTTCACTTTTACAAGCAGTATGAACTCTGAAACAGACTTATGTGCAGATTTAGATACCTTTGGATGCTTTTTGTATATTTTTGCTCAATCAATGGCTTAGACACTGTAATTTCAAAAGTGCTCTGATTTTTTTTTTTTTGTGGCTTTTTCAGTGCTAACAGTCTCGTATCAGGAGGTACCAAGTTTGTACTCACAAATATTTTGTGGATTTTGGCATATAACTCGCTCATGTTCTTTACCAAAGTTGTGTAGCTCTTTCTGAGTGATTACGCTCGAGGGTGCTGTAGGGCAGTCTTGTGTTGAAAGAGTCAACAAACAGTTCTGTTTTGATTTCAGAAGTAACACAGTTTGTGTTTTTAATTTGTCTAGCGGGAGCGATTAAGTTGAAACATGACAGGATTCTTGCCAACGTCCAAAGCTGGCATGAGAAAACCCAAAAAGGTTTGATATTTTCAATGGGGTTGAAATTTCAGTTGAATAACCAAGAGATTATGAACAATAGGTCTCCATTAACAATGTTACATGTCCAGTACTGACATCAGAACAGTGGATGGAAAGCTCAAAATATCAAATAATTTTAGAAAACAGTCCCAAGGGCGACCATTCTTTTGTCTGAAATGCCCGAAATGTGAAAGAAAATCATCATTTTACATGAAAAATTCAGTTTGGACAGTCTTCTAAGAATAATAGAAGTCTTTGGAAGTGAACCAGTTTGTTTCTGTGCCCAGAAAATGACAGATTGTGTTTCATCTCTCCCAGCCCTGCCTGATCCCATGAGGAGCCCAGATTTATATTTTTCTCTGTTTTGACCTTTTGGGTTAAATGCGAAACTTAATTTAAGACAAGTGCAGACATGTACTCTAAAAATAGCTGACACTCAAAATAAACATTCTCTCACACACAGTTTGAAGTAGAATGTCAGAGTCCATGTGTAACGTGTCTGCTGGACTTAATTTTTGTATGACGAATGCATAAAGTATGTCTCCTATAAAAGGAGCTGAATGTTTTAGTTTGCTGCCATTTTACATCTGCTTGCAAGAACGCAACAATCCTTTTTGAATTATGACTCACCGACTGGAGAAAATTAGTGTGAGCGGAAGGAAAATTTGTTTGGTGTTTATGCATGATAAAAATAAAATGAGGATTACCAAATTAAGGTTTTCAACAAAGTTTCAAAGAAAATCTGAGTAGATTTGTCGCCCATCAAAAGCTGACCAAGATGAATCGGCCTCTCGCTTTGATGCACACAAACGCACAAAATGCCAACATGCACCAACGCGTGCATGTACAAATTGCAGTAAGGTGCTACTTGTGTCTGGACAAATGGCTGCGTCTAATCAGTTTGACAGTCTGCAGGCGTCAGGGATGATACACAGAGAAGCGGCGCTGCACAGCTCCAGTAAACACTGAAACACATGCTGTGTCCCAATTCAGGGTCTGCACCCTTTGAAGGACCCGGCCTTTGCAGTCTTTGAAGGCGAGACCTCCGGAGAGACCTTCGAAGGCCACGTCAACCGTTGTCAAATGGGACGGTCTAGCCTTCAGAGCATTTCCTGATTGCATCACCAGATGTTCCTGCCCTTACCCTTAAGTCATGATTTCTGCCGGCCAGGCCTGCAAAAGTGACGATCTACACCACGCGATGTTGCCATTTTCTTTCTTTCTTTCTTTCTTTCTTTCTTTCTTTCTTTCTTTCTTTCTTTTTTGGGCGCACAAAGAATCTTGGAATGTCCTTGGGATGTGGATAGTAGCGGTGCATAATCCATAATCCAAAAAGAGTGATAATCCAAAAAGAGGGAAAAGAAGGCCGCATTTGTGGGCTGCAGTTGGAGGAGCCTTTGAATTGGGACACCCTTTGCGTGGTGTTGTGACGTAATTGGCCTTCAAATGTGGCCTCCAAGGGATGCAGACCCTGAATTGAGACACAGCAACTGTCGTAGATAAACAACATGGACCACCTGTGTGAGGAAAAGCTGTCCGTCAAACAGAGCCTGACTGCTGTGATGAGGAGAGATACTGTAGGTCAAACACAAGGACATGCAGGGTGCTGAACATATGCATACACAAAACTAAACCACACCCACTGATAGGTTGCAGCTATTGACTGTGTAAAACATGGACGAAGTTGCCAGGTCTGAGAGTGAAGCACATGGGAAAGTGCCTCAAACATGTATTCTCTCTTATGGACAGCAGGGGGTGACTCCACTGGTTTCAAAAACAAGTCTGATGTAAGCTTATGATAAAAATGTCCCAACTACTCACTTACAGTAACAGGACCAAATTGGAGTTCAGTATCTCACCCAAGGACACGACTGCAGGGGCTGGGAATGGAACCACAGAGCCCCTGACTGGTGGACAACTACTCTACCTCCTGAGACACAGACAGAGGTATAAGGTTTAGACTTTTTTTCTTGGTTAGTATTCATCAATATGCATTTGCTAAAATATACCAATTTAAAAAATAAAATCAATATTTGGTTGGGAAATAAGGGCTAAGTGGTGCAGTTCACAGATATATTACTGTCAAAATATAGTTTATGAAAAGTCTTATCCTTTAGCTGCCACAACTAAATATAGCCATAACCTTTACTCCAACCCTGCCAAAAATCCTTACCCTAATCTAAATATATACATAGAATATATCATATGTATATAAACTCTATAAAACATTTTTTTTTATTCCAAACAGTTTCTCTCCTTCTGTCCACGCTCATTTTTCCAGCAGACGATTCTTTCCAGTTTTACTCCACTAGAGGCACTGTTTACATCACACGCCATCTTCTGAGTTTATCAGAAAAAAGGTTTGTATATTGTTTCATATCAGAAATAAACTGTCAGCTGCAGCAATGTTATTTCCAGCAGCTGTGTGTGGTATAAAAGTGGTTTTCTGGTATTTATGCCGAGTACAACCACATACTGTAAGTTTCCACGGTAAACCACGATGCTCTCAGTCCAGATCTATATAAAGCAAGTGTATATTATACGAAGGGAGAGTAAGATCTGGTCAAATGATGTTTCGTGGGAGGATTTTCTGTGTCTGTGTTGGGCACCACATCAAGAACATCATCCTCCAAAAAAAAGAATCATTCGCACGGCTAATTGTCGATAAAAGTCAGAATTTGTCAGTTAGATGACAAAAAAATACATTTATAATATATTTATAACTTTATCAGACTATCTTTGTTAATGTATTCCTTTATCAAAAGACTTCCATGAACAAAGGTTTAAGGCATTAAGTCTGACAGGTTGATCTGAATAGGGCAGCCGTCTGTTCATGGCAGTAGGCACCTGCATGAAAATACCTCAGTATTATAAATAATCACATAAAAAGTCATTTCTCTAACATGACATAACTAATAGAGTATAACTAGGTGGTGCTTCAGTGAAAGGTGTTTTGATCCATTTTCCAGAACTGCAATTATCTTCATATTCATTTCACAGATATCAGTCTGTGGTGGAGCTGTGTTCTTCTGTGTGACTGACCCCGCCCTGTCTGCCCCTCCCACACCGAGTTCAGGTTCATTCCCAACTTGTCAGCACAGTTCTGCCAGATTGTGCATGTCCCTAGGCAACGAATTTATCCTATTCACAAGGCTCAACTATTGTGTGATACCTTCACTGAAACGTGCCGACACAACAAAGCGGTGCACCACAGCTTCCAGTTGGGATTCACAGCGGCCTTCCATTCCAACATTTATTCTATTGTTGTTGAAGATTGGTGACTTACTACAATCAGGCTGCAAAGATAGAGGGGTAAAACCAGTTATGGTTTCAATCCTTTTAACCTTGTGATGAGGCGCCACATAGCTCACCTGGTAGACGATGCCCATGTGTACAAGTCTGAGCTCTTAGACCTGCGGCCCCTTGCTGCATGGAGCACCCCTACATCTCTCTCCCCTTTACCGTCAAACCATCAGCTGTGATGTTATATTTTTAGGACCCAAATGCAGAGAACAGAGACAGGAAGTAGTGAGCAAATAATTTATTGTACCAACAGTGATCTCCGGGGGTAAAATGGAGGAGAAGACCTGGTTTGGCAGGTAGGCAGGCAAGGCAGGGTTGAGTGGAACCGGCATGGCAAGCAGGAAGCAGAGCGGAGTGTAGTCACCTTATGGGACATTATAATCAAGCGCTAAAGCAGTGGAGAGACAAGGTAGATAAAGCCAGTGGGTGACGAGTTGATCTGATACAGGTGTGTGACTCTGCTGCCACGCCCACACACACACACACACACACTCACACAGAGAGGGGGGAGGCAGAACACAGAAAAAAGGCCCAAAAAGATAACTCTGTGCTTTGAGTCACTTCATTGGAAGCCCAATACTGACAGGAAATTAATGAAAAAACAACAATATCAAAACTGCGAGGCAATGCCAAGCCAACGTTATTAGATAAGTCAAGATTTTGATGGATTTCAACATTTTTGTACTCATCTTGGCATGAATGGACTTCCATATTTTGTAAGACTCAAGATTAAGTGTCGTTTTTTTCATTTTGGAGCAACTCTTGTCTTGTCCTTCTTCCTATCTTTTCCATTTGTCTCTTTCTTATCTCTAGCTTGTCTTTCCAGACACTTTGCACACCCCTGACTGGCTGCTGCTCTACAGTCTCTAACTTCTCCCTCTCCTCCTCCTCCTCTTCCTTATTTTCCTCCTTTGGTGTGAAGTCACCGGGTGTGGCCTTTGAACTCTGAGCCGATCCTATCCTCCCACCGACGCGGCAGGTTGCATTCCTGTACAGAGGAAACATGAGGTCCAATATCTGCTCTCTCTCTTACACTCCTATTTTCCAGGAATGTTCCTCGGTTGCATGAATGTAACAATGAGACCCAGAAGGCCAGAGCCACGGCCTCCCACACAAAGGATGGATGACAGCGAGGTGGAGCACTGGCCATGACGTTTGACCTTTAACATTAACAATGGATATAACCGTGCACTGAACATCCAGTAAACTTTTACACTTTTACACTTAAAAGCTGTCGATGCGGCCGCGTAAGCAGTGTTATTTTATCAGCTATAAGGCAAATTATCCTTGTTTTGTGGTTGCATGGTTTGATCATTTTGTCATTAATTTATTTTGGGTGCATCTTTAGGATTTGACAGTGTCGTGTCAGTGGTTTCAACATGTTTGAGAGCCTTTGGGTAGCATGTCTGTTTATTTAAACATCTACTTTACTGCATTTAGGAGGGAAATCCTGCTTATCCAAAACAATATATAATTGAAAGCTGTTACCAGTAAAAAAATAAATAAATAAATAAAAAAAAAATTTGAATAAAGAATTCCTCAGTTTTGGTACCTCGGTGGTGGAACAACCTCCCGACCAATGTCAGGACAGCGGAATCAATCTCCATCTTCCACAAAACAATTAAGACTCATTTGTTCAGACTTCACCTCGACCCCGCATAGCATGACTCCCTCCCAAGCCCCCCCCCCCCCCGAAAAAAAGTATACGCACTTGTATGTTCATATTGTTAGCACTTCAATCATAGCGCTTATGCACTTAAAGATTCTTTGACAAATAGCAGTTACGATCCTCAGATGAGGGCTTGACAATTGTTTCGATATTTCGTTTTACTCCATCGACGGCGATATGTCATGCTTTCTCTCTTGGGACAAATGTACTTATTGTAAGTCGCTTTGGACAGAAGCGTCTGCTAAATGCCCTAAATGTAAATGTAAGTGTAAATGTTAATGAAACGTGATGATGAATCGATATCTTTATCATGGCACCCTTCTCACAAATTAAATTGCGATCCAAGGTCCGTCTGGGCTGATTGCGGTCAATTCAGATCACCTGTGCGCCTCGTGTGGAGACTGGCTCCTAATCAGTGAGTGAGAGCTCATTGATTAGGAGCCAATGAGGGTGCTGTGTTGGTGAGAGGGGGGGAAAAGCTCCTAGGTCAGTCTGATTCTCACTCTGGTTCTGTCCTTCACACACCGTAGACCTCATCCAAACAGGCTGTCAGCCAGAAACTCTGCTCTGTTTAGGCCCTGTTGAGATTTCTTCGTTGTCCCTCTAGTTGAGGGAAACTTTGTGTTTTCTACAACCTAGTTTAGTGACCAGCAAGTCACCACTCAACTAGGCTACCTACATGAGGGCCGACTTGATACTTGGATACCCAAGATCCTCTATACAACTTTAAGTTCTTCCACGCTTTATTTCATTGGGGACTTTTTAGGCCTTTTCCTGCCAGTGCTGCCACATAAATGGCAATCATTATGGGACCCGTCAAACCCTGAAGACAACACCTTCAGAACAAAGTTCAAATGAACATGTAAAAAGTAGTTAAAATGATCTGCTGTCATATAAATGCATTATAAAGCATTACTCTCGAAGAAGCCATGCATCATTGTGATGCAGCACAATGAGTTTCACTTACATTTCTTTTATTTTGCTGATAATATAATAACTAATAATGCTGAATAATGCGTTATGCTTCTTTTAATTATCTAAAAGACCTGAGTACTTCTTCCACAGCGGATTTGTGAAATCTGACCGTGATGTGCAAAGTCCCTGGGCCGAGGCCTCCTCAAATGGGGGTCAATGAAAATCAGGCATGGTAGATGATGACGCATGAAACTCCTCGAACCTACTCCATGTAAAGCTCCTTACCTGTCAAGCATCACCGGTTGACTTATCCACCCGTTTCCTCAGAAGCCTATGGGGGCTGCCATGACAGATAACTACTTCCGCCGGTGGTTTTCTGTTTCTGGTTGCCTTGCAACTGCATGACTGACCGCTGCCGCCAAGCTAGCCCTAAACAACTATTCATGAATGCTAAATTGTTTTTAAAATGAGCTCTGGTACAACATGTGCCGTTGTTGGTTGCCACAACAATTCATGAAAATTTAAGTTTTTTTTTCAGAAACTTCTTGTGTAGATCATCAACAACTTAGACAAACATGTCCGTGCCCTGCGCCCTCCATGCCATGCTGAGGAAGGGGGAATGGAGACTAGCGTGGCTCGCGGCTTTGAGACTAAAATAAATATTTGGGTTTATGAATATCTTCCAGAGAATAGCTGCAGCATGACTGCATGACTCCCTTAACCCGGCAATGCACGAGCAGCCGCCTGTCTCCACGACTCCACTTTCCTTCAGCATCATCCACGCTGTATGTTTAGCTTGATTGACACTGTGGCTGGGCGCTACTGCTGCCCTCAGAAATATAGACTTGCTGTGTTTCTTCAACAGCACTTTCCCTATGTTGTTACTGTGCAGGTAGCTGTATGCTTCTGTGCTTTTGTAACTGCGTAATTCTCCGCCATCAACACCTTCAGAAAATATAAGATAATTAACTATGAACTGAACTGTCCTCACGACTTTTTAAAACATCCGTACTGTGTATCCACCTCCGATATTTGTCAATTTTGTTGCTTTCTTTGTGTTAAAAGACGGTTTTTAGAGCACGCATGACAGCTGTGGCAGCTAAGCTAGCGTAAACACAGAGTTCAACCAGTTCAACCGGAAGAGCAAAGCGGACTACCGCTATGAACCATGGGTAAACTCACGAAGTCAGGAATAAGGTGGATACATCTTTTCTTCTGTTGACCAAGAAGGCAAAACAAACAGTTGCATATGGTCAGCGGGCTGAACTATGCATGCCAGATGAGGCTGTAATGAGTGAGCGAATTGAGTTTCCCTCCTCCAGAAGTGGAGTGGAGTGCTTGTTTGTGGAACAAGGTGGAAAGAAAATGGGAGGGGTCAACCCCCTAAAAATATCGTCCAGGAGCTGTTTTGTCAGAACGAGTGTGCGAGTGGAGGGAGCAGGAAAAGGCAGAGGGAAGGTAACAGAGTGGGCAGTGTCTGGGCTCGGATGGTGTGGTCGCAGGGAGAGAGCGAGAGAGAGGAGGAGAAGAGAGGAACTGAAAGTGAGCGAGTGAGAAATCAGGCATAATTACAGACTAACGGCAAGTCAGGACGATTTTAGTGAGGGAACTCCGTGGACTGGGTGAGAGGACGGAGCGAGTGGGGAGGGAGGGGGGAGGCCCGCCTGTGACTCAGAGAAGGGATGTTTGTTTGACTGGCCCTGCGGTTGCTTCCCAACATGGCAACCGCCTGTTCGCAGCATAGCAACCACTCCTTCCACTTGTCTGCCACAGGGAGATTCCTCAGCACAACGTATCATTTCGATTAAATGCGAACCAGATACTTGTCCTTATCATCTGCATTACCAGGGCAACGGGCTGGGCTTCCCAGGCCATGCAAATACACAAAACATAAGATTTGCTGACAGCCGATAGTAAACAAAGCGTAGCCTGTAGAGGCCTGTTGCACTGGAACGTTTGGTGCAATTCAGCAACGTTACGTTTGTTGTTTATTTTGCAATTTCAGTTGTACCGGCTCAAAACTCCATCACACTGTTTACCTCAGGATGTGAAGTGTTGGTATTTATATGGAGAAAAGTACAGTACGGAGAGGTACTGAACAAATCTTATTGCTAAAGTTCAGGAAAAAGTTTCATGCCTATTCATATGTCATAACTCTAAAGGAACAGTTCACCCAAACTAGCTATGATTTCTCAGGTCTGCTTCTTTGCAAAACAACAGTTCACCTGACACATAAAAGTCGTTCGGGAACTGCTCGGCTCTCTACTGAGGGGTAAATGTCGAGTTTCTCAGTTTTTTTGCTGACGAAGACGGAGCCGTGGGCAGCCGCTTCACCATGCTTACAATGTTTTGACGGGGGAGCTCACGTTGGTTGGTTGCATTGCCTGCGCGCAGCCAATGGGCGTCTTATACGTCATTACGTAGCATCACGACAGTGTTCATGGGAAATGCAGTCAGTCCTGCCCAGGGAGCGAGAACAGTAGAGCGGCTCTGACTGACATGATTGCCTCATGCATCACCGGCCAAACTGGCTAGTAAGTTTGTATTAACACCCGCCAAAATGATTTTAACCCGCATTTGGCGGGTTGGCGGGTGTTAATTTAGAACCCTGCTTGTGTGATGCATTTTGCCAGCCCAAATATGACAAGTTTTGGGAAAGGGCATTAAGACTCATAACACCATATTGATTCCTTTGTTTGATTCTTTTGCTGCTGCACCTACTCTGTCAGAGTGCTTCTTTTTTCAGGATGTGAAGCGTTGCTGTAATGCAGGGATGACTTCCAGTGAGTGAGGCGTATTAAATAAAATCTGGGCGCTGAAGTTTTAATAAAGTGCTCAAGGCTATCTGTTTATTTCTGCAGACTTTTTATTTATTTATTTTTTTACCCCATATACAAACGTTTTCGAGGTCTAGAGGAGTTCTCACCGTACAGTAAACTTATTGAAAGTTCTGTCAAACGTGGATCAATGCCACAAGTCAAATCCCTGTGCATGTATTGACTGGATGAGTGTCAAAGCAAACATCTCAGAATATATCTGCCATTTAAAGAGTGAAGGGTTATAGTGTCTTGGCAGCTACAGACAATGCAGCGCTGTATTAAAGAAAGTGGACCGGGCCGCATGCTCTGTCTTGAAGGGGAAACCCGGCCACAAAGTAGCATCATTAAAAACGGAGGTTTTCCCGGCGGCGTTAAAGGAAAGCTTTGTGCCATTTTGAAAGCTGTCCAGCGGTGGCCATTTTGTGTGAAAGCATCATTCACGTCCCTGCTTTAGATTTCTGTGGAAAACTACAGGGGAGGCACAGTCTGTGTGTGTGTGTGTGTGTGTCAGCAAGTCAGTGTGTCTATTGGCTCGTGGCTCCACAGCTCACCACACCCTCCAAGTGTGTGTCAGGTGTGGAAGTACCTCAGGAATGAGAATGCCTCAGCACACTGAGAGCAGGAAACCTGACACAGTTATTGAAGAATGTGTTTTTTTTAAGATTTATCTGCAGCATTGTTGATCCCGTAAGAGTGATGTTGCTTACTAAAGCAACAGACGACAATACAGTCAGCATTTCTAAAAGTTTATCTGTCAATTTATTGATCCAGCGAGGCACTATGATCTGTTTATTATCACCATGGCAGTAAGGTTCACAATGTTCAACCCAAAAAACCCAAACAGTAACTCAATACATTAGTTATATTTAGGGTGATGTTGCTTCCAGAGGCAACAAAGGCCCTTATTCAGTCAGGGAGGTGTATTTTAAAGGATTATCTGCAGCTTTATCATCCAACCCAGAGGCCAGCTCCAGCTCACAGGACAGGACAGGCTCTCATAAGGACTCCACTAAATGTTTGCAAGTCATTTATAAATGTGGCCGTTTTTTTTATAAGGTTGCCATTGTACGTTTGTGCAAACTACATATACGCCCACATTTTTACGATATGTCATATCATGTTCACATTACATTTATATGTGTTGACTATGACGCCATGAGGCAGAGGGCATGGCGGTGGCGTGCCAAGCCTGAGTGAACTGTGACACATTTCACCATTCGTACATGGTATTCCAACAATCGTAGGTGTCAAACACAGGGGTTTTCTAGCCTAAACCGAATGAGACCATGAACACAGCATTGTCACGAAATAAAATTGTAAAAATAAAATAAATATAAAATAAATAAAAATGTAAAGTTTGAACATATCCATGGTTAGAAGGAACTTACATTTTCAACATGTATTCTGGTGACGGGGTTGCTATAATAAACAACAGCTCACATTCGATTTACATTCAGTGGAGAAAGATGTAATGTGGCCTGCCAATATGAAGGTAGAAAGATTAGGTGTGGATGATGTGTGTGTAGCAGGTAGCACTCACATAACTTAACCAGTTGTTTTATTTTGCCCAAAATATTTAATATTTTATTTTACAGTACCACAGTTGTGGCCTCAACGTTAGAAAGATGTGCCTGTGACCGGAGGGTAACTGGTTCAAATACCAGGATAAATCTGGGTGGGGAACATGAAATGCACCCTCATTTGCCACCACTGAGGTGCCGTTGAGCAAGGCTCTTAACCTGAAGTGCTCCAGTGTGAATGTGGTGTGTGTGATCTGACTGGGCATTCCTGAAAAAGTGAGCATCTGTCTCACTGTCCCACATGTCAACATAAACAGATTACCTGCACTGTGATTCACCTCTTTAATCTGTCCATTCATCTCAACTGTGCAGCAGGAATCCTTGAAACGGCAAATAAAACCAGGACTATCTGCATGACTAGATAGCAAGAGACGAAAGTGTGAGAGAGGTTTGGAGTTGCCCATAGGTGCTCTCGATGCACCTGTTTTCCATCCCTCAGCCAATGCATGCTCCGACGGGCTCCAGCCTCCCGTGACCCTGAACAGGATTATCGGCTTGTCAATGGATGGATACTGTGTTCAGTTCAATGGAAAGATATTCTATTTTTTGCTCTTCTCTGCCATTCTGTTACGGCTGTTGCAACCGAAGTAAACAACCACACATGATGCATCAATGAGCAGAGTGACAACACATCTGTCAGGAGAATATATTCTGATGTGTTCACTCGATTCGTCAGTTGCATAGTTTCGCAAAACTTGTTTTCACCAAGTAAAAGCCGAGCCCTCGCATTCCTCCGCCTGATGGAGGGTGATGGAGCGTACAGAGCTAAATAAAAAAGAAAGGAAAGGAAAAAGTAGACATCTTTAAACAGTTATTCAGAGCTTCCAGTCAAAGCTGCTGTGGTTTGGGATGTGTGGGCTGGTGCAGATGTGTGTGTGTGTCTGTGTTTGTGTGAGTCTTGCAGAGGATGTGCTGATTCTCATGGAGGAGCTGGGTGTGTCGTACCCTGCCCATATTTGTGTCAGGGTTGAAAGCATGAGTAAGGCTTTATGGTTAGGAGAAGTGGAAACCTCGTGTGTGACAGAGTTTATATAATCCTTATTCCTGGAAAAACGTCACTGTGACACATTATGTATTTTAAATGTGAAAGATTTGATGTCACAGGATTTGGATTCTTTACCCTTTTATATTAAAGGTCCCATATTATACTGTTTTTCATCAATTTCACACATGTCCAACAACACTGTATTTGAAATGTATTGCCACAAACCCATCAGTGGTCCTGAATTTTAGCTGTCTAAAAGTCGCTCAGTTGAGCTCTACTGAGAGCAGGCTGTTTCTGTGCCTGCAGCTTTAAATGCTAATGAGCTCCGTCTGCCAACACCTGCCTTGCCTGCTACACGCCCCTCTCAGGAAGAGGATGCCGCTTACGTTTGCGGTAGCATGTGCTAATGTTTTATGGTGGCTGTATCGCTATGGCTCACCAAGATGCTGTCGTTCAACCATACCAGTTTGACCCAGAGTCGGACCCAGAAGGAGAGGCTCCTGAAGAAATACAGACTCTGCGACTGCAGCAGGACGTTTCAGAATGGTTAGTGTGTCTGAATAATGTTAGTTTGTTCGTATGTGTTGTTACAGTTACTACCATGTAGCTAATGGCTAACAGCTAGTCTCCAAACTCTTGGACACTGTTCGCATCATCTCTGTCTCCAGTCTGCACAGGTTTCCAGACTTTTTACTATGACAACCAAGCTCCATCGTAATTAGAGCCGTCCCAAACGATTATTTTTCAAATGATTAATCTAGCGATTATTTTTTTCAATTAGTCTACTAATCTAGCGATTAATTTAACGTTACATGACCAAACAAAAGTAACGTAGTAACTGTAACTGTCGTTGGTCACTTTTCTGAGGAAAAAACACCACAGTTGTAGGCGGAGCAGCGTCCATCCTCCCGCCTGTCCTACCAACTCTTCGTCACATTTCTGCCCGAAAAACAGCGTCTGTCACCGGCAAAAACCTTTAACTCACGACAGCCCTCCCGACCGAGACTTCAGTGAACTTTCCCCCAGAAAACAGCCTCCGTCCCCGCGAGTGACAGAGTCACGCAGCGACCTGTTTACTGATGGCGATTATGTAATAATGTCATTTAGCGGGTTCTCAATCACTACACATTAAACACTCCGCGGGTTTAGATTGACAGGGGGGACACCTGGGAAACACCCCGACGTCATCATCATGACGTGTACCATCACGTCTCTTTAGAAGCGGCAGCGCAGCTTTCTGTGTGAATTACACAGCGGTTCGTGTTTACTCCAGCAGTGCTTCGCTCTGTGTGAATGACCAACGGCGGAGAATTGACGAACCACTGCTGCGGCGTTAATGCAGCGTCTCTGTGTGAGGGGGGCTATTCTCAGTCTCCGCGGGTACTACCACTTCCTGTTTGGGATGACGCGTCAACGCAAATTATTCATGTCCACAAATTTTTGTCGTCGCGTTGTCCCAGCCCTAGTCATAATATTATCAACATTAAACTCGCTTCAAACGCCATTGCATAGCGGACCGAAGCGAAGCTAACTAGTTAGCCAATTTCCAGCTGACTTCACCGTACTCGTAGGCAACTGTAAATACTATCAAAACGTGGCGACACTTACCTGTGGCTCGGGTGCAGTTGCTGGGTCCAGTATGGGTGGGACTGATCCTTTTACGAGGGTCAGTGCCAAGGCAAAGTCAGCTTTGTACTGACCCTTATTACTGAAGCAGTCCGATGTGAAGTGGTTAGCACACACAAACAAACTAACACGAGCACGTTATCATTAAAAATGAAACACAACCACTGTCTCTTCTGTTGTTCTGTAGCTGGGACAGAATATAGGCACTTATGTAGATTTTTACAGCCAGCAATTTGCGTGTCTAGCTCTGAGCAACGACATTGCGAAACACTGCTATCTTACCGCTGGACACACCGAACTTCCCCCTCTCGGATATCTCCTATCAGATTTTTTATTAGAGTTAATATTTAAGTGTTAACTCTTGTTAACTGGGTGTAATAATGAGAGTTTTTTTTCCTACCCTGAAACTGCTTGGTGTTTTGAATTGACATGCCCCTTAATGGCTGAGATGTGTCATTATGTAGTATTCGGTAAGAAGATCTATTGTGCCACACAAGAACAGACGAGGGGCAGACGATCTTTTGCAGTGTAGCTTTTGGCAACTGTGGAGCAAAAAAACAACTGATAAGGACTAAGAGTGAGGAAAGTTGGCACTGTTTAAGCCACCAGCATTGTGAAATGTGCAGCTGTGCCATTGAGCTATTTCATAAACAGTTTCACCTATGACTCAATTTGCGCATGTTTAAATGTGCTGTTGCTGTACGAGGATGAAGTCTGACATCCAGGCCTTTATATTATATTAGAAAACACAATGGATGGAGTTAAAGGTATGGTGCGGTTACCTGATGAGACTCAGTATAGTAAACACACTCCCCAACAGAGTGGAAACACTGACTTGTAATTTAATTGTTGTTCATTTATTATTTAGTGCAAATTTACAACATCTGCTTCCAGAGGGGGATGCTGTTCTCTTTACACTACATTTGCTTGACAGATACAGTTTGGTCTTTTACATGCTAAACATATGTTCACTTCACAAAAGGATGCACAACAGAACAAAACTAGCTTTAAATATTACATAAATGGTTTGACACAGCACATGTGGACCAGCCACAACATTCAAATGATATACACCGATAATAGTCTGAAAGGGGGCCATTCTGCATAATAAGCACTTGTACGTGTGATACTTAAATGGAGCTGTAACTGTTGGTAAATAGTGCCACTTTGACCACAAGGCATAGTTATGGGATAACAGTGAAATGAATGTTAGAATTTGGTGTAGAGGAGACTTGAAGTGAGAAAACCGAAAATCTATTATAGAGTGATACCTATCTAGAGTTCACTATCATTAGCCACCACAAGCCATTGGTCATACCAGACCAAGTAAGAGTTGGGAATAACACTCAAAAATCAACTTTTCTTGCAAATTCTGATGCTCCCTCTTAGTGGCCACCTCCTCCTGAAACGCCCAGTCTGCTGTGATTGGTCAGCTCTCACAGGCCTGAGAAGTTACAACCCACCATGTTTACAGATCTGCCAGCATTTTTGTAACCATGTCTGTGCTGGGGACACGGCAGAGGGTGGTGACTGTATAGTTGTGACATCATAACTTTACAGAATTCCTGACGGCTCATTTAAAGGCACGGTTTCTGAATTTAGCGGTTTTGAAACTTTAATTCATAGACCTGATTTATGATAAAAATAGATATGGAAGTCTTACTTTCTACAAAAATGGACATTTAGATAATATCAGAAATGCTGGCTTTTTTACGTTTACGCTGTGGTATGTCTACTTGATATCAAATCTTTCACCATATCTTTCTCAAGGCCAACAAGGCTGTTTTGGTCCACTTGTTTTTTAAAAAAACAAATTTGCCGAAAGGAAAATCTTGGTCATATGATAACATCGGATGATCAACAGCTCTGCTTTACAAGAATTTGAGTAACACTTTTACCTGAAACTAATCCTTTGTATTTGACATGCCTAACTGCTTTTCTCCAAAACAGCAAAAGAAAAAAACCTTGCCGTTTGTTCATCGGGTCTGTTGGCCCGGGCTGACTTAACGCTAGAAACATTGTACCAGTGTGGCACTGTGCATGATCCAACAGCTGCTCTGCATACCTTCCAATGCTGTCATCCTTCAAGTTCACGTGACGCGCCATCACAAAATCACTTTCAGGGAGGGAGAAAAACATCAGAGTCTCCCACCTAGTTGCAGCCAGCACTCATCACTTAAGAGAGTAATTCTCTGTCTGCCATCCGTGAGAGGAAATTACATCCCTTTGGCACAAGGCGTGAAATCTCTATCAATCCTGGGATGACAGGGTGTTACTCAAAGATTAGAGGGAATGCAGCGTAAATGATGCTGTTGCTATTTTCTGTCTAACTGCATTAGCGAGGGTGTAGTTTCACTAAATACGAGTACGGTATAATAACCCATACAACCAAAGACATAAGTGATCATTTTCCCCTCGGGGTCTCTGCACTTTTGGGTGTTTAGCTGTTTGAGCAGCGACAGGTGCACACAGATCTCCTGCCCTCTCCTGTGAGGTAATATTTTCCATTTTTAGACAGCGTGATGACACATGAGGCAGT
Source organism: Diplodus puntazzo (assembly GCA_963678695.2). NCBI lineage: Eukaryota > Metazoa > Chordata > Actinopteri > Spariformes > Sparidae > Diplodus > Diplodus puntazzo. Next base: position 13,573,825 of record OZ023161.1, on the reverse strand, counting down.
TTTATGGGGAATGCTCCCAGCGAAATGGTGGTGGAACCGAAAGGTGATCAAAAAGCTATTCAAGTGTTTTCCTGGCAACAATAGTTCCCAATGTGATCAAAGCTACAATGCTGACTTTTCTATAGTGGGGGTTTGGTAGATGGTTTCATTCATAGCTGCACACAATGCTCTCAGTACACAACAATTCACAGTTTACTGTATATTGTTGGTGCAGACAGCCTTTGGAGAGAAGTTAACCCTTAATCACCACGCATGTCGATGTGAGGAGTTGGATGAAAGGCTGTTGTGGACTGAACATGAGTTCCCCGACAGCTTCAACAAACATACCAACCTCTCAGAGAATAAGCCCTTGAAAAAAAAAAAAAAACTTTAATCACTCCAAGTGTGAAAATGTCTGAGTAAACTGGAAGACACATGATGGAGGCCTGAGGTTAATGACTTGTCAACACTTGGGAAACTCTTGGTTGCGCATGAATTAGCTCTGGTTTAGGGTCAGGAGGATATAGACTTCAGTCCACCCCATGCTCGCTTCCTGTGTGACAGGCACACATATGCAGGTTTATCAGAATAAAACAGAAAACTGCTCCCATCAGCTTTTATGATGTTTGTTTTGTGCTCGCCATGGCAGCAGATGGTGCCTGCTCCCTCTATTCAGAACAACAGGAAATGATGCTGCCAGGGACCTGATCAGCATTGAGGCGACCAGTGTGGAAGCATCAGATGGGAGGGTGACAGATACATGATCATCTGTGGGATACAACATACAACTTATATGTCAACATTTCTACAGTATGTGTCATATCACGATACTATTGAGTGCCAATCAAATCTTATATAATATTCTCAATCTGATGGGAATATTTAACTGATTAGTTTATGTAATAATTTGAAGAATGTTACACACTCCTCATCGTCCACACAGATCTTTCATATGTCCCATATGCCACCATTTTGCATCTCTTAACTGACGTGACATTGAAGTCACGTCCATTTCTGGCTACGTTTCTGATGTTTTGACTCAGGAAGATGGAAACACTTGACTTGCCCACAGAACTTGTAATGTCGTTTGGTGTTAGGTCTGGAGTGGTTCTAAGAAAAAGAAAGCCCCGAATCATCAGATAAGTAAAAAAGTGAAGAAAGCCACGATAAGAAGTGTTAGGACATTTACTTTGTCAAATTCGGGGTCAGTTACCAGCGAAATCCTGTGCTGTCCCTGACCGTATAAAAATCAAAGAGGAACTTTTCCAGCCGGAAAATTGGGAGTAGAAGGACAGGTGACACTGAGAGGGTTTACAGATGGCGTCCAAGATATTGCGAGACAGATCTGGGGCTATTTTGGAAAATGGTTTGAGGGGCCTTCGAGCTTGTTGTGAAATGTTTCCACTGCCTAGAACAAATGTGACAGTCAGAGTCTCAGTATGCCGGGGCCTGTCAAGACATTCCTCCCCTCCGTAACCGACATCCATCTTCTTCCCCTCTCATCTCTCCATCCATCCGCCACATCTGAAGGCTGAACAGGAAGAGAGTAGCAGACACAACGGTATAAATACTGCATGTACGTACGTCTATTTTTGATACTGAATCGTACATTAAGTTTGAGTGAGTTACTTCCTTTTCTGTGTGCAGAAATCTATTTAACATTAACCAAAAGCCTGTTTTGCATTTCCAAGGCTGTGGTTCAGCCTATTTGTCTGCCTGTTGCTAAATAGCCTCTAGACCAAACACATCAGTGAGCAGATGTTCAAGCTCAGTCAATAATGTGAATAATGTCAGAAACTGTCTGTAAAGTTTATGAAGCTTGGGAGCAATATTCCTGTTTCTTGCTGCACTGTATGGAAACCGCCAGTGTCTGGATTTTATTAAGCAACTCAGTCACATTCCACCATTGACACACAGCAGTGTTGTATTATACCTTGTGAAATATTACGCCACTTTGATTTACAGTACACCTCGTATGCAATATCTGTTTGTGCCAAAAAATAAGAAATCAAAAATATTTTCAAGCCAATAAACAGCATCGGAAACAGAAACTGGTCCAGAAAGCAAGAAATGTCCATACCCAGAGTATGTGTATACTGTTGATGATCAATGATTAATTGATGATGCTATTGGCCTCACTGGAGATGAGCGTCCTCCTCTCACGTTACCTTGCCCCGGGTGATGAGAGCCGCGGCGAAGCTGCATTTCTGAATGTGAACAGTGATGATGCGGACATTAATCTTAGCCTTAATGAAGAGACTCTACCAGACAGATTCAGGATTCCATTTATGGCTTGGTAACTTGCCAGGAAAAACTGGAGACTCAGGTAGACGGAAGATGATACTAAATGTATCTGCTTCTTCTTGGTAAGAAACCGACCTCGTTTTCCACGTCTGTGTTGCCCTGTGTCATCTTTACATTTCCCAGCCGCTTTAATTAGATCTAAGTCCTGACTAATTATCTTTGTTACCTCTCTCCGTGGCAGACTGGCGCATACAAGGCCTCGGTTTCATTTACCGAGGGTCATTCTCTCTTTTTAACAGACCCAATTCTTTACCAACCTCTCTGTGCCAGAAAGCAATATCCATTATTACTGGAAAGAATTTTTGAATGAGTCACTTGCAGGGACGGCAGCATCAGAGAGAAAATGGGATTCTGGGTATGCCGAACGCGAGGCTGGTTCACCCCGCCTCCTCAGCAACAAAACCCCATAACAGTTTAGAAGTTTATCTGCTGCATTTAATCAGAGAGAATATCAGTTCAATCTGTGGACCTCGGGGTGCAGTCAGCAAACCCCGGGCTCTACGAAAAACAGACAGTCCTGCACAAGCCTGGGCGGCCGACATAAATAGACACAGAACACTGCATACTGCTCTGAAGGCATTCACAAACAATATCATGGCATAATTTACATTGAACAGACAACCTCATACAAACAGTATGGGCAAAGATAAATATACTATACTACACATAACCACAGGTGTGTGTGCCCCCGCGCAAATAGAGACACGCACACAGACACATGTATATAAATACATGGGCCATCACACAATGTCCGCCCTTTAAACCTTTTTATCTGCAACCTCTGCCGCTCCGCGAGACAAATCTGCTCCATCAAGTAAAAGCTTCCTATATAAATATGAACTGACATCCCGTATGTTCATTTTTCACACCCGTAGAGATTTGGGGTTTATGTGTACAGCAGTCTGGCTCTCATTTATCGTGTGTTTTCACACACATGGTTTCTGGTTTGGCTCAAGTCATGATGTATTGGAGACAAAATTATCCCGATGCAAATATCTTAGTGATTTAAGATGAGTTGTTCTGCAATAAATAAAAAGCTTTCCTTTGTCCTGTCCTTTATCCGGGAAATGAATGATTCAGATAGCAGTTCATAATGAAAATATTAACCTGTCCTTGGTTTTGTAGATGTGACCAGCTGTTTTTCTGTGATGGAATTGCCTCTATTCAACTTTGTTTGTACTAGTTTCCATTCTTTTGTTTGGTTTTATTCCTTGAAACTATTGTGTGATGAAATCTGAGATTAAGTCACAACAGGTTTCATTAATATGAGTGTCGAAACGCTAAAAAACGTCCTGAGACACGGACCGAAGGAAAGTTTGGGTGTTTTTCTTTCAACTCGCATGCAGCACGCACACCTGCTCATGCACACATACATACAAACACACATGTGCATACTTGATTGCAAAAACACATAGCGCATGTAATATTCACACAAGTAAAGGCACAAACACACTCCTTTCCCTCAGTGTACTTAAGGTGATCTGTGTTTTAGACCAGAGAGATGAGAGGTCCTATTGGGTGTAACAGGAAATCCCTGTTCGCTGCGGGTGCGCTGATATCATTGTTCCCCCTGGAAGCTCCCAGACAAATATGCATTTGTTGTTCCCCATGAAATCAGAGGAAACGTTCCACGCAGCTTCACGTCAGAACGCAGATCCTCCAGGGAACGCAGGCCGGGATTTCCTGGAAGGTGAGCGCTTGGTGAATTCATTAGATATCAGCCGGCAGGATCAAAGAAGTTCAGTCAGTGTCGTTAGAGCGGCAGCCTCATGTAATCTCAAGGTAAATGTCAAGTTCAAGTGAGCTTGAGTCTGGGTCTTCTTATTGACAAACAGTTTTCAGTATACCTCTGAAATCAAAATAAGAAGTCACATGTGCTTACCTGTGTGAAAATCATCATCAATGTCTGATTTAAAAAAAGACAACTCTGAGATCCAAGAAGGGGCAGACGTCATTCTGGCATTTTGCGTGGTCTAAAGTATTCCCAGACACTTTTTTGCAACACCCAAACTGACAGACAGAAGATGGGGAAAGTTCCTAGAGACTTTATTGCATCAAAGAAAAAACAGATTTTACTGGACTTGGCTTTGGCCCATGAGAAGTAAGTAAAAGTAGAAAAACCTCAATGTTTAAATACTTAATTACAAGTAAAAGTCATTCAAAATCCTATTTCTTAAAAAGTCAAACTAAAAGTACCTTATTATATTGTTATGTTGCCTTTATTAGGGAACACTTTATATTAATGTCCTTGTGATCAGTTAATAGGTGATAAGGCCCTTATGAGTCTTTAAATGATTCATATTAACATTACTGTGTTTATACCACTATATAAGTATTGATACAAGCACCATAAACACATTTATTGTGTGATTATAAGACACTGTTACCTGTAGCTGTCAGGTAAATGTAGTAGTGTAGATGCATACAGTAGCATAAAATGGAAATGCCCAAGTCATATACAAGTACTTACATTTTTTACTTAAATACAGTACTTGAGTAAATAGACTTACTCTTCATCACTGAGAGAAACATATAGAATGCAGCAGGTCAGCAGAGTCGGCTTTATCAGCATTACAGTGATTGCTTTCTACGTGATAGATACATTGTTTAATATTCATATAAACTGCAGAAAGTGGGATCAACACGGGTTATCTTTAATCTCATTTTTTATCTCGGAATGTTACACAGCCTCAACGAAGGAAGCAAATATGTGGTATGTAACACTGCAGCTGGTTGGAGCCTCGGGATACAGGAACCGCTAACCAGCGGGATCATGAGGGACAAGGTGTAACTAGCTACTAACTCCACTGACAAATATGGTGACATGTTGTCTGTGCACTGCTGTGAATATCGACAGATGCCACCACTGCAGCTGCACGAGGGGCCTCAAAGTTGTCAAGGTTCCAGGTAAGAATAGGAATAGTAGAGCCGAACTCCTTTAGCTCTTTACATTCATTCTGTTCGGTAGTTCTTTATCACTGTGGGTGTAATATATTTTTAGCACAAGCAGGATTTCGGTGGCACTGTTTGGCCCTTCCTGGAGAGTCCCTCTTCAAGTTTGAGTGACAGTCTTTGCAGCAGCAGCATCAGTTTTTTTCTGTTTTTAAGTCGTTTTATCATGTTAGGGTCCTCCAACTTTTCATGCTTCTGGTTTTTCTTAGACACATTTTTTAATAGTGAATTAAGGCTGAGTTGTCTATGAGCAACTGTTTTAATAAGAGTTAGTTGTCTTTCACATTTACAGGTTGTAACTCAGGTGGCATTACGGTTGCCTTTAGGCGTGCAATTGTCTGGAGTGGTTGTGCGTCTGTCTGTCTGTCTGTCTGTGTGTGTGCACACTTGTGTGTGGGGCGGTACTTGCACTGGAGCCAATCATGTTACGTTGCGGTGTGTGTATGTGTGTGCAAATTTGTTCTCAATAGAGCATGCAATTGCTATTTTATCACAGCACTGTGGTTGTACCTTGGAAATTTAGTCACCTGCACATCAGACTTCAGAGCTCCCTCCCACTTAGTAGTGTTATTTCGTGCCCTCTCGGTGTGAGGGTAGTGTTAGATCTCATTACTGAAGACCAGAGAACCACCAAAACTTAAGAAAACATCCTCTACGATCCAAAGTGCTGGTCAAGGGAAACTTTTGACTTTGTATATACTAACCAACCGACATCTGCACCCTTATTAGGCTCAACCATTAGCTGAGCATAAATCTCCACAGGGCATTAGTATCCAAACTGTAACACAAACCAAGAGGCAATAACTTCCTGCGCTGCTCTCTCCTCCACGCTCTCACATGCTCTCATGTCAACACTGTCCTCACCCCGGCCAGCCAGACCTCCTCTCCTCTCGCTGAATGCTTGTCTGTCCGAATCGCTCTGTTGTGCGTTAATCCTGGAGCATTGTGGCGTTGTATTGTCGCCGTGCTCGGAGCCAGGGATCGCCCCGACCACCCTGAATGCCCAGCATCCCTCTGTCCTGCCTGCTGTGTTTCTGCTTTGCTTGTCACTCACTTTCCTGGCCTACTTTTTTTTTTTTTTCCCTACTGTCTGTTCATTACATCCAGGCCCTGGTGTCTAAACAAAAGAGGCTGTTGTTTACAGGATGCTTTTCAATGGTCAGGATGCCGGAGCTGCCGAATCCAAAAATGAGATGCAAAGTGCAGAGGGCATGTTTTTCGGTTCAGTACGACAAACATTTTGCGTAGAGAGAGCCGCTCCGGAGGAAACAGCTTGTTCTGGTCGGGTTAAACTTTAACCAAAGAGCTGCAGTTTTCATGACCATATACAGCAGTTATGTCACACTGGAGTTGAGACCAGCGAGTGAGAGAGGATAGAGCTGATGTAATCCAGTCGTCACACTCTTAACAGCTCTTAAAAAATGTAATCGAGCCAGTTAGCAAAGCTCGGTAGCGCCTGACAAGCCGAGCTCAAAGAAGAAAAACTTTCTGTCGTTTAGTTTGTTGAGTGATGTGAATAAATAAAAATGTCATGCAACTTGCTTGTACATTCCCTCTGAAAGCACCTCGTATTGTTTGTCTTGGAGGCAGGAGATGCGTAACAGAAAAAAACTACAAAGGACAATCTTCTGTATCCACACATGGCAGAGACAAAACTTCCCCAAGCACCACTCACTCACTCCTCTCTGTGTTTGTCTTTTTGGAAAGTCTTCACAGAGGTGAATGTAGTCCTTGTTGCAGAAAGTTACAAATATTCCATTTTTCCACCCCTCCCTTTTCTTTCAGGGCTCATTGATAATCCCACTGTCCCACAACGGCTTGAGAACTGATTTACTTATACTCAACAGAAAATTAATGGCACAAGTAATCATTGTAAATACAATTGTAAGGTAGTCTACAGGTACTTGAGTATCATTTTGGAAGGCTTTTTAAATGTTGCAATTTATCTGGCAGCTTCAGTTATGCCCTCATGTGTTTGTTTGCTTTGGGTTTCTTTCCACATGATATAAACTCAAGAAAACATGACTGTAGGGTATAATTCATCTCCAAGATATGAATTTTTCCAGGTAATCTGAAAGTTTGTTGTCAAAATGACATTTTGGCATCAGAGTTCTGGAATATGTTGATAGATGTGTTTCCGGTGTTCCCACACTATGCATGCATGCCTGTTTTGTGGTGTTTACTGTACACATGTGAAGTAGGCCTGTTTCATTCGCAGACGAGGAAGATACAAGCGCTCTCCCTCAAAACACTCCAGCAGAGATTTTAAAGGGTAATTCCATACATTTTTTGTTTTTGTTACATCATGTTTAACCCATAAACAAAAAAAGAACAATTCTAAAAGAACAAAAACACAAAGAAAGATAAAGTTGATAAAGATATCAAAAATACTTAGAAGGTATCATGTATAATGCAATTAGTACATTCAAGAAAAAGACTTAGATCCTTACAAAGTTGTTCAGTGATTTACAGTTCTTCAGGGCATGTTATGTTTCAGTATAATGTCTGACTTATATGTTAGTCGTTGAACGTTTTTTTGTCTTTAGCCAATTTACATTTGTGAATATAGAATTTTCCATATAGAATAAAGAGGTTCGTTTTAGGGAGTACTAAAACACTATATTGCCTCCAGTGAGGTCATTCATTGGGTAGGCTGCATTGTGGGTAACAAAGGCACCAGGAAAAGCTGGCTCAGGGGTAGAGCAAGCGTCTTGTTATCAGAAGGTTGCTGGTTCGATTCCCCTGGTCTGCATGTCAAAGTGTCCTTGTACAAGATACTGAACGCCAAACTGGCTCCTGTGTGCTGGTTGGCACCTTGCATGGCAGCCACAACCATCATTGTACATACACTGTATCATGTGACTTACTGTAAGTCACTTTGGACAAACGCGTCTGATAAATGTAAATATCAACAATTACACTCCTGCAACACTGTTGGACTGCAGAACCAGGGAAATGGCCTTTCTCTCACACATTATTCTTCCTTTTTCTAAACCTGGTGCCTATATTACCCACAATGCATTGAGTGACATCACTGGCGGTCATTCATCCGATTACCTGCAGCTTCCTCTGGAGTATACATACTACTTTTTCATGTATGCAGAAGTACTCCCCAAGACTTGTAAACAAACGTTAACATGTAAAATTAGTGGAGTTATCCTTTGAGAAAACTGGACCCCTGTATCACATGTGCACGCCTGGAAACAAACGTATGACTCTGTAACGTCACACAGCCTTTATCATTACGGCAATGAATCCATAAACCTATGTGTTCCTGAGGGGTCATGGGCTGAGGTCAAACAAATTCATCTCCATCATGTGATGCAGCGGCTGCCCGAGGAACATTTCATCCTGTTGTGGTTCTCGTTTAGACATCTGAGGACCTGCAGGTATTCTAACAATGTTGGCTGGTGTGTTCGGAGCAATAAATCCACACACTCCGCACAAGAGGTCTGCGGTAAATCAACTCAACAGGTAGAACAGTGGGTTCGGCTACAGCAACAATAATAACCAGGCTTTTATGGTTACAAAGTGTGTGTGGGTAAACGTGGGTGTTTCTTTCCAAAGCACAATAAGGCCCCAGGGGGGAATTGTTCACTGATGTTTGAATAATTCAAACGTACATGTGGTTACATTTTCCAAAAGATCATCTGAGAATAGGAAAAGCCGCCACATAACTAACCACTTTAAAAAAAAAAATACTAGTCCTTCAGTTGTGAAAAGAAATTTAAAAAAAAAAAAGGCCTGCAGGCTGTATTCTGATCACGCTTAATCACATGAAAGAAGACGGCGGGTGTAAACAGCTGGCATCGAGCCCTGGGGACCCCACGGCTCGTGACTGGAGGTCAGTGCACTGCACAGTAGCGTCAGTCATCACCGAGCTCGTGAAATGGTGACTTTGAGCTTGTTGTGTCTCCTCGGCCCCACGCTGCGCTGCTTTCCATACGGGGCGGGGTGCCGCTCAGTCCGGCGCACAGCGCAGAGCGCACCGTCACCAGCTGCTCTCCCTGCACCGTCTGACTGCGCGACATGGGTCTGGAAAAGGAGAAATCGGACACCAGCATCATTATGGACGAAGATGAGTTTAACAGGTCGATAGAGCCCATTCTGTCGAAGAAGGGGAAGCTGTACACGGCAGCGCCGGACCGAGATCCAAACGACATCAACGCGCACTTGAAGGTAAAGTCCGAACAATCGGTGGGGATTCTCTTTGAAAGTGAAACTACTCATGGTCGCGGTTGTCAAGTTGAGTTATCTACACTTACTAAGCAATGTAATCTCATTGTTTTTTATTGTAACAAACTGCGAGACTGGTAATCTGACGCGTGAATACCTGGAAGTCGCCTCCCGCGCGTCAATCCATCACCTCCACAGACCTTCCTGCCTGCCGGTGCTGATTATTTTCCTAGCTCATTGTGTGTCCGTGCCTTTTATGTGATCTGACAGGTCGGTTTTGAAGATGTCATCGCGGAGCCCATCTCCTCGCACAGCTTCGACAGAGTGTGGATCGGAAGCCACGCCGCCTTCGAGCTGGTCAAATTCATCTTTTACCGCGTGCTGACCACTCTGCTGGCCGTGCCCATGGCTTTCATCCTCGGGGTGGTGTTCGGGGTGCTCAGCTGCATCCACATCTGGTAGGAATAAGTTCCTCTCAACCCGGGTTTCTGCTTATCTGAAGCCGAGGTTGTCTGGCACGGTGCCAAATGTCACATATAAAAGAAATGATGGTTATTTTACCCCAAAAATAACACTAAAACATCATATTAGACTTAGAATATTTGGAAAATGTGACCAAAATACAAAAAGTATATTAAAGAGATTTTTTTTTAAAGTTCCATAGCTGAAAATATCGAAACATCATCATTAAACTTATATTTGGTGCTGCTAACACATATATAACTTCCAATGTGAAGATTTTAAAAATGTTAAAGTGATGCAAAATTGTGTGAACACACTGTTAAAGTATGATGATGTCACTTATACACACTTTAAATTGCTGTGGGAACATTACAGGATCATTATGGGACTTTTCCTGAGGGGCCCACTGCCTTTTGCCAGCATGCTTATTCTGGCGCTTTAGGAAAACATTGACACAGGTTATTTTTAAAAAGTTAACATCACGTGTAGTTTAAGGTCGAAGCGTTTTGTCAGCGCTCTGCTTTTATACCTTTATTTGGATAATTATGTCACGCGTGTGTCAGCTAAACGCGCCTGCATCAAGTTAAACCAGCTGCATCAGACGCATATACGTTCCAAACCACAAGCCAAAGGGTCCATTTATTAACACTTGATGAAACGACATTTTACGCCGTGAAGTAAGAGCTCTGTGGAAAGTTGGAGGAATGTTAAAGTTCCACTGGTAGTGGAAAATAAAACGCCCCGTGCCCTCAGCCAGATAGCTGGCATTCTAGCAGCAGCACACGGGCCTGTTTGCAGACCAGAGTGGGACATTCTTCACCTGCAGATAAAGTGCTGCAGTGACATTTCGCATGACCTTTCACCCAGGTAAGGTCGCAAGATCTGGAAGATTTCCTTCAGCTGCGGCAGGTATTCATCAATAAAGGACAGAGAGGCGACACTGAGCCGGTCAATACGTGAGGAATGTCAGTAAAGGGAGACCACACAGTTGGGTGTTGCTTCAACGGACAACGCAGATTTCTCAGCTCTTTTTGTTTTAGGGAATACACTGGAGCGAAGGTCACAGGCGGCTGGAATTTAACAACATGACGCAACTCTTAATAGAGCTTTCTCCTTTTCACTCTTTTTTTCTTTAAAACAGAGATACAAAACCACCTAAAAGATAAGACAAGACCAGTAGCTGATGAGATAACACACGTCAGACATCAGTTATTGAAAAAAGATGGCAAATATGTGTCAAAACATCATATGAAACCCTCTGACTGACTGGAAAATGGCTTTTTAATTTTTTGTGAACACTTCCAAAACACATTTCAATCATTGTGAAGGCGAATTGTTCTAAGACAGTTTGCAGAAGCACTGATAGCATCGACATAGATGCTGACAGGGGCGAGAATCAGAGCAAATAGATGTCACAGAAATTCAATGAAGTGTCCCGAGAATGATGATTAAGGAAAAAAGAAAGCTTAGTATTTAGTCATTTGTAGAGTCGAAGATAGCACACGTTCATACTGCTTTATTGCGACACAAGGACAGAAGCTCTTGTGTGTCCGATACCACATTTCTAGAGCTTTAAAGCAAAACAGCGTTGCAGCATTCTCCTGAACAACTGAAGGGGATGGGGACTTCCACTTCCAAAAACCAAACAACACAAAATAAAAAAGAGCTCCACACATGTCTCCGTTGTTTACCTCAGTCTACTTGAGTTGTTCAGGAGAATGATACAACCCTCTTTTGCTGTGAAGCTCCAAAATGTTTCGTAGACTGCAAAACTTCACCTGACTCTCCATATGCCCTGGGTTGAGTAGGTAATGACTGATTTTTAATTTTCAGGTAAACTTACCCTGCAAAGTTCCCAAGTAGAAATTCTGTAACAAACTCCCCATCATCACCCCATTATTTAGTGGCAGAAACGGCATTTGATATGCATAATTATTATTATTCATTAGTATTTAATCAGCTGTAACCAAGACCCTAACCCTAACCATGTTTATTGTTTCTACAGTAGCTCAAAACAGACAAACCAAACACTGGGTCTTTAGAGGACTTCTTGCGTTTTCAGTGGAGGGTGAATTGAGGGGTATTCAGTTGGTTGCAAACTGCTATCTCACCGCTGCGTCCAACTTAATCCGACACAATCGACCTTTTGAGAAAAATGTAAAAATAAAATCAAATAAACTAGTAGCCTTGTATACTTTCCATTCACTGCACTTTCTGAAAGCATCATTTCCCAGCATCTGTTATGAAGCGACCCTTTGACTCTGTCCCTCTAGGTTGGTGATGCCGGTGATCCAGAGCTTCTTGATGCTCCTACCATCGGTCCAGGTGGTGTGGAGGAGTCTGACGGATATGTTCGTAACTCCGCTCTTCCACAGCATGGGAAAGTGCCTGTCCTCTGTTCACGTGAAGACCAGCGAGAACTGACGCAGACACCTCTGTGAAATGTAGGACAGATTGAATTCAAAGGATAAAAAAGAGTGAACGATGCTTGCTGTGGAATACATGAGCTCTTTATAAAGTAAAATAGGAAATACAGAAGAGTCCTGCACACAGTACTTTACACATAACTATTGATACATACAGCTGTAGATAAAAATAATTATTGGGCTGAACATTTTATAGATATTTATGTTATGTATAATTGAATATACTTCAAAGTTTAGATGGGACCTGATAAAACATATAGAAATTTAGTCAATAAATGTTGTTAAAACGTACAAACATTTACTTTAAACCAAGTGTACCCCTTTCTGTCCTTTAACCTGCAAATCAACAGATCCGCATGGCCGAGATCAGTTATGATTTATTAGTCACATCACCAAGGGGAAGTAAATGGTTGTGACGCTATTTTGGACTTCATACGAAGCTTGTGTGTACCACCAAACATGGAGTTGTTTTGCTGATTGTGACCAAAAAAAAAATTCTTGTCATTCCATTTTACTTTGTGGCTGAGAGAATCAGCGGAGAGGAGTGTAACATTGTTGTTAGGCCAAACATACTGCTGACTCGCTGAGAGATGTAATATTTCTGCTTTTTTTTTTACACATATATATATTGTATATATTGCAAATCATTCAGCTAGAAGCTGAATGTGTGAACTGAATCAGAGCAGATAATCTGAAGAGAACTTCATATGAATATTGAGTGCTAAGATGCAGCTTGTTGCACATTTCCAGGCTTATTTTACTGTAACTGCTGCTTTGAGTTCACAGTGCATCTGCAATAATATTGGGCATTTGCTGTTATATGAACCTTTATAATGCAAAATAGAGTCGCTTCAAAATGTTACTGAAACATGTCGGAATACAGGATCGATATTATCAAAGGCTTTCCTATTTATTAATTACATAACGATACCTTCAGTGTGGTGAAGGCGTCACACATATCCTGCTCGAGACTCGTACTCAGTTTAGAGGTGCTTGTTGCTCCGGCACTGCTAGTCAGTGGGCTGCATCTTGGATTCCTTCTCCCTCATTTGCGGTGAATTTGATGCAGTTGAGTTTTAGGTACAAGCCTGCCCGGTTCCCATTCGCTACCAGCTTTGGAATCTCAACTTTAGAGAGCATTACAGAGAGAATCAGTAAAGTTTTAACGAAGCTGAGTGTCAAGTAGATACTGATTCTGGCGAGATTTCCACTTTTCTACTGTGCATTTTCTATTGTGTCAGTGGTCCAGAGCCACCTGTTAAAAAACAGCAGACATGGATCAACAATACGGAGAGTTCCTGTCACCCGTTTTACTTCTGAGAAAAAACATCTGACTGTTTTGCTACGACCGTGTCAGTTCCATTAGAAGTTAATTGCTAACGTTGTCTTCAGTTTACTGCTGGGCGGGTAGTGCGCGGTGGGTTTATCAATGCTCCTGCTCTATAAAAACTGCTGCCTCTTAAAACACGGTTGACGAGATCACAGAGATTGAACCAAACGGAAAAACTGTTGAACCAAAATAATGGGCTAAAATTGGCTAAAAAGCTTGGCTGCAGATCCAGCTAGTCATTCTTTCATTATAGTTTATCCCAGCAAGTTACTCCAGTTGATATACTGATTTCCTCCCCCCCCAAAAAAAGAAAATGTTTGAATAGTGAAGTTTTACTGGCTAAATGATACTGAGTCAAAATGTATTGCACGTGGAAAACAGGAGAATATGGAATGGAAGAAGTAGTATGCCATTAGTAGGTGGACAAATGATCATTGGACTAAAATATGGATTGTCATAAAGTTGGCATAAGATAATGCAGAATAAAGGAGACATTGCATTGCTGGCTAACACGCTAACCTGCTAAACCAGATCGCAAGGAGTGCGTCACAGATTTTCCCTCGGACAGACACTGTTTGAAGAGATGTTTTGTTTCCAGCTGACAACTGAAGGCCGGCCATCCTGTCAGAGCTTTTTTTTTTTTTTTTCCTAATCCTTTCACTGATGTAAGACCGCTGACAAGCTGCCAGCCAATAGAGCTGTTTGGTTTTTCACCTTTCAGAGGAAATTCAAAGTAGGGTTGTGCAATAGTCAAAGACACAGGTGTGCGGCCAAAACCTTTTTTCTCTCCTCAGCAACACCACGTAGCAGCCTCAGCTCAGCTAATGTTCAAGTTATTTATCCATTTTAGACAAATACATCATAATGTTGACATGCATCTGTCAGTACAAAATACTGAAACAAGTGCTTGTTTTTTCTCAGTCATTTCTAACTGTCACTGCACATTTTGGAAATTTGTTCTCCACAACCAAAATAAAGACTTTTTTCCCCTCCAGGTGATTTTTCTGTGTGTGGTTGCTTCTCCTGTCACAGGAGATGAGTGTGCTTGGGATTTTGCAGCTGAGTGCCAGAAAAAGGTCTCGTAAATCACTTTGCTGAGATTGCATAAGACACTTTCCTATACAAAGATGAGCTGTGGGTCGATGGAACATGACCCGAGGCTTCACTGTGAGACCTGCACGGCATTTCTACTTGTTACACTATTCATACAGCTGCAAGATTTGACATATTTCTAGAAGTTTCTTTAAGTGCCATACTGACACCACTGATATTGCTATTTACTACAGCTGCTCCCCTCCTGCAGTGTCCTTAAATGGCTGCTATTATCTTCAGTGGTGCTCAGTTTTGACGTACGGAAGTCTTTTGTTCTCTGACGTCAGCAGCTCAAGCACACATTCTTTTTGTTCTACTTGGGCCTTTTTGAAATAGCCAGACCAAACCAAGTGTCTCACCATCTACAGACACACACATGAGCTGGGAGGACACGCTGCCTGAGAGGGTCAGCTGAGGGCAAAATTCCTCTCCTCTGTCCAACCCATTTTTAAACTACTGTTTCTTCAACTGCTACTACCATCACTGCTGCTTCTATTAGAAGTATTTCCTCTTTACTACCACTACATCTTTCAATACTGCTTTTGATATTACTACTGTGGTCATCTCTATGTACAGATATCTCCACATGAATACAGAACCTGTAGGCAGAGGAGAATTCTGGTTATTGGCTGCACCAGCTCTTAATGAATCCAGTCGTAGCCTTCATCATGGTGTGTAGACTCACTGTCAGGCCTTTAGAGATGAATTTATGTCACTCTTGGGGCAACCACCAGTTGCTGTTTTTTTTGACAAAGCAGCCATCACTGTTTTAAGATCGGAAAGGTCACCCTGATGTTGAACACTGACTGCGATGACGCTGCTTTTCCAGCAACATCCTCCAAAATGAGAACATCACTGGCACGGAGACAGCATCAATTGTTTAACGACCTGTTCTGTCTCCGCTCTGACTGACACATTTGCATGTTTTTCATAGTCGAATCATAAACTGAAACTGCATCGGTGTAAAACTTCCCACAGGTCCTGTTCTGCCATAGAACTACAATATATACCTGGAGTCGTGTTGGGGTGGTGGAGGCCTCATCACATGTTACATGTTGACAGCCCTTTCTGCGTCCTGTAACCTGAAAGTTCGCCTGGAGTCAAGTGCAAAAGCAATCTTTGACACACTGCAGAATTGTTTTCAGATAAGAACGTTGCTAAGATATAAAAACCGCTGACGTAGCAGCCTCCTCTGCAGTCCCCAGCAGCGTAACCTCTTTATGGGTTCATATTTGGTTATTCTGATCTGTGTTCACTGCCACACCCATTAAAGTAAAGAAGAGTATGTGCAGTATGTTTAATTGTAACACATCTTTCCAAGGCGAGCAACCTGTTCACATAATATGAGCTGAATGCAAACAGAAAGGTCTTTCAGTGTCCTCAGTGTCTGTGTGCGTATATGGAGGAGAAGAATAACGAGCACAAAGGTCTTCGCTAATGTTCTCCTCAGTGTGTGGCTTCAATGATGATGATCTATACATGATTTACCAATGTAGCTACAGCTCAAGCTGTTATTCATGACATTTGCTTTTCAACCACAATCCATCTTTTATGAGTTGTAGGTTGTTGGATTATTATTATTAGGATTTTTTTTTTTCACACAGTTTTTAGGAGAACTTCCATAATCAATTTAATTTACAGCTGCAGACTCGATGGCTTATTGGAAATTGAGAAATTCATGAGTTGCGAGTTCCGACTGCGAGAAGGAAACATGGCATCATTAGTGAGAGAACAACATCCAGCTCCACGGGGAAAACTCCACTGGTTGCAAAAAGCCAGATTGTATGTAAGCATATGGGAAATCTGCCCTTCTTCTCATTTGATTTACAACTTCAGTAAACAGTTCTCTCATGGGTTTATGGTCTCAATCGCTAGTTTCAAGTCTTCTTCAATACAGCATGATGCTCAGATGTTTAAATTATGGTTCCATTTACAGTAAAATGGACAATCAAGTAGGGTACGGTTAAGGGTGTGGCTACCCTGTGATTGACAAGCCACTACTACTGCAGTTGTCAGAATAGAGGCATATCTATGCTCTCCAGTTCCAGTCTCTCCTTTAAATATGGCCAGTCTTGTTCCCAAATAAACGCTCAACAAAGAACATGTTGAGAAAGAAACCAGTTTTTAAGTGCCAGTAGGTTTATTTCAGTGCCTCTCCTATCACACACACACAGACACACACACACACACACACACCCATAAATTGTTCCTAACATATCCATTGGCTGGAAGCAGCTGAGTGTGTCAGCTGGTGTCTCTACAAGGTGAGTTGTTGCAAGAATGTAAACAAACCAGAGTGACCAGCATGGCTTCCAACCCCTTGTAAAGCTGAGAACAGCTACAGCTAGAGAGTCAGTTCACTAGATCTGGGCTCATCAAAGCTGAACATATATTAATAAACTTGTTTTCGGAGGGTAGATGAAGACAGTGTTGACAGACAGGGTTCTGTGCTGAAACAGCTGAGCTAATTTTAATGAGTGAAAAATCCTCAAATTTTTGTGTTTATTTCATTTTTATTTCGAGTCTCTTGGTCTTTTCTATTACTCTTCTCTTCCTGCTCTCTCCTATAACCACTGGAGTTGGTCTCCCTGAGGCTAAGGTATGGCATATATCCACACCTTGCCATTCCCAATTAACGCCCACATTTCACTGAACAAAAAGGTTATTATACTCTCCAGGACTCTGCCTTGATCCCCAAATAAAGTTATTCCAAGCCAGTCAAAACACCTCTTTCAGTCTAGGATCGCGTCAGTCTCTCCTCCTGCCGGGCAGGTTACACGGTGACTCCCCTGTCTCTGCACACAGGTGACTCCCGGGGCAACGAAGACGCGCTCTACGGGACCCGAGGAGGAAACACCGGAGGTTTCCCTCACCGCTCTGGCATTAAATTCTAGTCACGTTCGCGAACAGGGCAGGAATTAGATCACTGTACAGGTCCCTGAGAAGAGCCCCAGTCCTCTCAGTTTGCCTCCACGCCTCCCACTCGGCTTCCTATATTGTCTTCTTGTCTGTTTCACCGCGCTTTATCTGTTCAAACTTTAGGACAGCATGACAGGAGGACCGAAGGACGGCGAAACAGAAGAGGTACAGTATGGCTCTCATGTACTGCTGGCGCTATGTGGACTTGAACGTTTTTGGGGGTTTTTTAGCTGACACTGAGTTTTCTTCATCGAGGAGTTGATTATTCTCGCTCATGATTTTCATCCATGAAGGAATTGTGGATGTTTTTCCAACTCCAGAGCGCTGTGTCTCAAGCGTTATCATTCTCTTTGGCACCTAGTCATGAAGGCTTCTCCCACACACGCTCAGGGAATGTGAAGGACCATTGAGTATACATTAGCATGCGGGTGTGAGATTTTACCTGCTAAAACCTTTATAAACAGAACCACCGACTATTGTTTTTACGCACCAAACGTTTATATTTTTGTGCGTAAATGCGCATAGGAAAGAAAACCCTCAACCTTCTTATAACGGACGGCGTCAATCATAAATCGTGAACATAATTTAACGCTATGTATGGAAGTCATATGATTGTGAGTGTAAATTAGAATGCGCTTGAAAGGTTCGCGAAGGTCACTGTGGGTGCTGGATGGGTTTTTACGCACGCTGTTTTTAAAGCAATGGGCGCGGAAATCAACGTGTTTTACATACTTTACTATGTCAATTTGTGCACAAGTAAGACTACACATAAACTTTATGATCCTTGTTTGCTCAAAAATATTTTAAATGTGTTTAGAAAAAGCCCAAGAGAGAATGTTTAATAAGTTGGAATATGCGTTTTTACGCATTTCTTAAAAATGTTGCCATGCTCGCAGGTACATGTTGAATCAACTGCATGTCAAGTCAGGGTGTTAGGTTTCTGTCCGGGTGGTGAGGACCCCTTGCGGCTGGATCGAGGGGTGTGGTGCTTCACTTTCTTTTCATTTAAACCCATCCCTGTTTGTGGGGCAGGCTGGTAACTCGCCGCTCCAGTCTCTCTCCCTCTCAGCGCGCTGCGCACTATCCCTCCTCCTCTTGACTCTCTTCTTTCTCTGCCTCCTCCGGATCCTGACAGGAGTTTCTGCATTCGCCGTTCATCAGAAAACAAGGGAACATATACAAACCTAACAACAAAGACATGGACAGCGACAGTCTGAACGAGAAGACGATGGAGGATCTCCACACCAAGGAGATCGACCTGGTCAACCGGGACCCAAAGCGCGTTAACGACGACGTTGTCAAGGTGAGTCAAACCTGGAGCGCTTGTACTTTTGAGCTTTATATTTGAGGTTAAACTTGCAGCTGTTGTGAGCTTTATGTGGTCAATGAAACCACAACGTTACCAGAATACCTGTTGCAGAGTTTGTATTTTACTTGTGCTCCGTTGAGCCGCCTGACAATCAATGTAGACTTAAATAAGCTGTGGAACCTGTGCCGAACTGTAGGAGCTGTCAGAGTGGGGTTATGTGCGGATGTGCGCATCAAAGGCGCACGGCAAGTCCTTTTGCGCACTGCTGTGTGTCGCTGTTTCCAGCAGTGTTCCCCCTCAGAGACTTTCCCCTATTAGGGAAGAAGCTTTGCAGAGGTATTGAAGTTCATTGAGGCGAGACACTGGCAAGCTATCCACACGTGTAAATATCTGCGCTTCCGCACAAGTGGCGGACTTGAAAACCTGAACATCCTCGCTCCAACAAAGGAAACATTACGAATTTCCTGTTGTTGGAACACACATTTCCCACAGTCCTTATTGCGCACGCCTTGCTGCGGGTAAAGTAGCATTCTTTCCATGAGAGAGCAGCCTGACCGCTCAAATGGGGAGCGTTTATTTTGTTTCAAGGAGTAGGCAGAGGGAGAGAGGCTGCATCAGCAGAGGAGTGGCGCGCTGGGAGCCACCTGACGCGTCTGCATGGTAGCTGGGAGCGGCAGCTGTCTGAGCCCGGCCTCCCTCCTCTCCAGCTGGGGCAGTTTTTTTCACAAGTGTGGGGTCAAACGGCTCTCTGCGTGGGACAGGAGGGGTCAGCTCTTTGAAATGCCTGAACTCTGCCTTGTTAAAACAGGGAAACACCCAAGTGGCTGGTTAGACGGAGGGGATATCCCTCACCACTCCCCATCTCCCCTCCCCTTCTTTCCTCCCATTCTAGTCTTCTCCTCCCTCCATCCCTACATGCCTGTAGTTGCGTCAGTGGAGCAAATACCCATGTGCTGCTTTTTATTGGCGGCTGTCAGGTTCCAAATGACTACTGATAGTCTTAATTCGTTGATTCTGCTTGATTGGAAAGATAATCAGCAGCAGTAGAAGCCCCTTTTACCCTTTTTGTGTGAGCTGTGTGTAAATTCAGTGAAGCGTTATTGGCCTGTTGCCAAAGACAATGGAGAAACAGAGTACACACATACCTTAAAGAGAGTGATTTGCACATATATGAAATATAGCTATTAGATACTGATGATGTTTAAAGTGAGAAATTGTTAGAAGGAGTGGAAAAGCACATGTGAGGGTTCATATTTTAGTTGTGAAATGTCAGTTTCCATCATGTGAAATGCTGTTTTGTCAAAGGGCTCATGAAGTATCTGCAACTCACATGCTCTATAATTTGTGACTTCATCATTTGTGAAATGTCTGAAACCACATGTACCAGGTTGTTAATTTTCGCCATGTGACATGCTGCTTCACATGTGATACATTTGTGTAATACGTCTCACGTGTGATCAATTAACATTTGCTGTTTATTGGATGAAAGACGGCTCCCTCTATAAACTGGTGTATGAAAAAAAGAAGGAAACGTGCTCCACATGGCCTTTACGATGATACAGTATATACTTCCTCCAGTTCTGCAACATTAACAGTTTCGCCAAATTGTCTTTTGAGTAGAAGCAAAGACATTCTCATCACACTTTTGAAATGTGTTTGTTGTTCTACAAGAAAATGGATTTCAATCTCCACTTTTCCTGTTTTCTGCCTCTGTCTCGAATTCTTCCACCGCTCTGCTTTCTCTCCCTCCCAGTTCCCTTCAGTCGTGACAGTGAGTCAGAGTCTCCTTCCAGTCTCAGAATAGAATGCAGCTTTATGATTGTCCCGCCCCTCTCCAATCAGCTCAGCAGACGCTGGTGCAAATGATCTGAAATCACATGCGTGCACACTGTAAAAATTAAGATCGATGCTAGGAACTGCTGAGAGTCTGAGACTTAAGTACATTAACCCAAACGAGCAATTCTGAGTTGCTTTTGCTCAATTCAAGTAATCTAAAGTGATGCTTCTTTATACATCTACTCCAGGTTACAGGTTATAGACTTTCAAATAACTAGCAATGTATTCTTGTAGCCAAAGATGAACCACCGAACATTGCGTTTAGTAGTTTTAATGCAAAAAAATGTAAATGCGATGTAATAATGCATCCTAAATGATCACCCAATTCAACCTACTTGCTTCACATTGCGATACTTTTAAATGTTCATACTTTGAGTGCATCTTTTCCCATAAAACGTGCACATTTGGAATGTCAGACTTTCACTTTCTTACACTTTTCATTTTACTTACTAAGTCCAGGCTCTGAATATTTCCTCTACCACTGCGATGAACTGTTTTTGGAAAAGCAGACGAAATGCCTTTGTGCAGACTTAACGAGTATTTTCGAGAAAACCTCCGACACATGCGGAGAAATACTTTCGTTTTATATCCTCTCGCGAGGGAACCCAAAGGCGCCCACTGCCTCCCACTGGTAGTCAGAATAAACACTGATGAGCCTGTAGTTTTTACAGTGTTGCTGTATAGAGCAGCTCCGAGGTGCTTTGAGGTCAGTGAGACAGATCTGCCAACTGGAAGCGTGTTTGGTGTGCCCCAATGAAAAGCACAAGCAGGGAATCCCTTCCAGCAAGCCTCGTTCTGCAATCCACCGTGACCGCACACACCCCCGCATGCAGCGCTCACACGTAAATGTGTGTACTGTGCATGCAGACATATACTGTATGTAGTGTATACGCACACACACACACACCGCACACACATGCAGTGCATTCTTGCAATCAAAGGAACACAAGCTGTTCTCCCGTAGCGGCTGCAGCTGGCCTCAATCACCTGCCCACATCAAACGAGTTCCTTTACTAACATGCATGTGGAGTTTTCCCTGCAAAGAGAGATTTCGCCTCTGGAGATTTACAGAGTCTTTATATAGCAGCGAGGAGGGGTCAGTGGGGTAAAAATGCCCCCACTGGAGACAATTTGTGAGAGGGAGTTGTGAGAAGTTTGAACTCGGACAGCAGACCGAAGGTCAAATTGAAGGAATGAAACACTCCCTCTGGGACTGCAAAGCCTATGATTGGTTGATTCTTGATCATGCTTGACTACATCAATCTGGGATGTTCATCCAATCAGAAACATTTTGTCATTTTGTAAAAAAAAGAAAAATCATACCACTGGATTCTGTGCTTTTATTAATCAATTAATCAATTATTCTTTATTTGTATAGCCAATTCACAACAATAGTTAACCCCCGACACAGACTAAATGGCAGTTGTAACAGTAAATTTGTTGTTTTCTACTGAATGGAAGAAGTAAGACACACACTCAAATGGTTTACAGGTCTTGAAGAGTTGTACCTCATATGGCAAAAGAAGCTGCATGTAATCTGATAAACTGCCTCAAGTGATGTCACTCAGTGGATAAGTTGCATTGTAGGCTAAACTTCTTTAACACTGTTTGACTCATTATGGACAATTTATAAACAAATCAACAAAAGCTATCCAGCAGAACCATACTGCTTGGTGCCTGGTGCCTTCACGACCCACAATGTAGGTGGTACTCTTCAAAACCTGCAAAGACACTTTAACGTGTGATCACCAATCTTGTTGCCCCTAACATTTCTGCATATGAAGTCAAATGGTCTATGAAACCATTTGTGACTCAGCGCAGTGTGATTTGTTTTTTATGCAAATGTCTTGCAAATGTACCAAAACAATGGCCGAGTCACAAAAACACATGCAAACGAGGGGCAGCATCGCATAAAAAAGCATCCGACAAACCTTTGTTCACTGATTCATTAAAACTGACTAGTCGTTTGGCAAGTAGCTCCTCCTAAAAGTGAAAAGTATAGAGAGTGACACTGAAGTGGCTCTGTGATATCAATGAAAAACATTTGAATCTGCAAAAAGCAACAGAGTAACATGTGCTTTCAGTCCCTGCATATTGGTCATTCACAGTGTGTCTCCGCTGTCAATCATCCTAATCTCTCTCCTGAACCAAACCAAACATTTCCCCTGACTACCAAAGCCCTCAAACCAACAAAAGAGTCCATTAATGTGGTATGCTCTGACCTTTTCCTCCAGAGACCCACTTTGTCTATTCAAGCATAGTTGACAGCCTGGAGATAGAGCTCTGGAAATAGCCCTTCGCCTTATTTACTCAATAATACAGTCGCCTTGCCAACTGGTCACATGCTGACCCCGAGACTCCGTTGTTTCATATCAAACCACTGATTGGACGCAGCTTTCCAGGCTTTGACCCAACTGCAGCAAGTTCTTATGTTTTAAATGTTTGTTAAACTGTAGATGCTTCTATTTGGTTGTCACTGAGTTTCCAATTAGGATTCAACTTGAAGCAGTGACATATTCACACAGTGGCAATCACACCCAGGGTGAGAAGCTCTGGTTGCAAGTCCTATAAATGTTGGCAATCTGACAAATTGTTACCATTTTACTGCCTCCTGATTGAGCTGCAACTGAAAAGACAATGGAAGTGAAAATCTGGAGGGACAACTGGCCATATTTAAAGACAAAACAACATTTTTGCTAACCCATTTGCTTCTGTTTAACAACTAACGTTAGCATTCAACCACTTCCTTGCTAACAGCACTGTTTGATAGTGTTAAATGATCCAATAGGAAAGATGGAAATCTTGGACACAAGCCTTAAAGTGAATCACAATGGAGGTAATAAAACAGTAATGTTGGCTAGAAAGTAGTTGAATGCTCACGTTAGCTGAAGGGTTATCAAATGTTGTTTTACCTTGAAATATGGCCCGACGTCCCTCCAGATTATCACCACCCATCATGTTTGCAATAGCTGATCAATTGGGAAGTGGCTAAATCATAATCATTTGTCAGATTCCCTATTAACATAGCTTGCAACCAAGAAAACAGCAGCAAAATATAAGAAAAAGTATTTAAGCTTTCCACCCTGAACCCATGTGAATATGGTCTATTGTGGAGTTCTTCTTAAACCATGCTTTGATCAGAAATCCTCACTGGTTACCATATCTTCTCCTTATTTGTCATCTTTTTTTCAAACAGTGCATACCTGTTTCCTTCAAATCTTCATACACCATTGGCCTGAATGGAAATTTTGACATGATATTCGTCCCTTCTGTGCCAAAATCCGAAATGATAATGATTCTATACAGACTAGATAGTAAAGTGCCAATCCTCATGGTAATGATAATAATTATTCCATATGATGCTGCATAAATAACGGTATTTAGAAAACTCAAACTGTGGAAAGAAAAGAGCACCAAACAGCTTCACTATATAAAGTCGAAACTCTCCACCATCCTGCTGTGGTCGTGTTTGTGCCTCTCTGCTAAAGGCCCTCATTTAGCCTCAATCAAAGTTCTGGAAACTGAAGCAGAGTGGGTCCACTTTAAAATTTGTAGCTGTGGAAAAATTAAATGGAACGCCGCGCTGGTTTTGTGGCCGCAGTCAGATTTATAATATAAGGCTGGAGTGAGTTCTGCCAGTTGGTGCCATGTGAGAGGCTTTGTTCTGCCTGCAGAGAGTGAAAAGAATTGGACTCTCAGGCTGCTTTTTGAGGAGCTCTGTTGGAATATTTGTCGAGCTTTGCTCCAAAATAACACGTCCAGGATTGGAAAAACATGACATGTGTTTTTACATCATATAAAAACACTGTGAACTCAAAGCCCTAAGGTGTGTTTTATAGTCTGCACTCGCTATGATTGGAAGATTTTGAGTTTTTGATAATGCCAGTATATTACATATTTATTGTGAGTTGTTGATAATGAATTATCAATGCAATTGATTTACATTGTATCATATATGTGTGAGTGGAACATATAAAGTAAACCCTGCACTCCAAAGGCTCCAAAGGGAACAGATGTTTAAGTTATTTTATGTTCTTCATTCTAACCTATCCTTTCTTATAGAGATACAGACACTTATCACACTCAAATACTTGAAATAATGTGACAAATTTAATAAACAATTTGCAATATTCTTATTACCCTTGCAAATGCGTTTCACATAGGTAAAGGGGTAACCCTAACCCTAGCCCTTTTTTGAGAAATGTGCTTATTTGCTTACATATCTGTGCATGTTAATTAGTGAGCCCCAGAGGTGCTGGCTCCCTTTATTTTATGTCTTTATGCTCCTGCAAGCCAAGTTAACTGGCTCCCGGATCCTGCTCATATTCCGAAAGTTGCGTCGACCTTCTCGTCCGACTTAGTGCAAGAAAGCAAATAAGCATTTTACCTAAAGATATTCCATCAACAAGATGGAATTGTTGCAGTCTTATTCCACTTAAATGGTGATACATATCTCTATTCAAACATAGAGATATTAGAGGCATTACAAAAACCAATTTGTTTTCCTATTAGAAAAATGGCTCTCATCACGTCCTCCAGCAAAATGCAGGTGCTTCTCAGCTCGAGTACAGAAAACTTCTAAAGGAGTTTCAAGTCAGTACATAAAAAAGAGAGAATCAGCAAAAAGATCAAGTTCCTTTTTTCAGAGATCTAAAATGGTTAATGCATGCGTGGACATCACGTCGTCAACAATGGATGGTGTCCCAAACACTTTTCCATTTCACTGTCAGTGCGACACTGGATAATATCTGCGTGACTTATTGATATCGCAGCCATTAGACCTGCTCTGTTAGACGAGACTCAGTCTCCAAGTAACTGTAAAATAAATATTGACTCTGCGCTCAGGAGCCTGTGGAGAAGATGAATGAAAGAGGGAGAGTCGGCATTGTGTTTACAGTGTGCGAGCTGCCCCTTCTCCCTCTGTTCCTCTGGTCAGGTGTTGCCAACTTGCAGGGATTGTCTCCTTTAGAGGCCTGAGAGACGTGTTTACAGTGAAAAGAAGCACACTGTTCTCGAGGAGGCGCACCGCAGATCACTTGTCAATCAAACACTGTGGGCGGTACAGAGATGTCTTCCTCTTTAATCTCTCTGTAGATGAAGATTCTGTAGGCACAGTAGCACTCGTTCTGATCTCTCTCCAGTCGTGGTGACCACCACTGGTCACACTAACTGAGCAGTTTTCCCTTCTGTTTATCCTGCCGAAACCAGCAATATGAAACACGTCGCTTCCTGCACCACAGAATATCCTAATAAAGACATGCCACACACAGAGTATTTACAACGGCAGACGTAACAGCTTCCAGGAACTAGATTTAGCCTGATAATTATTTAGATATCAAATGGTGACATGGTGTCTTTAAACCACGAAGCAGATGAAGTCCTGACTGTGTTTTATTGGCTACATCCTTTAAACTAAGAACAGCTAAATATTTGACTCGTTAGCTCGACCATTTAGGTCCAAATTTAGCCTTGAAGGACAGCTGTTTTATCCACTTCCAAGTCTTTATTTCTATCTATCTATTTATCTATCTATCTATCTATCTATCTATCTATCTATCTATCTATCTATCTATCTATCTATCTATCTATCTATCTATCTGTCAATCTGTCTATCTATCTGTCTATCTATCTTATCTCTGAGTTGGATGTTGTCAAGATACTCTGGAGCCAAAAAATCTTCCAAATTGGTTTGCAGAAAGCAAAGCAGATGCCAGAGATAGTGTTTGTGTGTGTGTGTGTGTGTGTGTGTGTGTGTGTGTGTGTGTGTGTGTGTGTGTGTGTGTGTGTGTGTGTGTGTGTGTAGCAATCAGTCCTTTGGGCGGGGCGGTGAGCTGGTGGTTAGACTGTGTACCAGTCACTGCGAGGGGAGATGTAAATCTTGTCAGGATTTCCACCCTCCATCTTAGCAAACTGACGTGTCAGCAGGGAGGGAAGCAGCTGATTTATGTGGAAATAACGAGTTCAGATTTGAAGGACCGTAAACTTTGTGTGGTGGTTTCATTAGCACCGTATCAGGGTTCTTGTGAAATACTGTTGGCGGTGGATGAAGGTATTTGACAAGTCATAACGATGAGTCTAATGCCAATGTGTCTCTGCTTACAGGACGGCGAGAGACACTTTCGGTGAGCGATGGTTTCTGGTGTTTAGTTTTCACTTTTGATAAGATTTTACTTAGTTAGCTTAAGTGCCATTAATCATGTTTGGGAGTTTGGGAGTGGATGAGATTTAGTTTTATCCTCTCAAAACATTCTAAAATTATGTTTTGATCAGATTAGCAGAAAATGTAGCTCAGGCAAAGAACTTGGATTAACTGATGCTTGACCATCAGCTGCTTGTTTCTCGGCTTCTGGGCTACCAGCTGATAGACACATACAGTCATATTCATACAGGTGTACAGCACTGCCATTATAACCTGACATCATCACTATAACACTCCCATTCTGAATTCAGTCTCCCATAGAATTGTCATTTCTTCTTGGAGACCTCCTCAAACGAGTCTCCTCAGCTGCATCTAATCGCATACATATGTGCTACAAATGGTCAATTTCTGGATGTATCTGGCTGAGCTGAATCTGAATTTATTAAGTCTAAGCAAGGATATCTATTTCTAATAAAGCACCCTGTATTAAGGGTTTGTAAGTCGTAAATACTGGCTTTATTAATATGACAAGGAACTTTGAAACATGCCCCTGTATGAGAAGAAGATCATAAGTGAGAGGATGGGCTTCATTTCTATTTAGCCATTCTAGTTCTTCTTAATGCCTGCAACTGGGTTGGATTCGGCTCAAAATAACAATATGTAACATAATTCATTCATTCATTTAAAATAGTTTTTGAGGTGGAGTGCAGAGGATGAATCGATGAAAGAAGCTGCTCTGTAGTCTGGTGCTACGGCAGTGGATACCTCTGTATTGTCACAGAGCAGCTGGCTTAGAAAACATCATTTAACGATGGCATCGCTATGGACCTACATCTTGCTGTTGTCTTATTATTATTAAGCCATAACATTACTAAAATAACATAAGTTTAGCTTTTGCTCAACAAAATTACTATTATCGAGCAACCAAATCTGTTAGCTTTGGGCTAGGTGTATGAACAGTAAGGCTACCAAAACAGAGTTTACCTTGTTTCACCATCATTATTTTGAAGTTATTTAACTTATGTTATCACCATGAGTCTTGCAAACAGCTGTTTTTAAAAAAAGAATATGGGAATAGAATGTGTTGCCCAATTTTTTCCACTTCCAAAAGATCTTTATAACACAAGACTGTGGTGCTGATGCCGCTTTTGTCCACAGGGGCCGCCAGAATCAACAAAAAGGAAAGTGTCTCATAGCTGCTTTAAGTTTTCATATTTCCTATTAAGCCACCAGCCACTACAGTTCAGTTCATCTCTCTGAATCTCATCTCTCTGCTGTTGTCCTGCTAAAAATGTGCAGACAGATCATTCTCAGCTATTCACAAATAAGCATTGTGTTAATTCTAGTGAGATTTGTTGCCCACATTTTCTGACTCTTCCCTCTCTTCCCTCTCCAGGTAGACTTTGAGGACGTGATTGCTGAGCCCGCAGGGACCTACAGCTTTGACGGCGTGTGGAAAGCCAGCTTCACCACCTTCACCGTCACCAAGTACTGGTGCTACCGGCTGCTGACGGCGCTAGTCGGCATCCCCCTGGCGCTGATCTGGGGAATCTTCTTCGCCATTCTGTCCTTCATTCACATCTGGGCGGTGGTGCCGTGCGTCAAGAGCTACCTGATCGAGATCCACTGCGTCAGTCGCGTCTACTCCATCTGCGTGCACACCTTCTGCGACCCACTGTTCGAGGCCATGGGCAAGTGCTTCAGCAGCATCCGGATCAGCATGACCAAGGAGGTGTAGCGCCCGCAAGGGGGAGGAGGAGGATTAACGGAAAGAGGGGAGGGAAGATGGGGGGGAACCACACAGATGGAGGGAAAAGCCAGATTAGGAAAGAAGAAAAAATTGACCTCTGGAAAATGAGAAATGAGACTTTTCCAGAGCTGGGCGGAGGTTGTTTGGAAGTGAAGGGGCGTGGTCACATGGCACCTGACTTCGCCTTTTTTCCACCAGCTGTTTTTTTTTTTTCTCTCCAGTGTTGGTGTAACCAAATGGGTGGGCACAGGAAATCAAAGGGTCGTTCTTCGGGGGTTTATGTTGTTGTTTTGTTTGTGTTCTCTAGTTTGTTTTGTTTTGTTTTTTTAATTCCTCGCTGTTCATTTTGTCAAGCAAGCAATCGAGCTCCATATCTGTTTCCTGTTAGTTTTGCCACATGACGTAAATTCCTTCCATTCTTCTGTGGAGAGCTTATCTCTTTGATTGATTCATGTGAAGAGGGGGATGTCAGGGTGTATCACTGTCTTCTCTCGTGCTTATTTGTGTTTTTTTTTTTTTTTTTTTTTGGAGCCGTCATGCAGGGCAGGACGGTGGGACGTCGGGGGGGTCGGGAAGGGTCGACGCAGAGACAAAGAGTGAGCGCTGCCAAATTCT
This sequence comes from Diplodus puntazzo, assembly GCA_963678695.2. NCBI lineage: Eukaryota > Metazoa > Chordata > Actinopteri > Spariformes > Sparidae > Diplodus > Diplodus puntazzo. Next base: position 13,544,536 of record OZ023161.1, on the reverse strand, counting down.
ATCTGACTCATCAAAAAAACAAAACAACCGCACAGGCCAAACAAGCGCGGCGGCATGACTCTCTCTGCCCCCGCATGACCTCCCGCCCCGCCGACACAAGCCGCCCACCCCCCACCCCGGCTTTCCAGCAGTCTCACACACTGAACCTGCCCTCGTTCCTGCATGCACCTGCGTCGCCCTTGCCAGCAACTCGCCGTCCGCCACCGCCACGCCCGCCACCCACCACGATGCACGAATGATCTCTGCTCAGTCGCTCTGTGCATCAGCTTACTCACTTCGCCTACACCTTCACCACCATTACCCTCTCAATGACACGAGTGTGTGACAGAGAATGTTAGCATTTTGAATTTTGCAAGAACTTTTTCTTTTTTTTTTTTTACTCCCATGTGGGTTTTCTGACCAATTTAGCTTTAAAACATTTTCAGTGAAGCTCAATACCTTTTTAAATACTCATCACCGTAGCTCCACAGTGAATGCTTCTTTTTTTTTTTTTTTCTACACTATGATATGAAGAACTTCGAGGGGTTAACTTCCTGTATGTACTGTATGGGTGTTTATGCAGATAATGAGACTTTACAGGATGTGGCCTCAATCCAGTGCACTAATCTCTGGGTAAGTATTATTAGTGAACAGCACATGAAGATCTCCCTTATATATCCGCATAGGGCTGTAGAAGACTCACAGACACACACACTGCACCTAGGACGTGCAGTGTGTGCAGAGCTTGTGTGGAGATTCTTTATATACGCACTGTGGTACTTACACAGGTTAATACATTGGAATTGGACAATGTGAGGTGGAATGAGTGATTTTAGATTGATTTTTATTTGTCATCTGATCAAACTTTGCACCCTTCTTTATTTTTGTCTCCTTTTTTTTAATCCCTCCTAATTTGTTTGTTCTGCTGCCCCGGCTTCTCGACTGTGGACACGATGCTGCAAAAAGCATCAAAACTGACGCCTCCCAGCCCAGAGATGGGTGAAGGGAGAGCTGGTTGGGTGGGGTTTCTGAAATAGGGTGGGGTTTCTGAAATAGGGTGGGGTTTCTGAAATAGGGTGGGGTGGGGTGGGAGGGGTTATGTTTTGTTGAGACATTGAGCTCGCTTAAACTCCGTCACCTTTGGTCTATCTGCTGTCTTCTCACAGGGATGGTAATATCATAGCACCTGTTCTTTGAATTGAGTGTTTTTAAGCTCTAAAGGTGATATTTTTATAAGATTTTTTTTTTCCTTCCTTGCTTTTACTGTATAATATCACGCTGTGCACATTAAAGTTTAATATAATCCAGTGTGCAATTGTTTGGTTTCATTCATCTGTCTTTTTCAGGATGTAACCCATTCGCCAGAATAAATGCTGGCAGCGTATGTTTCTGCAAAAACACAGATCAGTTAAAATGTTGTGTTGCAACTTACTTACTTACTTACTGACTAACTTATTTACTAACTTACTTGTCACAATGCTGTGCTTATGGTCTGATTAGGTTAAGGCGCCTGGTTAGGGTTAGGAAAATATCATGGTTTGGTTTGCTGCCAATGCCCGGGCTCTCGTTAAAAAAGACCCGGTTTTGTCGCCACAAACATCGCTGCAGATGGCCCAACTTCCTGTCACAAGTATCCGTTTATTGTCCCAGTGGTGCCTGCTTACAAATGCTGAAACGTAGTCTTGAATCGTGGTTATTCCACCACCGTCCCCTTAACCTCCAGCCATGAAAGTCAGGTAATAATCATGTTCCGTGACTGTGATAGGATACATTTAGTAGAAATGTGATTATGGTGTGTAACCTCTGACACCTACAAACTGGAAGATGCGGTTTTGCAATTGTAACTGCTAGCATTTTATCCCGGTGACTGGGCTGCAGGATGGATACCGTGATCACTAACATGTGCCCTTCAATGAAAGTCAGAAATTAACAGTAGATTTCTTGTTCTTTTTTTTTCTGCTTGTGATATTGAGTCATAGCAAATCTAATTGTGTAACGACTCACAGTAAACCCGGTGACTGGTTTCATTCATGTGGACTGCAGGGACTGGCCAGTTGAGGCTACTTGTGGAAAAATATACACAAGAATGAAGCCGGGCAGGCTGAAAAATAATTTCCAGCAGCCGCGCTCTCCAAACCCTGCGTATTATCTGTATCTCAGTCAGTCTGTTTCCATGGTAACTCGAGAAACAAATAAAAGTTTTAGGCAATGCTCGTGAGACAGGATTAGAGTCTCTTGACTGCATTCAAATTAATTTACACCAAAAGCAGGCACATAATTATACAGCCCGAGGCAAGCCTGGGCTCTCATTGTGCGCTGTAGTGTTCAACAGCAACGTGTTGAGAATGAAGTCGACTGAACAGTGCGCCATTGTTTTAATGTTACGAGGGTGATTTTCAAGGATACAATGGACACAAGAGAACGCTGCCTCCAGGTTTGTTTATTTCGATGTATGGCCGCAGCGTTGTCCCAGTGTGTGCCCCACACACATTAACACAACACTAGAGTCACAGAGCTGCATTAAATGGACAAAAGTATGTAGATAGCTTAACATCGCAACCATTTCTGATCGTTCAACATTAAAACAAAAAACAAAAAAAAAAACATGAGGGGGCATCTGATGATCACTTTTCTGATTCAGTCTTTCCACAAGATTTATTGCAGCCAGAGTGCAGAGATCTGCTCTCATAGAGTGAGTCAGAGAACGTTCCAGTTCATCCCAAAGGTGTTGAATGGGGTTGAGGTCAATGCTCTGTGCATGTCAGTCAACTTCTTCCACAGCAAACAGAGAGGATCATTTCTGTATGGAGTTGGCTTTGTACGCAGTCTTCTCCAAAGTGTTATTTCTAGAAGTTTGGAAGCCCCGAAAACATATATCAAATCAAGACAAAAAGTACTAAAGTGTATGTGGACCAATGTGAGACATTTTTTGTCTTTTGACAGTATGGATAAAACAAAAATGTGCTGCGTAATTAAACATTATTTTACATATTTCAGCTCCCTAAACTGCAACAATTTCTTAATCCAACACGTAATAGTTGCCCAATATGCTCAGTTTGATTCAACATTATTATTTATTGTCATGCAAAAATGTATATTAGTAGAATTTTCCATTTTGAACAAAGATAGTAAAACCTTTATATTTTTCTTGAGTCACAACTTTGGAAATAGGTTGAAATCTTTGTTGTGCAGCTGAAGGAATCACTTTTGATCCAGGTGGACAGAAGACAATTGAGCAAGTAAAAACTTCAAACTTCAAAAACTGCAATAAACAACCCTCTGTGTTGTCAAATATTGCCAGCATCTATCAGGAAACCTTATGGTTCGTGGTCTAGAGGCCACCAGTCGAGCATTACCTAACCAAATAGAGTCGAGTTCAGCCAAGGTGAATTTAAATCACAAAAAGACGCCGGGATAAAGGAAAGAAAGTGCGCAGAAGGAGAATATGGTTGAAAGCTGAAGGAAACACAGTTTCTGGCATCATCTGAACACCCAAACCATGTCAACCAAATGAGGTTGGTGCACTCAAACATCATTTCAGTAGCACATCTGAGTTAAATCACAACAGAAAACTTGTGAGCAGGATGCAAAAGGTCCTAGCAGAGTGAAACCTGCTCACTGCAGAGGGGAAATTTCCAGTGCAGGAGCAAAGCAGACATAACAGGAGGATGACAGAGCACAGAGACGGCTCTGTTTCCTCCGTGCAGACGACAGGACTGGATGGTGGCACTTGTGACCTAATTGCAGTGACCTGATACAACCAGAGTGAGAAGTTACCACCGGCTGCTAACTCAGTGCTCCTCTGTGTGGTGGTGGTGAGCTTCTGTGTTTCTATAACACTTGGTACCGGTCTCTGCTGCAAACATACCTGCTTGGTGGAAAAAAAGGGAAAGTGGGCTTTTTGAGTCAGACCAGAGTGGTTTTGCGAGTTTTTACCAATTTTGCACGAATCATGTAAGGCACATCTCAGATCATTTCAAGAGTCTGCTCATTTATTTTTAATACTTAACAAAATTGAAAGCAAAACAGTAGATGCTTCGAATGAAAGGAAACGATCTGACTTAAATGTAAAAAGTACAGTATCCATGACTTGTAGTGAACGGGCACATGTTAGAACTATAATGCAGATATTTTTCTCGTGGTTGTGCTGTCTGTACTGTTCCCTCTGAAAGAGACATACCTCAGTCTGCTTCTGTTCTCTCCATGTTTTCAGGGTCTTGTGCCAGCTCACAGGTCTCCACAGGTCTTATGCTGGCAAAGGCTACAGCGTGATGTGACTATAACTTGAGATGATACAGCAGAAGAATCTTTGTGGATGGAAGTAAAAATCTTTATAAGGGGTTTGGTTTTGAGCTGTTATGTCCTCACTTACTTTTTGAGGGACGTGGCTCAGTTTTTACAATGCAACAGCTCCCTCTAGTGGCATAAATTGACAAATGCACATGGATACATTATGGCCAAAACTATGTGGACGCATGTGATTCTAAATCCACTGGACAATTTATTACCAGCCTCCAATCTTCTGGTTTCACCACATGATTAACCTTGCTGCATCTTCCTGTGAGATCTAGGGACTGTGGGGAGTAACATATCACAAAATGAAACTTAACTCCCAAATCAAGTTTCAGATTTCATTTACCAAACACAAAGATTGTCTCAACAAGACCAAAAAAGGATCCTACAAACTGAAAACTAGCTTCTCTCTAAAAAATCAGGAAGCCGATTGAACCACACAACCAATTTTTACCAACACACACACACGTAACAGCTCCCATTAGTGAGGCCTAATGCTGATATTGGGTGATAAGGCCTGGCTCGCAGAGGAGATCTGGGTTTTACATGCAAACCTATCAGTTTTTTTTGCACTAAAAGTGCAGCCATTGCCAAAAGATTGGAAGAACACTATAGTCTAAGATGTAATAGTGTTTCAGTGGTATTCATATTAAGTGTATTTAAAAAGTAAATGGCATTGAGATCAATCTCTATTGCGGTGATGCTTCATTACAATACAACAATAACAATGACAATAACAACGAGAAGCGAACTAAGCACTTTGCATATTACTACATGAGAGTTGCTCTGTTCTTCATTGGCACCAGGTGTTTCTTTACAAAATCAAATGCAGGTTAGCAGATAATCCAGCAAAGTAATATTCCCAATACAACTACGTTATCATTTTGCATAAGTAATATGATACAAAAATATGTATCAAAACACAATGTTCATGGATTTCCTCATCAGATTGACCTGGTAGAAAAAAGTAGGGAAGATATATATTAAACAATCCCGTACAACATATTGTAGCAAGTTTCAGCAATGAGCATTTGGCAGAGTTCACGTTGGCAAGCTCCAACCAAAGATCCACTATTCATTTAACACACACTCATGCTAGCAATATATAACTGGGGTGATTTACCACTTCACTCATGGTGCAAGAACCACACCCACTTTAGAATCAAACATCCATGGGCTTTCCCCAACTCGTTACAATATTATAACTACATTTTTACATAAATGTCAATATTCCAATAAATATAAAGCAGTAGAGGTATATGAAGATACATCAACCGGTTGCACAACAAAAATACCAAGAAAGACAGCATGGAACCGAAGAAAACACTACTCGAAGACTATCAATGGAAATTGATTAAAAGGGATCGACATGTCTGATCTTAAAAGTTCCTGCAGATTGTGCCACTTGTGTATGCAAATTTTTGTCAAACTCGGTTTCCTAATCTCAGTGCTGATATGATGTTTTTTTTCGAGGGTCAATTGTTCTCAAAACCTTGTGCAAAGTGAACTCGATTCACAGTTAACGAGACATGATGGATACTCAGGCAGCCTGCCAAAAGATGGGTGTGCCATTTTTCTTCTCACTGCAAACCAGCTTTCTCGAATAGTTAACACTGATGTGTTTTAAGACAGTCCCATCAAATGAACCTGAGGTCAGAATGACAGGCTGCATTACAGAGTTAAAGAGTAGAGGCGTGGGAATGCATAGAAATTATGTCACCCTATAGCTCACGCCTTCAAACAAATGTGTGATATAAAATGTGCACGGGGATGACATCACACCTTTGACCATATAATGTTCTGTGTTGTACCTAAATTGCTACAATCATCTAGAACTTGTATTTCAATATTTGAAGCCAACAGGTCTTTCCACATTGAGTCATGGAAAGGGCAAGAAGTTTTGATATTGCTGTATCAACACAACCAACCCAACCGCAAATGATGCACAGTTATTATCTTAATTGCTTCAGTGCCGCTGTGTTGGTTCACAAAACACCATGAGTGGTCAGAGGTTTTTGCATTTTAAACGCAAACAAATTAACGCCGATATTTCTCTATGAGCGTACAAAGTGTTGACTGCTTTATCTCCCCACCTCAGATGATTTATCAACGTTTTGCACCACAGCAACCTGCGGGTAAAAAACTATGACACAGCAGCTAGAAAACAGATGAAACAAGCGTAAGGTAGACACCGTGTTGACTCAGTCGGCGTCAGCGGCGCACGTCAGTGGAAAGTCAGAGATGGTCGGCGTAAACACTGTGGCTCTTAACCACCTGGAAGGATGCAGGACCAGCAGCTGTTTCCTCTGGCAGCAGACACACCAGTGATTAGAGAGAGTCCTCAGTCACTCCGTGTGATTTGTTGCTGTCAAAATACATCAAGTAGGGACACTCACCTACCCTGAAGATGGTGCTTGAGAGGATACTTTCACAGCTACGTCATTCAGCTCTGTAAGCTTTGGTTGTATTCAATCTTTTAAGGCCTGACCCTGCCTGACCTCAACCGTCCTGCTGCAGGATCACGCCTTTTGAGAGTCTGTGTGTTTGCCTTTTCATGTTGACGTTGCCGACGTGCATCCTGCGTTTGCCGTTTACTGCTTTCTTGAAAAGTTCACACAGTCTTTTTTCCAGTTATTTGCTGGAAAATGTTTTATTTTTCACACCTTTCTGTGTGGCTTCCACTTCTATTTTAATCAGCAGACTGCCATAAAGGTCTTTGAAGAAAGTCATGTTCCAGAATAATTAAATCAATAATTAAAATTTTTCTAACCTAAGAAATAATCATGTGAAGCACCATTTGCACAGTTGGTTAAACTTTTCAAACGTTTCAATTTGCCCTGTTTGTCTAGGAGGGTTTTCAATCTACTTCTCAGCCAGAGGTGATGAGCAAAACGTCTGGAGCGCTGATTGAACGTTGTTCACAGCTGGAAGGCTTATTTCCAACTCAAGACCATTTTAAAAACTAGGTGAGACAAATCCAACACTGCAATTTAGTAATTTTGCCCCCGGGCTAGAATGTATAATTCCACAGGGGATGATCGGAACAACCCCTTGTTTGTTTGTTTTAGCCTCTAGTGGGTGATATGGAAAAAACATCCTCTGTCACAATGATCGGGAAAGTCATTTATAAACCTATTCACGGATAACAATGAAAAGCAAGTCATCAAACCTTTAATCGGGGGAGGGGACAGAATACTTCGACTCAACCAAAGGGAAGATTTCGACTTTGTTTTCTGTCAAATATTTCTTATCATACTATTTTAACAGCCTTTTGAGGTATCATATTATATATTTGTTTTGTGCATGTCTGTTTTTTGTATGTTTGCATGTTATTTCATTGCCTCATTAACTTGTATTTGTTTCACCTGGCATGTAATCGTCTGGGTCATGTGAGTGCCTCATATTGGCTGTGACTACCACATAGGTGGGGCCACATCATGCTGTTTGTTATCTGGAGCCCTGATAAAGACCTGACGGTTGAGGCGTGTTGGCGTCTTTATGATGAATGACTTGGCCACAGCAGTAAAGGCTTTTTAATATTTCCTTCCCTTATTTTGGTTCCTTTCTTGTTTTGAGTCCCTGGATTGCTTCTCGTTTTTGAAGAGCTTGTAACTAAATCATGTTCATTGACTTTTGATTTTATTTTGTTCTGTCCTTTTTTTTTTTAAATGGGAAAACAGCAATAATTTGCTCTGCTTAACCTCTAAATCTTTGGGTTTGAAACCTTCAAATCTTTAAAGATTACACAATATTTTTGATAAGTTGATTTTTTTTGACATTGTGCAGCCTGTTGCTGATGACTCACGAACCATCAGTGGGCGCTGACTGACTGCACATTCATCTGAAGTCCAGATGAGCTCCGGCCCTCTTGATCTGATAACAGACATCTGCAGCTGAAACACATTTCTGACGACTTCCACAAAGCTGGTTTCTCGGGGTCAGATCCCACACACTGCCCTCTGTGTTCTCCGGCATGTCCTCTTTATTTGCTTTCAACAAACAAACCCTCGGGGGGGCTGCTGCTGTCCTTGTCTGCCCCGACCTCACACACAACACACAACAAGCTCTCTGACTGTTCCTGCAGCGCATCATGTCTGTTTATCTCACATGGCACAGAGAGTTGCCTCCTATCCTTTTATTGTGTTTTACCTGGATATTTTTTCAAGTTAAATGTGATTTTTCAAGGACACAATTCCAACTGCATTTCTTTGAATTATTTTCTTTACAACTTCCTGGAAATTAACCTTGCAACAGTTAAACACACACAAAAAAGGATACCACAAAAGACACAGGAGTCATATAACATAAATGAGGTAAAAGCTGAGATAAAACCTCAATTTGATGAATGGATGATTATTTTGCACCATGTTTGTAATGCTTTATGCTGTAATCTAGTTTTTCCCCTATCTCTTGAATTTGCTTTGGCCGTTGATAAATGTACAAAAGCTCCTTTGTAATCAAACTCGTCATGAAAACAAGACTACACACACACACACACAAAGGGAAAATCCAACACTTTCAGATGAACAATCTGAATCATTTTTGGCCTCACGCTCTCTCAGCTGTTACAGCAGTGAATAGTGAATATGATGAAGCGTGCAATGACATCAAGCCAGTGGAAGGCTGGCACAGATCCACCCCCGCAGGCTCAACGTCCACCGCACCAGCCCTTTACAGATGTTCCTCCCCCCCTTGCCCAAGGCACACCTGGTTCTCCATAAGTCAGTCAGTGCACTCTTTGAAAGCATACGTCACTCTTGCCACGAGGTAATGCAACAAGTCTCACAGAGGGAATCTGTGAGGTCTTCCATTGTTGTTTCTGTCTCAGGTTTTGTTGCTCTTTGCTACTTTTCCCAGAGATCAGCTATCAATCAACCTCTGTGAAGGCGTCTTTTCCAATGGAAAATGACCAGTGTGTACAAAACAGTGATAATTGCAACAATACATGTCGCCACTGCACAGTACTTTTCTGCCAACTATAGATATGTTGAAATTTTACACAAGTTTGTGTTACATTTCTAATTTTATTTTGGTAACACTGTGCTTATGGTTAGGTTTAGGCACATAAACTAGTTGGTTAGGTTTAGTAGAAATATTTACGTCTCCACAAATTCAACTTCTTTAAAACAATTCTTTAAAAATGTCCACTGACTTCAAGCTTACGAATCTTGCAACGCCGTCTCGAACAGCGGTCTCTCATCTGGCAGCGGTCTCGCCCAGCTGTCTCACCACCGCCGCTCGCTCTCCGCCTCCACCACCTCGCCTCGATTGTGTGCTCTTCACTGGAATACAACTGAAAAAGCTTTTAGCACGCGTGTGGCCGAACGCTGACAGCTGTACCGCTCCACAGAACAAACCTCCTTTGTTCTGACAACTGGCTGATTGTTGTTTTACCACCTGACCAAAATGCGTTCTGTCCTCCCCTTACAGAAGTGTTCAAAGTTATGTATCTTTTGACAATTCACAGACTTGAGAACAAAGACAAGCAGGAAGTACAATGACGTAGAGCTGCCCACTGAATCAACAGGGCAATGTCCTCTATCATCTCCAGAAATAAGGCTTTAATAACGAAAAGTGTCAATTTGTGCTCTCGTTATCGTTGAGCTCCAAGTGAGCTCAACGATAACGAGAGCACAAATTGTCCACGTCATTATTGTAGTACTTGACTGTCTGCATTGAAATAAAAGTAATAGGATAAGCCAGAAGAGGAGAATAAGTGTAAATATATACTGTATGGGGGAAAAGGCAAAGGAACACCCATCAGAAAGTCCAGATGTCGTGCTGTGATTTCACTGCCACTTGAGTGCGGTTTATTTTAGTCAAGGCTTCCAAAGATAAACAGCCAGGACGGGAGAGTTTAAGAGCTCTCGAAGGCTTCCCATAAACAGTTTAAGACGAGAATGACACAGCTGAAGGAAGTGGAAACGGAGCGTACTGGATGCAATAAAGGATTTTTTATATGTTAAAGAGAAAAAAAAAGAAATGCATTCATCTTATTTGCAGTTTGATTATGTTATAAAACTAGCACGTCACAAGGAGCAGGGAGGAGGAGTTCAGAGGGCAAAAACACTTGTCTCAGAAATCTGTAGCTGTGTTATTTCAACTGTGTTTGAACTGAGAGAGGGTTTTTACCGTGTATTCACATAGCAAACATCTCATCAAATCAAAATGATCTTCTTATAATTTATAACGCATGTTTTTCGGTCGGTTTCCTGATATTTGAAACTAGCCACGTTCTAAAATCTTTGGCGTTTGAGACTCATGTAAATATTAATCAGAGCTGTGTAATAAACTGAAACTTCGGACCTGTATCTCTTGTAAAACGGACGAGGACACGGATGGATGTGGATGTGTGTGCCTTCCTAAGTTGATAGCGCCTCTTCTTTATTACGCTTATTCCTCCGCTGATGGCTTCGATATGAGCTGTGCTGGTGCGACTCCATCAGTGACGGATCAGCAGATACTAACACAGCAGCGACTCGTCCACTGACAGTTTTCTCACCCGTCTGCAGCAGTCACCATTTCCTCTAATGCAGGAGATTGTAATCTTTTGATTTCCTTTTTCATTAGGAGTGCCATTATCAAACACACAGGTAATGTGAGATGGGAGCACGGATCTGTCTCTTCCAGACATGAAAATGTGAAGCGCACCCAGCATTGAAGTCTGATGACTGGCAGGTTCTGAAAAGTGACAAAAGGTTCAGTGAAGGCAGGAAACAAAATGAATATCAGAGAGAAAGACATGCATTTAATGTTTAATGTTAAAAAGCAACATGGCAGAAAGTTTTCTATTTTCTGAATTGGCCTGGTCTCAAGCCTAAATGTTTGTATTTAGGGATTAATTATCTGTTTAAACATTGGGTTCTCTCCGTCAGTGTGTAATATAAGTTTTTCCCAGCACGTAAAAGGTCTTAAAAAGTCGAAAAAGGTCAACGTCCGCACCAACAGAAGCTCCTCGTCAGTAGTCCCGCCTTCAATCCTGTGACTTTTTCGACATCACACCATGTGATGATGACGTCACCATGTCACATATTTGCATAATTTATGCATATATTGATCTGTTTGAATCTCCTCATGGCCTTTGAAAAAATCCTCCGATCTTGGGGTTTAGTCCAAAACAAAACGGAACATTTTCAGAACATTCCGTAGCTAAGCCCTCAATCCCCCCCACCCTCACCCCGATCGGATTAAAACCCATTTTTAAAAAAAGAGAGACTCAATTGAATTATGTTAAATTCTCTTCTATGTCAGGTGAAATGTTGAGTGGATTAATGGGCTGACATCTTTCTTTCAAGAGCAATGAATGAGGGTTTCTCTTTCACATTTTTGGCTGATCAGCAAAGCAGGATTCTACCTTAAGAGCAGCAGGAAATAAACCAGAATGCAATCCATCTACACTTGATATTTGTCAGCAGTCTTCTTAACAGCGACAGTATCGACTCCTCGCTGTAAACACTGAAGTGCTCTCCCGTTAAGGTTTACTACAGCATAGACAAGAGCATCAACTGAAGATCCTCTTGACCTCCTGTTTTCATGTAACCTTTTATGAACTCGCTCTGTCGTTATCTGTCACGGACTGTAAAGATCCTGCTGAAGAAGCCCCGTGTGTGGAGATACAAGGCTGAGCGATGAAGGCAGCGCACACTTAATCACTGCTCCATCCGTGAGCTAACGGATCCCCGAGAAGTAAAAGAGTCCATCCGCAGAATGAAGCAGCCGGGGGCGGGGGGGGCCTCTGGCAGGTCAGGAGCATCAATCAGAGTTTACTGTCCTGGTCAGCAGTTAGCCAGGGTTTGTATTGACCTGCAGGTGATAAATAACTTGTTGGGACCAGGTTTAGGTGCACAGGAAGGGTTGACAGAAATGGTAAAATCAAGACCGAGTGCAGCTCTGCTCCTCCCCGATAATCACTCGCTTTTGTCTGTGAGATTACTCTCTTCACTTTCTATTTAGTGGCTTGGAAATTGGCCTGACCTGAGGCTCCCCGCAGCTGTCTGGAGACCATAGATGATGTCTGTACTCCTGGAGCACCAGCAGATGGCGCCATGCTAAGCCAGATGCCTGCAGATGCAGCAGGACTTAAAGGGTCTGTCCACCCAAATGAGAAAAAAAAACATAACATATTCTGTCACTAGCTTAAGTGGTAGTTGGTCATACAGATACTTTCGGTTTTACTTAACCAGTATGGAGATACAGTTCATGGCCAAAAGTATGTGGACACTGAACAATACATACATACTTCATCATCATCATCACTACAACCTTTATCTCTCAGTGTAAACCACAAGCATTATTTTAACCCTTTTATGGAAGTCCCAACAGAATGTATTTTAACTCCAAAAAGGCATGAAAATTCATTTCAATAACGATTTTTCAATATATGTTATTTTGAAGGAGTTACATAGATGTCACATCCTGTGGCTCTCCAAAAACCAGAAGGGTAGAAACAATATTACCAAATAAGAGATGTTGGAAATAGTTAACCTTTCTTTATTAAAATAAAGTTTGGTAGAGTTTTCTTCATCCCCTGTTACTGAAAAAGCATTTGTCCAGTGGACATTGTGCACTGAAGGGTCAACTCTGCCTATTGGGCCAGTTAAGATAGTGGGTCCAAAGACTATTTAATATTGCTGTTAAATTCACTATTCAAGTGTAAATTATTTCATAATTCTAAATAAAAAACACAAAATAAGGCAGAGTTTACCCTTTGATGCGTGACATCCTCCAGAGTGGACGGATGTATCCTCAATCACAGAAAAGAAAATAGAGTAGAAGAAAAGAAAAATGCGTGTAAAATCTGAATTTATGTAACTGCGTCATATTTAGTTGAAGACATTTTATAACCTGTCTTTTTTCCTAAGAATAAGAGGGTTCAACAGTTATTACAGAGGCACCTGGTGCATCTCATTTTGCCTCCGCCATTTCGAATTTGTGATACAAAGATAATAATAGAATGGACTTATGGACAAGGCCTTGGGGATCTGCCACCTGGTTATTGGGACATGGTACTGCAACTAAAATGGTTTAAAATGCCAGCAAAAACATAATTAGGTAGACCCTATGCATGAAAGGGTTAAGTGTCCATCACTTCTGCAGCCCTGAGTTTGTTATTACGCCTGTCGCCTTCTTGGTTTTTGCTGTGGACGACTTGTCAGTCATATGGTAGCGAAGCTGTGTGTCATCTTTATTATTCAAAATGGGATCATAAATTACAATCATGCTTAAAAGAAGAAGACTGATGTAATAAATCAAGTGAGAAGTAGGGTCAATTTCTCATAAGCTTACATACAGCCAGACACATTTTTGAAACCAGTGGAGTTGCCCCCTGCTGGACATTATCAAGATTGCAGCTTTAAGGCAGCTCTGTGTTGGCTTCACTTTTCAGGCCCCAAAGCTCTGTCATATCTTACATAGTCAATGACTGATGTTTTTTTCTTTCTCCAGTGATGTGAAGCTCTGATGTTCAGTGATAAAGCCCGGCTCACCGTCACTCTTCCAGTTCATTTATTTCCAGTAACAGTGTCCCAAACCCTTCAATACCACTTCACTACCCCACCAAAACTTCCCCTTTATGTGTTTATCTCAGCTACTGTGCAGCCGCAACCAAAACCTACACAGAAAATAGAAATGACATAGTTTCCGTGCTGCAGGTGTCGTGGTTGCAGGATGCAGATCATTCCTGCAGCGCGCGTCATACGTTCCACGGTCTGCATGCCAGCAGTGTGAGGTTCACCGCCGAACCAGGCTTTTTCTTCTTCGTCTTCTTCTCCTTCTTCTGCTTCTTCTCGTTGCTCCCCTCCAAAACAAGGGCCAGAGCCAAAATGGTTTACTACCACAGGAACCACACAGACACACCCCTAGGGTATGCAGTCAGACACACACGCCCTGTGTTGGACACACCCCTTGGCAAAGTGCGTCAGAAATGCCCCGAGGTAAGGCAAAACACAGCTTCTCCAACGAGACTACAAGCAGTGACGGGGTGTGTTGTGAAACTTCTGGCTCTTCAGTGAGAAGTGAAAGCAGACTGAGATTCAGACAATGAGCTTTTCTTTTATGAGAGCATTTATTATGTATTTATTTTTTGCAAGAACACACTTGAATTTAGTAACATTTGGGGCATTTTCTTGATGCGCTCAGGCAGATTTATATGCAGATAAATTGGCAGGTAAACCAGACGTTTTATGTATTTATTTTCTTGGACAGAGTGTCAGCTTGATTTCTTTCACCCGATTTTAAAGTTTGTCAAGTTAAAGGAGGAATTCAACATTTTTTACGGAAAGATGCTTATTCAGAGTCCCTGATCATAATCCCCTGTAAAACATTGATTTTTTTTGTTTTTTGCACAAAGTAAACAAAGAAAGATATGCTGTATTAATTAGGGATCATTAGAAGGGGCTTCTGAGCAGATTTTGTCACCTGAGAACAGAACTGGGTCAGGAGTTTCTCCCTGTTTCTGAGCCAAAATATGTCCTCTCTCTTTCTGTTTTGTTTCCTCTGTGTTTCAATTTTAAATTCAACTTACTTATTCATGAATATGTTATTAATAGTGTGCTTTTTTTGTCACACACCTTTGGAAGCAAAGACTCCTCTCCAGTGATATCCTTTGAGATGAAATAGAGGTCGATGATGCACACTGACAGTTTAAGGGCTCTCCGGTGTGACGTCAGAGGTAACAGTGTTGCCCTCTGGGAAATCAGGGAGTTTTGAGGTGAAAGGCTGATGAATTTGCGGGGTTTGTCCAGAAAACGCCTCTGTGTGAAGTCAAAGATGATCGGTTTATATTCAAATAATGACTGTAGCGGACATTCAAAAACCAGCTGAGCCTTGCCATCTTTAAAACTGGAAAAAGAGGAGAAGAGAGGAAGCCATTACTCTGTAATGACACTGAAAAACTGCACATACAGAGTGGTATGTCTGGTTTTACATGGAGGATGTCACAGATTCCCTCACATCACTCGTCTACCCACTTGAACACACTCATCCCCTGCCTGTTCATCTCATTAAACCCTCACATGTCACTGCCTCTGTCAGAAAGTGAGTGTGAACAGCCTCTGTGCCGCTCCTCAGCGGCTCTCTACCTATTAATTCTCTATCCACACTCTGTTATCAGGCTCTCCAGTCTTCATTCCAACTGCCCTCCATTCAGGAAGTGGGACAAAGGATTTTTTTTTTTGTGCTGGCCAATGTGATTCATGGCTGAGACACACACACACAGTTGGTTTAGCCTTTATAACTTAGCTCATTATTTATGGCTGAGTGAGCCGTTTAAACATGACAACCAGTAGTCTGACTCACAGGGCTGCTGGAGGAGAGTCAGGTGGAAGCTGGAGAAGAAAGAAAGACCTTCCCTGAAGTAGCCCTTGTGACCTTTTCTGTGGCTTTTGTTTAATTTCGAAGATTTAAGCAGATGGAATGGACAGCCAAGGGCACATGTGCTGTAGAATATGTTTTATTTTAGGTTTCAAAACTCGTTCTTCAGAGCTTGTCTCAAGAAAAAAACATTTATCTGGTGTATAAATCCCTCCAAAACAGTGTAGTTTTAACTTATTTAGTAAGGAATCTGCACTTTTTCTGTGTGATTTACTACATAAAAGTCGATTAGTTGACTGGAAAAGAGCTAATCAAAGTATTTAACTTTCAGAGGGCCTTTTTATATAATATAATCCATTAAATCACACCTTAAGAAAAACTTAAAATAGCGCTTCTCTGAAAATCTGACTGATTGTGTTGTAATTGGTGGTTCGGCGCCACACGATAAACACTAACTACTGGAGCTCATACTTTACTGTTTGCTCAGTCTTGCCATCTCTTCTTGCCTGCCAGTGGGTCCGTCTCACCTGAGCTCCTGCAGACAGCGGAGCCGCAGCAGCACCTGGACGCGTCACGGAGAGTGTGGAGAGAAAGGGGCGGAGCCTTCGCGCGCCACGAGAAGAGCGCGGCGGCGGCAGCAGCAGCGTGTGTGTCCGCTGGATGCAGACAGTCAGTCTGTGGTGGAGTCGCACAGGTTTCAGCTGGAGCGCAACGGACTTTGCGTCTAGCTGCTGGAAGAAAAAAAAACAGCAAAAAATTGAGATTGAGAAAAAAAAGTCTGATTACTTCTTTTCTGAGCGTTTTATCACGGAGAAGCGAGGAAGAAAACCCACAGCGATCACTTTTGGACTTGATGAGAGAGTCAAGAGGTCCCGCTCCTGGAGAGACCAGTGGAATATGATTTGAATCAAGGGTAGCGTACAGCACTTTTGCTCGCTAACAGGTGAGTGTATGATCCAGAAATGTTGCTCCCAGTTTCTCGTCTTTGCTCTTATTTCTTTGGACTCGAACTGTGTTTTCTACGCGTCAAAAAGCGCAGAGATCCCGACGCTGAAACTCCTCACCAGCTCCTCTCTTCTCCTCCTCCTCCTCTGGATATCACAAATGTTTTTTCTGGCTCCTAACACCATTTCACCAACTTCCCATTTGTGTTTTCTGAGACCTTTCGCCATGAGTCACTTTCCTCTCAAAATGAAAATATTTTCACTGTTTTCCGCCGCCTTTTGTCCTTTAAAAACACAGCCGTGCGACGAGGCTGTGCATTTATTGTGTTTGGTGCAGGTGTGCGATAATGTGCCCACTATTACTCATAATTGTAGACCAAAAACAAGACGATACTCATCTCACCAGAGCCTCAAGAAAATAAAAAAAAAAATAAAAAAAATGCCCATAATACTGAGTAATAGCCCCTTACAGAATCTTAACATGCGTTTTTGGGTTGTAACTCTTCCCTCCTTTTTTATCTTTATTTTCTACCACATCACGTTTATCCCACCGGAGTGCTGCCTCGGGCTCTTGTCGTTGTCTTTGGCGCTTCTTGGTAACATTTTCTGCTCTCGACTTTCACAGGAGTTTGCCTCACAAACACCTGTTGGCTCTGTCTGCCTGTAAATCTTCTCCCTGAAAAAAAAACTGAGCTTAATCCTTCAGAGTTCTTCTAAAAGAAAAAAAAAACAAATGAGTAAGACAGTCGTAAATCAGTCCAAATCTGCACACAATCTCGGTGAGTTTATTCCTCACTGTGTGCATGTTATTGCCTTGTTTTGGTTTACATCTGATCCCGTTCCAACCACATCCAGACATGGAGCATGCAAATGCACATTTTGCAAATTCTCTGGTGTTGCTCTCCCTTTCCCACCTCCTACCCTCCCTCCACTAAAAGCATCTCCCAGAGGACTACCATTTAGTAGCTGAGGTTATTTATCATTTTGCACGACGGTCCCCCTCGCCCTCTCCCCCTCCACCCTCTTTTGTTTTAATTGAGTTTATCTCCGCTCCCTTGGGGCCCCTGCTGTCTAAACTTAGGCTCGTGGTTGCGTTGCCCTGCAGAGCGGGCCGCACTCTGGGTGATTCACCGCTTTGCCTCTCGCTGTGGTCACTCGGGAACGGAGCCGAGCACCACAGAAGTGCTCACTCAGGTCCCACTGCTGGCCTGTCGAGGGTCATTGCAGTCAGAAGTTGAAGCGCTGATGATCAGGAGGCTGATATTAAAGCTTTGTGTCGCCATAAAGCCTCCAGTCCCTTCAGTATGAATGGTTTCACTGCTTGTGGTGAAGTGAGTAAATGGTGGTTTTATACCCTGACACAGTTCTATTTATGAGTCTGAAAAGGGATTTCGATGCCCCTCTTGTTTCTCCTCAGTAGTCCCTATTCAGCACAGCTTGCCCCTTTTTCCACACATTCACGCGTCAGACAATTGAGGCCACCTATTCTAAGATATGATGAATGTTTTGAGTTTTTTTTTTCTGTTGGAACATTTTACTAACTCATTTGTCATGTCTCTTATTTCTGGAACAGGATGAATCTTCACTCACTTCACGCCGCCGTGCTGCTGCTGTGGGCCTTGTGCCCCACTGTGCAGGGCCAGTGTGATAAATCACCCGAGACCAACAAACTCATCCCTTCAGTCACCTACGAGCTGCCAACGTTCACTGCAGACTTCCCCATCCAGAACATGGTGGTGCTGGATGGGATCATCTACGTCGGGGCTGTAAACAGAATCTACGCCCTGGCCCCGAACCTCACGAAGCTGTCAGAGTACCGCACGGGGCCGCTGTTTGCCAACCAAACTTGCGGACACAAAACGACCAACGTGAGCAGCGGCGGCAGGGTGGACAACCACAACATCGCCTTGGTGGTGGAGAACATTTACGACAAGGGGTTGTACAGCTGCGGCTCGGCAGACAATGGCGTTTGCCGACGCCACGTCCTGGATGATGGCATTAGCCTGAAAACCGTAGACGAATATGTCTACTGCTTCACCGACACGGTGAGGCAAGGCAAGGGTCAGCCTATCGACGCGGATGTTGTGGTCAGCCGTTCAGGCTCCCAGGTGCTCAATGTGGAGAGCAACGTCATCAAGTTCTTTGTTGGGAACTCTGAGATCCCAGGCTTCGGAAACATAACAGGCAGCGCCACGAATCCCCATACCATTTCTCTGCGGAAGATGAAGACGAGCCAAAACGGCTTCACCTTCTTCTCCAACCTCTCATACATGGATCTGATTCCACCCCTACGCGGAAACTACTACCTGCGATACGTGTACTCCTTCCACAGTGGACCATTCACCTACTTCCTCACAGTGCAGCGGGTGAGCAAAGACTCCCAGGCCTACCACACCCGCATAGTCCGCATGTGCTCCTCGGACCTCGTCATCCGCCGTTACATCGAGATGCCCCTTGAGTGCATCAGCACCGATAAACGGCGACGACGCTCCACGGAAGAGGTGAAGGTATTCAACATCCTCCAGGCGGCCCACGTCGCCAAAGTGGGCAGTGACATTGTACTGCAGAGGCAGCTGAAAGTGGAGGAAGGCGATGACGTGCTATTCGCCGCCTTTGCCAAGGGAAAGCCGAACTCTCCGGAGCCGACCCCGAACTCAGCCGTCTGCATCATGTCCCTGAAACACATCAACAACATGTTCAAGATGTACATGCAGAAGTGCAACACGGTAGACCCGTATCACTTTACTGGATCAGACAAGAAGTCCTGCTACAATGTGGTAAGTGCTGGGAGGGGGCGGGGTGTCTGTTGGGGGGAGGCCATTGAACTCCTTCTTTGCATTTGTATTTCTTTGAAGGGAAATGCAAATTCTGCACTTTTCTCAACTGTCGAAAACAACACAATGACTTTTTAAACCCACAACTCTACTTAGGAGAGATGGAAGTAAGACATTTGTCCTGCAAGTGTCTTCTTTCAAGCTCAACTTAGATTTTCACCAATTTCTTTGCAAAAATGAAAAAAAAAAAAGGAGAAGACTGGTGCGCACTGATGAGTTCCTGCCTTATTCTCTTAATTAATACTTAGATGTTGAGCCCTATATCTATTCGGTTTTAATTTAAGATGTTTAAGGCTGAATAAACCTGGGAGGCTGCATTTATGTATGATTGCAGCCTCTACAATGGCTACTGCTGTATTAGGATGCAAAATGTGACACATTTTATTGCTGAACAGAGCAATTTTTTAAATTTCCAATGGATTCGACATGTTCTGTCTTCATGTCTGGGTCATATTTCAACTGAATTCTCGATGGTACTTTAGCCCTGTAAGTTGCAGCTTTTTACCAGGAGCGCTGTTGATTAAATCCGAAAGATAAGTTAGCCTCTGAAGACTAGCAACCAAGTTTGAGCGTCATCCTGATGTTTTACGTTGCCTTTCAGACACATAAAAAAAGTCTCTAATCTGTCATCTCTTGGACATGCATGGCTTGTTTTTTTTATCTGTAAGAGTTATAGATCTTGGCTGTTTACTTGCTGCAGGCAGGTCGGCTTGTTGGCCGTAGAGAATGTCTCAGTAACTGGGTGGTCTCAGGTTCAGGCAGCCAGTGAGTCTACTGGATCTCTGTCCTTGTGTCATTGTGTTCAAGTGTCCTTGAGCAACACGCTGAGGCATGACCTGCTCCTGACCTCTGACCCCTCTGGTTAAGAGCTTACATGCGAGTCTTAGTGGAGACGCACATTTCTGATTAGCGTGTCTGGTAATGTTTGACGTTTTCTAAAAAAATCCTGTATGCCTGTTTTTTAAGGATTGATTTGGGGAAAGTAGCACAGTTTTCACTGTTCTGGCTCTGTGCTGCAGCATGTTGGATTTGAAATGAAACAATGTCTATGAGGTTAAATAGTAGACTCTCAGCTTTAGTTTTTCTGTTTACACCCATATTTGGTGAACAGTGTGGGACTCGTGGCCAAGTATCAGGACAGTGATCTTTAACACACGGGGAAAAAAACAGAGGAGACATCTCTGATTAGATCGGTCACCTGACCTCATCTCAGTCGATCTCGGTGCGTTTTCTTTGTTGAACACTGAGTGCAAAAAGCCAGTTAAACATGCAAAAAAGTGAGGTGATTGAACTACAGGCCTGACATGACCAGTCAGTATTCCAAGTGTCTGGTAATGTGTTTGGGCTGGAGACTTCAGGCAATTGTTTTATTTTGTCCTATATATTTGGGTCCCCAAAACTAGGCAAAACTGTTTCGAGGTGGGGCTATTTTCCTTATTAAAGAGAAAAATACAACTGTACACCTTCAACTTTCTGTCCTTCACCAAATGAAAATGAGCTTAACTGCCCTGTAAAGTCATCGTAAAACATGCTTCATTCAAATTCGACAGAAACAAAATAAAACTCACCAAAACATTCTTGGTGTGTCTTCTGCTCTTCTGACAATCACCGATGATGGGTTGGCCAAAAATAAACACCTATTACGCAGAGTCAGATGTTAGAGCTGTTTTCCCTCGCTCCGCTGAACAATAGTCTGATGTGGAGTATTGGCTCCCGTTCTTTGGAGGCCAACCATTAGAAAAGTTAAATCAAATGACAGACTCACCTGACATGTCGCCCAAAAAACAACCGCAATGAACATACAAAGTTGGCGATAACCAACATCTTCATCCAGTCACCTGACTGTACACCTCCTTCACTGTCATCTGATATGCATTGTACTGAAGTAACCCCCCCCCGTAAGCCAATATTACCTCCCCTGTACTAACTCACCTCCAATCCATCAACACTGACTCATCAATCGGTTGAATCACCTGATCAATAACAACATGAAGTTAACTGCCGACCGCCCTGCATAAAGGGTCCGTCAATATGTGTGCCACGACTTCATCTTTACTTAACCCTCAGCGTCAGTCAGTACTGTATATCTCCGGTCAGGCAGTGGATTACTTAAGTCTCCTGCATATATTCACTGAATGCTGTCAAAGGGCAAGCACATACAGGAGTAACGCCGGAGTCGTGTGCAAACACCCAGCACACTTCAGAGGGAGACTTCTGTCAAAACACGGGGTGTGTGTGTGATTCTATGCAGGCGATTCTTTATATGATGAATGTTTGGATGCTTCATGCGTCTTCATTGGAAAAACTCTTATTGCTGCTGTTGCTTTACAGAAAAACCACAGCTATGCACCACGACGCTGTGGGTGAAAACCATCTCAGATTGGTTGTGTGTTTGATACTATTTATTATGAACTGTGTACACTTTGTGTCCCAGTTAATCATTTTGAAAACAAGGCGGCTGTGTTTTTGACATTTGAACTAATTTTGTTCCATTTCAGACATCCATTGGTTTCCATGTGTTTTTGTATGGTAGAAACATTTGTGTTTAAGTTGCATAATGAACATCAAGTTTGCATTAATGTACCCTGTGAAGTTTTTTTTTTATTTTTTTTTTATGAATGTTTACATTCACTCTTAAAGGTGTAATATGTAAGAACTGGGTATCACCTGAATTACTCCAAACAAATAAGGGGTAGCATTTCAGTTACTGCTAACTGCTGCTCACTGTAGCTAGTTAGCTCAGTTAGCTGTCCAGCTCGTAGTCTTGTCAGCTGACTCTGCCTGAGCTTTACTATCAGACTATCACCTCTTTAGATACAAAGTGGTACTAGACAGGACAGGCTGGTGCTAGCTGGTTAGCATGCTAACTTCAGAAGACACAGCATAAATGTCTTTGACATAACGCCAACACTGTTGTGCCTTAACACTGTTAATTATTGAAGTTAAATCTTGAATATTTTTAAACTGATTTTTGTGCATATTGAACCTTTAATCTAGCCTAACACACAAACTAAATTCATTTTCTTAAATTTTCTTAAATCATTTTCTTCTTTTCTCATTAAACATTTGCAAAGCCAAATTTTTGAAAATTTTAAACCCACTGTTATTTATTCCTTATTCTTCCTTCTTCTTACCTGCTGTGTTTTGCATTCCTTCATTTCTTCTTCTTCTCCTCATATGGGCATTTCTTCAGATACAAAATAAAAGGGGATCTGTGCCCTGATATATTGCTCTATAGCTCTCCTAGTGGTCAAAATATCCAAAGGGTACTGTTACTTTTGTCAAAGTGGTAACAGGACATTTAAAGAGGTAACTCTTTAAATCACTCTGCACTTAGCCTGCCTGGTCATGCAACAAAAGTGTACCATTAACAACATGAATGCAGACATTCATCACAACACAACTCAAGCCGAATTCAAGAGTCTTCTGAGTTTTCTGGCTTTACGGAAAATAATGGAAACCAATGGCTGCATAGAAGGATGAAAATGATCTAAAACTGTAAAGTGCACATTTCAAAACACTTGGCAAAAGAGTAAAGAATACATGATTTGTTGTTAAGGAGTTATAACTTTTAAATCACGTTGTCTGGTCCTTAAAGTTCAGTTCTGTTTGTAGTGATTTTAAAGGCGCGAGGTGCAGTGAAGAGATCAGACGCACACACACACACACACACACACACACCGACACACACACACACACACACACACACACACAAGGAGTGACATGTGGTTAAGTTAAAACAGATTTAAACCAACTTTGCAGATACATGCAAATACATTGTGGGTGGGTGTTTGGGCACATCGGCACGGCCCTGACAGCTATCAGCGGCGAAGATCCACCGGGGAAAGTGAGGAATGCTGGACGCTGGGGGTGTTCGGGGGCAGCGCATATCTAACTCTCAGCGAGCCGTGATGAATGGCTCGGGGATAACAGGGCATCAGCAGCTGGGCGGAAGATGATCCCCCGACCCGCTGTGGCAGCCGGCTACACTGGCAAGGCCTCTTCCCCTCTCCCCCCCGACCCCCCACCTGTTACCAGCACCTGTGGGAAAGTGGACGTGTGACACCAAAGAGCCTCTTCGTCGGGGACCGTGTTTTCAGAGGCGATCATCGTTGCGTATGTTCTTTCTGAGGCATCATATCTCGATCACATGGCTTTCATTACTTAGTTACGTTTATTTATTTGTCATGAACATAACGTAACATTGGTGCAGCAATCATGCACCACAAGCCTCACATGCACTGCAAGTGTTTATAACAATGCTAATTTACAACACCTGTCCATGGTAGGCTATTAAAAGTTAGATATTTGGAGGCTGTGGCCCTTTGCTGCGTGTCACTCCCCCTCTCTCTTACCCTGTTTCCTTTCACTCTTCAGCTGATCTATAAATAAAGCCGAGGAGAGTCCTTAAAAAAGAAATAATAAATAAATACAGCAAAAAAGACTGCTAGCTTTGTTGCACGGCTAACTCAGTTTACGACCATACAGTGGGTACATTTAGCAGCAGTTAGCAATCACTTTAGGAAGGCAGCTACCAGTTTAAGTCCATCAAGAAACTCTATGAATCACCTCGTTACTGTAACTGGCCTCCATCCCCGGGCTCGAGATGTTCACTGGGAGGCTGCCGGTTAGATCACATGATCCTTTGGTCTCATGCATCACACAAGACGGATGTGCAGCTGGTACCAAAAGAAGATCTTTAATGCAAAGTTCGTGATTCAATGATGCAAATGGAGAAATTCATATGAATTCAAATGATTTCTAGTCTAGCTGTAGTCTGCAGTGCAAATTAAAAACTGAGGGGAAAAAAGGGTTGCCATTTTAGATCATGGATCGTGAGTCCAATTAAATACATTATAATATTTGTTTTTGGCCAGATGGGCCACCCCTGACTCAACGTTATTCTGAGTGATTCTGGCTGGCTACAGTGATTTGGCCCCTTTTTTGTCAGAGAATGTAGAAAAAAAGTTGAAACCTTCAGCTCTCCTAGTGTCTTTGGTGGACAGCTGTGAGTTGAGTAACGATTTTCGTGGAAAAAAAGAAGTCAGAAGTCGTCCACAGATAACGTAGCCTGTCGAGCCTCTGTGCAAAGGATCAAAGCTAAAAACAACCTGTTCCAAATCAAACAACTAACGCCTTCTTCAAACTCTTAAATAAAGAGCTGTGGTGTGCCCTGTGACAGAGACTGAGAAAACCTTTCTTTCCCGAAACCCCTAAACAGTAATTGTCTGTCTCCACCTCTTGACAGCGGCTGTCGCTATGAAAACGTCTGTTTTGATCACTTGGAGTGAGTCTACTATTCCTTTATAAGACATTCTTTCCCCTTGACTCACTTGATTACGGGGTCGACGTGAGGCATGATGACATCAGTTTTTGCTTGGGGTACAGGAGCATCTCTGCCGTGTAATTATCACGGGATCGTTCTGTTTCTAACTCTGCGTACTTCTCTGTGTGGATATGTCAGCAAACAACATGATTTAAAAGTTGAAATTGCGCTGACTTCATTCTTTTAGCAGCTGCAATACTGTCCTCGCTCTTTGATCCCTTTTTGGTTCTCCCATCTCATACACACACACACACACACACACACACACACACACACACACAGTCAGAAGCATAGTATTGCCTTTTTTCTCTGCAGGCCTCAGCAGAGACAAATGGCACAAAAAAATCTGCTGTTTCAAAATGTGTTTGAGTTTGATCCTCCAAACACGCAGACGCAGCAGGTCAAGAGCTGAATCGCTGCAGCCAAAAGAGCTTTTATCTCTGCACGACTGAAGCCGTTTTCCAACTTCTCTTTTATTGCTGACAGTCTCGCTCGGATCCTCTCCTCCTCAGCTGCCAGGTTAAGCAACCAGCACTAACGACTACAGACCATTAAGCAACTGCCCATCTGACACTCGCGCTCCCAAACCTGGAGTTGGGTGTTCTAATCGTCGCGCTGCTTAATTGATTTATGACTTGCACTCAGTGGCATATGGCAGGTAGACTCTCTCTTATCATGAGTTTTAGGGGAGATAAGGCGCGACCCATAAATTCATAAAAGGTGTAAACACTCGGAGGACACGTATTTACACGCACGGGAGGTTATTTTTGCAGTTCGCTCCGCCAAACTCTCTGTTTCCTGTGGAAAACTCCCAGTAGGGATCTGGATGAGTTTGAAAGCTCGGTGTAAGAGCATGTTTGACGTTTTTTAAGTGGCGGTTGTCAGCTCAGACGTACCTCTTAACTCCAGTTTAGGCAGCAACATATGATAAATGCTGTAATGACGACTGGCTCTCTTTTCGGCTGTCGACCTGATGGATCAGATCTGTTTTTCTTACTGTTTCTGTCTCCAGGGGGCTGAACTCAGTTACAGGAGCAGTATGAAACTGAGGAAATAATTACTATTCTCATAGAGTATAACCACTGATTACTGTGCTTTAGTACATTTTTTGATTATGCTACCTTTGTGGATGCAGTTATGAATACAACAGTAGTATCTTTCACAAAGGCCTCTGTTGTTGATTTGAGCGAAAGGAGTGAACTGATTGCGAGTCCATTCTTTTATTTACAAAGGCCAAACGGATATGAGTAACTAGTTATCTTGGTGCACGCGCCAAATACAAACAAGGTTTTGAGCCAGTAGGATACTTTTAAAGGAACAATTCCCCCATGCAGATGGAAAGTTGCGCGATGTCTCGTAGTCCACAAAACATTTCTGAAGCGTCACAGTGAAACAGCGTCGCACCGCTCTCCTAAACAACTGAAGTGGATGGGGACGTGCTTTAAAACTTTACCTGACTTTCGGTCGGCATGGGCGGGTGAGGAGATAATGATTGGATTTTATTTTTTGGTGACCTTTTCCTTTTACTAATTATTTCCCAAGCACGTACATACCAAAATGTAATCTTGAGATGCATTTCAGTAGCTCCCCTCCCCACCTCTTCTATCAAAAGCCCTCTTCAAGCTTCCTCCGACCCCCACAATGTGCTGTTGCCAGACAGTTTCGCTTTAAAAAAGCCCATTTTGCTGGGTAATGTAGTGTGCAGGGCCGTGGCGGGGACTTGGAGCATCCCCAGCATGCCTGGCTGGCACCCATTCCCATAAGTCTATTGAGGAAGCAGGAACATTTGAGACTAAAAAATAAAGAAGCGCCACGGGTCAAAATTATCATCAGATTACTATTGATTTGAGAAAACCCACCAAATGCTGATTGCTTTTAAATTGAATCTTTGCCCTGATTGATTATAGAGCATGTAATATAATTCCAGCTGGGAGAGACGCTTTTGACCGACAGTCATTTTAATTAGCCCGCCTGTTTTAATGAACACGCTTTAAACGCTGCCTTGAAAAAAAAAAGACCCACAGCAGCACATTGATTTTATGTTGCTCTGTTGAGGAATTCCTTATAATTTCAGACTATGAAATAGAGTAAAGAACCCGATATGTGACTTCCAAGATATATTTGGCTTTGACAATCAGTTTTGTGGTCACTAGATAAGATTTTAGTTTATTTGCACATAGGAAACTCACATACAGTAAAGAAACACAGAGATGATCTTGCAGGAGAGGTTTTGATAATTGTGGGTCACTGCCAGGAGAATAAAGACTTTGTGCATCGTAATGACAAGATGTACAGCGTGCATGTGCAGCTCCTAAACAACAAGGAGCTTGCGGAGTCTGTAGTTAAGTTAAAAATCTATAAAAGACACAGCTGGTGGCTTGGTGGAGGTCTGGTGGACAATTAAGTGTGTCCAAATACTGTCTACTGTTTTCATTTAACTTGTTATGATGTGTCATCATGTACTACAACCGCTTGATCTATGTAGAGGAGCGAGTACACATTGCGTGTCTGTCAGCTCTTGTTGCTTTTCCCGAGCTTTTACAGTTCAGGTTGTTTGTTTTGTGTAGATGTGCATTATTCAAATTGAGGCTCTTAAGGAAAGTGTGTGTCTCATGTACTGTACATAGGGCAGCGTATATAAATTTGACTCGGCCTAAATACATGAGAACGATGCTAGAAACAGAAAAAATGGCCGGATTATTGACTTACTTCCCTCTGGAAAGTGCATGAAACTGGGTCGTCTAGGCGTTAGACAGGTATTCACTGTTAATCAAAAGGTAGAAAAAGCTACAACAACCAGAAGGCGCTGCACTGCACCGGACCAGTTAACACTCCTGCTGGCGGGTGTAGCACTGCGAGTTTAGAGATGCTTTGGTTTTGGCTCGTCGTCCGTGTTGAAACAAGAAACAGTACGGCGGCCAGCTGGTAGCACACCGTGGTATTCCAACTACGCATTTCCCCTAAGATATGTTTTTAAAAAACATTCTGGGTGAGAAATGGACACGGAACAGGACCACGGTTGATATTTGATTGGCAACCCCCTCGTTTTTTTTACAGTGGTAAAAGACCCTCACTCGATCCCACAGACGGAGAGAGAAGGTCGGCTTCCTGACTTGAACCAACTGTAATCTTCATGTTCGTGGAAGTGCAGCCATACAGTGCCGCCAGATGACGTGTTTATACTTGATCTTCAAACCTTAAATACTCTGAAACTTGACTTGGATTTGACCCAAAAGCATCTCTTTAGATTTCGGTGAAATAGTCCAAATTGCACTTTTCAAATCATTATTCAGAACAGACAAGGGGAAGAAACCTCGGCGCAAGAAAAGCACAAAACTACACAATACATATTATCCAGAAAATACTGCAGGGGAAATAGGAACATTTAACAAGCTGCTCAGACTTATATGCCTCTAATCTATGTTTAACTTTTGTGCTTTGACATAAAGCTGACATATAAAATGTACCGTTTACTCTCTCAGACATGTATGAGTTTTCATCAGTTGCCTTACAGCTAAAACACACACACACACACACACACACACACACACACGCTGCATCTGTCAAAGCTGCAAGAACTGAAATTACTGATCAATCAGTCATCGGTTCAAGTGCCCCCGACATTTCATGCATTCTGTGTAGTTTTCCAGCGACAGATGATCAGACCTGCGGCATCCTGACAATAGAAGGACTTAATACTGCCAATCTCTCAGTAATGCTGCTGATTCAATGGGTTGTGCTGTGGATGTCCCTGTTTTTAGCCCCGCATGCCCGAGCCTGCTCATGCCCTCACTAAGCTGGTATTTGTTCGCTCAAATTCTCCCTCCGCATGAACCAGACGCACAGAGCAGGAGGCTTCATTTTGGAGATGGCACACATAACAGCAACGTCGCCATCAGCTAAATGTTCTGGACCTGCTTCTTTTCAAAATGCCGCAAAACATGTCACACCCCGGAAAAGATGAATAATGTGATTTTTATGTCGGTCTTTGACTTTTTTAAATCTTGCTTTTGACAATCTGTCATTGGCACGTTGTCCTTAAGTACTTTGCACCTTGTTTATAAAGCACAAAACTCGCAGTATGTAAACATTTAGCCGGATTGGCGGCCAGACACTGCATGACTCTTCACTCTTAATCTACTGTTTTTTTAACTCACCACGGTGGATTGAGCACTCAAACTATTTTTCCATTTCACTTCCCGAGCAGACAGACATGCAACGGATGGAGCATCCGCAGAGTAGACGGAAGAAGATGAACAGTAAACATAATTACAATATCTAATAATGAAAGAAAGGAATGTAAATCAGAGAGAAAACCCCAAAAGATTCACAAACTCATATGAACCCTAAAAAATACTTTGCGGAAAAGTCTGAAGTCTCGCCCGATGTGGAATCCTGGCTCGGTTCTTTTGTTTTTATGTGATATGGGGAAATGATCCGATTTTACGTCAGAAAATTTCATATTTTTTTTTTTAATTTTCATAGACTTCAAGTCAGTGTTACTTTTATCACCCAATACCGCAAATCAAAACTTTGCCACAAGGAGGTCAACAATCTGTCAACAACACTCTAACCCTAACTTAATCCCTCCTGAGGTAGGATGAAAATAAACATACAAAATCTTGAAATTAGCAAAGAGCAACCACTGCCCTCTCTGAGGGTTTTCACCACACATGTCACAGATTACGCCCCACATGCCCGAGCCTGCCCGTTGCCATCGCTGAGCTGGGTGCAGAACCCAGCGGTGCTCTGAGCAGGCGGGCGGGCCTCCAACAGGGTACAGGAATCAACAAAAGACTGAAAAATACTATGTTCTTGTTCCGTCCTGTCTTTCGCACTTCACCACTCGCTAGTCTCCGTTTTGATATGGAAGACCGCGCGTGTATGTTCGTAATGAGAGTGAGATTAGATGTGCTGTAGCCTGCGTCTGTGTCCTAACACACACTCTCACACAGATCTTCACATGTGTGCGTGCAGGAGCGGCAGCGGAGTTTGTTGCCGATGGATCAGGGTTTTTGTGTCGGATCAGACACATTTAATCGATAAAACAAAAAGACCTCACTAGCAGCACAATGATAGCAAATTAAATGCACTTGCTTCGGGTACTATTTAAGTATTGTAGCGCTGAAATGTAACAAAATTAATTGGCAACTATTGTGATGCTCGGTGATCAAAAATCTAAAAGAATTTGTTGGCTTCAAGCTTCGCAAGTGTGAATATTTGCTATTCAGCTTATGCTATTGAACTGTTCAGTATTTTATCTTTGGTTGTGGGAACAAAACAGCAAACTAAAGACAGCAGCATTGTTGTCTTCATTGTCACCATTGCTGATGAGAATCTATCTGTAAGTGACTCAGGTAGAAATGTCCACAGGTGAGGTCATGCTGTAAAGTTTTATTTATGTTACCGTATGTTGAGTCACGTTTGCCAACTTCCTTTCTCACTCTCTGACTCTGATCGGGAAGTTACGGCGACAGGCGTCCGAAAAGAAAAACACCGTCACCTTGAGTGAAACATTGACGCAAACATGCAAAATAACTACAGTGCGCAACTGGACAAAATATGCAACAGGTCGGGTTTTTAGACTTTTATTTTTTTTAGACCTAAAACAATCACTTCGCTGCTGAAAAAAAAAAAAGCAACAGAAGAAAATAAAAACAATTACTGGTAGCTGTCAGTGCAACAGTCATCAATCAGTGAGTGCAAAACAAGTTCAGGCTTTTACGAGCTACTGTTTCTATGTTACAACATCGTGGCCCATCACACTCCGACCGGCCAGATGAAGATGTGTTTTCCAGCGAGAGCAGGCAGCTGTCTTGCGCCCGCTGCCCCCTCCACCGTTACGTCACCTGGCAGCCGTGTCCAGGCAGGCTCCTCTGCGTGAGGAGGAGAACTTGGTCAGCGCCCACCTCCAGCTGCACAGAACACGTACTTGTATCCGATTTCAGGTGCAGTACAAAAGTTTACCCTTGAAATGACCCTCCCCGGGAAGTCGCGCCAAACTGTGGCCGTGCCGCATGTTGATTTGTGCCCCGATGAATCATTTATCCACATTGATTTTGTTACTAATGATCACCTCTCAGACTAACATCTTTCATAATCTTTGATAGCAGAAGATAAAACTGTAAGCATGGGTTGCAGCAGCTTTATTTCGACACTTGGTCCGCCGTAAATCAATGTGGGCCTGTTTGTGTCTGCCGGCATTTCCTGCACGGTTTTTCTACATGATTTCACATTCACCCAATGTCAGTGTTTAGTTTTCAATCCGCAGAGTTAATGATCAGCCCGGGAGTTTGGGTTCTTGTTTTGCTGGAAAGCTGGAAGCGTGTGTAAATCCCTTTGCATGGGCTTTTGTATGCATATCTTATCTTTGTTCCTTAGATAAAGAGCAGAGTAGTAAATATGCAAACCGCCAGTGCCTGCAAGCTGTCTTCCAACAAGCAGGGTGGGAAATTACCATCGGCTATATACTGTTTAATTTAGGCCATGGCTGATTTTCTACCACTTTAGAACTGCCTCTATGTCAGACAAACAACCATCACTTGTTGTTGTTCTTTCTCCTCTTCAGATTGTCACTCGTTCAACATCTGAAATGTTGCATTTTGCTTATTTTCTGTGTTTCATATCGGGGATTGAACCTCTCTGGGTTTCGGTGTTTCCTAGTGTGGCAAAATATGCAATTTTATTTTAAGTTAATTAGTCATCTGAAAAGTGGTTCTTCCTATTCTTTTTTTTCCTTCTTGTCTTATTTCATTATGTTTCCTAAGGATGTATAGACTAATTGATTAATCATTTATCTAAAAAAAACTCTGCTGCTGAATTGTTTGTAGTCTATCCTTCACTGTGGTTGGCTGATGGATAAAAATGGTGATCATTATGGCTGAGTCATGTTATCCATCCGTTGTCTTGCAAATGAGATATTTTCCTCAGATGCTATCCTGCTGCCAGACTCATCCCTGATTGGATTTTCTTGAATGCTTTCCTTACCAGCATGAGGGCATTTGCCAGCGGTGCCAGAAGCCATTCATGATACACTTGTTCAGTGTCAAATACGGAGAAGTTTTGCTCCGCTGAGCTTATGAGTCAAGGCCCCCAAGCTATTTCCTAATCAGTGGCATGCCTCCTACTCTTCTGTTTCACCACATGGTGATATCCTGCTCTCCACTGAAATGAGGCGTGTGGATGCTTATCTGTCAGCCCCCCTTACTCTCTGCAAAGGACCAAATGCAATCTCCTTTTCTCCTGCTGCCGTCCTGAGCAATGGCCTCACCTCGACCCCGGATCAGTCTCATTTCCTTGGCTTGGGATCCTTCCAGCTTTGTCATGTGCTCTGTGTCTGGCCCTCTGAAACGCTCATAATCACAGAGGTCATTAGAGCAGCAAATGGTCCTGAATGAAATCTTACCTCATCTCCAAATTTCTTAAACTTCAAAACTAATAAACACGGAGTGCATGAAAGCGACAGTGTGAGTATTGTTTATGTACAAAGTGTGGCTGAAAGCACAAAGCAACATGGACAGAAACTTTTGGCCAATTCATGCTGTATATGCACGTCAACTCAAGTGTAATTAAAGGAGATTCCAAAGCCAAGCAGTGTCTTCAAAGTGCTTTAAGAAGAAAACAAAGACAGGAGAAAAGGAGGCACTCGTCTGTCAAATGGAGCAATTTGAGGTTCATCGTCTTACTCAAGGACGCTTTGATATACAAACAGAGGGAGCTGGGTATCAAACCGCTAATTAGGGCTGCAACGAAAATGCCCATCACAATAACCCAGAGACCAAAGTGACGTGTTTAAATCGCTTGCTTTGTCCAACCAGCAGTCCAAAACGCAAAGACTCTGATAAATGACCAAGAAAAGCAGCAAATCCTCACGTTTAAGAGGAATGAAAAGGGAATTTTTGCTTCAGTAATGACTTAAATGATTAATCGATTGCTAAAAAATAGTCGGCGACCACTTTTCTTTGATCAGCGAATCAATTTACCTCCTTGTTGTGCAGCTCTTCTTCCAACTCCTCCAGCTGCAATGATTTACCGAATAATGGATTAGTTGTCAACTCTTAAAATTAATCGCAAGGTATTTTGGTAATATTAAATGATTTGAGTAATTCATTAAAAAAAGAGCCAAAATTAGCTTCCTAAATGTGAGTAATTTCTGTTTTCTTGACCAAACTGAGTATCTTTGGTTTGTGGACAAAACAAGACATTGTCAGATGTCATTTTGCAGTTTGGGAAAGTTTTTCACTATTTCCTGACATTTTCTGAGCCAATCAACTAATCCATTTATTAAAATAGATAATTGACAATGAAAATGATCATTAGCTCAGGCATATCACTGACATACAGTTTCATTTACCTGCCCCCAGATTTAGACATGGGTAAAGGCACCTCCATCATCAGCCCTATGTGCATTCGGAGACTCAAAATCCTAAAATAGTCAGCTCACACAAGTTACATATTTTATCACTTCCTTAGATGGGTTTTTTTCTCTCTGTTGGAATTCTGCCAGTGGACATGAATTGAACTCGCCTTGTGGTGCACACATGCATACAAAAATAACACTTTCCAAAACAACATGACAGCGGCAGCATGAAAACGTGTCCTTGATGCTCAATAGCAATAGGAGAATTTGCTTGAGGTGTCACAGGGAACATTTATTTTTGAAGGAAAGTGGTTCCGAAGACGTGCAGCTATTTGAACTTTTCAATGCCCTGGGCACCGAAAAAGGTATGTAAGTTTGTCATCTAGATACCACCAGAAGCAAGCGAGGAAGTGTTTGTCGTTTGGGTTTGAACTGACCCTTTAAGTCTCTTTTGATGAGGGCAATCTTCTAAATTGGCAGTGACCCGTGGCTCCCCATCAACCATTTCAACATCCTGAATACACAGATATCAAGCAAACTAGCCTGGATTTTTTTTTTTTTTTTTGGCCCAAATGGAGGCTGGACAACACGTTGTTCCAGTGGAAGGTCTCACCTCAGATGAGGACTAATCCCCCCCCCATTCAATTCAACCACTAATCCCCACACAATGCAAGCAAAGGATTGTGCCTGGATGTGTGCTCAAGTAATGGAGGCAAATAGAGAAAGAAATCCTCCTCCCCACCTCTCTATCCACACACTTGTATGGCTTTTATCACCCTGCTGCGCTCCCAAACAATGCATCACAAACAGAGAAGCTATCGAGTCAATCCCTGGGACAGGGCTGATATTGTCTCCTGCGGGCTTTGATCTTATCTTCCTCTCCGGTGATCTGGACTTGAATCATACATAGGAAGGCAAGCTCACACCTGAGAGGGCTGAGCTGCTTTTCTCGGAACTGAATGATGTGATGTGGGAGTTTTTTTACGGTTAAAAAGACTTGATTTGTGTCGGCAGCCGGACTCTCTTGATAGCCTTTTTTTTTTGTTTTACGGAAGGCTACTATAGAGTTAGTTAGTTTTTGTTAGGTTTGCAAGCCTGACTAAATTGTTGTTTTTGTTGTTTTGGGGGGGAAAAGACTACCAGTTTGCTTTCAGGTGTGAGAAACCACTGTTATTGTTCGGGTTGCATCACACACCTTCCAGCCTGCACATTCTTCAAAGCAAGACGTGGAACCGAGCCCTCATCATGAAGCCAGTACACTGAGATCCTCCATTCCTGAGCATTAAGAATTCTGGCTTCGGGCCTGGCGGTTCGGTAAGTGAGCGCAAGCAGATGCAGCAAAATTATTCAGAGCCCCGATCCCCCGAAGATCTTTGATACGTGTGTAGAAGTGTGTGAGAAGGAGGTTGAGCAACGCTGCAAAGCCAGATGCCAACCTCCAGGAGTTTTACAAGTGTGAAAAAGTAGCACAGTGAGGCATTGTTGCAGTCATGGTCAGCTCTCTGAGGATGGCATCGATGCTGATTCGCCTCCTGTTTGCTCCGTCGTGCACGCCAGAGGCGCCGAAGCACGCGAACGGCTGCCACCTGCACGCTCTCAAGACACGCAGCGGAATAGTTTATGGTGACTTCATAAAGATCAGCTTCTGTAAAAAGGGTTTTGATGAGGGTTTGGCTGTTTGTGTTTCCGAGGGACTTCACAATTATATTTAGCCCTGTCGGTTTCCATGAGAAGCTGCTGGACTATAACATTTGCTGTTTTTGGTGTCACTCGGTCAAAAGGGACAGATATGAAAGGCTGCGCAGCTGAGCAATAAAAGGTTGAATCCCTGTGAAGAGCAGTTTCTTCCATGCCGCTGCTTTTCGGATTCCCAGTCTTGCGCTGTTGCTTGGCGCTCTGCAGCCGTTTGTTTTTCTTTCATCTGGCTCTGATCTGAAATCCACTACGAGTGCGAGCGCAGTGTTTTTGCCAGCTAGACGCCTGCCAGTGATCTCATTCCGTCCAGGACCTCGCTGGGATGACGAGGCCCGCGTGTTCAGACCAAATGTTGACCCTGGCTTGATAAGCTGCCTTGCTGCTGAGGCGCGGGCCAGCGCTGTTTACAACCTGAGGTTATCTGGCTGCTCCTCAACGGCTGCTGTTGGGCTGCAGCTCTCCAGCTGCTGTTGCCCTTGCTCATGTGCGAGCCCCCGCACTACTCCCAGATAGAAAATTGCCTGTCAGACGCGAAAGAAATGAGAAGCAGAGAGAGCCGCTTATAGTCATGAAGAGATTGTCCTTTAAATGGTAGCGAGGAGACCTGAAGAGCTGTTTTTGGCCATTTCAGCTTACAGTGAAAACTTCACTGTGAAGATCCTGCCAAGTGTCTGCGCTCTGCACCGGTGGATGGATCTGATTATTCCAGACTGCTAGGAAGAAAGAATTCTGGGAGAAAAAAAAAAAGGGGAGGTTTGGCTGAATAACTTTGCAAACTGTCAGTTTGCATCTTTAAACTCGAGCGCATATCCTCGTTTCAAACTGAATATCGTCCTTCCTCGAAGTAAAGGCCCAATCATCTTGACATTTTTCAGCGGGGCTTTTATGACTGTGCGCGGCAGAACAGCTGTTCTTCCAAACCCCCACCCGACTGCAGTAATCAACGGGAGAAGGTAACACTAAGGCTAATAAAGTCATGTGAGTAGATGATTGGTGCTAACTCTCCAAAGCAGCCTCGCCGATAAATCAGCCCTCACCCCGCTTTACGTTCATGTGTTTCTATAATGAAGCGCACATGTAGGAATGGCAGCTGCTTTGGTAAATACGACTGATCGCTCCGCTTAGTTGTCACATCTGAGATTGATCTGACCTCAGAAAGACATTAATGCTCTAAAATAATGGCCCGGGAGAGTAACACGCAGGCTGGAAAAGCAAAGCATGATGTGGCGCTCGTTTGCACCCTTGAAATTACCTCGTGTCATTTCTCATTTAGTTACAGTGCAGACAGAGCAGTATTTAGACGGTGTGTTCGAGGAGTGTTCACATCCATATTCATCCACGTTATACTTTACCCTTACCCTTTGGGACCATATATATAAAAGGCCTGGGATACCTCCACCATTCATCTAATGTGAATGTAAACTCCTCCAAATTAAAGGTCTGACCAAAGTGTACCTTCTCACGCACATACCCGTGGTGGTATCTAGCTGTCTAAATAGTTTTTGTTATACAGTATGCGTCCAAGTTCTGAGCCTCCTGCCTTCTCCGAGTGCAGTGGGGGTAAAAAAAAAAAAATACATGTACTGTAAGAAAAAGGTCTTTTGGGGCTACTTTCCTCCAGGAAAGCTCCTCACAGTGAGGACTAGTGGATTGTTACCTGGAGTAACCTGGACAACAGGATGCTGAGGTCATGAACAAACAAGGTGTGGTCAGTCCCTCGTGAGCTTGTGCTTTTTCTTGCCTACTTGCTTGCAATATGACTGAAAAAAAAAAAACTAAAAGTCTGAGTGAGAGCTTGAGAGTTTACACAGTTAAAAGTTCAGTCCTGCCATTCATATTGAGTGTGGGTCGTGCGTGCAGCAGGTCTGCAGCAAAAAGTTAAAACAGAAGCAACTTTTGGAGAAAGGCAACCCAATGTCATGTGGCCGATCCGACTGGCTCCCTGACAGTTGAAGCAATTTCCGCTCACACTTTCAATACTCATTTCTAGTACGATACTGAACAATGAACGTGTTTTTTTTTTTTATAGACTTTCATGACACATTCAGTGTTATGGTGAAGCGGATACTTTCATAGGGGCCAAAAAATGACACATGCACAAACATTCAGAGGTCCGCCAGAGTGCTCCAACTTTCTATGCTGTTGCTTGATGCCTCAAACAACACAACGCTGCCAGGAGACCGCACCAGCAGGGAAGGAGAAATATTCTGCAAACTTGTTGGAGAAAGCTTGTAGCTCTTAAGCTGGGAGCTGTAAACTGAGAACTAAGGAGGCAGAGTTCCCGGTCCAAACAATGATCCTCTCCCAGTAGTGTCCTCCCAAATCTCCGCAAAACTCTGCGCTAACTCTCACCGCAATGTTTGATTTGGTCTATATACAGCCTAGATCTTGATTCAGTGTGGTTATACCCAGCATCTGCAACTTTACCAGAAAAAAATTAAGCCAAAACAAAAGATACACAAGAAAGTTCAGATGGTGCTTCCGGTCGTCTCAATGTAAGTTTGACTGTGGGATAAGCTTTACTCTCCTGTGTCAGCATCCTCTGAGCAGATGTCACAAACATCAACGTGACCTCAGTCTTCATACAAATAAAAGTCAGGGAGAAACGTGTGAGTCCGGCGGGAACGTTTTACTGTATGTTTCATGCGGAAAGTGCAAGCCAAGCATGGCGAGCCGGGGTTTATACGGTGTAATGTATCTCGTATGTCAGGAGGTTTTATGAAACACCTAGGATGAGAGTTAGCCTAGTATTAATCATCAGTGGAAAAAAAATGACCCATCTGTTATGTAAATACAACCGAAATTGGCCTTATTGAATAATTTTAGAAACTTGTCCACGTGAAAGACATTCCCTCCTCATCTCTCTTTGAGTGTAAGAGTGCATTAAGGAGCCAACCTCTCTAATGCCCTTTGATCTGCGGACCGTAACTTAAGCTACTGTGTCAGTCTGACCGAAACGTGGATTTGCAGGGCAACTCTGGAAAGCTCATCTGAAGAATGTGCTGCTGCCTCTAAGTAGAATCAAAGAGGTTCTCAGACGGAACAGAAATAGTGTCTCTTGGCCCCAGCGATCGCCCAGCTCAGCGGTCCGTCATTCTGCACCTTGTTTAGAATTGCATAAATCCCCGAACTCCGAGAAGAAGAGGAGGAAAATATGATGAGAAGAAGCCGCTGTGTCAAGCGCCGATGAAAAATCCTCCCTAGTGCTGCTCTGAGAGATGATATTTTAGTCTCGTATTGGAGGCAGAGGAGGCAGAGGACGCAGGATCATCATTCACGCGGCCGGGTTTCATACAGTGAGGGTGATTTAGTGTCGCTGAGAGGCTGGGAGCTGCATTGTTCCTGTGTGGGAGACTGGGGAACACACACAAACACACACACACACACACACACCAGCAGATTATTCAACTGTTAGAATGGGCCGTGCGTGTGTGTGTGTGTGTGTGTGTGTGTGTGTGTGTGTGTGTGTGTGTGTGTGTGTGTGTGTGTGTGTGCAGAGAGGTAAGGGAAACAGACAAAAGAGAGGAAGGTAGTCGGCCAAGAGAAGAATTGAAGGGGGGTGATGTGGCATAATTTAACTTCGGACTGGGTGGAGGTAAGAAGGAGGAGACAGAGAAGTTCTAAGACATCTGTTAACTAGATCCTTCAAATCCACGATACGATTTGACTCTCGATTTTAAGGTCAAGATTCGATGCAATGTTCGATTTGCAATATTTTTAACAGTTTAACTTGAATAATAGATAAATAAATGTACCAAAAAAGATAATAGAAAATAATACCACCCTTTAGATTCAACAGTAAACCACCTGAATAAAGGATCTTTGAAACTCTGAAAGAAATTTGCTACACCCCTACATTTAATAATTATTTATTGGTGTCAGGGCTGAACAAGAGAATATCCCCCTGGAGTTGGTGCGTGAGAATTTTATGGTTTGTTCAAGGAAGAGATTTTGCATAGGATGTGATTTGATTGTTAGAAAAAAAAATGAAAACAACTACACCCTGATCTGTGAGCTATTTGGGATTGTTGTCTTGTTGTTTTTTACGTTCTTGCCCATTCTCGTGAGAAAGAAACAAAGCAAAGTCAGGCGATTAAAGTGTTTTTCTTCCTTCAGAGACACTTTCCCAACACAGGCTCAGAGATTGTCTTAATGTAAGCATGAACTCTCAAATGCAAATTACATGTTGTGAGCATGAATAATCTGAAGACCGCATTCCTTCACAGGAGAGTATTCAATATCTCATCATGGACACATAAAATGGTTTCGGATGGGTGACTTGAATATCTTTGGTTAAAATAATAGCCCAGCATTGTTGAATTGCATTTCTATGAATCTGGAGGACTCATGGTAGAATGTAAAGTCTAAATGGATGCAACAGAGCATCCAGAGTTATTCCCTACTAGTATGGTAAGGATCCAAAAACACTGGATCCAATATGTGGATAGTTTGCACATCGTTCCTGAACGGAGCCATGACCTTTCAGCGGTTGCTACGTGCAGCCTTGAATGCCAGCAAAAGACAGTTGTGGAATTTAACATGAAGGATGTCTTTTGGAAACACCAAGTGACAAAATGACGACTGTCATTTCCAGGACGGAGTCTAGTTTGGAAAATATTCTTCTGTGCTAAACCAATCCCAGATCCAATTTTTTGGCCACACCGAGGGTCAGTTACCTGTAGATATAACAGTCAGGGAACAGGATGTTGACAAAAATGTAAAGAAAAAAAAAAGAAAAAGGATGTTTTTTTAGCCCTGCCTATTTCTGCAAAGCCAAAGGTCCAATTTTAGCATCAAATGTGTCAACCGGGTTTGTAATGGCGTTTCAGAGACGACAGTGCATCTGTGGAAAGTTCCCACTGTCTCATCTGCAATCTTTATCTATTAGACTCGACACTGGAGCTGTAAACAAGGATGACAACATTTTTCTGCCAGTGTTATCAGTATTTCATCACCAGAAACTTTAAAAGATCTAGAAAATGTGTCCCTACAGTCTTTTTCATTTGCCACCAGTCACTCTAAATGATGTTTATTATGTCTAATTTTGCTATAATCTCCATGTGATTCTCACTCCACTTGTTTATGTGTGAGGAGCCCCACTGTAAACAAAGCTGTAGTCCTGCCTGGCGTCTGGCGGTGGGTGCCACTCGAGGGCGAGGCCAGCTGCACTGTGAGCGCCAGGCTCTGTCCTCGGCTTATTGTCAGCTTCTCTCACTCCCTTAACCGTCCCTAACACCCTGACAGTCCCCTGCAGCAACACACACGCACATTAACACATGGCTGCGTATGCTCGGCGCGACCGGCCACCTGTGTGCCGCGTGGACGCACACACACGCCACGGCCATTACAGCTACTGAGGGTCAGGTTGCGCAGTTACGTGCGCCCGAAAGTCCAGGTGGAGTACTGTAATGTGTGTCCCAACGTTACCACAACAATGGACACCCCCCCCTTCACACACACATACACACAGACACACACACACGTGCACACAGAGAGAGAGAGGGAGAGAGGGGCCTGTATGTGCTCTCTGCATTCCTTTGCATTTCACTTTCTTCTAAAAATGCATTTCCACACACCCCAACGACAACCAAACCTCTCTGCTGTCTGGAGCGCACAATTGCGCACGCAATCCCGGAGGTCAAAGGTCTGTTATTCCAGTGCGGGAGCCAGCTGAGCGGCCAGCAACGAGACAGACTTTGTGCATGTGTGCAAGTCTGCTAACTCTGGCTAAGCCTTCGCAACATGATGTGTATTTTTGTACATTAGCGGGAGCGCCTTTACCCTATTTCTGCACGGCACTGACAGTGTTTGTATCCAAACCCTCTCCTGGCAGTAACCCAGCCCACGGTTTATAATTCAGGCATTAGTGCGTCTATTCACACGGGACCCAGGGGCCACAGCGAGAGTATGAAAACGACATTAGACCACGCGGATCACCTTTCACCCCCCTCTTGACTCTCCTGAGCTGTGCCGCAGGGTTTAGGA
Organism: Diplodus puntazzo; assembly: GCA_963678695.2. Classification (NCBI taxonomy): domain Eukaryota; kingdom Metazoa; phylum Chordata; class Actinopteri; order Spariformes; family Sparidae; genus Diplodus; species Diplodus puntazzo. The sequence continues at coordinate 13,503,811 of OZ023161.1, read as the reverse complement.
GCTCCACGACACCGAAACTCTATCGCCGCGCCGTTGTTTTGCGGACAATGGCTGCTGGTTAAGTATGGGCCAAAAGGTGTTCAATATTTCACACATCTGCCCCACGGTGCCTGTTCTACGGCTGAAAGACACGTTCACAAAACGGCCTGAGAGATGTAGAACATCAGGAGCGCTTGCCACCGCCGTAAATCTTCCACAAGGTGAACGAAGAGACGGGTGAAAAGTTTGCCTCACACTCTCCTCAATTTTTTTTTTTTTCTCTCCTCAAATCTGCAGTTGTCAAGTGACGCTGGTTTACACTTAAACTTTAATGAACAATATACATTTAAGTTCTTTACTGAACTTTATGCAACACTTTCTCGAGGAACCTGTTTGCCTCCATGTGACGTCCTCTGCAGCTCTAGTCTCGGTGCCAAGAAAGCAGCCATGGATAACAGCAGCGGAGCTTCAAACGAAGCTTGTCAAAACAGTCTTTCCACTGTCCAATTTCATTGCCTTGATCCTCAGGAATACCTTAGCCGAGGCAGAGGAATGCCGCCGAGACCCCTCTGGCCCTCCCTCCCATCGTTCTGCTCCGCTTCAACAAACACCCCAAAGTCCTGTTTGTTTGCTCTGAAAATAATCAGCCCACGGCCTGTTTTTAGAGCCGCGTGGCGTAATCTCTCCGCAGCGATGACATCTCTGTCCGCTGTAGTTTTTGAGAAGCGAGAGGAGTTTTGGAAGATTCCCATTTTTTTCATATGCGTTCAGTGGTAGCTGGTCTGTTCTAAAGCGCAAACAGGAGTAACGATCAGGAACTGAATTTCTGTGTGAATGTAGATGCCGTAAAGGTGAACTTAAACACACGCAGGGTCACACATCAAAGGCAGCCTGTCCATCATATTTGAAGAAAAGACGTTTCTTGGCGCTCGCAAGCCCTCCTCTCCTGCTACGTGTCCATATCTTTATCCAACTTCAAATCAATTTCAGTCACAAACTGTCGTTTCTTTTGTCCGGATTGCGCTGTTTCTCCACCCGTCAACGCTGAGTAATTCAGCACAGATCGGCCTGCCGCACGAACCACCTCACAGCTGTGCGTTTGGCATGAAAACATCCAACCTTTCAGCCAGCTTTCAATTTCCTCCACATTTTCCCTGCGCTTGACTTAACCATTGTCTCTCTGACTGCAGCCACTGGCCTTGAGGACATTTCATTTAGCCGAGGTTTGTTTCTGCGTGCTTGTCAGTCAGCCAGGTTTCTCTGCTTTCCTCTCCGTGCGGTCCCGTTCGTCTCGGCTATGCAATGTCACCAAGAAAGAAACTTTCTGTGATTTATCGCCCCCCCCCCCCCCCCATTGTTCCCCTCATCTTCAAAGCATCCGCGCTAAACAAATGATGCAGCATGTTTCGGCACAAACCGCAAATAATGGCCTCGTGACCCAGGCAGTGCTTTAGGTAGAGGCAGAAAGAGATCATTAGTCTGCAAGTGATTAAAATGAGCTTTGTTTGATGCAACGAGATCGACTGTTACCCCATGAGTCACAATAAAAGGTCAAAACCAAGGTAACAAACATCTCTCTGACGAAAGATTCGTGCTAAAGCTGAACGCATACGTGAGACACCTAAGGGTGTCCATGGGTCGTCATAATCGTTCTACCTGCACTCCCTCCCCCCGTCCTTGTTAACTTCAGTGAAGGAGGTGGTCATCCACTGAAGCTGAGAAAACAACAGAAAGCTCAGGCCTGGTCAGGCGGCCAGGTCAAGGACCTTAAGAGCCACAAGAGGCCCGCCACCCTCTGGGTCATTAATAATTAATGAAACCTGAGGCTGGGACAGGAGGCCATGACTAAACACAAAAAGAGCTGGGGCAGCGAGAGAGCAGGGCTGGGCAGTGAGAGGACAGAGGGAGGGAGGGGGGGCTCACCGGTAGAGCAAAAGGCCCTGAATCCAGCTCCGGCTACAGTCTGTGCTTTCACTGTATGCTCCAAAGGCTCCAGACACAACAATCTGCACAGCCGAGCGACGCTAGAAAACCAAAGAGGGGAGCTGGAGGGACAGATTGTGGTCAGAACTGTGCGAGGAGATGGAAGTAGAGAAAGAGGAGGGTGGGGAAGGGGAGAAAAAAAGAAAGAAAGCGGGGTTGCCCAGTCGGAGGGAGAAAAAAGCAACCCGTGGAATGAAAAACAGCGTGCATGTCTCCTTGCTGTTTCCCATGAAATCCTGCCGTCCTCGAACCTCTACCCGACAAAGCGTGCACTCGCCCTGGAGGTGCTATCACGCCGAGACCTCCATTACGAGCCCAGTCTGATGAAAGAGTGGCTAAGGGGGGCTTAGGAGGTTTGGCTCTTAACCCTCCCCCATCGGGGCCAGATATGAAAGGAGATACTTCAACATGATATTATATAATGGGCGTTTTTTTTTTTTGTTTTTTTTTAGAGAGCAATCTGTTTGGATAAAGTGATCCGGTCTAAAGATTCCCAGAAAGTATGATTAACAGTTCATCATCTAAAATCTGCGGCAGTCAGCGGTCTGTATTGCTTGTTACACAATTTTGTTCCGATGCAGTCCGACTTCTTTAAAGTGGTTGTCCCTCAGCGTTAAACATGACCATGCTGACATTTCTTGGCTGCGCTTTATGCCATATCAATATCATGCCTGTAACCGCAATGAGTAGCACTCTCTCCACTGTTAGTCCCTCTATTTATTTTGTTATTCTTGGAGCACACTGTGAGTTTTTTTTTTTTTTTTTTTTTTCTTGTCCAACTGATGCCTTCGTGTTTCTCTGCAGACTTCCTCAGACGACTGCGACCCGCACGAGGGAATCCATGAAGGCAAAGAGGGCAAGTACCACCTGCAGGTGACCCAGTTTGTCCAAAGGTTGGAGTTCTGGCACAAAGAGTTGACCAACACCTTGGTAACCTCTATCACCGTGGTGCCCGTCCATGGCCGCGCCGTAGCGTACCTTGGCACCGCCGACGGACGGCACATCCAGGTAAATCATTCCTTTATTTACACTGAATCTCTTTAAAAGACTGACAAGAACCTCATTTGCATGGAAAATATTAGCAGTTAGGCATAAACAGAGGCCCCTGTGGCTTCAGTGGCTGGTGTGGTTTCCCTCGCTCATTGTTCATGCAAATTCAGCAGGATGTTGGTCCATGAGGAGTGAAAGCGCTCTGCTGGAGACGCAACACGCCGTCAGCTGCAGGTGCCTCTGCTGCCGGCAGGTCGGGGGTGGGGGGGGAACTACGAGCGCAGCAGCAGGACCCTTTTTCTGTTTGCACAATTTGCTTACCTTTGACCTTTGCTTAGTGAGCCTCCAAAAAAAGGCCATGTTCCAGCCTGCCATCTGAGCAAACACGGGCCAGTTTTTGCCGATCATTGTGCAAACCGACAGTTGATTCCCTCTTTGCTGATCGCTGGTTAGCTGCCTTCAGCATCTCATACATGACTTTTCAGAAATGGCTTATAGGGGATTTTTAGTCCAGTGAGAACTTGAGTTAGGGTGTGCCAGTGACTAGAGGGTACTAGTATTCACCTCCTGGTTATATTATGTATCCTGTTTAAGAAGAGTTTGAGAGAATACATGGCTGCCTCTGCTCAAAGGAGGGGGCTTCATTGTGTGAGTTTAAATTATGTGGAGCAATGATCGAAGTTCCCTTTGAGCTATTTGTCTTGGATATGCATGTAAATCCATCATAAAGACTAAAATAGAATCAGAAAAAAATAAATAAAAAATAACATACGCACTTGAAAAGGTCCGAAGTAGAGGCCACCCCATAACCTTCTTCTGTGAGGTTAAAGTCTCTATATACACTTAACCACTTATTAGCAGTTGCTCACTAAGTAAGCACTCATTTTGTAATTTGCATGTCAAAGGTTTCTTGGACAATACACACGAGTCAAATATGATCATTTAAATACTTTTCAAACAATGCTTGTATGTCCTTTGAGATGTCTGAAAAATAAAAACTTCCCCTTTAAAGAAAAAACGCTCCCCAGTTTTACGTCTAGACACGCAAATCAACGCAATCAGTGTCAAGAAAATGTTCGCATGAATTCTCCAGGGTTAGACCTAATGTCTTTGCTTTCTCTGCCAGTGCACCTGCAGCTCTAATGTGGATTTGGCCTCTTTGAGCTCTATTAATTGCATTATTTTGTTTTGAGGAGTCATTTAACTGCTGATCGTCAGGGTCAAACATAACCTTTTGGCGCTCAACTTAATCAACTCAGTATAACCAGCCTGTGACTCACCGTAGACACTTTCCACACTTTTTTTTTCATGCGGTGTTTTAAGTCTTCTTTGGCTCATCCGCACATGCGTGCAACGGTCACAGCCGCACAAGCGAAGTGCCTCGAGTGTCGTACTTGCGCATCAGTGTCGCGCTGGACCAGAAACTAGGACGAGCGGAGCGGTATGAAACACGTAAAGTAACGCTGAATTACCTCACGTGTTTTTGAAACACAAGAATGAAAAGACAGGCATGGAAAAAAAAATAAAGGCAAGAGAGACGTGGAAAAAAGAAAAGGGTCGACAGCTGCACGGAAAGGGAGGGAGGGAGGGAGGGTAGAGACGTTGGTAGTGGGGTGCGAGGGGGCTTACAAGCCGAACAGCACGTTAATGGTGAACGGCGGGCTTCGCTGACACGTTCCCTCGCACGGCATTTTCTACTCGCTGAGCATCCCATGCAGCTGTTGCTCTGTGTTTTTTCTACCACTAACCCCCCTCCTGCTCCTCCTCCTCCTCCCATGCCCTCCTTCAGTTTTTTTTGTTTTGTTTTTTTGTGGTTGGCTCCATTGGCTGAAGTTCATTGTTTTAGACGGTGGGTTTTAGAGTGTCTGAAGAGGAGAGCAGCTGTCCAGCAGTGCAAGACTTTCCATTTTATCAATGTGTTCTGCCCATCACGGAGACAGAGAGGGAGGGGAGACAGAGACAGAGTGAACTGGACACTTCTTAACCCGTATTAGCTATCAGATTAGTAAATGTCATAGAGAGGGAGAGTGAGACCAGTTCCAAGAAGCAGAAAGCAAGAAAACCAAGAATAAGAGGAATCGTTACAACGGACGATGACAAGGTAGTCGAGAACCTGGAGAGGAAAATGTGTACAAGAGACAAAACCATCACTAGTGATAACTCTGGGCTTACCGAGACAGAAGCCTCGGCCAGATTCTTGGCTTCAGACTCTGGTTCAGAAATCTACACAATCGATGAATCCATCTGTTGACCCAAGTGCAATTACATTATTGATCTGTACAATCCATGTATGTATTTGCGTAAATAATTACCTTTTAAGCTTTCAAGTGTTTCATAAACGTCTGTCACATTGATTTCCCAATGTGTGTCCTGATGATGCGGGACGAAAACCACCAAAACTGTAAAATCAATGAGCTCCATTTCTCTGTAATACTTGTATTTACTCCTCTTGGTTTGCTCAGTGTGAACAGGGCAGGTCCCTGTTAGAACTCCAATTCAACAATGTGTAATTTCAATCCCAAGTTGTACCTCGCTCAAAGATATCCGGGTGTGACTGCAGGGTCACATTCATCTTTCCCAGCCCCGATTGCCCAAGGCTCGCACTTGAACTGACGACCCCCCGGCCACCTGCCCTCTCCCAAAGCCGTGCCACAAAAAGACTCTGTGAGAGTGATGGTCTTCTTTGCTTCGGCAGTTCATTTCATTGTTTGAACGATAAAAAGGACTTGTCAACTTTTCATGTATTTCACTTTCCTGCTCGCTCCCAGTGGAGGGAACAAGAGGGAACATGGAGTCGAGGCAGTGAAAGAAAAAGCCTTGTACCCCCCCCCCCCCCCCCCCAACGGACTCCATTCTGGCTCAGGAAGTGTTTCCCTCGGCTTCACTCGGGCCACTGTGGGAATAACACAGTGGCCGTGTTTATAGGCCAAACTTCCCCCCGCCTGCTTAATACAATAAGCTGTAATTTACACCGCTATTACCTCCAGAGAGATGCCTGTTGTATGGCTTCGTCCCCAGCGGAAAGCCACCCATTATGCTCGTCGTTACAAAGCGAACGTTGATCATGAGGCTCAAACAGAGGGAGGAATGACGCTGGAAAACAAGGAGTTTGTGAGGGTGAGGCGAGGTCGAAGCAGCGCATCAGCCGACTAACTAAATCACATTTAAAATGTACAAGGCAGACTTATTTACTGGACGCTCTGACGCTCTCACTTACATTAATCACCCAAGAAGTGCAATGTACAAGTTTTGTTTGGTGGTAGATCACACACGCATGCCATAACTCCCATCTCCGCAGTGGCTCATCCGTGTGTGTTACGGCCAGGTGTGTGCCTGCTGCATGTGTGCTTTGTTTTGGGTGGATCGGTCAGATTGTAACTCTATCTTGACGTGGCAGAACGATTGTGCGTGTTCACGGATTGTATCTTTTTGTGTGTGTTGGTACGTGTGTGTTCACGTGTGTGTGTGTGTGTGTGTGTGTGTGTGTGTGTGTGTGTGTGTGTGTGTGTGCGTGTGTATGTGTGTGTTTTATAGGTTGAATGGTATAATTTAGAGGGTTTCATGTAACTGGAGCAACCACACTCCCCATTAGAGACCCTGTTCAGTTCTGTTTGCTCGTAGGCCTGTAATTGCAGCGTAACCACAAATGATAAATGCTGTTCCAGGTGTGTCTGTGTGTGTGTGTGTGTGTGTGTGTGTGTGTGTGTGTGTGTGTGTGTGTGTTTCTGTTTGAATATGTGTGTATATGACTTGTGTATTTATAACATATGACGTGTGTGTTATTGAAAGTGTTTTTGTGTGAGTCCTGCATGCGCGTGATAGTCTGCAGAGATAATCAGAGTGTGTGTGAGTGAGAGTGTGTATGTGTGCCGACTTGTGTGTCTGAAACGCCTCCCGACACGTGGGAGTACACCTTGCCACATCCTCTTCTTCTGCGCCCCGAAACCAGGCTGCGTCTCTCTCACCCCCCCCCCCCAACTACATTAGAAGATAACAGCTAAAGATATTTAGTACAGAGAGACAGACAACATCGCATTTTATTTGTGTCTTAAAACAGCGGTATAGCTCCATGAAGTGATTTGTAACATAGTTTAGTACAAAGACTGGCAGCAGCTGCTGAGCTAGCCTCTGCCAAAACACAAAATAAGTTCCTTCCAGCAACCCCGAAATGGTTTTATCTGCATGATGCATCTTGTTAGCTAGAAAGGTAGTCACAAGCACATCCAACAGCCGGATGAGTTTTTTTTTTAGCAGAGCTGGAAAAGTTTTGTGAAACAGCCAACTCCATCGTGAAAACTTCACATATCCAGCTGTTGTTTGTCATGAGATGAGTGCTTCCTGATATGGTTGCTTCTCACCAACCCGAGACCTTTTGACGGTGCTGCCATTTTGAGTTGCCAAACATGGCAAGAGCCCTGATGTCGGATACGCAGGCTGACTTTAATGGTGTTGGTTTCAGTGTTTTTTCCTGCTATGACAGTCTTACTTCAGTTCAACTCTCTTTTGAGCCAAAATCCAGTGGAGCTCATAACTCAGGAAAAAATGACATAATCTGGATTATTTGTCTTCACCGCTGTGTTGGCACGAACCCGAAAAACATTGATGTCTTCTTTTTACTTTTTCATCTTGAAGGCTTGTTTTGTCCTCCGGTGACAGTGCGGATCTATTGTTGTCTACTCCAGACTGTGTGTAATGTTTCCCTCCTGTTTAATTCACGGTGTGTATCAGTGTACAACATTATGAAGCGTTCCAGACACACACAGCAACAATGAAAAACTGATTCTGCACTGTCTATCTTCAGTTAGAGGGTCGGATCACAGCGTTACATACGTGTTTGCTCCAAGGCACAAGTATTCCATTTCATAACATTGTTATGACATAATGAGTTTAGCACCTTCAAATTGTTACAGACCTGGGATTTGTGATGGTGCGCTCTGTAGGGGGGGCGCCAATCGTACCAAAAGTCCAATATCTACACAATGTTGCTTTAAAAGAGATTGCAATAATATGTCCCGCTGTCTTTTTAGGTGCTGTTCTCCAGGTTCGTCTCTCCGCATGTAAACATCCACCTGGACTCTAGACCCGTCTCCACCAGTGTAGCACTGCTGGACGGTGACCCCTCAGAAGGAGCTCTGCTCATGGCCACAGGAAACAAGGTGGGCTTGGGACTGTAAATACGTGACTCTAGCCCTTCCTAGGCAAAGTTAGATGAGGTTAGAGAAGAAGTTGAGCTATTCGTCAGATTAAGTTTGATAGAAAAACTGTCCTGTGTTCATCTCTGAAGCATGATATGAACAAAATCCTGACAAACCATATAAACAGCAACAGATTAAAGAAAATAATGTTCCTAGAGGCTTACTGCCAACGTACTGCCTTTCTGTCCTGCTTCTAGATCACTAAGGTCCCTCTGATTGGCCCCGGCTGTGGTCAGCTGACCACCTGTACTTCCTGTTTGCTGTTGTCACGGGTGACAGAATGTGGCTGGTGTGATGGACGCTGCACCAGAGCGAGCCAATGTGCCTCCCCTTCCATCTGGACCCAGGACTACTGCACACCTGTCATCACTAAGGTAACCGCAGCAACTGGTCACCGTTGCTTCTTGCTGCCATAGTTTGCTGCGACACCCATCATGCGATCGCATCAAGCTGGATTCAGACTTTGTTCCAACCCTCTCTCACTCCTCTCTTCCCAGAAACATCTCATATAACCTGTCCGTTGAGCCTGCGACCTGTATGTTTGCACTGTGTTTGTCTCTACAGTGTGAAGGTCACGGTCCTTCCTGAAACTGTCGCCCCTTTACAACAGCAGCATCCTATTAAACACAGCTCCGACATTGTGAGACTGAGCTCCATGTGGGTGGTATGCATTCTTTCTGACTTTAATGCAGCACCCCATGCTGTTAGATTGTCTCTAAATAAAAAAAAAACACAGCAGGCTAGCTCCACTGTCCTGGATGCAACAAAATGGATTAATAGTAGCAGAACCTGTAAAAACACCTCTTCCTCTGGGACTGTTTTAACAGGCAGTATATTTAGAAGAGCGGTGAAAGGTTGCATGGATGTGCCTTTGTTTACTTTTCTTGAATCTGAAATCAGGATACTCCTCTTGATTTAAGTATATATTTAAAAAATAAGATGGCTATGAGAATCAAGGTTCTTACTTTTTAAGTCTCAGAACGTATGGTTTATGAAAAAAAATGAAGCGAGCGCTGTAGGTTCAAAGGCCTTCCAGCGACAGATGATGGAAGGAGTTAGAAGCTATGGGAAAAGTCTTAATGTTTAACCTGCCAGTAAAGACGAGCCAACAAACACACCTGGAGCAACAGCAGGCAGGTGGAGCCGCAACAACATCCTCTTCGAAAAACAGGAGAAATTAACTTTGAGAATCATCAATTCTGCTCCACTGGTGCTGAAATAGAAACCAGAAAGTGAGTGAGTTTTAAAGGAGGGGGACCTTAACGAGACAGGACACTCAACAGGATGAGGAAAACTGATGTTTTTTGAGCATTTGCGATTGTAAACCTTTTCTAGGAGTAGCCCAAAATAAAATTCTGAACCTGAAGATGTGCACAATATGTCTCCTTTAAGGTTAAGTTATACACAGTAAATGAAGCTTAGCGCAAATTCATGCAGGACACAGAAGTCATACGCCCCAGCTGTAGTCAGCTGACAGCCAGCTGATCAGATCAGCATCAGTCTCTGACCAACCGCAGCCGCTCTCCCAAATTAGGCGGTCCATTTAAACCCAGCCGTCATTCACTGATCTCTCCTTCAACACTGCTGCATGCACATCACTGATGCCGGCAAGCTTGCCACCACCACCCCAGCCTCCACCTGCTTAGTCTGAGCCTAAAATGGCTAATTTATCTAGTTGCTTCGACTCCACTCCTGCATGCAGGTGTGCATCGCTCTCCCCGGATTGACTTAGCATGCTACTTGTCAAATCCGGGGGAGCTTTTGGAGCGGAGCCTTCGGCGCCAAGCCTAACTGTATATCATTTGTTGCAATAAATGATTTAATCAATGACCAGAGCGTTCCTGAATGAACAAGTTTAAGGGACATATTGTAAGATGTGGCAGTCATTTTATTTTAAAATAATAAAAAATGAACTAACATGCGCAGAAGCTGAAGAAACAACAGTGATGACGTCAAGTCAAAGACATCTGTGTACTGTAGTTGTGATGATGGTCATGGTCTAAACCATGGCGCTGATTCGGAAAAGGTTACACATACAGTATGAAAGTAGAAGGAGCAGGTGACCGCTGATGCTTTATTTTATTATCCTGCTCTCAGACTGGATAAACGCTTACGCTGTATATTTTCCTTTAGATTTCTCCAACCTCTGGACCCATACGAGGCTCTACAGTAGTGACGCTTTGCGGGCACAACTTTGGCTTCGACAAGACGGAGAGCTTCAAGACCTCTGTTGTGGTGGAGGTGGCGGGAGCTCCCTGCAAACTGGCCCGACAGGACATCGACAGGTATGTGTGGGTGTGTTTGTTTGTTCCAGGGAGCACACACGGCATCTACGTCTTGCTCCCATGCCCGTGTGTGCTTTGTGGAACGTTGTTGATGCACCAGCTATCGCATGTCAGCGTGCGCGTCGGACTGCTGTTCTCGCATTTTGCAGCGAGCGCCGTTCCTGGACGGTATCTGAAAAGCCACCTTTGAGTGGGGAGAGAGAGACAGAGTGCGTGTTAAGTGGTGGGTGTTTACAAGATAAAGGCGCCCGTACACTGGCGTCCTATAGGGGCAGAGCGAGTTTAATGGAGTTTATTGTGTTGAAGAAAGAATGTTAAGAAGCCCCCCCTCCCTCCACCCCAGCCCCCCCTCTCTCTCAGCCCGCCACATTCAACACATGACTCCTCTAACTGAAAAATTGCTGGGAAAAATCGCTGCTTCCAGACTTTCCACTCGCCCCAAATCCACTTGGGACCTTGTCCCATTCAGAACTCCCTCTCGCTACAAACAACCTCATTACGAACTGGGAAAAAACATACAAAAAAAACACTGCTTTCCAATTCCCAGATGAAGATGGCCTCTTTGTGTGTTACTGCAGGGCAGTAGATGATCATTGAATTAAGATAAACGCTGGGTGGCTCATGGTATAATGCCTGGTCTGTGTGTATGTTTGGGGGGGTTGTGTTTAGGTGGACTGAGATCCAGTGTTCCCCGGTGTTCAGCGGGAACTTCACCCCATCGCATCACACAGTGAAGGTCACCAGCGGCAACAAGGTAGCCACGATGGAGGGCTTCACCTTTGTGGTAAGAACGGCACCCTCTTTCTTCGTTTTCGATTGCACTTTTTTGATTGTCCAACGTGATGTAAACAAAAGAAAACGAGCATAACGCGAAAGACGGCCTTCTGCGTTTAGGACCCTGTCATTCACGAAATCTTCCCCACGTTCGGGCCAAAGTCCGGTAACACCATGCTGACCATCAGAGGAGCCTTCCTGGACACTGGGAACAAGCAAGAGGTGACCATAGGGAAGTCAGCCTGTAAGATCCAGAGGTCAGTTCAGTCACATTTATATCCCTTCTCTTCTTTCTTTTTTGTTTCTTTTTCGTTTTCTCGTCATGTTTTCCTCACCCGATGCACATCAGGGAAAGCTTTTCATAAGTTTGTATGTCAACTAAGCCTTTTTCTCTCTCTCTTGAAATGGAATCCGGCCCTTATCTGCCAATATTAACTGAGGGATTGGTTAATGGTGCCATTATTCTCCATCTTTTCCTCATTCTGTCTTGTTTCCCGCTCCGAGAATCAGAACAAACTTAAATAGAAATGCATGAATAGGGGCCTGAACAATGGCTACCACTGTACATACTAACTCAACAGTATGTCCTGTGTGTTTACTCACCCCCCTCACCCCCTCTGCCCATCAGCTTGACGGCGAGCATGCTGACCTGTAAGACGCCTCCGAACATGTTTCCCTCCAAGCAGTCCGTGAAGCTGACGGTGGATTCGGTGGAGCGCGTCGCCCCTCAGATGTTCACCTACAACCAAGACCCCATCATCAACAGCATCCAGCCCTCGCGCTCCTTTGTCAGGTCAGAGTTATATTCACTCTGGACGGGGTTTACAGCCTACTTATAGATTTATTCACCACATCTGTACGGTGGCCAGCGCTGCTTTCCAGAAATGGTTTGGATATCACCCTTTGTCAACGTCAGCTCGACTAACATCCTTCAAACTTGATCTCTTTAGTGTTTCTTCGCCCAGACGGAGGAACACGGGAGAGGAACGCGAGGGCGAGTTTGACTGAGAATATCTGCGAATGAGCAGAGACAGATTAATGCTTCACTTTTACAGCGGGAGGAAATGAGTAGGAGGTGACGAGTGGCTAAACTGCTAACGCTAACAGCAGGTCCCTCCCGGTGGGGATCTACTGTGTCTACTCTGTCTGACGCTGACGCTCACATCCGTTCTCATCCCCCTCACTGTAGCGGAGGCTGCACGGTGGCTGCTCATGGATTCTTCCTCCAGTCCGGCCTCCAGCCCCAGATGGTCCTAACCACCGGCCAGGATGAGGAGGTGTTTCATGTGGTGAGTACAACGAGGGTTTCATATCCAAAATGACGGCAGTCTGAGTTAAGTTTAAGCTTTGGCTTCGCAATAACACTGCCCATCAACGGACTAGATCCTGCCTGAGAAAAAATTCTCTTAAGGAACATATTAAGGTAGTTTCCAAACATTACATTTTATATTGCATCTTATTTATTAACGTGCTTTTATCCAACAAGATTTACAATAAGTGGATTTTGACAGCAACAACTTCTTGCAGGCTACTGATGTGGTACTTCCAACTCTTTTAGAAGCATATACAGTAATATTGTATCAATATTAGCACCTGTACAGCACTTGGGATGGGTATTTATTTTTCTGTTAAAGAGAGTTTGCTGTATTGTTATACCTGGCCATTATTTTGCATAAATGAATTATAGGTTCCGAACATTGTAGAAGTGGTCCAGTAGATTGCCTGAGCCCGCAGCTGCAATGAGCGCAACAGCTACCGTCTTATTTTATGCCAAATCCACCAAGCTCCATTTTCAACAACATTAATTTTGTGCACATAAAAAACACTTCCATCCATCTGAGCTCATCGTGGTTCATCTCTCCACTCAAAAATCAACAACTCGGGTCTTGGTTGAAGTGAACCCCTCGATTCATTGCGTTAGTCACGAAAATATTGGGAGAAGAGCAAGAGGGAGGGCGGATATCAGCGATGCAGCGAGGTAAGAACAGGGTGTAGAGCCAAACATTTCCACATATAACTGGATGATATGCGCTAAAGGATTTTTTTCTGATTTAGTTCCCTCGTTTGGAGAAGGCAAAATGTAATAATTCTTTTTCAAAAACCTCCCTCTCACATATATGGTTTTGTCATTATACATACTAACACCCCCCCCCCCCCCAAAAAAAAAAAACATCGAGAAGAAAAAGGAGTTTCTTGACAATGGAAAAGAGCTAAAGTGTCAGACAAACATGAGAAGAAAGGAAATGGAAAATCCACAGTCCGATGTGTAGGATTCAGCTGTCACCTCTGACTCTCGCACGGTAGCTGAGCGAGGACTCTAGGATGCTCTGGCTCTCCTCGCCTCCGTCAGACTTTATTCTACTTACTGCGGGAAAGTAATACACACACTTGCGCGCACACACACACACACACACACACAAATGCTTGTAGCACTTCATGGTTCCATTAGACTGGCTGGCCTTTACAGCGACGGCCCGGAGGTGTTTTGAATTATCCGACCCTGACACTCGGCAGGCTTTCACCACGCCGTCTGCAAGCCCTTAAAATGTCTCAAATTGATGTAGCTTCATTAAAAAACCCTTAAAACGGTGCTAAATGTGTAGAACATGTCATTCATGGCTCTGTGCAGCTTCTCAGTCATCCCGGGCATGAGTTAAGGGCAACAGGCCTTGTTACTCCAAGTCACGAAGACATTTGGCAGTTTCATCAGGTACACTGACAGATCCGAGTCATTAGGAGCCTTTAGCTGCTCTGTTACATAACCTGAGCATGAGGATCATAGGTGAAAAGAAGAAGGGCTGCAAAATAATATCTCTTTCCTGAGAAATTTGCTTGTTCTCACCAGTCACTCATTGCAAAAAAAACATATCAAATAATTTGTTGTTGAGATTTCTTTTAGAATTAAGCAAACAGGATCTGCCAGGTGATGTTTACATCAGGGACGCATATAAACTTTCCCTTGAGGGGCTGAAAATGAAATTTAATGGTTGGCCAAGGCCCAAAATCAAACACCTATTGTATAGTATTGAATGTAAAATGCAATATGGTCCCAAGCTCCCAGGTTGCCTTAATTGACTTACTTCCTGTGTGTCACTCTGTGCCTGGTGCTCAGATTATGAAAATGAATTCATATTTAGGGACGCTACATTTTTTTAAACGTGACTTAATCTAAAAAAAACTGAACCGCATAAGCAACTATATTATAATTTTTTGACTTTTTACTGATTTCTTTTTTTTCTGGAAACATCTGGTGAGCCAAACTGAACTTTGGGCAGCCCTGTTTTAAAGTATTTCAAGTTGTATTTTTTTTATTCTAAAGAAAACTCTCATGTTTCAAGATACTGAAGATATTCACTTCAAGAAAGAAATGGTCGCACATGCCAATTTCTATTCAATTCAGGTTTGAATATCTTTAATGTGCTGACAGATTTCTTAACTTGCAAGAAAAATAGTTCTTTTATGACTCAGTGCTAGCCGGAGATGACCTGAGTTTTGCCGCGCTTCTCTCTGTCTCTGTTTTTTGGATCATCTTTAAAAGCCCAACATGAAATTCCATGAGAAGACCTCCACGTTCATGGCGCAGACGCAACATTCAGCAAAGAAAAACAATATTCCTTTTGTCCAGTGTGGCGCAGAATGACGTTTTTCGTGCTGCAGCCAGAAAAGAGCCGGCGCTGTCTGAAGAAATAATACGGACAGCAGAAACTTCCCACCTCCGTGTGAACTTTCTGACCTTCTGATCCACTCTTGTAGTGCGCTCGGACAACAGACCCACAGCTCGGGTTTCATTGTAGTTGTTGCTGAATTTACACCACATCCTTTGAAAGAAAAGAGAGAAACAGGGTGACCTTTTATTGTTTGAACTGCACAAAATTCTCCAATTCTTGTGAACTGAATGATTATTTGGTCTATGACATGTCAGAAATCGGTGTTTCCTTCCAAACTCCATATGAGGCAGTCAGTTTGGACTGCTTCATTTGTTTTGTTCAGAGCTCAAAGACATTCAGTCTGCTGTCATAGAAACCTGAAAATATTCACATTTAAGAGGACAAAATGACTTTATTTCTTACTCAAATCAATTAATCGATAATCAGAATAGTTTGTGATTTTTTTAATAGTCAGTGACAGTTAATAGATTAAATGATCAAATGCTGCAGCTCTGCCTTAACCTCAAGTCATCCCCTAGATTAGCTGGACTGAAACTGACAACATATGGCAAGAGAGTTGCCAGAAACTTGGTAAAATACCAGATTTTTACAATTTCCGAGGAGTTTATACAACATGTATCTTATTTGATGTTGCGAGTCGCTTTTATGAGAACATATTCTTCCTGAGCGAAGGAGACGTATTTCCTCGTGAGTCATAACAAACAGCCCCCTGTTTCAAAGGTGTGTTGTTCTCCGAGTGTGTGTGATATTTGCCTTTGGGAGGCGGCTTGAGGACAAGCAGCGCTTTGTAATGATGTTATCTGTCATTCTGTGGCACACGCTTCTGCAGGTTCAGTCAGGAGGTTGTTATGCGCTTCGTAAACACACACACACACGCACCGATAGGAACGCACACGGAATAAGACCTCCGTCTCGAAACTTTAGTGACTCACTGTCCTTTTATATCCCATCTACGTTTCTTCCTCTGTTTGTCTCCCTCCCTTTTTCTCACACACACTCTCCCTGCAGTGTCTCGTCTTTCAGTTTCCCTTTCCCTGGTCGTTGACCTGTGTTCGGGTCAGAGGCTGATGGCTCTCTGGGGAGCTCAGGCTTCGTTGCGCCCAAGCAGTGCAGACAGACGCTGCTCGAAGGCGCTGATCCAATCTCTGATTCACCTGATGAGAATCTGAAACTTACATCCAACTCCTACCAATTTTTATTTCATCAACAAACTTTGTGTTTATCACGAGTATTCCATCCATCCGGCCCAGTTTCCATCACACACATCTTAAGTAAATGTTCATCCTCTTCATACACAACTTTCAATGCCCCGAGTGTGAAAACAAAGTGTCCTGATCTACAAAAAATGAGACATTATTTCATCAGTTTACATATTTCTTAAAACCAGGACCAGCTGATTATAACACAAAATTAAAATGTGAGATTGTGTTTGTCTGCTGTCAGTTTAACTCGTGATTGGGTCTTTTTCACCTGAAGTGCCGTTGCCATGGTCACCTGCTGTTTAATTAGCTTTGCTCACTGACTTAGAAAAACTAGCTAACAGAACGGAACTGTGTTTTCAGTTGACACCTGCCAACCAGTCAACATTCTGTGGCCAAGGTATCGTCTTGTTTAACAGCTGGAATAGGATGTATAGCTCTGGCTCTGAAGAAAATACAAGGATCAGAAATTCTACAGCCGAATAATAAACGACTAATGAGGTTAAAAGGTTTAAAATGTGCTAGAAAAGTTTCTAACTTGGTATGAAACAGTCTCAACCTAATAACTCCAAGTAAGCCATCAGCGAGAAGACTGGCTGCTACAATATAGTGATTTTAGTTATTCTAAATGCTTGTCACCGGGTCAGATGACAACTTCTTCTCTCTGAGTTTCTCAACAAATTTACTTGCAACAAGCGACTGTATCTGTTGACTGTAGGCCAACCTAGATGTAAAAATGACACTGAAACTGAAAGTTTGTTTTACCGTCAACAAATTACACAGTATTGATCTATCACATCTTAAAATAGATAGATTGCCTCATTGGCCACGGATCCTGCGAAGAGTTGTGCCTATTGAAATGCCCGTGCAACCAGATCGGGATATTACCAGATGTGGTACCGCATACCGCTTTTGTCCACAGGGGCCACCAGAAACAACACAAAAGTTCACTTCGAGTCTAAAACACATGTGGTGACTGTCTTTTATTTTGAAAACCTTTAAAAGCCCTTTCTGTTTAGATTTGAAGAATAGTTATGGGATGACTGAAAGACAGTGTATTGCAGCAAATCTTTCGCCTGATGGTTTATTGTTCATTTTAAACTGGAATAACAGACCGGAGAGGATTGATTAAAAACAAATTTCTAGCTTCCTAGAGAGAGAGAAAGCGAGCAGCCTGTATAAAATAAGGCTATCATTACTAATGATTTAGGATGGGATCATGCCCCGGTGGGCCCCAGCTGTCGCCTGTTAAATTCCTTCCAGTAAATGGGATGAGTTAAGGCTCAGCCTGGGAAGGGACAGTATAAGCGTCTTATTGTCTTAACCCCTCAAAATAAAGGCGAACGGACATCCCAGAGGTTTCCATCGCCAGTGGAACGGCACTGTGGGTAACGTGAGCCGGCCTGTCATGCCTCCAGATCCGCGTCCATAAACTTAAACGGCGGCCGTGTGATCGGTTCTGTCTCCAAAAAAGAAGCCGCAGCAGCCGAATGATGTTCATTGCAGTCGGGTGGAATTGGTTTCCCAGTCGAACAAGAACCTAAGAGATCTTCACACCAAAGCAGGTCGGAGAGAGGAAGCAAACCAAGACTTGCTTACAGGCAACAGCAGAGGTTTCAGGGGGGCTCTCAGCTGGAGCCGGAGCATGAAAAAGGAAAAAAAAAAAAAAAAGGGTCCACTGTTGACTTGATATCTGTTTCTCAGATCTCCAGTAAAGCCTGGTCTCAGCCAACCTCAGCTTTCCCACAGCATGAAAGAGATTTTTTTTTTAACGATCCGTCGTGAAAAGCTGGCATGGCCACAAAGCCAAAGGGGGCTGCACATACACAAAAAAACAGCAAAAAAAAACCAAAGTGATCCGTGAACTTACACGGATCGCTCGCACAGCTCAGGGAGTAAAGTTATTCATGCCAGCATTGCTTGCTTTGCCAGGCTGCGCCATCTCAGATAGTTAGTGGTCTAAACAGGAGGCCTCACCGTGGCCAGACACCTGTCGCCTGCTCTCACAAACTGGCTTGTTTCGTGTCCGACTCCTCTTCCTATCTCGTCCCAGCGGAGCTAAATCCCTCCAGCTGACACCTGAATGCCTCATGGAGCCTCTTTCCTTTCCCATACCCCCCACAGCTGGAGGGTGTCGGAGAGACGGAAGTGAATGAAAGTGAGTGATTGGAGTTTTGCCCTCTGTCAGCGGTTAAAGGTGCTTCAAAACTCCAACTGCTTCCAGTAGAGCTGCTCGTTGGCAATCAAAAGACTAGACTGTTGTTGTGCAGTGCTGGTGTGAATGGGTGCCAGTTCGTCCTTATCCTACAATCTAGTATCTATTGTGTGTGTGTGTGTGTGTGTGTGTGTGTGCTATTACTACCCAGGTGTCCATGATCGTTTTGTAAATGCAACCAAAATGCAACATAACACTGAAAAGAAAAAGCTAAGCGTTGATCTTTGGTTTCACACATAACTCAAACCACAGTCTCCTGGGTGAAAGACCCGGGTTTGGCACATTCAACAGCACAACCTCATCTCAGCATGGACTCTGTCGCTCTTTATATTTATCATAGTCTCATTGGGACATCATTCCAAAAAGTTGGGTTTTGGTGTGTGGTCACTCAAACTCGAACTGGGAATGCAGCCTTGGAGATTTTGCAGATTTTGAATTAACACCGGGCCAGTCTGTATCTCAGACAGTGTCCACAAATGATTAATGATTGTAGTTTAGTATTGTTCCTTTGCAGAATGGTTAAACACAAAAACAAACAGTGGAGGCATTCAGTTACAAAGAAGAGGAGGATGCAAAACACATTATGTCTAGTTACAAAAACATCTGACGCAGAAGAGGAAAGAGTGAAATTTACACCTTAAAAAAATCAACGTAACAAGCGAAGACACATCTGAACCCGAGACCCTTAAATCCAAAGTATATGATAGCGCAGCGCAGCATGGTAGGAAACGGCAGAAAACTCCACTGGCATAAATCACTCTAGATTTGACAAGCACTTCTGTACGTGGGAGCTCCGTTATGACTTGGCTTTTTCGCAGGCTGTTACACTAATGATCCTTCGGGGACGGCGGAGGTTTTCGGGATCGCTGGTTCTCTCATCACCCCACAGTAAACCTCTCGGCCCCGCTCGCTGCCCAGCTCTCTGACCGATTGTATTTACAGCTGCTCCCAACATACAGCCCCTCACCTCCTCTGCCTTAAATAAGAGGAGACAGCGCCTGAACAATGAAACTGACGGAGGTTTCCACTAATTCACAGGATATTTTTCCTTTCTACTGCCCCTGGGAGGGTGGTGGAGAGGGGGGTTTACCCTACAGTCCCTTCGATTGCTCCTCATTGGTGTGTGGAGGAGGAAGGTTAATTAGATTGCTTTTGTTAGGCGACCTCGCGCTACCTTCACATACATGCATTCTACATGCCTGCATGTGTGCGTGTTTAAAATGTGTTCAAGTGTTTACCGATGCCTGCAACTTTGTGTTCATGTGTCCATCTGGGCTTCTATCGCTCACTGGGGAGTCAGATCGGGAAGTGTATGAGGAAGTTTCAGCAGTACTTGGACAGGGCTGCTGCTACCGCAGTCAGAGCGACTCTCCGGGGAGTCAGGCATCAGTCAACGTGTTGGAAGTCGGATTTCAGCCAGTTCGTTGAGCTTTATTTGGAGCGTAGCAAACTTTACAGGCCTTGCTCCATAATGCAGTAGGTTCCCAACCAGTCAAGCCTCAGTTTCATCTTTTTCATCAAGTCATAATTCACAGTAGCGTCCTTGTCCCCCCTCATTTTACCGTGTCTTTTGCCCTGTTCCCTTCCTGTGTTCCCTTCCATCTTCATTCCCAGTATTTTTTCCAGCCTATCAGCTCCTTCCCTGCTCTCTCGTTTCCGCTGATCATTCCCCTAACCTGGGTTTCTCCATCTTGCTCCACCTGCACTTCATTCCCTCTTTAGTTTAGTTTGTATTTAAGTCCAGTTGTTCATTAGGTCTTTGCCAAGTTGTCTGTTCTGTTTTCCTGATCCTGCTCTTCAGTTTTCATGTTCCTTTGGTTTATTTAGAATAAAAGCTCTGCAGCTGACCTGCCAGCCTACCATCACTTGCACCTTCTTCTGCTCTCAGCTGTTTCATTTCAAATTAGAGAAACGTTAGAGAAACGTTATTTGAATGTTGCTGCTTGTGCATGCCTTGGTGTCGTTGGTTCTTTTGCAAGAGTACGCATGGCTTAAAACTTGAAAAAACTTGGGTCATTAGGGGTCAGAAACTATGCACGCTACACAGAGGTTAAGTTTTCACCCATGTCCATCCACTCGTTGGCAGATTTACACAAAAAACTACTGAACCGATTTTCCACCAAACTTGGCGGAGGATTGGTCTCCACCCAGAGTAGACCCAGTGAACCTTTGGTGCAGATCTGAATCACTTTAACATTGTGAGATTGCAGGCATTTGTCAACATTTTCAATCATTTCTTGATAATGCATCGCAATTGGAGGAGGTCTGCGCTCCACAGAGTGACATTCTAGTTAATCTGTACCATGGCCAGTGTGTTCAAAAGCACCTAAAACACCAAACCCCTCGCCCTCTGCTCTCTCAACGTAAGTGACTCTTTGTAAATGAGTCCATTGAACGACACCCACTCACTGAAGAGCAGTGTGAAGGTGACATTTGTTGTGTTCAAAGGTCACGAAAGGGCACGTTGATCCGAGCGACTTCAGGACACATGTACCTGTGCAGCCCAAAAGACAAACACACGCTATCATGAGGCAACCACGGCAACCAAGTGGAACATCATGTCATCACACTTTTTAACAGCTTTTGTAACACTTGTGTCACGCTGACATTTGCTTTGCCTAATGAGCAAACCACAATTTCTTTAATGATCAAATACATGATCATCTCAGCTTAACCACAGAAATATTGTTGCTAAATACTGAAGTCTAGACATAAACTAAAAACAAGAGGTGTCCGTTGTGATCCAGGAACATTGGGTCATTTTATCACTAATGGCCTCTTAAACTGCTCCTTTTATTGTTGCTTGTCGAAAGTCGTGTGAACAACAGCTCTCCGATTAGCGTACCCATTTATTTTCCACATCTCCGTTACTCTGTCCATTCATTTCTCCTTTCTGGGAACGTTGCCCCCAGATCTGGATCCCAGTAAAACCCTCCTGTGGACGCTGTTTCCTTCCAAGATATCTCCCTACGCAAATTTCTTCTCACTCTCTGTTTGGACGGTTCAGAAAGCTCCCTGTTTACTACGCTGTG
Source organism: Diplodus puntazzo (assembly GCA_963678695.2). Classification (NCBI taxonomy): domain Eukaryota; kingdom Metazoa; phylum Chordata; class Actinopteri; order Spariformes; family Sparidae; genus Diplodus; species Diplodus puntazzo. The sequence continues at coordinate 13,482,491 of OZ023161.1, read as the reverse complement.
TAATAGTGTGAATTTTACTACACTTGCTGCTGTTGAATTTCAAGCCTTTACCGATGCTGTACTTTGTACTTGCGTAGTTATATGTGTCTTTATGAAGCTGTGGCGGAGAACAGGGAAAGATGAGCCATATTCTCGAATCTTTAACAGCAAATGTTGCTTCCTGAATGTCCACATGCTCCAACCTCCAAGTGAGGCCAACTATTACAGTATACAGGGCTCATACAAATGTTGGAAATCCTTGAAAACACTTTCATTTAAATGCAGAGTTTTCAAGGTTTAAAAGTTCTTGGATTTTGGATAAAGCACTTTAAACTCTTACAAATTGTAATTGCCTTATTGTCATGACATGTTGTTGTATAGTGACTCAGCCAGCTTATGCTATATTAGATGTCTTCCTAAAGACATGCAAGACATTTTGTAATGACGCTTTTGTGTTTTTATCATCCTTCTGTCGAATGCCAACACGAAGCATACGTCACTGTAACTTTTAAATGTTGAAATGTTGAAAATGACCTCTGACTTACCAAGTGAAGCAAGCAAATTTAAGTTGTATGAGCTGAAATTTTAACAACTTTTAAAATGACCAGTCAGTTTTTTTAAGCAAGATCCCTTGTTTGGTTGTTTACAGCACAATATCATGTGCAACATATTCTACCACAGATGTTAGCTGCTGCTGAGCTTGAAAGTGACTTTGTCGTACCGATTTAGTAGAATTTGAAGTTGTTAAAATTAATTAGCTTGTAACTTAACTTAAAATTGAATAGTCTAATTTACTTGGTAATTCTGACGTAATCGGTTTCCTGACTCTTTCAAACTAAAGTCCACTTGTTTTAAAACTTAGACCTACAGTGTATATAGTGCATCAGGGGAAATACCTCAAAGGAACAACATGCAGATAAATTCAAAGATATCTGCAGATGAGCCTGCAGATGAAACTGCGGTTATTCAGCCGTCATGATAAACTTCAAAGAGAACATTTCTGTCGGAACATTTAAAAAGGATCAAGGAGCTATTTTGAGTAGACTGAACATCTGGTGTCTGAGTGCACACCAGCCTATATTTGGTTAGTGCTTATCTGACCTCTGACTGGCATACTTTCTTCTGCGCAAGCTAACTTGCGAGTCTGTGGCTCGGTGCCACCTGAAGGATGCATGCCATATTTCCCCTCATAACTGCAGAACTAGCGAACACCTTTGCACACCAACAAATGAGGAAACACAGAACTGAAGTCCACCTTTCGAGGAGGTGTGCCTCTCGATCAGCCGATAGGAGAGATGTTCCAAGAGGAGATCTTTTTTTGTTACCGATACTCTCTCCAGACATGATGAAACTCTGCCACACCTCAATAAAAAGGGGCTTAGGGTGTTTTCCAGTTCTCTATCTCTCACCGGGCGGTCTTAATGAGCACAAAAGCTGGGAGGCTCATGTGGGTTGACTTCAACATGGGATGAAACAGTGTTGTGCCCCTGGGCCACGCGTGTAAACACAGCAGTGGCTGAAGACAAGGCAGTGTCTCATACAGTGTGTTGAGTATAAAAGAAGCTGCCAAACTGAGGATTATTACTCTGTTGTTCTTGATTGTGATGGAGATAAGACCTGGAGAGAACTGAAAGTTGAGAGGCTGAGGTGTTTAATCTCTTTGTGCATGTTTATACAGTGTACGAGGGCCAGATTTTATAACCAGGAGATGCAGACATTTTTCAGCAGCCGCTTTAGAACTGTTTCCATTGTCAATTTTACATCTCAGTGTTGACAAAAACATATTTTCAGTAGAGGGACTTGCCATTGAATGTGCCAGCTGTAAGATACACTGTATGAATACACTTTAAAGGAGACATATAATGCTCATTTTCAGGTTCATAACTTTATTTTGGGTTACGACTAGAATAGGTTTTCATGGTTTTGTGCTCACAAAACGCATCAGTTTTTCTCATACTGTCCAGTGCTGCAATACTGTATTCTCCCTCTGTCTGAAGCACCCTGTTTTAGCTCCTGTCTCTTTAAGGCCCATCCTCCTGAACATCCTGTCTGCTCTGATTGGTCAGCTCACACATGCCTGACCCAGCACTGCTAACAACAACAGAACAACCGTGCTAACAGATTATTGCGTGCAAAATAAGCCGCAAAGCATACGTTATGCAAATGTCTAAGATAGTGCTATAGTGTGATGTCACAAAGTCACAGAATCAAAGGCGGGGCTACTGATGGGTCGTTTTGGGAGCAGTGTTTTCTGTAGGAGAGAGGAGCTTCTGTTGGTGAAGACTTTGACCTTTTTAACTTTCAAAATCTTTTTACATGCAGAAGAACTGATAAAACCCTCAGAAGGAAAGCAAAAATGGAAAAGCTTAATAGGTCTCCAAAGTACCAACATGCAGGAAAGGAACAATTTTCATTCAAGTGGCTAGTTTAGCTGTAAGACCAGGTTAACAAAAGATGTGAATCAGGATCACATGGATGATGGTTTAATTTGGGGGCTGAGTCACTAGTTCACTAGTACAGCAATGAAAATGTTTGTCTTTGTGTCTTTTACAATGATTGTCTTGTCCCAATCTCAATAGAATCTAAATCGGGTATTATGAAAGCTTCTATGAAAGCCGAACCCGGACACTCACCATTAAATTAAAACCCAAATCAGTCACGCATCATTTTACAGTACACTTATAAGACGTAACAATCCGTACTTTGTGTCATAAAACTGAAACTAAAATAAATATGTTCTTTATTAGAAGGTTAAACAGTAGTATCCTAATAAAACCCCATTGACCTAAAATATGCTGTAACTAGAACCTGAATTAGACATTAAATATACTAAACCTGATGCACCATCATATCATTTCAAGATCCTGTCCACTTTTACACAAAGTAAGGCATATTCCATCTTATGTTCCATAAAATAAGCTGGTCGGAAATTAGTTCCACTCGACTTGAAATGTTGTTTGTTCAGAGTCAAAATGCAGTACATGCTCCCACAGGAAGAACTTTTGTGTGCACATACAGTACATGTCATTATTAGTGATACTTCTGTTTTGTTAGCAAGAAAACAGGAAAGATACAATGCATGCCAGTGGTATAAGCAAAAAAAAATAACATTCAGTAGTAGAAAATAGGAGCTCTCTGTAGCTGTGCTCATGTGGCTGTGACCCACCATACGTTACTCCCCAACTTCCGCGAATACATCAAAACGTGTGCCAACATCGTTTCCTAAAAACGGTGCAAACACCTGAGCTTTAATTAGGAAAGTGTTCCTGAACACGCCACAGATCTGAACAATAGTTAACAAGTGTGAAAGTACACAAACGGACAACAACGACTTGGACAGTGTACAGTTTTTCTGACCTACCGCCAACATTTTGTCTCACCGCATAGAGCTGCGTGTACGGAGAGAACCGGACCTCCATCCAGTGCACCACGCCCTCTCTGGCCAAGCTGGGTCTGCAGCCTCCCGTCTTCACCAAGGTGGCGTTCGTCCTGGACGGCTTCTCCACGGATCAGTGGGACCTGATCTACGTGGAGGACCCCCTCTTCCAGGACCCCAAGCTCACCTCTAAGGACAACAAGAGCATCGTCGAGCTCAAGGTAAATGTGCCACAACAGTTGGTTCACACCTGCCAACACTCCTTATTTTCACGGAGGTTTCCCATATTCGTAACCCTTTCTCCCGATGGGTCATTTCTAATGTTAATCTCCTGATTTTATAGTGATACAAATAAATTATGCTCGCTTAAGCCCTCAGTTTGCCACTGAAAATTGATGAAAAAGGTCCAAGAAGAAGACGCAGGCTAACAAAGTTCGCTCCACTTAGTGCAAAACTTGACTTTTTATATTTTGTTTTCAATATTTATGTGGTTTTTTTTTTGCTGTAAGTTAAGAATTTAAGACTAATTGAAAGTCATTTTGCTATCACATTCTTGTATCTATTCTATTAATCTGTGACATTGAGGGCAGGTTGTTTTTATCAATATCCCAGAAAACCTTTTTTTCACACCCTTATACTGTTGTCTTTAAAATAGTGGAGTGACTTGTTTGCTCCCATTGCCTTTTATGCACTGTAATATTTGAAGAAATATCACATAACAGCCAGAGGTTAGAGCTCAGAGGCGTGAGCCAACAGAAAAAAAAAACTGTACCGTTGGTAAAGATTTCTTGTTGAAGAGAACTCTAGCAGGGAAGGCACCTGCAGAAAAACAGGTGCAGAAACTCAAGACACCTGCAGAAACTCCAGCTGAGTCGAGTTCAAGGTTTTCTATTTATGTGCTGTGGCAAATTTCAAACGCTTAGAAGCAGAAACATATCAAAACTGGAACCAGAATACAAGAGACACTAACCCCTGCACCAGTCTGCTAACTCACCAACACACAGTACTGGTGCAGGTCTGCAAAGTTTGATATTTCTGAGATTTGTTTGACTTCTTTATTCAGAGACATTGTTTCCAGGACTTTAATGAATGGGATGTGTTCACAATATGAACCCGGGCTGATGTTCATCCTGCTGTTCGCCGCACTTTGCCTCCCAATCGACACATTCACACGTACAACCCTCAATGGTCCGGGTCGAGTTGGGAAGGAAACAATACTAGAAGAAAAACAGGAAGTGGAGTCTGTTTCCTATCGTTTACACCCCCCCCACCCCGTCCTCCCATCCCTCCTCCGATGCTATACGTCTCTACGTATTCTCTCTGTCGACTTGCATTGTTCAGGCTGCCGAGGTCAAAGCTCTTGACATATTAATGCTGCTTTTTCAAACAAGCCACCACACTCCCCAGAGCCTGTTTTAGGAACACAATGAAATACATATTTCTCCTCTTTTCTTTCTTTCGTTTTTTTGTTGACTGCAGCTCGACGGTTTGTGGCAGCTGTGCTAAACCTCACGCAGGGGATCCTGGCTGTTTTTTTTCTTCTTCTTTCTCTCTTTTCCCAGACGTGACCTTGGCACCGATTCTAAATCCACCAATGACCCAACCTCTATCCCCCCCTTCATCCCTCCCTTCAGCCCCAGACAAACCCCCCAGTTTTTACCCAGGGGGGGATGGTACCAGCCATTGCACCGAAACAGGCCACATTTAACGCTATCTGATAACCCTGCCCTGCGGTGGCCTCCAGTAAAGGGGGGCGAATTCTGGGCTCATTTAGCGCCATCTGATAACCCTAACTCCAAACTGGCAACCAATAACAGACAAAAAAAGGAATATTTAGCTCTGACTGACAGCTCCGCACCGGTACAACGGCACATACAGGAACCAATTTGCTGACTTTGGCGTGTGGCCAGGCTCTTATCGCTGCCAGTCACATCACGGGAGACTAGGAGGCATCTCATGTTTAATTATCATTGTGAGAGTTTATTTAGAGTGACTGGTATTACTGTGATGAGTCGCTAATAACTTTAATAACTCATCTCGCTGTGTGCGCAGTATTGTGACGCCTACAGCCGGGAAGCACACCGAATAGGAAGCGTATATTGGGTGATGTTGTCACGAAAGGTTGCCTTTGTACGGAACCTAATTGCAAATTAGCGGTTCACGTTGCTTTGTAGACCAGGAACGTGTGTGTGCGTGTGTGTGTGTGTGACAGAGAGAGAGAGAGAGAGAGAGAGGGTACAGGAACAGGTGCGAGCCTCCACTCTGTGTCAAATTGGAAAATCCCAAGCTGTCACGCAAGGAATGTGATCATTCTCTTTATTGCCTTCTGCTGCACTCAAACAAGTGTGTTTATGTGTGTGTGAGAGAGAGAGAGACGGAGGGAGGGAGGAAGAGAGGAATTGAGACGGAGTCACGGAAAAAAAAGTGAACTAGAAGAGAAAGCAAGGGGAACAAGAGCTAGTCGGAGAACAAATTATGCCGCGTTGTTCTTTTTTGCAGCTTCCCGTCAAACAGCGCGCACACACGCGCGCACGCGCGCTCACTAACTCGGTTACACACGCTCACATGGTTAATTGCTGTGTGTGCTTCCAGTCAGAACTCAGAGGGGGTGTTTGTTGTCATCCCGCTAGAGGTCACGCGAACAGAATAAGTGGTTCTGTCTCCCTCATTTCTGCAGCGGCAGGCCCGGGTTCATGCTTTCGATCACTGTGAATCATGACGAGCGCTGCCAAGAAGACAGACCTGCACCTCATCTCTTCCAACACAATTGAAGCCTTCTGTTTCCAAATGCCAGTATTTCCTAAACAAGCCGCGGCTTCAGACTTTTTCAAGATTTTAAGATGTTTATCGTCAATTGTATTATCAAAAAAAAAAAGTATGCAGAATAAAAATATAGGACAGCAGGGATAATGTGCATGTGTATATACCATCTATACATGTATGTAGATTGGACGCTAATATAATTACAGAATGTACAGGCAACACAGAAAATGTCTATCATTTTGACCCGCACACTGATGTCGCATATTCAGTCTTTAAGCTTCTGTGTGCCACTTTTAAACTATTTATTGGACTTTTAAAAGGCAAATGTTTAGACCCAGTATTCAGGCGAGTAAATTGATTAATAAATTGATAAATTGATTTTTAAACAAAGCAGAAAGCCAAATCCCAGGACAACCTTGGGAAAAAAATCCTTACCTCCCCCTAAACCATCCTCGCCAGCAGGAGAGCCCTCATTATGCCGACATAATGACGCCCCACTGTGTCACTTTGGATAGCATGCCAGCTCTCTGGAAGCAAATAAAAATTGGGCGGGCGGGGGGGTAGGGTTGGCGTTCAGTGTGATGAGGAACATACATATCGAGCAGCAACATTGCTTTCTGAACAATAACACTGGCGAGAAGTTGCTGTGCAAAGTAGACAACAAGGTGCAAAAATGCGGTGGATTTGTTCAGACAATGTGTTTATGCAGAAATGGAATAAGTAAAACAAATTGGCTGCTGATCGTCTTCTTTGAGTTAGCCGCTAACTGCTGCTAGCTGCCTTTTTAAATCTCCCAGTGCCGGGCTGCGCTCATAACACGTCTCCAAAATATCACACTCCACTCCCGCCCTCACCCCAGGGGCTCTGAACTCTGAAAAATGAATAAATTGCCCTGGGATGGAACTGGGCCCAGTTTTATCTTGCGCCAATCAATTTGTGTTAATTTGATTAAATGCAAATCTTTTTAGGAATGCGCTCCACACAGGCAGACATAACAGCTATATCATGTACAAGGACCTTGCCACGCCATCTTTTAATAGATTTGCTTTACATAGAAGGGACTCAAGGCTGGCCAGTAATACCTCTCAGGCTCTTCTCATTGTGTTTTAATTGTTTCTATTCCCCAACTGGAAAAAAAAAATCATATTTCTGTCCATTAATTTATGCTGGTCGAGCTTGCTCTCTGATTTGTTTTCATCCTTCCTGTAGGCAGTGAACAGACCTGACCTGAGAGTAAAGAGGTTTAATGTGAAATATCTGACAGACATCATTTCACCTGAAAGTCATAAACAAGCTTTTTGGCACCTTAGTTTGCATTTTTGTGTCTTTCCAGTTTTATTTTGACACGAAACATTTGTTAAACTGTCTGGCCTCACTGACCTTTGACCTCAGTAATAGTCGCTTGTCATGTTGCTGAACTGGAAGCGTTGATCTCCACCCTTTTGCAAACTGTTGACCTCCCATGTCTCTTCCCTTGCTCCCTCCTTCCCCTTTGCTGTCTTTCCTCTCCATCCCCCCTTTTTGTTCCTCTCCATCCCTCTCTGCTTCCTCCAGGGTGACCGGATGGACAGGGAGGCGATGAAGTGCCAGGTCCTGACTGTTTCCAACCACAGCTGTGAGAGTCTAACTCTTGTTGGAAACACTCTGGAGTGCACCGTTCCCACCGAGCTGCAGGCCGTCCCCCCCAGGGAGCTGCAGGTGGAGGTGAGACACGCCTGAAGTCTACGCTCACACATAACCACCTCAACCTTCTAAACATGTTGTTCTAGCTTTTAGTCCCTTTATCGCCTTTATTATTATTTTCTCTTCGGGTTAAACTTTGTTTAACAGCTCGCTGACAGAAACACACAAATTATAGCTGTGTGGAGATACACAGGTGCTCACGCCTCCAGTTGGTCAACAACAATTAAATTAAAACAGCCTTTAGTTTATACAACCACCCAGCCCACCACAAATAAACATCCACACCCAACACTCACACACAGATAAACACGCAAACTGACTGAATAGACTTCTTGTTCCAGTTTTGCTGCACGGGGAAAGTTTCAGTGTGTGTTTGAAGGCAGTGCAGGGTGTGTGTGTGCATGTCCGTGTGTCAGAGTGTGTTCAACAGTTTGTTGATAATCAGGTTTATTTCATTTGCATGTCACTGAATTAGCTCATTGTCCTTTGGAAGTTTAGACCACAGGAGGATGCTAACAGTTCTATTTCTCAGTTGTAAGTGGTGAGAACATTAAATCACATAATAATGATAATGATATAATGATAATAACAGAAAAAGAATCCGAATAACAATTTCCAAGTGTGGAAACAAAATATGGCTCATGAAATGGCATGAAATTGTCTTCACATGTGAATTGAAATTTCAACATGTGAAAACAGAAAAGTGTCACATGTGAAAAGGGCATCTTCACAAGTGATTGGCTTTTTTCATCTTTTTAGTATCTCCACAATGCAAATCAACCACCAAGTGTCCACCTGGAAGTGACCTGTGTTGAGCTTGACGTCACATTGATTAAACTTAAAAAAAAAAATCTTAAAGGCACAACATGAGATCATATGACACCCTCTCAACATAAAGCCTGCTACAATGAGCACAAACACTTGTGAAAGCCAAGACTAATCGTGTCTTGAAGAGGTTTTTGATGTTTAATCAGATATTGTGTATCAGACGTTTGCTCCGAGACAAGCGGACCCAATACAGCAGAGATCCACAAAGCCTCTTATGATGCGTTTATATGAGAATTCCCCTCTGTTTGTGTTATCGGGCTCACGAGAGGAATTGTAGCAATAAAAGGTATCATATAGTATCACAGCACCTGCTTCCGAGGAGGAGGAGGAGGCTGACTCACCACACAGTAACATCATAACACACAGTGAGGACAGACGGACAGAGTCTGTGCAAGAAGAGTTAGTTGTTTAATAGTCAGGATTATTTTCATTTAGTGCGCTTGATTAAATTCGACTTTGTAAACATTAATTATCTTATTTCTTGAAACTTTATTCAAAATGTCACCTGTCTTTTTTAATTTAATTCCAGGTTTGAGAGTAATAACACATAAAGTGAAGACCGACTTCACCGCGTGAGCTCTCTTGAGGCAGAAACAGGATCGTTCTGCCATCGGCCACTCTGAGCTCTTCATTCCACGCTATGGGAGATTCATGGAAAACACCACATTCCTTTAGCGTTCCAGATCGTTTACTGAAGACTTCAATAACTCTCCTGTCCTAATGCAGTCTCCTTATAAAAAAACGGCTTGGGGAAAATTTATTACACGGCGCGTTGAGTGAGAGGGCTCAGCATCCAGCTGTCTAGTCACTTGAAAATAAGTCAAGCGTCCTCTGAGTCATGAGAAGAGGACGTACGGTATAGAAATGTCAGAGGAAACTAACACACACACACACACACACAGTCTTTAATTAATTATGAGGCAGTTTAGACAGGATATCATTTTTTAGGTTTAACTACTGTGGCCCAGATTGTTGAAAAAATATGTCAGTGATTATAAAACATTAAAAAAAACAATTTTTAACTGGTGTTTATTAACTTAACACCTCCTGAAAACCTGGTTTTACTGACCTCCGCTGGTTTACTTGCTCTCCTTGCAGCAGTCACATTGCATCCTGTCACAGGAGCTTTTGACGGAGCCATCCAACTTATTATGACCTTTATATTAATCAGTAAATACATATAAACTCACTGAAGGTTGACATTACTTGTGCTCTATACAAAAAAAAAAATCCATTTGGAAAGAAAAAAGGAAAAAAAACCTGCTAGCTTTTGTGCCTTTTATTTCCAGTCCCTTTGCACATTGTATTTCAATTCTTTCTGTGGATATTTGGCCAAAACGTACATACCGCAGTCCCGCGTCAACACGTTTCCAGCAGCTAAAGAGTCTGACAGCAGGAAGCACTTCATAGAATATCAGGTTTTAGTGTCAGAAAAAAGAGAGCGCTTCAAGAACAACATGTTGGACCAATATGTAGCAAGAATACCGAGAGAAAGAGGTGGAAAGGCCAAGTTCTGTACCCAAAACTGACCAGGATACTATGCAGGAACAAGAGGAGTTAGGTTTTGAGTGGTTGAGGGTCATTTTACACTGAATGACTAAAACCTTCACTTTCCCTTCTTTTAGTATGATTAATCCTATTTTCCTCGAATATCCTGTCGGTAAGATAGTAATACTGATGCTTTGGGATTCCCAACTCATCAGATGCTGATGCTGTGCTCGGGCCATCCAAAACTGCCAGTATTTACCTAGAGGGGGAAACCCAAAGCTTCAGTATTTGACAAGTTGGGAGTGAGCCTCAAACATCAACTGTCTTACCAACAGGCGCTATAAGTTCTTGAGCAATTTTGTGGAGTTGAAAAGGCATTCATGGAAACAAAGGAAATCAAGCTGACCTACTGTAAATTGCTCGTATTTGTGAACATTTTCTGGAAGCTTTGGAATGCGGACGAACAGAGCAGTGCTACCACGAATCATGGGGGGCCAAGAGACCACCGAAAGTATGCTGGAGTGCGTAAAAGATGCATAAATGAGCCTTAGGGGAAAGAGAAGTGCATTGAACATCCCGCATCATAATGAAACTTTTGTGTCCTTGGAATTGCTCAAGAACTGTCGCATCATTTTTGCAACAAACAGTCTCCAAACAGGTTGAATGAGTTTCGATAAGACCTTTATGACACAGACTAATACGACACGGCGAGCCTCAGACGTCCTCGTTTGGTCCTTAAAGATAACGCCGCCCGCCTTCTGGTGAGGCAGCGTCGTGCTTCAGACCTGACATTATCAGCCCCATCGCTGTCGACTTGTGAACTGGCCTTCAGAGGAGAGCCTCTCTCAGGGGATGGTCAGCCAATATCCCTTACGCACACACTCATATATGCCCTATCTCTAGACATGCCAGCATACACACTCATACACACACAAGCACCATCCCATCTGCAGTAGAAACCTCATTTCCACTAAACCTAATAATGGCAAAAGCAATATCACTGATGTAATCTGCCTCCAGACTGAGGCAACAGTCCGTGTGTGTGTGTGTGTGTGTGTGTGTGTGTGTGTGTGTGTGTGTATGTGTGTGGCTGTGCGTGCATGCGTGTGTTATTGCATACCATATGTCTGAATGCCTTTTAAATGCTTGTATGTGCACCAACGCGTATGCCATGCATGACATACTGTAAGTGTCATGTATACATTGGTAGCCGCTGTTTATCCAGCAGATGCCTTCATGCAGTCCGTCAGAGTTCAGACAGAGACACACTTTCTTTAAATGATTCAATTAGGGAAAGCTGGCAGCATGTAGGTGAACACGTCCACATAAACGTCAATTAAGTCCCTAACATTAAGCGTCAGATCCTTCACAGTCAGCGACCTCCTGAAGTCTGTAACCGGAGACTTTGACAGACACTTGCTTTGTCAGGCCTGTGCAGCTGCAACCGTTGCTTCATGCTCGTTTCAGGCTCGATTTCACTTCATACCTCCAGTTGACTCTTCGGAGACACTGAGTAAGAAACTAGAATGGAAGTCAGTAGAGCGCATACCTCCGCCAAGGCCAAACAGTTCCCCTTTTGTGCTCAGTCATTATCGGATCTATTGTATTTTTATCCGATTACAAATTTAGAAAATGATTTAAAAATGTGCTACTCTGATGCAAGCATGCAATCTGCAAAGTCGCTAGTCACTAAAGTTATCAAAAAGAAAGAGGTGCGGTAAAAGTACAGTAATTTCCTCCGAGCTGTAACGGAGTGGAAGACAATGGAGATGCTGAAATACCTTATACCTAACTTTACTTGAGTAAATGGGCGTAGTTACATTCCATTACTGATTTTAAGTAATACTCAAGAGTCGGATTTGGAATATACTGTATAATAAATCCTAAAAGTTAAATGAAATCTACATTATGGATACAAAAATATGCCTAAACCACCCAGATGAATTAATGACGTCAGGCCTGTTGAGCTGAGATTCAGACCTCGACACTAAATCTTTACCAGCTCTTAAGTAACTGAATCTGACCTCTGACCTCGGTATGGATGGAGGGCAGTTCAATAGTAATTACTGGTGTTATCAAGATTCACTTCCTTCACTCCGTCACATCCCTTCACTTCTTTCAGTGGCGCCAGGCGGACTCCATCAGGCATCTGGGCAAGGTGACGCTGGCTCAGGAGCCGGACTACACCGGCCTCATTGTGGGCTGCGTGTGCGTCAGCCTGCTGCTGCTCGGGCTGGGAACTCTGCTCATGTGGAGGAGGAACAAACACATTGATGGTAAGAGCAGAGATGTCGGGTTGTGGTGCAGGTCATAGGGTCAAAGGTCAATTCAATCCTGCAGTCTACACAATTGTGACATCCTCAACTCTGGCATCCTTGACTGGCATTGATTTCACAAGACTTTGTAACGTTATCTGCTCTGATATGTGTTCATCAGATGCCACAGTCAGGTCAAGTATGATTAGTTCTATGAAATGTCTGGCAGGATGTTTACAAATTGAGTCCATTTTAAAAGCAAAAAAGAGAAAAATATGTTGTTTGTTAAAAAGAATTAAATATATGAGTGAATCGAGATACAATTATTTACAAAACATAAGAATTTGATATATGTGCTTGATTCACCTGCATCACGAATAAGAGGAATATAACGATAGGAGACATTAAACTTATATAACATACATTATGCATGTGTATAGTATGTACAGTATGTAGTATATTGCCTTATATCAATTGTAGTTTCAAGAAGTTTTTATGTATTTTGAAGATGTAGACATGTAAACATTGAATTGACCCTGGTGTGTGCGCCACCTGTGTGTGTGTGTGTGTGTGTGTGTGTGTGTGTGTGTGTGTGTGTGTGTGTGTGTGTGTGTGTGTGTGTGTGTGTGTGTGTGTGTGTGTGTGCGTGCGCGTGCGTGTGTGCGTGTGTGCATGTGTGCATGTGTGTTCGTCCATTTGCATACCTGCAAAAGGAGTCCAGTGTGTCTTTTGTGGCCTGTGCGCATGTGTGTCTGCTGGGGTTTTGTTTTTGCCTGGTGGGTCTACAGGATGTTCGTGCGTGGGGCGCACTGGTGAACTGCTTTGCCTTTCTTAGTAACGCTCTTATCTCTCCCCCTCCCCTCCACTATCTCATTCTCCCTCCTTCCCTTTCTCTCCATCTCATCATCCCGCCCCTCCCCCTCACCATTCTTTCTACGCACTCCTCATCCCCCCTTATGTCCCAATCATCACTTCTTTACCCCTTCCCTCTGTCTTCCACTCTAGATCTATCTGAGGTGTGGTATGATGGCCGGGGTCACATCCAGCATCTGGACAGGCTGGCTAACGCGAGGAGCGTCAGCCCCACTAACGAAATGGTCTCCCACGAGTCAGTCGACTATAGAACAACCCTGCTGGAGGGTACGTCAACCAGATAAGCCCCTCCCCTTCCCCACGCCCCTCCTCCCTCCCTTCCATCTACCTGCTTCCCTCCCTGTGGGTCTGAACGCTGTGCTAGTGGTGCATGCCTAAGACGATATGAACTAACACCTGTAGCCTTCAGGACACATGTTTTTGATATATTTCGAATCATTTTGGTGTTTTTTTAATCGGCGGATCAGAATCTTCCATGTGGCCAGTGTAGATCATCATAACTCTCGTGCCAACTCCGGGGTCATGACTTCTATTCATGTCAAAACTCACGCTCCCTCTCATCAGTTATATATCAGTCACATTTAAAAACACAGCAGCAATATACACACTGTTGGAATCATTGGAAATTTCTCTTTCCTTTGCAGTCGTGTCCCTGATCTTCAGAACAGATAAACATCCATAAATTTGCTTGAAATTCATGTTAGGAATAACTTTCCCAAGATCTTTCCACTAATCACCATTATGAGACTGAGTTGAAAAAAGGAGGCTCCGCTTCAACAATTCTTAGCGGAGATCTGGGCCTAAAATATCCAGTGAGCCAATTCCCAAAGAAACATGAAAGGGCAGCACATCTCTAATGTCCAAGTCAGGGAGGACAAAATACTCACATTTCTCTTGGTTATTTGGCTCACTTCACATCTGACACACAGACTTCTGCAGAGCGTTTGAAATATACAGGTTCAATTCAGCAATAAACACGAGGGCAGAGTGGAGGTCACAGATGGGAGCCAATCGCCTTTCTCTACTTCTTTAGATGTATCAAAGAGCAGAATTAATGAGCATTAAATCAAAACTATGCTATAAAAAGGCTTTAAAAAAACACCAGAGAGCAGCAGAATAAAGGATAATCTCTGTGGGCTATGTTACACGTCTTGATCAGAATGATACACCCGTGATCCCAAGAAAAAGTTGCAATGTTAAGTATAAATAAGACAAAATTAGATAATTTGACAACCCTTGGTGACCCGTACTCGAATGGAAAACAGTGCAAAGACATTGTATCTAATGTTTTACTTCATCAATTTTGATGATTTTTGTAAATATTTCTTAGAATCGGGGTTGTGCTTGCTAGTGGGACTCTGCAGAAAATAAATGTTGAAAGTCAGTTTGTATGACCCAAAGTAAACTTTTGGTGTTATTAACTGTGGCTTCAAACATGCTGATATTGAACATCATGCCCTACCTTCTCCCCAGACAATCTTCTGTCACTTTACTTCCAGTGGAAAGGAAATATGGAAAAGCACTCGTGCTTGTTCACCTGTCATATCTAAGCAATTTTCACCAGTTCTTAGTGTCAGCACAGTAAAAAATCTGCCAGTGAGACGTGGAATTCGGAGCCTGTGTTCAGAGTCACCTGTGGTTTTGGTTTTCTAAGCTTGAATCCTGAGGGCGATAAAGGGGCTCCATGTATTCTGATCCTGAGTATGATGGGCAAAGTAATTCTCCTGCTGCTAAAAAGTGACTTGGAGGCTTCAAATCTGAGAAGGTAGACTTACTAATGAACTAATGCTTGTCCTCAGGGAGAGTTGCAGTGTAGATGGGTGGCTGTAAATGTATTATAGTCCTCCTGTGTGTCTGTATGTAAGATTTGCCTGCATTTATTTTCACATCAGCAGAGAAATCAGAAACCTTGTTTTTCCAGCTCCGCTCCCCTCCACCACGGTGTCAAGTTGCTCTCTGCCTTTGTAGCTGCCCCCTTTCTGATCATGTAACACACCTTGACCTCTGGAGGCCCCGCTGATACAGTCACTGACCTTTGACCCCCTCCATCTCCTTTGCTACTCCAGATCAGGGCAACGACAGGCCCGAGACATGCAGGGGGGCTCCTCCAATCTACGGCGGCAACGGGGAGCTGCTGTCTCCCAGACTGGGGGTGCTGGGAGGTGGGATTGGTTTGGGGATGGATGGCGAGTTGGTGTCACCCCTACTGATGGCCCCGGTCCACATCGACCCATCCTGCCTCCACCCAGACCTGCTGACTGAGGTACAACATGTGGTGATCGCCAGGGAGCAGCTGCTGCTCCACCTCAACCAGGTCATCGGCAGAGGTCAGTCCAAAAAATACTACATTTACTGTTAAAATACATTATTTTTGAAAATTAAACAACACTGGGTCTCTTTATTTTAATATAGATTATTGGTAGTTGGAGCTTACTGTAGAGTTTCTGCTTTCATCGTATTTTCTGTTGATGAAGTAATTTATTTTGTCCTAGGTGTACTTTTTGTCTATTCATCAATACTACTTCCCCTGTTAGCTACCCAGTTCTTCCTTTATGAACTCTAACATGGCAGATGTAAAAAGATAATCATCATTCCCTGTGCATTTCCAGGCAAAAAAGACATTTATTTTTTTCCAAGAAGTAGCTAATGGCTGGTTAATGTGCAAAATAAAGCAGCAAAGCAGACATTTATGTATCTGAAAATGTTATATATGAAGATCCAGTCAATACAAACTGCTGTAACCAAGCCTTTAGAGCATTTACGCAGAGCTGTTCGATCATTAGTCCAAGTGCCAGTGTAGCCAAAAATGCTAGAGCCTATTGAGAGCATGCAGTGCTTTTGATGCTCTGTTATCACTGAAGAATGCATTAAAGAGCCTCAAGAGGGGGATTAAATCTTTTTATAGCAGCTACAAATGGATGAGCACAATCATAAATGAGGAGGAAATAAACTACCCGAGATAAATAATTCAGTAAAGCATTAAATATTGTCCGACAAATTACTGTTCGGATTAAAACAATTATTCTATGAACACTGTACTGTAGACCATCAGTGTGGTCATGCACATAAGCAGCTATAGTTAACCCACTGAAACGCTCTGAATCCTGCAAATACCACATGTTTTTTGCATTAAGAAAAAAAAATGCAAAAAGTACAATACTAAAAAAAAAGACCATATACTTGAGTGTGGGATGTCAATTAGACATTGGATGCTGGTGGGTACAAACACCAAGGGAAGGGTTGGTCTTGGAAGCCTTGAACGTAAAGGGGGAAAAAAAGTGACAAGAACTGATCTAGAAGGAAACAAGGACCTGAAACAAGTGGCAAATAGAGACAGCAAGGTGTGTGGACCAAGTGGGAGCAGATGATAGTGGGGAAAATCAGTTTGAATGAGTTCTGGAAATGGATCCAAAATGCATCAAGTTCCACATCCAGGCTGTTTACAAGATCCTTCCCTGTCTATTTTACATCATGACCGGCTTTTTTTGATCACATCCTGAGCTGCTGCCCCAGACCTCTTGCCAATGGTTACGATTGGTGGCAGCATGATCGAGTCCTCCAGACAATTGCAGAGACCATATGCAGCACCCTTACCATTACTCAAAAAATGGGAACAATCAAGAACACCATCCGCTTAGTCAAAGAGGGAAGAAAGACCATCAATAGAACACAAGAAAGGTTCAACCTTGGTTGGGTCGCCTGGGCAAGGGTGTATGACGTTTAAAAGACCTGAAGAACTGAAGTCACCAAGTCTGTTTCTAGACTGAAATTATTGATTCTCGTCCTTGCATACTCTACATTTAGCATTAGCCATCTTAAAAAAATTACATTTGTTACTTCTGACTTTAGGTGCTAAATACATTGTTTAGCGCAATTCATGATGGGATAGCAGCTGATGTGGAGTGATACTATCATCTCAGATTAAATTTGGGATTTATGTAAAGCTATACAAAAGCTTGAATTGCCCACAAAGAGCTTAATTGCCCACTTTATCAAACCGCAAGCTTGACACGCAGACAGAAAATCACCTCATATAGTGGTGCTTAAGTAGGCGGGTCAGACCAATGGATCAAATTTAACGTCAAGAGGAGAAAGACCCCCAAAACCCCTTCATGTCACAGAGAACAGCCCTCTGCCCCCTCAGCTGAATTATCCCCTAAAGAAAAGAGCCTGGATTTCGAGGCAAGATTTTTTTTTTAAGTGGCGTAGGATGATTTGTTCACAGCTAGTATTCCCAGGGTCCATTGTTGAGAGTCGTAATCCAACACCGTCAGCCATCTGCGGGGACGTGATGGGAGAACGCCGCGCTCATTTTATTCCTGCACCCATTCCAGACTTGGGCAAGCCCTCGTGTCTTAAGAGATATAATTCAATAAAATGCACGATAACTCAAGGGGGTTTGGCATAGCCTATTAGCCTGTGGGGGTATTAATGAATAAAGCTCCATACTGGGTTTCTCTAGGGGGCAGATTGAGTGCGAGGGTGATGGTAATTTGAGATAATCAGAATTAGCTGTTAAAGGTGTGAAAACAGGCAAAACACACACGTCAGATGCACTTGTTTTAAAACGCAGCCAGAAAATGTGCATAAAAAGATGCGTGCACTGAATGCATGAAATCAACTTGAACCTTCTGCTCCAAACTTTAATTTTTATGCATCAGCAGTGAACAGAAATATTTTTTTATCTGATCAGGAACTGATGTGATCATGGAGCCCACTGGCTGAACGTATGGTCTTAATCATAGCAGCATTGTCGAGAAGACGGCTGCAACAAGCCAAGATGCAAATGAACAACACCGTGAGCACAAAATCCCCAAGTGGCCTGCAGTTTCTCGCAAGTGGAGTTAGTTTATTCAGATGGTGCCATTTACGGGCAAGATGTAGAAATTGTTTACTTACTCATTGGAGAGTGCGTTAAGCAACAAGTCATGGTAGATCTGATCGGTATCAGAAGACAAGTTGATTGGCCAAGTATGTTCGCAGAAAAGGGAATGTGGTCGTCAGTCGTTCTCAGTCTGCGTCTGTGCCGTGCCAAAATAAAAGCACACGCTCCAGTGCTCATTACTGACCCATCATCATCGGGCCTGAAAGTAGTGCATCTCATGTGTCGCTATCGTAATTAGACCTCTTTCAAAGAAGGTTACTAGTTTATGTAGAAGGTTCGAACAGGTTTGAACGTGAGGTTTTGAAGTCACTGACTCTGACTAATTGTGACTAACGCACCGTGTTGTAACCTGCAGGTCACTTCGGTTGCGTTTTCCACGGAACTCTGCTGGAGCCAGATGGGCAGAAGCAGCACTGTGCCGTCAAGTCCCTGAACCGTGAGTACAAACTCCCTTTACATGTTAACTGTTCAGAAAAAAGAACATTTTACCACACAAGTGATGCCGCCGATTTACTGGAGAACGTCGGAGGTGAAATGTGGCGCTGAGGTGATACAGATTGTTTAACAAATTCATTGATTGTTACGGCTTTGATTTGTGTTTTACAGTTGAAGCAGATTTTTTTCTGACGAATGAATAACTGCAGTTAAGGACCAGAAACATTTGATTACTCACTTTTGGTTTAACCAACTAATGTTGCCGTTTGGATTTTAAATAATGCCGTGCTAAACTTCAAGCGTAGAAGGGTTTTCAAAAGCTTAACAAAAATGCAGCCGTCAACCAATTAAAAGAGACGTTTTAGGCTTTATATTGTTTCTTATCAGGATTTCCTGAGTCATGCCTTACAATCAAATGCAGTTCTTGCTTATCCCTCAGAACACACACACACACACACACACACACACTCAGCACTCTCAGCACACTCTCCCCTTGTCCAAACGTATTCACATCCAGTCACAATTATTCCCTCCTACGTCTGCTTATATTGCATACTTATTGTATGATATCATGAGGCTCCAATAGCATTAAGGATCTCATCTCATCAGAGCCCTGATTTCTTTTCGGCTGAGCTGATGGTGATGAATGAGCGTCCGATGGTGAGGACGGCATTAGGGTCCCCCCTAATTGTGTAACCTGTCAGTTGGAGGAGGGAGATTGATGCTGGAGTAATGTGGAGGAAAGCTCAGTGCAGAACCACCGCAGGGTGGGATGAACTCGACCTGCCGGGGTTTTGTCCTCTGGGATTTGGACCTTTTATTAATGTAATGGAGTTTAGTGATTGCTCTGGACGCCATGTCAGTGTCTTTTTGCCTTCTTTTGTTATGTTTGGGATGGATATTTAAAACAAGTAGTTGAAAGTAGAAGAGTCAAAGACACATACTGTTTTTCTAGAATGATGAGTGTATGACAAAGAAAGGAATATCCACCCACCACACAACAATAATGTAATTTTCCTCCTTAACTTTCACATTGAGGCTCTGAAATCAAATGTCAGCTCTTTCTGTCTTTGGGGTCTAACCTCAGCTGAAGGGCCAATCAGCTGCTTTTCTCGAGACATGAAGAGTTTCCATCTCTAACCAGATTACAGCTGAGTCAGTGGGGCCAAAGTGCGGGACATCAGAGACAGGGATGCAATCGGTAAATGGGAGTTTGGCGTGGGTCAGGTCTGGGTTAGGACATTCAGGGAGTTTCATCATCATCCTTTTTCCCCTGAAGATACATAAGGAATTACCTCCAGGATGATGTCACTTCTCCAGAGTTTCTACCTGTCTCCCTGTGGAATGAATCTTTCTTCATCTCCAAAACGTTCATGTCTTTCTGTTTTGTTTTTTTTCTTTAAAGGCATCACAGATCTGGAGGAGGTGTCCCAGTTCCTGAAGGAGGGGATAATCATGAAGGACTTCAGCCACCCCAACGTTCTCTCTCTGCTGGGAATCTGCCTGCCGCCAGAGGGTTCACCACTGGTGGTCCTGCCCTACATGAAGCACGGCGACCTGCGCAACTTCATCCGCGATGAGGGACACGTATGTACAATCACATACGTACATGTATTTTGTGATTTATTCACTGGCTTTTACAATGCATATTGATACAGTTCATGGACCCTTGTTCAAATTGTATTAAGATCATGTGCAAAACAGTGATTGCAGCTGAGATGTACAGCGCGGATCAGTCATTGCATCACAAGTTGAAACAAAAATGATTTCAGACCAAGTCAGGGGTTTGGTTTCACAGTCCTCTGATGGTTCTGCCTCCTACAGAACCCGACAGTAAAGGACCTGATGGGCTTCGGACTGCAGGTTGCCAGAGGGATGGAGTACCTGGCCAGCAAGAAGTTTGTCCACAGAGACCTAGCTGCCAGGAACTGCATGTGAGTTCACATTCATTCAGGCAATATCTCATGAGTATGTACAGCAAGGTACAATAGATGAGACTAGAATTAAATACAGGAAGAAAAGAAAGGGGAACAAAGGAGAACAGAAAAAGAAGATACAACAGATCAAGGTAGAACTAAAGGGCAGGACCAAAGTGAGAAAAGGAGATTACGGTTCAAATGAATAGAAGAGAGTGTAATTTCTTCTTTGTCCTTGACAGGCTGGATGAGAGCTACACGGTGAAGGTGGCAGACTTCGGCCTGGCCAGAGACGTTTACGATAAAGAATATTACAGCGTCCACAACAAGAGTGGAGTCAAGCTGCCCGTCAAATGGATGGCTCTGGAGAGCCTGCAGACACACAAGTTCACCACCAAGTCAGACGTGGTGAGGACCGTAATGGAGAATTGTGATTTTGGACCACTTTTTTCATTTCATGCTCTCTTCACTCAAATAATTTCATCACAGTGTGCTATAAAGAGTTAGTTTTACTTGTTTTTTTTTTTTTTTCCCACAGTGGTCGTTTGGAGTGTTGCTATGGGAGCTGATGACCCGTGGAGCCCCACCCTATTCTGATGTGAACTCCTTCGACATCACCGTGTTCCTGCTGCAGGGGAGGAGGCTGCTGCAGCCCGAGTTCTGCCCTGACGCCCTGTACGTACACACACACAGCCATACTCACATATATTAAAATATACATACTTTACACCTGTCATTCATGTCCTCTAGCAAAGTGCCATGGCTCAGTTAGTGTGAGTGAGGAGAGCTGCACTTAAACACAACATGAAGAAAGAGCTAGCGTCTGAAATCAGGGAGAGAGCAGCGGGGGGAAAAGAGTGGAGGAGGTGAAAGAGCTGCATGAGCATTCAAAGGCATAAATAAGAGCCACTCAAGTTTAGACCATCCATCATCCACCTCAGCAAGAGTCTGAAACACACTCACAGCTCTTCAGTCTCTTCAGTCGAGCGTTGCATCTCGTCACAGCCGCGGGTCAAATAAAAGTCACTTTTCTTACTTCACCACGAAACACAAAGCAAGTTTTGAAATGGAAATCCAATGCCAGTGTAGTATTTCTTTTATTATTTGTCTCTTTTTTGTTGCTAAGCACTTGTTGCCAGCGCTCCAATAAAGCAGCCATCATACAGAACAGAGCCAGGTTGGCAGGGCTGAGCTTTCCTTTATTCTCCTGAATTTTCTGTCAACAAGAGTTGGACTTTTTCAGTTTTCTTTGGAACTGCTTAAAGACAAGTTTGCCAGGCAAAATCTAGTGATGTGCTGTGTTGAAACCAGGCCGCTTAACTGTTGAAACTTAGTCAATCTTTACGGAACTTCGGTCAGTTAGAAAAACGATCTTTCCTGCTGATAAACAAACCGCCACCACCTGACGCAGCTTGAACAAGAGCAGGCTCGATTTGTGAGTAATGAGTGATAGAGAAAAGCAAAACATGAAGTTAATTATATAACAACGTCGAATCAAACTCAGGAAAGTGTTTCATTGTCGATACAGCGCATACAGCAAACTCACTCAGCACCGCGGTATCTGAGTTGTCCTTATCCATTAAACTCTGACCCAGTGGTTCTGTGAAACGAATGCCAAGTGTGATCTCACAGGGTGCAGATACCGTCATGAGGTACACTGCATGTCTACGGAGTGTGTGTGGAAATTGAAATGGGGAGTGGGAGTGTTCAGGTGAGGGAGGAAGAGGTCCAAAGTTCCCAAGCTGTAAATTAAACAGAGACATCAGGAGGTGATGCACGGCTCCAAACATTCCCGCAATTCTTCACTCCTGATCGTTCACTGGTCGTTTCGGCGATAGCAGTCTCTGGCAGATACTTTGGACGTGTGGTAATGAGGCCATTTTTCTTCATTTCTAACAATGATAAGGTGGTTCTGCCAAGTCACAGAGAGAAAAAGGGAATAATAGAAATATCTGAGAGGTGTCAGCTGACAGGGGGAAAAGCATTGTTGCAAAATTATTTTTAAAATGATGGATTGTTGGTGTGAAAGCCAAACTTAGCTTTGAGACACATTGAAATTATTATCATTTCATATGCATAACACCAGCGAGGGACGAATGACATACAGTGTGTCTGTGAACTAATGAATCATGAGGTGAACTATTAGTATCTATTGTGCTAAGTTTCTTTCAGGTCTCAGGGTTCAAATGGTGGCTAACAGATGATTTATTGTGGTGTGGAAAAAAACCCTGCTTCAGGAGTCTAAGGAGTCAAAACGTGTTACAACTGAAAAAGCAAATGATTTTTTTTATTATTATTTTATCAAATAGAGTGACATCTGCTAGCTAGTTCAGGCAGGCAACTCGAGCTACACTGATATACACATCGCCTTCCCCACTCTCCAGACTTATGTGGCAAGGTCAGAGCCTAGAAGCCAAACTCTAACTAGGTTTTGCTGCTCTAATAAAAATAGTGTAGTGAGAAGTCCAAGGTGGTGTCATTGAATTAATAGTTTGTTCAATTAAAAGTTGAAAAGCAGGACATATTTAAATATAAATCTGAAAAAAGCAGTAAACAGTAAAAATTGAGAAGCTGATAAAAGTAACTGTTCATCAGTTTTGCTTGATATTTTGATATATTCTTGAATGATTTGATTATCAAAATAGTTGATGGTTAATTAACTTAAAGGTACAATATGAAGGAATTTTAGTTTAAAGGAGACATGTTGGCACTGTTTTCCCCCTCCGTCTGAGAGGCCCTGTTTTAGCTCCTGTCTGTTTAAGGCCCCCCACCCTGAATACCCAGCCTCCTCTGATTGGACAGCTCACACATGCCTGATCCAGCACCTCTAACAACAACAGAGCAGTTGTGCTAAATTAATTTAAAGAAGCACTTCTGTTGGTGCAGACTTTGACCTTTATAACTTTAAAGGACTACACTTACATGCACAAGAACCTGTACAAGGACAAGAACGAGAACATACATACTGAACATACAGGACAAGAAAACTAAAACATAATAGGTCCCCTTCAAAAATGCCCGAAACTTATCAATAGAATGTGAAGAAGTAACAGTTTTGACAATATGACAAAGACATATGTGGACTGTGTTGCAGAGATAGCTACTAAAGCTAGCATGCTAACAAGCTAGCCCAGTGCCTGAGAACCTCCTTCTTCCAGCGGGCAAAGCTGCTGTGTTACATTTCACTGACTGTCCAGCTAACTGAGCTAACAGGCTAACAGAAGCTGCAGTCACGGATGTTAAAACGGAACACAGTTTGCAGTAACTCTGGTGAATTCTGGTCAGTTTTTCCATATTGTAGCTTTAACTGAACTTTTAACGATGTTTAGTATTTCGTATGTTTTGATTTTTTGGGTGGGTATTTATGCAGCATTTTGTTTAAAGCTTAGTTTTTTACAGTTTCTGCACTTGTATGAACATGTGACACATAAAAGCTCTTGCATCTTAACTTGATTTTTATTGAGTCTTACTTTACTCTTATACTTGTAATTTCAAAAACAACATTGCCAAAGAGCTTCATAAGAAGTTCGATTTCCCAATAAAAGGCACTTTTGTGAAACAAACCCATAGGAGCACAGTTAATACTTCTTTATCTGAAATATGCAAAAGAAAATATCTTGGTTCTGACTCCTCTCCTCTCCTCCCCCTTCCAGCTACACGGTGATGATCGAGTGCTGGCACCCAAAGCCTGAGCGGCGGCCCTCCTTCTCCGAGCTGGTGTCTCGCATCTCCGCCATCTTCTCCAGCTTCAGCGGCGAGCACTACGTCCTGCTCAACACCACCTACGTCAACATCGACAAGATGAGCCCTTACCCCTCCCTCCTTGCCTCCTCTAACACCACCGCTTCCTCCACTTCTTCCCTGTCCGACCCCTCCACCTCCACATCCCTGCCGAATCAGTCCCACCTCTTTTGCCACGTGGAGCGAGACTGCTGCACCTGAGAGAGGAATTTTGGTGGAAAAAAGATTGAGAAACTGAGAAAGAGAGCAAGGAAGAAAGCAGTGAGGTGATGAAGAACTACTGTATGTACTTGCCAAACACTGGACACTGTATGCTGAGGAAAAACCACAGTTGTTGCAGCTTTGACTGTTCACTCAATGTACATAGACCATCAACCTTTGACGTTCTCAAGCATCCCCGAATGACCTTATCGACCTCGGCCAACCTTTCAGACCTTTCTTCGACCCCGGGGAGCATGAGGTCAGCCTTCCTGTGTCCTCTACAAGACAATTACCAGGCCCAGGAACTCCCCCTCGAAGCACAACACTATTCGTCAAACACCCACTAAGTCTCATCGACTGCTGTACCTATGCAGGAGGAGGATGGATTTTCTCTTTCCGCTCTGCTCTGGGGTGGCATGTGCTTCGATACACGGATGTGGCTCCGACCTTCCTTGCTGTCTGTAATGTGAATATTTGACAAATGGCCATGTATTGTGTCACACCTCCACACACCATAGACAAGACTATATGCCACCTTTGCATGCCCCACACCTTAGAGAACGAAGCCAGTTTTTGATAGATGGCGATGCCTCGGGCGAGTAAACCGAGGCTCTCTGGGGGTCGGTAACATGGGAAGGACAGTGTAGGTGTGAGGTGGGATGTGAGAAAAAAAAACCTGCTGCCTGTGTGCAGTTCACTGGATGCTTTATTTGTATAACTATCTTTGGGCGATTAGCTTTTGATGTGCTTGAAGGAAAAAAAAGTCTTGCAGCCTCGCCGTGACTCACCTGTGTGACAGCTCCAGATGTTTCCAGTGAAAGTGATTAGGAGCACCTTTTATTTTCCTTTTTGTATGTAAATCTGAAATGTCTCGTCACATCACAGCAGAACAACTCTTACAATGTGTACAAACTTGAGAGCTTTGAGGTTTCCTTGGAAAGAAGAAAGATTACAAATGAGAATCATGTCCTGGGGATTTTCTGTCAGTTGACAAACTGTATATAACTTGCATTTATTGACAGAGAACATGCTGTATCTGCTAAAAAATAATACCTAGACAGATGTGAGGGTTTTGTAGCCAAACCCTTAGACGGCTTAAAGTTTATCTATTTTATAAATTGAATAACCTTTGGTCAAATTTTTATCAAAGAGCTTTGTGTTCCCTGAAGCTTTCATCGAGAGCCTCAACTAAAGGTTTTACCTCAAAAGGCCCCTGTGTTCATCTGGTTTTACACCAGAAGTGTGTTATTATGTTACTATCAAAGAGAGCTGAACACAAAAAAGTTGGGACGCTGTGCAAAATGTGAATTAAAAAAAGAGTGCAATCATTTGCAAACAAACTTTTTTTTACTGACGACAGTTTTACGAAGTGTTCCTGAGCCCAATTAGTAATCTCCTTTATTCAATCATGTGTTTCACAAAGCGCTGAACCTCGCCCCAGCCTTACTTGTGACATGGCACAACGACAGAGCCTTTCGAGAATGCTCCTTTCATGCCCAATCATGATAATGTCACCTGTTACCAATGAACCTGAAGGTGTTTCTGGAGCATTACTTCCACAGTCTTGTTTTGCTTCAGTCCCAGCTTGTGTGAATCAGGCGAAGCACTAATTATATTGTCTTTGCACTGTTTTCAGTTGAGAGTATGTCAAAAAAAGGGATTAGTAAATGATCATCTTCTGATTCATTTATGTTTTACACAGCATCCCAACTTTTTTGGAATTATGAGTCATTATGAAGAATATTCTCATGTTAAAAGAATATACCAGTGTGTTAGCAAATGTTAGCTTCTTTGCCATAAATACTTAGCAACATGCACTTCAGTTTACCATTTTTAAGGCAGCCACTGGCCTCCATTCATTTCTGTACAGAAAAAAATCTGATTTTTGAAACGTGCTTGACTTAAAGAATATGTCCATAAAGTATGAGACAAGAACAGTGACAGTACATTTTGACACTGAAAACAATCCTCAACTGAAAAAGGAAAGACTGGCATATTGAACCAAATCTTTGGCACGGAAAAGTTACACAGAAGAATTAAATGCAGAAAAAAGCTAGGTCAGTGTTATAGTCAATGATATATTATTGTTGTATGGTAATATATTTAAAGTGCAGATAGATTTCTTGTATGTGCACCAATTTATATCATACTGCAGTATTATTTATAATTATTATTATATTATGATGTATTTTTGGTAAAGGTGGTGAAACGTATTCAGAATAAATTGGATAAAAACCTGTACTAATTTCCACACAGTTTTTACATATTTGACGATAATATGATAGAAAAAAGCCAAATGTCTTCTTCCCTGAGCACATTTTTTACATGTGATACACTGTAATGGATTACACAAATGAAGTTTCAAGAGTCTGATTTACATATTGTACAAAAATGGAATGGAAACTAATGGCTAAAAACAACATATCATCTAAGACACTTAAGCCTCATTAACTGTCGTGCAAAGTAAACAATATGTTGCTAATCAGCTAAAATTTGCAAAGCACTGATATGCTCAACGCCCCTTTTTATGTTTTTTTTTGTGTAGCTGATTATGTTTTTGTTTTTGTTTATCTGAATGGCTGCTGATGTGACTGGGCCATTTACGGACAGGTATGAATGTTTGCTATGACAAGAAAATTGCTGTACTATATTTTTGTATTGATAATGAGCCTGAGACCGGTGGTGAGTGCCACGAACAATGAACAAAGCCACCGTATCGACCATTTGTTTTCAAGACGAACCACTGCCATTTTGTAAATACAGAGAGGGGATCGTAGGGATGTGTGTGGGAGCTGCACATCTGTTTGCTTAACATGTGGGTGGAGGCTCATTCAACTTCTGATCATTACTACAAGATCTGCTGTCACTTTGGTCATGTGATTCTCCACCAAATTGTCTATGCTTAACACTGTATGTTCCGTGTGTTGGTGTTTGTATGATTTTGTTGTCCATAAATAAATCCTGAAGGTACATGTTCCTATGTAATGTCAAATCAACTTTGTCAGTGTAATAAAGCTATACAATCAGAGTTAGCTCCTGCTTTGTTGCGTCCTTTGTTTTAGCAGCTATGACAGCTGTGTTAATGTTATAGAACAAACTTGCCCCTGAGGCAAACATAAAGCACAAGTACCTGTTGTTTAAATTACTACCTACCCACATAGTTTATACCTGCATCATGCTTTCCATAGGTGGGTGTTTTACAGTTCCTGTGCTGTGTGTTTCCATACTGTACCATTGTGCAATCGTCAGGAGTTGGTTTATAAAGACAAAAAGCTGATTCCATTAAATTATTGCAGAGGAAGATGGTGCACAGACAGCGTAATAGGATGTACAGTAATAGTGTAAATTGATCTGGTAGTTTACTGATGGGAGGACAGCTCAGAGATTACTTTTTAACGTTTGGAATCAGAAAGTGGTCTACCAAAAGGAAAGAGGGTAGACTACCTCAACTCCGACTGAACCCAGGGGATTATTCTGCCCCAATTCCAAGGGTTAGTCTCTATACTACAATGACACTCTGAGCAGGTCATTCTTTTGCCTAACTAAGGGCAGGGAGTAGACTACCTCAACCCCGTGGATTATCTTTTTTTTTTGTCTAACTGTTATCGACAACGTCAAGCCCTGATTGATCCAAGGGGATTATTCTGCCCCAATTTCAAGGGTTAGCCAGTTGACTACAGTAACAGTCTATAGAAGTTGTCTCTTGCCTTAAACAGGGGAAGAGGGTAGACTACCTCAACCCCGATTGATCCGAGGGGATTGTTCTGCCCCAATTTCTCAAGCATCCATTCAACTCTCCTCCAAGTTACGTCGCCTTCGGAAATCGACACTTCTTCACTGGCAGGACCACGGCTAGCAGAACAAGCAACTGCAAACGTGAGTTGTTCAAAAACTTTCTTTTTAGTAAACTCTGTGTACACAATGTTCTCTATGCTGCTGTTCATGTGTAGAGACCTTGGTGATACTACAAGCAAAGTTTCATGTTGTGTCGAGCCTTCGTAGTTTTGTAAAAAAAAAAGCGATTTTGATGCTAGCGTTAAAGTGCCCGTAGCACTCCCACTGAAAATGAGTTTGACCCCAAAACAAAAAATACAGTAAATCTTAAAAGTGCCTCTTTCTGGCGCCGTTAAGCTCAGTGGGTAGAGCAGGCATCCCATGTGCAAAGGCTTTGTCCTTGCTGCAGCGGCTCCGGGTTCGAGTCCTGGCCTGGGGCCCTTTGCCGAGTGTCACTCCCACTCTCTCATCCTGTTTCCTACTGTATCTTCAGCTGTTCTATCAATAAAGCCGATCAAGGCCAAAAAATATATATATATATATATATTTAAAAAAGTGCCTCTTTCATAGTAATTATACTTTTATACGAAGGTTTGACTCTGGTACATTCACACAAAAAAGCCTAGGTTGCATTTTGGCAAGAGTTTTGCTTTAAGTGAGCACCAGTCAAAAGCCTAAAACAACAATGTAGGAAATATATTGGAAATATGGCATTTAGCTTACTCATTGTTGACATTTTTTGTCTCTAATGGAGGTGTCAATGAAAGAGTCACATGCTTCATGAACATCATTTTTTCGTCAGTCACATTTTGCTTGGCCCACTCACATTTTAATGTACAAATTGAACTGTGCATTAAACAGGTGAATAGAAATCCAACCGATGCCACGCTGCAGTATTTTAAGGGGAAACCTCTCAATGCCATTAAACCTTCCACCTCTCAAAGGTTTAAAAGCCCAAGAAAATCCTCGTCATTTCGACAAAGACAGATGATTATTTGTCCTCACGCTGGGTCAACACACTCACATGCTTTCACAACATTTTGAGGACCCAGTCCTTGCCTTTTGTGCCTGTCTTTGTTCACAGAATTTCACCCTTTTTTGTTCCCATGTGTTGGTGGTGACCTCTGACCCTTCACCTCCAGCTCCCCTCTTTTCTTTTGAACCCTAGAAGCGCTGTGGTCTAGACTTTCCCCCTCCCTCTGTCGCACTGAGCCATGACCGTGGCTTTCAGGACAGGTTGTCCTTTTGCAGTTGCTTGGCTACACCGTGCAGTATATGGTCTCATTTACAAGACCCTCGTCTAGAAAGAAACAAGTTATGAGTTATTCAAACTTACCAATGTAGCTTAACTTTTTTTGCTTTAACTTATTGTTCAGAATTAAAACCTGATTCCGTTGTTTACTAGATCATTGCGATATTATTTGTTCTGTCACTGGGCTGGATTTTTTACCTGCAAGATGAAGGTCAAATTATAGCACAAAAGAAGCACGTCTGCCATTGCACAACCAAACACGAGGAGGCTTTTCTCCGGTAGCTACGCCCAGGGTTCAGCGGAGTAACTGAAACAGCTGATGGGTGAGGCAAAGTAGGTGAAGAGGGACAGTGATAGAAACCAAGGTAAAACAAGAGTGAACGGAAGGGCATTCACGCAACGGAGAGTCCTCCAGTGTTGTGTCGAAATCTTTTCCCCCATTGATGTGTGTTTCATCTTAGCACCGGGACTCAAGACGGTTCAAAACTGGCATTTTCTCTTCTAGATCAGTAAGTAGCAACACCTGCCTACTTACCGAAAAGCACTGAGATCAGGATTTAGGTGTCAAATTGGGATACTTACAGGTTTTTTTGCTTCGGACAGTAGCCAGGCTGCAAGTGTAATTTTTGCTCAACCTAACCCATTAGTTTTCATGCCTAAATCAAAACAAAATTGCACCTGTACAAAGGTCCAGTATGTGCATTTTAGAATCAATAAAACACTTCGATATTAAAAGCAGAACGTAAAATATAAAATCTGAAACCTTTACAAATCGGGTGCCAGCAAGCTATATGGTGTCTTTACTGCACCATGGCTAATGCATTATGGCACAAATCAGAATTCCGTTGTTCTGGAAATGTATGAATAAAGGTTGAAAATTCATACCAAGTGAACAAAATTGATCAAATGCTGTTTTTATGTTTTTAGCTGCTTTTAATTGACGTGAAATTGAAATAACTGTAGAAAATACAACCAAAATGTAAGCTTTGTAAGTGTTTTATCACAATCTTCCGTACATTTAAAGAGGAATATGATGCTGAAGGAAAAGATATAAAGTGAACAATATATTTTTAGACAAACTGAGCAAGAAGGCAAGAGAATAATTCAAACTCAGTGCAACAGTTGCTTCATCGCCGCTGAACATAAAGATTGCAAAATCTTTAGTGAAATGACCGCCTAAGGGCTGTACACTACCAAGACTATGTGGGTGTGACTCAGAGGGTCTGGATTAATTCCTTAATTCCAGAGAAACTTTTTGAAAGAGAATCAACAGAAGACAAGAACACGCCTGAGAAAATTCTCCATTATGCACTATACGTTTATAGTCAGTCTGAATAAGGATGTTGTTGTCATTGTCTCTTTACTTTTAAAATAGTTTTCCTCAGACTTGTAGGTTCTGTAAGTGCGACGATAGCAGGGCTGAGAGAAGCAGACGCAGGTAAGAGGGCTTTGGTGGAATTTTCCAGGCCATCAGGACAACATGCACTATCAGACGTAGTTATCTTCCACCTCGCTGAAGCATCTTTGTCCAAAGGATTAAATTATTCCCGTAAAATCCATGTTAAGCCCCAGCTAACATGAGCATGAGGCATGTCTGTCTTTGCATCTCACTGCAAGCATCCATCTCGCCTGCCACACCGGGCTTGTCTCGTCTTTCATCTCCCTTCAGTCTCAGTCCTTCACTCGGCTGCGTGCCGTGCCACTGCTCTCGTCTGATCATGAGTTTTAAACTGTGTTATGACACATTAAAACCTTGTGTATGCTCTGAGGTGTGCACAGAAGACATATTGCATTACTTCACCGACTTAAGTATAGCTATGCTGCTAAGAAAAAGCAATGCAATGCAATCGAGTCACACTTAAATTATATCATCAAGGGACTTAATGAATGTATAAAGTTGATGCACTCTGCGTATAAATTACTGTAGCCTACATGGTAACACAAACATAAATACATAAACACTCCACTCCCTGCTCCTAATCCCCTCTAAAGTCAACGCCTGCAGCCTTTAAATCTTTCCCTTGTGTTTTCTACCTGTGTCTGTTTGTGTATTTGTGTCTCTGTGTGTTTGCCTGTCTCCTCTTGTAAGTGATACAGACTAAAAACATGACCACACGCGCGTTCAAAAAGAAGACAGGTGCGGCTGCCGACAGAATCTCAGGGAAAAAGTTAAAACGAGATGCAGGTTTTTGTACGGGAGTCATCGGATGATTTAGCAGCACTGGTATGCATGTCGGAGGGTCCACTGAACCCTGAGCACACACCTCTCTTACACTCACATCGCACCCTTGTGGGCACACACACATATTTGCAAGCGTGTGTTTGTGTGTGTGTTAAAGTGAAAGTCCATCAAAAACACTGACCCACTGCAGGTTTTTAAAGGCGGTTGTTAAACGTTTTCTTCTCTCCTCATTGTTGGCGAACAGCTAACAACGTGACGTTCTTCAGTTACCAGTGAACTTAAACATGGATATGTTTAAGGTTGTCCTTGTCATGACAACAACAACATAAGTCAACTGTGTAAGCAGCTTATCACAACCCATATTTATGTTTATTGTTGGGCAGCGACCTCTAGTGGTTGTAGTAAGTGTTATGGCTGCAAAGGTGGTCATTTTTTAGGAGATCTGGCAATCAACCTATTCAATCATTTTGGATAGAGGATGTGTAGTATTGTCAAAGATTCTTTAGTGTGGGTCAAGCTTTCCCATAATGCCACTCAATAACATCTATAGTTATATTATAGTCTTTCCTAAAGGCTGAACACATGACTTAACTGTTCCCCTTTAATTAGTTGAAAAAGGGCTTTGCCTCGACCAGTAGCAACAGCAAATAGCTATTTATGCATTATTTAATCAGATGGACAATAACGACCCAATGTCACAATATAACTAAAAATACATTTTTCTGATTATATTTTTCTACTGCAGCAATGAAGCAATTACAACTTACAAGTTACCACATTGTGGTCGTGTCACTTTTTCTTCTCTTCTCTTCTTAAATCTCTCCCTCTGCTGCTTACTGAGCTTACAGATCAGCCATGGAGCCTGAGTCAGGAGTGAGTATATTCTATAGGCATGGAGATATCATCAGCCACCTTTCAAGGCTACTGGAGGTGAGTGTGTGATACCTGCAAGATCATGGGGGAGTATCATTGAAACATACAGGCACACACGCACACACACACACACACACACACACACAAAACACTCAACCTTATCTGAAGTCAGTCAGTACCATTCTGACCTGCTGAGTCAACTCGCACTCATTAAACTGTTAATGAGGTTTGGCCCATGAGAAGCCAGGGAGGTAGATGGCACCGGGTGGTAAAGCACACACACACACACATACACACACACCTTGTCTATCTTCATTAAAGCTTCTCATTAGATATTAGGTTGTTAAGCCACCACTTAATCTGAAAAGGATTAAAGTTTAACAAATGATGGGGAAAAAGATTCTTTTGGATTGCTGGCGCCCCCTATTGATACTGAGCTCTTTCTGCACTTCATCCAACAAACGCGTGCTGGACAAAATAACGGGAACCCCACATGAAAGAGAAGTGCTTTAACTTTGAAGTATTGTTGCACTGCAGCTGCATCACTGAGTCATAGATTGGCTGCAGACGAGCAGCATTTATCAGTTATAAAGATTACAATTAGTACTTGACTTGATACATGGGTTATAAAACAACGGGCAAATTACAGAGCAGAAAGGCAAAAGAGATTGTTCAAAGCCAGGGGAGGAAAATCTTATTTCCTCTCTTGTAGATGTTGTTCATGCACCTGCTCGCTTATTTTGTTCTGGGATCCAGGTTGCGCGGCTCCTTTTCTGCATTGTTTTAAATTGACTGAATTGCTGGCCAAGTGATCTAATAGTACTTCTTGTTGCATCAATATATCAAAATCTATTTTCCAGGAGTGGAAAAGCTTTGTCTGCCTCCAGGTGCATCAGCCACGTGAACTGCAAAATTATCAAATTTACAAGATTCTCTAAATCAGGGCAGAGTAAGACGCATAAACGGCATCAGCAAGAAAAAAACAGGAATAATTACACATCAAAGCTGACAGGGATTCAATAGACAGCGAACATGGTTATTTCTAAATGTGAAAGAAGCCTCTGTGATCATGACAGAACTGGATCAGCACCTCTGTGAATCACAGAGACCCCATAAAAATTTAACATCGTGAACACAGAGCTTGAATTTATGGCACGGCTGTCATTTGGAAAACCACTTCTAGTCAAGTACATCACACAGAGACACCTAACCTGGTGTAAAGAGGCAGAAGAAAAAAATAGCAGAGCCTTGAGCAACACAGAACAGTCTCATTATTCATCCTTCACCCTCCTCGTGGACGTGCTCGGCTCATAACGTCTGTCAGCTGTTCAAAAAATTGCTAAGACTCTTCCCTAAATGTGTTTGCATTTACCAGGCTAGTAAACACTGTTAAATGATTTAAGATATGTTGCATGGATACTAGGATTAAATAAAATGCCATCAGTTATCAGATCTGAATACTTTGGAACTGTTTGGGAATAAAACTGAGCAACAAATGTAGATTCCCGTGTCCCCATGACAAGTGAATTACTGTTCTTTCTGCAGATCCATGCAGTACTGCAAGTAATGGCTGGTTGGCAGCCAAAAAATATGAACACTGCTGCTGTTTCTATCCACCTGTAGCATCCGACAAAGGATTTTGTCCTGAATTATTTAAGTTTTTTGTCCAAAATTAACCTGTGTGTTTATATATGTGTGTTTCGCCCGTATAAAATAAATAGCATTAGAAGAAAAATAGATGCTCTTCTGAAGGCTTGGTGGTATTGTCCTTGTTGCTTGCTTCACGTGAAGAAGCATAAAAAAGGGATCCAGTTTTGACCCTTGACCCTTTGACCCAGACCGTTTTCTCCAGTCTGATCAAGATGTCGTCTGAGCATTTTCAATCAAAACAAATGGGCTTTTATGTCATGCAATTTTGTTTGAAATCATTCCCTTTATGTCAATATTTCCAAAATAAGAAAGGTCAAGTGGGTTTAAGTGCTACAACCAGGCCTTTCTGTTGAAACTTTGTGATTTCTGTGTTTTCTTTCACAGTGAATCATCACAGTGTGTGTCTACAGTCGATGAACATCTACTTTGGCAACATTTCTCCTTCCCTTGCTAGACGCTATTTATCACTAACCGGCTTGTTGCTTCTTTCTCAAATGTGCAGCTACTTCTCACATTTTTCACCTTCAGCTGCAGCATGTGTGCCGCGTGTGTGTGTGCTTGTGCGTGCGTGCGTGTTTGTGCGTGCGTGCGTGCGTGTGTGTGTGTGTGTGAGAGAGAGAGAGAGAGAGAGAGAGAGAGAGAGAGGGGGGCCTAAATCCATAACTCAGGATGTGGTCCAGGAACTCATCTTAAAGTCAGACCTACAGGCTTGTTGGCTGAGGATGTTCATTCCAGCCTCCAATTTCCTCCAAGGTCAGCATATCTCGCTGTGTGACCGTGTGGTTGAGTTGAGAAAAGTTTTCTGTTGCACTTGCTGAGACTGTCTGCCCGCTCCCATGTCACTTTCTTAAAAAGCGAGAGAAGAAATCTCTTGCATACAGTATCTGACCAAGGGGGGGAATTCAGCATCGAACAGTCATCTCGTCACAGCTCGCAAGTTTCTGAGACGTTAATCTGGAAATGTAAACTTGAATTCTCAAATGTCTCACTGACTAACCAGTTTGGTTGGAAGGAAAATAACTCCACAATCACTCAGACAGAAATGTAATCACTTTGAAAGGACTAATTATCAGGACTGGGAGAGCTGGTGTACCGAGGAATTCCAGGGGAGTGCGATCACAGCCAGACTGGCGTTGAAAGCTCATATCTGTGGCTTAGTGGGGCACCAAAGTCCCAGAAGGGCCTGTGGAGGACTGGAGGTGGACGTGGTAATTTAGAAAAACCGACGTGTCTCAACATTTTCATACAGAAAAAGAAGTTCAAGTCCTTTTGTATCTGCACATGGCAGGTAACATCAACACCCTCAAATGCAAAACAATAAGATGCAAAGAAATAACAAAGACATTAAAAAAGAGAATAGGAAAAGTCATAAACCAGAGGAAAGATACACATTTTCTGTTTCTATTCATATGACATGAGGGACGTTAACACAAGTAAGATTTTTACACAATCATGACACCTAATACCCATTCATGATACTATCACCTGTCACCACCGCTGAACCCATTTAACAGGTGTTTTTTGAGCATTCCACGACTTTCCCAGGCTTTTCTGGCCGTCACATTCGCAATAAGTTTACATTCATAAAAGTTGATGAGGTCAAACACTGTATATTATCAAAAGGTTATCAGATTATCACAATTTGTTTTATTTATGTTTTACACAACGTCCCGACTGTTTTTAAAATCATGGTTGTTTGTTCAAAAGGTCCAGAACAAGCAAGTGATTGGACTTTAAATTGAGATCATTTTGCTAACTGTCATTTGGATGAGTCAAGAGTGAGCTGCAGAGCTCAGGCACTATGATAGGTCTGACTATGTTCGGATGTCGAACATCCCCGTATTGTTTTTAGTATGCTGTTTAAGCATGCTAACATACATTAATGGTAAACACAATGTACAGCTCAGACTGATGTGAACGAATGTATCTTATAATACCAAGTATTAGGAAAAATAGAGATTTTGAACTAAAAGTGGCACAAGAATAAAAGTTAAGGTATTCCCAGCGTTGTTTCCATTAAACTTTAGGGGGGGACTGCAAAAGGCATAGTAGTAGACTATTGAACAAAATTTCACGGAAAGCCGTACAGTAATTTTCAATTTAACTTAAAGGTACACATTTGTCTTGTGCCAATCCATCATGTAGATGTTACCATTTTTCTCAGGATAAGAAGGATTCATCCTCTGGGCACCATGGATATCTGTACCACTTTTAATGGCAGATGATCCAGTAGCTGTTGCGACATTTCACCAATAAAAACAACAAAACATATAAATAGTGGAAAAGTGGACTATGGGATCACAAATGTCTCCACTAAACTTCTTTACAATCATCCAGTTGTTGTTGAGATATTTTGGTCCGGACCACGCTTGTTGACGGGCATTGCTTTACCTCAAGCATTGCTATATAGGAAAAAAAAACTTACATATATCATCTCACAATTAGCCCAAACCACATCCTGGCCATCCCTTCAGGTTCAAACCCCCACTTTAGCTCAACTGCACAAACCCTCATCCATCTGCATTTCTGCTGCCTGCGTTTCAACACAGCAGCTATTGAACTGGCTCACAACAGACTACACCAGATACTGTCAGGAGGTGTGGAAATACAGTCTCACTCATCCCCATGGCACTGCCTCCTTCCACTTTGATGCACTGCCAAAAAGACATTTCTCACACTGATACTCAGATGGCTACAGAACAGAGGGGCCCGCAATCACTCAGCGTGGTGTAACCAAAATGAAACTCGCACACAAAAGTTGTGCTACTTTCCTTTTCTTGTCTTTTTTTTTTTTTATATCTCAACACTTCATCATTCTGCATCTTTAATACCTCAGCGTTTTGGTGTCTTTTGAGTCTTCTGGGTGATTATTGTCCAAGTGGGAACAGTGTAATGAGTATCCGAGGTGACTAACCGGTGGCCGCCTGTGAGTCATAAGAGCAGCCCTCTTTTCATATGCAGAGAGTTCTCAATGCCCTCTTTGGTCCCCAGAGGTGATGAGTAGCTCCAGTGTCGAGACAATGGCGGCACTGCGGGCCATTCAAGTTCTGGGCAGATTACAGGGCTTTTTAAAATCTCCTGGTTTGATCCTCCAGCATGCCTCACCATCCCAAATCTGAAGCGGCACAATTATTCAGCCACTTGTGCTGATGGCGGGGGCCTCACTAAGGAGGGAGATAAAGACTCTGGGAGATCATTTTGGGCTCCATCAATCATAATTTGTTTCACAGGGAAAAGCACAATAACAATGAGACTATCGAGACCCGTATTTGATGGGATTTTGTTTGAAAATAAATTAAAATAGTAAGAAACAACTTGAAAAAAAAAACGACAAAATTTGCCATTGTAGGTCTCTAATGATTGATACAATAATGGTTTATTAAAGGACATGTGAATAAAAGAGAGGGTGAAGGATGGCCAGAGTCCGGCTCGTTAAGATTACAATAATCATTTCAGCACCGTCACTCTGTAGGAATGGTATAACACAGTGGCAACATGAGCACTGAAGTGACCCCGCCTAAACAAACACTGAGCTGCAGCACTGGCATCACACGAAGACCGAGCCTTTTTCAAAGGAGGTTTAAATTACAGTCTTGGAGGGAGAGGGAAAGGAAAAGGCATTGGGGGAACAACTTAGCCATGAGGCAGTAGTTTAGTTTGAAGTGTTCATTTTAGAGCTCAAGGGAGGCTTAATAGTTACCTCACAGATCCACCTGTTGTTGTGATGCAGCTGCAGGCGTCACAGTAATGTTACAGTAGAGGTGGGTCATCTAATGAGGTAGATTTTGTGAAAAGGTTACTGAGTTACAGCACTGCGTTGTCTTTAGCTCCATCAACACTGAGTTGTAGCTGGAGAGAATTCAACTCGGGTAACAAGCTATCAAGCCAGTACTACTCAATTACTTTAGGTTATATTTCTATTTTATGAGATTTCATTTTCTATTTCTCGAGGTTACATATCTTCCACTACATTACATTTGCTGAGTATGTGAAGAACAAGGGAATAAAGTATTTTTCCATAAGTAAAAGTTCTGAAAATGTCTTATATGACTGAAGGTGACGAATACAGATTAACATCCAATTTCATCTCAACTACTTTTGTAAAGATCATAATAAAGACAGGAAGACCTCAGGTAACAGCCAGACTATGTCAACAACTAACTAGCCAGTACATTACAACTAAGTTCATTACTCAGTTACTATATTTCATATTTCTGTTTTATGTAACTGCATTTTCTATTTCATGACATGACTCTCACCAAATTACAATCACTAAGTTTGTAAAGTGTGCATGTGTAGAGGACGCAGGACTTTTTTCTTGCAAATGGAGTGTATCTACCTGAAGGATCTGACGACTGAAGGCAGCAACTATCCGATAAACATCCAACTACACTGGAGCTAGGTTTGGGTCACATACTGCATGCACGTGTCATACTGCATGTAGATGTGTCACACTGCATGCATCAGGAAGATGAAATGAAAAGACTTCAGTGACTAAAAGGATCCTTTCAATCAGACTTCCTTCTCCTCAGTGCCCAAACAACCATCTGTGATAATATTTAACAAACCTCTTCCTTTGTTTCTCCCCGTCTCACTCCCTCAGCCCCGTCTCTGCGTTGCTGTGGGCTTTTCGCACTCAGTGTTAAGTTACATGTTATCTTTTTGTATCCGGCAGCGTGAAAGACAATGAGTCAGACAGTGAAACTGATCTCATTCCTCTCACAAGCAGGCGAGTCTTGAACAGGAGTCTGCTAGCTTTAGATATTTGTCTTAGCTCGCCATCTAGTGGTGGAACACCCGGCATACACAATGTGACAGCATCTCTGGGAAATCACAGGGCTTCCCCAGAATGTTCTGATGATGAAGAAGACATATTTTTACAAAAAACATTACATTTTATTAATGGGTGGTCACTACTCGCGACTGTCACAGAGAGATTAGTTGTTTCACTGATTATTCTGTTAATCTGAGTGTTAGGGGGGTACTTTTCTTAGGTCACGACAACTCATTTCTAGAAAAATGGACAGCATATCTTCTCAGAAAGGAGTTCCTTGCCTCTGAACTTACCAGATGGGGTTCAGAGGTTAAAATTGTGTCGGTTGGGGTTCATAACATGAGATATTGAAATACTACATGCTCTGAAATTCTAACAGACTGACAACTAACTAAATACTTCAAACGAGGTGCAAACAGAAGAACATTTTTTCTTGTTTTATTTCCAAAAGGTGCACAAAAATGATTCAAGATTCATAATTCAAGATCAATTTAATTGATATCATACAACCAGGATTGTTCAACAAAATTATATTTGAACTCCTTCTATGTTACTTATAAAGACAAAATGATCTAAATAATGATTAAATAGCCTAATACATATTGCACTCATAGATACCAGCCACCTAAATCCACCTGATTTATTTCAGATCAAGATCCGTGCATTATTCCCTGAGAAATTCACAAAAAATTTCAAAAATCACCCACAATCTCCCAATGTTAAAGAAAACTAGGATTAAGATCCTGGATCTGTCTCTCGATCAGGATCCACACGCAAAGTTAATGGGGTCTATTCAGAGCTGAGACCCATCCTCCATTGAAGTTTCGTGAAAATCCAATTCAGCAGTTTTTGTGTAATCCTGCTGACAAAGGAGGAGGTAACAAAAAAATCCTCAAGAATTAAATCTGTTTCTGAGCATATTTTTAACCCAGATTATGATTATATATGGAGTGATCCCAGAAGGACGACTTTGCATTACAGCAGCCCAGGATCTAAGGATATAAATTAGTTATTTTGCAATTTAAATATCTAAATCAAATTGTCAAAATACCCAGGCCTCGTGTGACTACTTCCACAGCCACTGAAGGCACAGCCGGTGACAGAGCATCAGTCACCACTCTTTAACACTGAGCTCAGCTCAGCCGAGCTGGGAATCCACCCATGTGATGACGTCACGGGGCTCTGACAAGCTGGTGGTGCCGGAAGAAAAGATGGCGGATCATGAGGAGCAGCTATCCGACGAGGAAAAGGTAAGATGCCAAATTAATCGCTAGATAAACTCCAGCGGGGGGACGTTAGCGCTCGTTTTTGAGTTGCATTTGAGTGTGTCTGTCGGTGCATCCCGGCGTCGACCGGCGCAGATTAATTTGGAGAAAACCCAGGCCTCAGCACAACCGCTGCTGCTTCTGCTCTTATTATTTTTAGCTCAACTTCCGCTCATTTGCGAATCTCAAACGGAGGCTCCTTGTACGGTC
This sequence comes from Diplodus puntazzo, assembly GCA_963678695.2. Classification (NCBI taxonomy): domain Eukaryota; kingdom Metazoa; phylum Chordata; class Actinopteri; order Spariformes; family Sparidae; genus Diplodus; species Diplodus puntazzo. The sequence continues at coordinate 13,442,088 of OZ023161.1, read as the reverse complement.
CTGACTCAAAATAGGAGCCGTGTTCAAATTATAAATCCAACTAAGCTTACCACCCGCATCGTTTTCGTTGTGTGGTCATGTTGTTTCCCCCCTGTATCTGTGGCTGCTTGTGTAAGGGAAGTTTTCATACACCAAACATCGCTAGCTAGTTAGTTTAGCATAGCCGCAGCCTGCTAGCATACAGCTACACTTACCAACACGCCCTTTTCGCTGTTTGATACCGCTTTTCTGTCAGTATACATAAAACACTGGAAGTGGTGGATTGTCCGATCATTTGACGTGGAGCAGGATTTAATTCGTCGTATGACAACAACTGTGGGCTTTATACAAGCTAGCTTGCTAATCGCTGTACCTCTAATAAATAGCGTTTCAGCCAGTAAAAAGATGTATGGACTGACGTTAGGCTACGAGCTCCACTTGGTCCACGACGTGATGTTTTATTGATAATGTGCAACGTGTCTTTTATATATGCTCCTCATATTTAAAAGTCAACTCTAAAGGTCTCCCACCAGCATTTATTATTTAAAAAAAATAACCGAAAACTGTTTTGCAAATTATGTAATCAAGCCCATACAGTAACGTTAGGCAGGCTTCCTACCCCTTTACACCCCTGCTAGTGTCTGCCCTGTTCATTTTCTCATTTCCTTAAAAGTGCATACAGAGACACACACACAGCCAATACCTTGACACAACATGAGTGTCCGACTGCATGTGCCTGAACTGTCTGCAGTTAAGTGTAATTTCCTGCTCAATGGGTTGACTTTATTTTGCAACCACATTTTGGTCTGTGTTAAGCTGTGTTTGCAATTTGGTTGGGTGTGTTGGAAAACAGATTTGAAAGAGGGAAGTCAGTGTGATTTCTGCTGCTTGAAGCTACTGGTAAAACTATTAATAAGTTAATTGACAATTTGGGAATTGCTATTTATTGTCTCAGTTAGCTGGTAAATATGCCATGAATTAAATGGGTGCAGCTGTGAAGATTTACTTGATTTGTTTTTAAAAAATGTTTTACATTTTTATTTACTTTATTTTAGTGTTTCCACTTGATTGTTTATCCAGTGATATATCAGATTTCTTTCTTAGCCTGGTTGATTATCAGATCTGATACTTCAGTGGTGAATCAGTGGTGTTTTTTGTTTATTTGGTTTTTAGTCCAATTGTAGATAGAATTCATTATCTTTTCTCTAAAAGAATTCACTAGTTTGGCTCTTATGCAGCATGTAATCTGCAAAGTAACATAAAGTAGACTATTTGCCTCCAAAATGTTGTGGAGTGGAAGTATAAAGTAGTGGAAAATGGAAATAATATGTAAAATAAATTAAGTACAAGCCCCTCAAAATTGTCCTTAAGCCGAGTTAATGTACTTTCTTAATGTTACATTCCATCACTGTTTATTTTTAGTTGTGATAAATTCAGAACTTGTTTTTGTCACTGTTTGTCAGACTTCAGGCAAATTTTGAACATCTGTAAGCTAGATAATATCATTAATCACAATAACTTGTGATGTGTATTCAACATTTTTCAAAATGTTTTTTTCAATTAACCCAACAATTAAATACAGAAATATTCAGTAAATTAATGAATAGTGAAGAAAGCCATAGTTGCAGCCTTGATCATAATGACATACAGAGAAGTATGTGTTTACTTGTTGACTCGATACCCCGTGTGAATCTATCTTGACCCTGCAGTCAAAATTCCAACCAAGCTTGTTAATAGCACAGTTAAACCATTATGAGCATTCTTCTGTATAAATGGTTGCGAACTCTTCCGTTGCCAGGTTATGTAATACGCCATTCACGGTTAAAACAAGGCCTGGTTTTATTTTGTCCTGTTCCACAGCAGTCTGAGTCAGAAGTTTTTTAGAGTTTAGGCAGCTCACTGACCCGCGGGTGTGACTGTGTCATGCTCATCAACACAGAGACATCAGCTGTTAGCTAAGCATTTCATTACGGGACCAGGGCGTGATGGTGACTGTGGCCACCTTGTGATTTTGTAAATATAAAGCTCACCATGGATGATGTATTCAGGTCTGCAATGTGGAATGCATCTGCGGTAAATAAAGTTAACACATTTAGGTGGTGGTGAGAAGAGGATGGAAGCTCTTTTCATCTTTTAACCATATTGGTTTCCACAACAGTCAGGCCACTTTCACTAGTTGACCAGACAGCTTTATTTCCCAGAGGCGGATGGACACACGCCAGGCTGACTGATAAACACAGTTTCTACTCAGCATGTAGCTGGTTGAGACTGTTCATTTCCCTCTCTGAATATGATTGGTGTGAGACAAATATGGTAACATTATGCATCCATCCACTGTATGTTGTGCTGTTAAGAACACAGCATTTCCACGAAAACATCAAAGTTGCATTTTGTACTTTGAAGGCCGTCTCTCAGGTGCATTAGCTCAGAGCAATCAGCCATCTGCTCTGGCCCCTCAGCCTGTTTTGTGCGCCTCAGAGAAAAGCCACAAAGGGAGGAAATGAGCATTTTCATCTGTCTAACACTGTGACACTGGGTAATGGTTATCTAAATTCACTAGTTAAATTGAATGTTACTGGCCAGTCATAATTTGCAGAATAACATGAAGTTTGTTGACCAGCCTCAGCCTCCACAGAGTCTCCTCGCACTCCCAGCTGATGGTACTTTCCTCTTCCACTTGCCTCCAAGTTACTATGACCTGGCATTACTTTGATGACTCTTTAATCTATTTTAAGGAGGCAGCTGTGGTAGGTAGCTTCAGAAAAGTAATAAACCAAAAACATTTGTTTTTGATAGGAGGACTGCATCCGTGTTGAATAAAATGAAGAATTTTTGATCTTGTCCCAGTGAAATGCTTCAGAAAAGTTTCCCAGGGGATTGAGAGAATTTCTGTCCTGTTGCTGTTGTCGATATCACTTTGCTATTCCAAAAGAAGACCTAAAAGCTCCCTATTCAGGAATTACTAGAGTCTCTTCCATTTGTAAATGATTAAACAGGAAGAAGAGTTCCGTCTCTGCCACAGACACCAATTTCTGGTCATAGTCTTTTGAGTCATTTGGGAAGTGTCCTGCCAAGCTTCCTGATTACAGCACAGAAACCTCTCATGGTGTTACAGGAAACCACTATTACTCAATGTGTTTGCAGTCAGTTTCTTCATCTGAGAGCTGTGGCAGGTATGGGCAACAGAAACTAAGCAATTTACCTGTTTCATTGTTTAAGAAAAGACCTAAAATAAATTGATTGCCCGAATAAACAACCCAACTACCCACAGCCTAAATTATGGAGCCAGCTTCAGCTGCCCACCTTGTTTTGTTGTCACTTACAACATTGTGTCTTTACTTGAGACATATAATTTTTGCTAGTCTTTTTGAAGGTGCAGTATGTTAAAAGAAAAAGCTGCGATGTGGTGGTTCCTGTTTCAGAGAAGGGCAGACCTTTCTGCCAGCAAAAAGTGCTTTGGTGGGAATACATAATGGTGATGAGGTGCTGTTTATGATATCCATTAAAAATTGAAACTCATGCCAATGTAATCAGTTCTAGATTGGGTAGTTTTCTTCACACAATAGATATGTGGACTTCAAGGAGTTTCAACTTTTGTGTGTAACAATACTTTGTTGGAAAAATAGATTTTTATACAGTGAGATGATTCCTGGTGGAGTTTTAATTAGAGATAGACTGATTATCAGCCTGGATGATATTCAGCATTTTTCCTGTTGTCATTATTGATGTTTTTCGTGTCTGATTGCAGATTAAAATAAATGGGAAAAAAAGAGCTACTTTGGCTCTGATATAGATCCTCTCTCTTTTTGTTGTAACTAATCTGTGGTCTCCATTTTTGTCCTGCCCATAACACTGTCTGATTGGTTACACATCACAAGTAATAACCTACTAACACAAAGGTTTGGGTAGTTTCCAGTTTGTCTTGTCTGGTGAACAAGCTTCAGCCAGTTTGATTTTGCACCAACCGACTGAACCAGCGTTTGTCAGTAGTAACATTAGGTGGAGAGAATTTATCAGCCGGATAAATGTGAATTTATGTTCTTTAAAACTATAGCAGAAAACAACACGATTGCAATTTTGTAATAAATGTTCCTTAAAAGTTCAGAGAGGAGGGAAAAAGTCAATGAGTTTTAATACGACAAATGTGATTAGAGCTATGGAATATTAGATCATCCAACTTGCTCACAACATCTTAGTCTTTCTTACCCTCAGATGCATTATAACTGCAAGTTGTAAGCCTATCTTATCAATATAAGCAGCAGGTCATCGGTTATCTGTATTGGCTGAAAAAAATCATTTTGTGCATTCCTACAAGTAATTGCTGTCAGTTTCCACACTAAAGTTTTAGCACTGAACTGGAAAATGGTCTATCAGTATATAATTTGTTGATCACCAGCATTTGGAGGGGGAAATAGTTAACTTGTTTTGTATGTGTGCATGTTTGTCTGATCCAGCGGATCCAGTACATGTGGTGTTTTTTCAGGAAAAACAACAATGGTGGTCTGTGTGTTGACAATGTTGCCCTAATACATGTGATGAGGCAGTTGCTAAAGAGAGAGACAAGACAACTCCATGAAGTAAGCAGTACATAACGTTCATCACTGAAGCATTTGAACGCAATAAATGTTAGAGCAGAGTTGGTTCTTTTTCATGTAAGAAAATCAGAAATACTTTAGAGCACTGCTGTAAATAAAGTTTGGTACAACAAGTCAGTTAACCAATTTAACTGTCAGAGAAGGTAAACACGGAGCTAAGTGCTGACAATACCAGGGATGAATGCTACCAAGGTACCAATGTAAATAATCCATAGACACAGTCACGGTACAGTAAAGCATTATAGATGAAAGCATTCACTAAATCCCATGTATAGAATCTGTACAAGGATTAGGAAGGAAGAAAAATATATTAAGTCAGCCCTAAGATATATATATCACCTTTTGATGCACAGCAGGAATACAGTGTGATTTCCATAGGACAATAAATCACAAAACGAATATGAAAGGGAGATAGAAAAACATATGTTCTGTGATGGTGACTTTCTTAATGATTCTTAAGACCATGGCAGCTTATTTGATAAAGGGTCATTCTCCAATTTTCAAGTTTAAACGTTTTATTGCTTTCTTGGCAAGAAGGGTCATAAAGAAAACCTCCCTTCTCGTGAACTCCTAATAGCCCTATATGTGTCCCTCACCCTGTGAACAGCCGTCTTAGACCATAGGGATATAACAAAGTTTAATGCTAAAAAATGAGTGGAGTCCTACATTTTAACTGAAGAATGTACAGACAGAGGAGTTTTGTCTGGACGTGCCTGAGATGAGGAAAGAAATCTGCATGTTTCTCTGTCTGAACACAGAAGTACAACGCCTCGAGGGACCCAAACTGTTGCTCTGCTCAAGGGTTAGAACAAGCTCAACTCACCCCTTTCCCAGCTTTTACTTTTGTTGATAGATTTTTATTTATTTTATTAGAAGCTTGATAAGCTCTCTGAATCAGTAAGCACATTTAAGAAACCAGATTAAACATAGCTGACCCAGAAGTTACCTATAAACTTCGAAATGTTGATTTGTTAAGACCCATGGCTTTACACTGCTGTATAAGCATACTGGAGGAGGTAATGCAAGCCAGTGATACTCCATATATTACATAGTTGGCTGCTTGAGGTAAAGTGACACTACCGTTTTCGGCCCAGTGTAAGGAGAAGTCATTGGGGTGTAGGCTGAAGGTGAAAAATGCACACACAGTGTCTGAAATAAACTTTTTAGCTCACCGGTCAAATTGACTGCTAAATTCTGAAAACCAAAACATGACATATTTTGTCATATATTTGTTTCAGTTCATTTCTTTGAGATAATGAGAAAATAATAATAAAGATGATATAAAAATGATGTTAATGGTTAATCAGTCTGTGCCTGAATACCTCTCAGTGAAGTGTCTTGATCACAAAAATCTACTCAAGTATTTGTTATTAAATGTAATTAGGGATTACGCCTAAAATTAAATTTGAAGGTTTCTAAAACGTTGTCAAGGGTTGGGCCGACATTAGCGTTGGCTGATATTCAGTGACTACTGCGCTCTGTACTATCGGCCCCCACCAGAAATCACAAAATTAGTTTGTTTTCTCAGAGTTGCTGTAAGCCAAGAGTTTCCTGTGTTTGTGGCGTGCAGGAGAGAAATTAAAAGGGTAGTTGCTGGTCAAATTATTGTTATGTCTCAGTTTATTTTTTTTCATAAATCTGCTAGTTAGTTGAACGTGGAACATTGGTGGTGTCGGTGTGTGTTTCTTTCAATCGTGCCGTTGTTATTGCCGTTATCTCAGTATATCTAGCTGGCTAACTTCAAGCTTCTGAGGCTGGGTGCAGCTAAGTTACGAACATGTTGTGTGAATGCAGTTTTCTCTGCTGGTTGAGATCAGTGGGTCAGAGCGACAGTGGTAAACAGCGGTGAGTACAGTGGTGTGCTAATGTGCAACAACACAATACTTCAAATTCAGTAACTTTAACACATAACAGATATTTAACACTACCATCTTTTCAGTTATGCTTTTCTGCTCACTGATATTCTTCTGTGTGCTGGTATCAAATGCATCCTCCTGGTTTTTACGTTCATGGATATTGAGACTTAATTAGTCAGTGTAAAGGAGCTCCATTTCAGCACGTCTGCTTTCTCTTTTGAAAAAACAAAAAATATTCCCTGAAGCGTTGAAATACTGATGTGGATGTCAATTACTATGGCAATAGCAGGAGCTTTGTAGCACTCAGGTCAGCCACTAGTCCAGCATCACAGGCGTTATTTCTTCAATTTAATCTTGAGCCATCCAGCCGCCACTTCCTCATTTTGATTAGCAGAGGTACATTTCTACCTAGCCTACGGCTGCATGATGGTCTTCTTCCTCGCTCTGCCATCACACTATATACCTATTATTCAGAAATGATTGCACCCACACCCCCAGCCCATCGCCCAACCCCCTGAAATTCAGCCACATCAGACTAGTTTTGCTGTAAACCTGGCCCTGTCTCTGCTGTAGCATTTCAAGGCGCCAGGACCCGCTTTTTCCCTTCTATCTAGGATATTGAAATGGAGGCATGCCAGGGAAGGAGATCAAACTCAGGGAGATGATGCAGCTTAAAATGCCCGCAGGCCAAAATATTGCCTCAGTCTATTCCTGCTGTGCTTTTTAAGTATTATCATTATTTTCACGGATCTGGATTGGCACGATAAGGCGATTTTGATGCCTGGATTAGGATGCAAATGTGGTTTCGCTGTCAGTGGGTGTCGTTTGGGATAAAGAAAGGGTGCTTCCAAAGAGGGTAGAGGGTGGAGTGTTGGGATCGAAGTGTCTGTTGCAAGTAAAGGAGGGGCTGCTGGGTAATATGAGGATGAATATACAGTGAGCAAGTTAAAAGAAAAGAGACCAGCTGGTGTCTAGGACAAGAGTGCATAAAGACGCAAGGATCCCACACTAAGGGGGGTGCCTACCGCTTATGTCCCACGTTGTTTGTGTGTGTGTCTGTTAATATTATTCCAGCTCCTTGGCCAGTTCATGCCTGCATGCCAACTCAGACTACAGCCTCTAACAATTAACAAGAAACACAAGAATCCTTAGAAAGATAAGACAATTGACTATGGGAGATAAAAAGTCCTTACTCTTAGCAAAAGAAAGACTTTGTCCAAGAGCATGATGAGCATCATATTTAGCTAGCACGCACAGAAACACACAGTAACAATCGCCTCGCCTGCCGTTAGTTCAGGTTTCCACCTAGCTGCACAAAGCTATGTGGATGTTCATGTGTGGCAATGGAAATGGATCTCAACAGCAATACAATTTTCCAAAGCTGCATGCTCCATAGAATGTCGTTAATTATTTCTCTTCCAGTGATGAAAATTGCCCCCAAAAGGCAAAACTCGTTAACACACATGAAAGTCCCAGATACTAATTTTAGACTTTACCTCATGACACTGAAACAACCCAACAGTTGTGGCAAAAAAATTACAGCTGCTGCCAATTGGCAATTATTTTTGAAATTATTTGATTAGTTTATTCTATAAAATATTGAAAAGCAGAGAAACATGCTGGAACATGCTAGGCATGAAAAGGATTTTTGAATTATCTGAATATGTTGGAAAAACTGAAATGAGCACTGACTGTCACAGAGCACATTTTCTCATGCTATTACTATAGTAATAGTCTTGCATAGCTTTATGCCTTCTCCACAATGTGTCAGTGCTAACCCTAACCCTATCACTGGCAGGCTACTCAACGCGAGATGAGATTGTAACGCGTTAATATCCAGAGGGACACAATATACTCTGTACCAACGGTGGATACACCGCTGTTTTTCCTTGATAATGCTATATTGTGAGGAACAAATCTGCGTTGAAATTGACATGGGGAGAGTTCGTTTGCTGTTAGCTGTTAGCAGACCTGTGGTGCGTTTGGCTAAGGGAGCTAATAGCTTACAGTTAACAGCTAAACTCACCCATTTAGAACTTAGAGTTTCTGTTCGGATGAACATAAAGCATTCAACAGTACATTGCAGTTTAAAGGATAAGTTTACAAAAAGTTTACAGTAACAAAATTAAGTAAAAAGGTACTAGTCTTTAGCTATATATATTTTGGAGGTAGAAGTACTTCGAATGCTTGTACTTTTACTTTGTCGCTATTATCAATAGCTGTCAGTTAAAGAAACATCACTGTCAGGAGCCCCATATGTTGTCTGACCAACAGTGAGGAGCTCAAAGCTATTTCAGTTACAGTATAACAGAATAAATGGCAGTAAATTCTCTTATTTTAGAAGCGTTAACCAGTTAAAATATATGAAAGTTGCTTTCCATCAATTTACAATGGCTTGCAATGCTAATCATGTCCGTATAATCCTGAAATTTAGATCATTGCAAAATATTAATTGACTGATCTGAGGAACTGCGTCTCATTCAAATTTGTAATGTTTTGAGGGTTTTTTTTAAACAAACAGGTAAAAATAATCATTCAGCCTCAGTAACTTGCTGTAGAACTTTTTTTTTTTTAGTCAAATGTTAAAAATGTTTCGGGGCTTGATTCGAGGCATTAGCATCAGCAAATTCTGGGTAAGTTTATCTAATAGCACAGCAAGCATGAATAACTTTGAGTTAGTTAATAAGTTCCCACCAGAGACTTTTTTCCTAAAGCTCGGCCTTTCAAGTACCGTAGTGGCAGTTGGTGCTCAAAATTAGGTCTCAGAGCTCTAAATTGTCCCAGTAGCCTCTGTCCCAGTGTAGCATACTGTCACCGGAAGGAACACTTAACCTTGCCGCTCAGCAATCGAACTGCTGCGCAACAGTAATTACCTCTGCAAAGTGAGCCATGAATTTGGTTCATTTTGTTCTGAAAGGTAAAAGATATCTGAAAGTTTAACAGGCTTTGGTCAAGTTTGGTCTAAAGTTATTCGTTTTTTTGTTGGGGTTTCTCAAAAGAAAATAAGAACATTTACATTCATATTCTGTCGCTGGCAGGCTCTGCAGAGGTTACTTTGTGGTTGAAAGCTGGTAAAGTAGTGCATGAAGCAGACTACTTCCTCTTGTCTGCGCTTGGGTTTCGCTTCTTGCTGTGCCATCTTGGCATCTATCTAGCAGCATCTTACAATCACTGCCGCAGTAGAATGATATGCAATTCTTCAGTCGTAACAGGACAGGCAAACAGGAAGAAAGAGTAATTGGTTAAATGACAACTGTCATTGCATCAAGTGTTACATAAGCGAATGCAAAACAAACTATTAAACACAAAAAAGAAGAGTTACCAGATACCAGAGGGGTAGTAGACTAACAAAAACAATTTTCAATGTAGAACTGAAATTGCAACAAACCCTAATTATCCCTTTACATATAGAGGGATAGTGTTTAACATGAAAGCAAGCTGCAAGAAACATCCCTTTTCTTTCGTTGGAAGATGTAGGCTGTTGTCTCAGTGCATGAGCAGAACTGGTTGAAGGTACTTAGAGGAAGAGGAAGTATTACGCTGTTCTTAACTAGCTTTTAACAGTCAATACCTCTTTCATAATCGTCTAATGGAGTATCCCTCTCCTCCTCCTCCTGTCAGTGATTCATTTTAAACCACATCACATTCCCTTGGCTTCAGCTCCTCTCTGCTCAGTGCACCTTAAAACAGTTAGCATGGCTCTGCTGTCAGATGGGATTGTAAAATCATCCCTGTCCGTTCCTTCGCAGTCTTTTCTGGTCTCTCCCTAGCTGCAGGCGCTACACAATTAATTGTGCAAGTTCACATTTTTTTGCAGTAGGATTAAAATATTCGCAGTCAGCATTATTTATGCCAATATCCATTGTGCTGAAGACAGTTTTCATGCCAAACACTCAAACTAAGTATGGGATTTCAGTGTTTAGCCCAGACTTTCTTTCCTTGCCAGGGTAGAGAAAAATATCTGAAATATCATTACAGTGGTCTGCTCAGATTTTTTCACTGACCTGCCGGTCTTGAGGCAGGTGAACTGGAAACTAAATTCCCGTTTTAGATGTGAATGTATTTGTCCCTGTGTCTATTAGTTAGCCCAGTAATGGACCGGCTATCTCTACAGGGTGTATGCTGCCTCGTGACAAAGACATGCTGGGGCAGCCCCCAGTGATCCTGATTCAAATATGAGGTTCAGAAAATGGATTTATTGATATCATGTCATCGTGTTACATTACATTCAGGTGGCAAGATGAGACGCATGGAAAAGAATAGACTAATTTTGTTATTTCTGGCTATGAGACTATACAGCCAATGTTCAGCAGTGATTCAATGGTCCTGCTGAACTCTGAAACTCTGTTATTAGACTTCAACCAGATTCAGGCAGAGAGAGATTACAATTTTGCATCCAATATTTAAACTAGTCCTCTAAGCTTATCTTGTCATTTCTACATCCTTCTAAATGAACATAAAAGTGCCCAAGCAGTTCTCAAAGTTATCAACATTTACACATTTCATGTCTATAACTGCCAGACTATATGTTTATGACCAAACAATGCTGTGTAAAAAAAAAAAATACAGTTCATTATAATGAATATACATCTGATGATGAACATGATTTATGTCCATTTTAAAAAAAGATATATTTTTTTAGTTCATTAAAAATTCTGAGTGAAAAATGTTAAGAACAACTTGAGCTGTGGCCTCAAACTTCGACCACTCTTTTAAAAAATGTCTTTCAATGTATTTGTGCTTAGCCCAGCTAGTACTGCTGTAAAGGACATTATTGGTTTCAACTGTGGACATTAATGGGTTTTAAAGGACAAACAACAGATCCAGGCCTGGTGTGCATGTATAAACAGGGTTGATTGAAATTGAGATGTATATACTGTTCTGAATCAGCTAGGTTCAGATCACAAGAAAGCCAGCATACCATCTGATGTACATTTACCTTAACTAATGACAGTTTTGAAATTATTTTTTTTGGATTGAAAATAGGAAAGAACTTATTGCACTTGGGACTCAGTCATCAGGACCTGTTCCAGTAGAGGCTGAATTAAACCCAGAAGAGAACATCTTGCATCAGTCAGTGTCACAGATGGGAGGAGGTTTTCACTCAGCAACTAATCAGATAACTGGTCTGGTAACTTTGGTTAACTAATATCTAAACATACTTCCTGAAACAGGCCTGGGAGATGCACTCTGCATACAGAGAGCATGTTTACACCGCCGTCCTCTAACGAGGGAGACCCAATGCAAATGACTCTTCCCACAGGGATTTCAAGTCACAAACACAAACAAACACAATTTTCCACCAGCTGTTTAACAATGTGTGTGTGTTGTGCAGTCACACAAACACACATACCTTTATTGTATTATGAATTGTAGATCATTCAACATAAGTAGGTCATGATGATCTGATGACAGAGGATTAGACTAATGCAGATAAACTTTGATCTCAGCATCACACGCACACACACAGACACACATGTTCCTCCCCAAGTGTCTTCCTTTCTCTCAGTGTCGCTCATTAGCAAGAATCAATCTGCAGCTCTGCGCCAGTGCCAGAGCACTTGTGTACACACAGTGCTAATAAGTGCCCGAGGGATAGACACACATACGTTGTCTCACACACACACATGCATATTTAGGAACACCTTTCGTATCCACCAGCTTGTCAGACCAGGGGGAACCTGGCTGGGACACCGGACCCTGCCAGTGATAGAGAGAGGCAGAGAAATATAGAGGTAGGGCGAGAGGGAGAACGTGTACTAGAGTCCTCAGCACATTTTTATGTCCTTATATGGTTGTAAACCATGCGGGGGAGGGAGGGGCCGTTGTCTCACTGTCAGTTTGACATGTGACCTGGAGACAGGAAGTGTTGTGGTGCAGCAGCAGAAGAGAAGTGAGGAAGGGGAAAAATGACTGTTCAGATGCGCTGTAGACTGAGAGAAGCATTGAAGCACGTCACTCCACCCTCCAAACCAATGACACAGTAACATTACACCCTCTGTTGGCCACTTGGCAGACATGTATTCGCTGTTTACACTGTGGATTTTAGGCATTAATGGGTGAACTTGCACGGAGTGCAGTGCTGGGGTGGGTTAAAACTTCAGCAAATTAGAACAAAACAACATCCTTCTTAGTAGGAATACTGAGAATTGTCAAAATAAATATGTGACATAATAAATACATGTAATGTGGCGTTTCAGATTTTAGAAAGTGGGTTAACCTCTATCCTTTCTGTGTGCAGGTACGCATAGCAGCTAACTTTGTCATCCATGCCCCGCCAGGAGAGTTCAACGAAGTCTTCAATGGTGAGTACTCTGTCTTCTTCGGAAGACTCTGTTGTTGTTACCCCTCCTCCTCCTCCCTTCATCACCTGTTACCTCTCTACTGTCAGTTATCAACAAGCAAAGTGCTTGGAAGAAGCTAATGCCTACGCACACTACAAAACTTTCAATGTTGTCATCTCTGTGCTGTTCAGACTTGACAGTTTTCTGTCATAATCAGGAGTCTTGCAATCATTGTGCTTTGCACACCTCATCACTGATCAGTGACAGGGGGTCTCACATTACACATGAACAGACTTGATGTGACACAGGAATGACATGGTCCAAACATTCCAGGCTGTTTGTGCTCTGATATGCATTGAAACAAGGAAAATTTAATAAAAGAATATTTGTTAGAGAATGGATGAGGTGGATGTGTGGAAAGCAAGCATTACATTTGGCACTGAAAACATGAACTCCTCTGCTCTTATTGTGGTTCAGCAAGGACAACCCCATTACAAATACTGAAAAGTTTATGTATTCTAATAGAAACCGTGCACGATAACTCTGCCCACTCCATACGAATAGATGCATGATAAGACTGGATTACGTGGATGACAGCAGAGGAGAGGAGAACAGAGAAGAGTGTCAGCTTTCATTGACTGAAGCTCGATCCTGGCCCCCTGATCTGCTGCGACTCAGCAGTCATTGGTGACACGCTGGCGAGCTGTCTCCTGAGCACAGGAGTGCACACTGATCTGCCGTTGATCCCAAGCTTTTCATTGGCAACGTCCAAATACAGTCAGCCATTGGAAGAGCAGTGCTAAAACCCTGTAGTGAGAACTTGGCATAAGGAGTGAGCCGTCAGCTTACTTCTCATCTCTTTTGAGAGTTGCACATGGCATAGTACCGATCAAATGAACATCACAATTTAGTTGGGTGGCGTTAGAGGATGTGGGTGCAAATCCAAATGTAAAACAATTTGTAGAAAGGCTAGTAAAGATTGATTTTGTGCAATTACATTTCTGAAAAAACATGACAGTTGAATCATGCACACAAAGATAGTGTATACTCCCCAAGAATCCCTTTTGTGTAGTAGTGTTCGACCTGTCAAAACCCTAAAACACTATAATGTTTTCAGTTTTTGTTTTCAGTGATAAATCAAATGTCAACAGAGCAAACAGCCTGACACTAGTGCAGCAATTTTAATCATGGAATAGACGGTTAACTTGTCAAACATATCTATAACTAATTAGGTTGATAGTCGCTGCATTTCATTTCAGTTCCTGTGCCAGGATCCTAATATCATGCATACCAACTCATGGCACAGCTCACTGAAACACCTAAATGGGATGAAGCCATTGTCTTCAGTATTACTTACACCAGTGCTTTTCTTGCAATGACAAGTGAAAATCCTTCTCATGAGAGCCCACAGACTGTGAACATTTAAAAAGAATAAAAATATTAACGAAGTGAGCCATATTTTGAATAATAAGGTACTTGATTATACATGTAAAGCATCAGGTAAACTAGGTAGGTCTTTAGCCTCCTGTCTTTGCAAGTTCACTGACCCTCTGCACTTAAACCATACGTTTATTTTTGTCACTGGAGGCGTGTGGAAATAGACATACAGATGTGCTGCGTTTTTTGATGACAAAGAAGGTTACAGGGTGAAGTTGACTCATAGTGATCCCACATCTGCCATGTGGAAGCAAATCTCTTCAAATTTCTGAGCTGAAATAAAATAAGCAAGGATGAATTACCACGACTGCTGATTAGTGAAAGAAATTGAATTTTACACTGTACTGCAATATTACAGTACTTATTTCCAATTACTTATGTGTCTTATTTAGTACTACCAAAGGGTGGTGCCAAAGTCAAAGATTATAAAAACTTAAATTTACAAAGTACGTTTTTTTTTTTTTCCATTTTAAAATTACTTGTTTGATACAGTTTTATTGTCAAACTGTCTCTAAAAGAATTTTTCCTGTTCATAAAAAGGAGCCAAAATGAAAAAACGTTTCTGTTTATGTGCTACCAATCACACCGCTGTGGCCAGTCAAAGAGAGCAAAATGAGGCTATGGCATTTTGGTCAAAGTGTAGCTGTAGTGCAGTGCCAGTGTTGACACCACACTGTTAGAGGAGCGCCCCTTGAGAGAGTGTGTGTATGTGTTTTGGCATCGTTAAAGCCTCGTCCTGCCTCAATAAATGTCGTCACCTCGGAGCAGCACTGGGAGGCTGTCTGTCTGCCTCTTATCACAACCTGACAGCCACACACACTAAAACACAGTCCCCTCTTGCCACTTTGTTCCCTTTCATCTCTGTGTGATTTTACAGCCTCTTCTACTGAACTAATTTACCATGTCTGCATCACTCCTCAGGCATACATGCTGCAAAGACTGACTGCAAGCAGCTCTGTCTTTTGTGTTAGAGTGTGTGTCATGGTACTAATCTGCTGTACCACTCTCTACATTTTCCTCTCTCACTATCGCGCCTTTTTTTCCCCTCAGATGTGCGATTGCTGCTCAACAATGACAATCTTCTCAGGGAAGGTGCTGCGAAGTAAGTCGATTGTATTTCCAGGTTTTTGATGAATATTTTGAATATGCATTAAAGCATGTAAACTAAAGAAAAAGAAACATTTGTCAACAACAGACCCACTGTCATTCTTCATATAGCCTTTTTTGTTTTGTTTTTACAAATGTACAAATGTTTTTACTTGCACTCAGTGAAAATGAAAGAGGAAATTAGTCCATGTAGACTTATTATGGATCTAGTATACATTTTTCATTTGGATACCTGACCCAAACCTTTCGCTACCCCATAGGCCAGACTGGGCCGGTCGAGGCCGGGACCAAATTTTTAGAAATTATGTCGGGTCAGGACTGATTACGCACTGACACGGTGCTCTCAAGTTCATATTAGTAAAAAATATGTTGTAATAATATGCTAAGTTTACATTATTCTTTCAAGCGTAAAAATCAAGTAAATATAGTACCAACATAAGTGATAATTGATGACGGACCTGCTGTCTGTGTTTGGGCTATTTACAGCGTTTGTTAATAACGTGGTGTCTTTTTAGCGCAACACAGAGCCAATTGGATATTTTCCAGGTAACAAATATTAATGTGAGACTGTGTGACAGGGTAGCACATACTCAGAGCTTCAGCTTACATTGAACTGAGTCAGGTGCCTCAATCGGGCACAACGTCAAAAAACCAGAACGCCTGTTGACTTTAGGTCAGGCTTAGTTACTGCTGTCTTTGACTCGGTCAGGTCTGGACAGAAACATGCAGCACTCCAGTCTACATTAATTTTTCCCGACAGTGTCAGCATATATCATGTAGATAGACACTTTCATTCAGAGTTTGGAGTGCATATAATAACTGTTTCTCTCTCTCTCTGCAGTGCATTTGCACAGTACAACTTGGACCAGTTTACCCCAGTGAAAGTTGAGGGCTACGAAGAACAGGTGAGCCATGTAAACTGATGTCTGCAGCTCAGAGGTTAAATGAAATGGTATGACATCATGTGTGTGAATCTGCTGACCTCTCCCGCTTTACCCTTACGACCCTCACTGTCCATCCCATTCAGCAGTCTCGTCTCGGGTGTGTTGCTCACTTATTTCATGTTGCATGAAGATTTGTTGCTGTTGCACCATATGGCTTACTTCTCAGTTGAGACTCCTCAATTAAAAATGTTCAATTTTAGATTGTGATGCTGCATTAATAGCCTTGGCATGGTAGAAGTGTAAAAAAAATGACAAATCATCAGAGATGGCAAAAGTGTGCATATTCCTTACTCAAGTAGAAAAACAAAATACGACTGGTAGAGGTCGATGTACTGATGCAACTTCTTTACTCAAGTAAAAGTAATGAGTACAGGCTCTGAAATGTACCCAGTAAAAAGTAACTCTCTGACGGACATTTCTACTGGTCATTTCTGTGCAAAGCTAACTGAAGCTCAAGTCATATTAATATGATTCAAAGTATATTAAACTTAAAGGTAGAAACAGTAGGATTTGTGTTATCAGTAGGAGTTGTTTGAGTCTCATTCCCAGTATTTCAAATACAGTCATTTTGGGTTGGTAAAGCGTTTATAAAGTAGATTATTACACCATTATTGGCATTGAACAATAGGTCAAGGCTAAAGAGATACTTTCTTACAGAGCAGAATATTATTCTTGTGAAGCACATTTCCTAGTTTAACATCATGTGCTTTACAAATGATAAAAAAGTGTTCTTTGCTTCCACATGATATACGATCACAGACGTGGATTGATTTTTATTTAATTGCGCTCACTGAGTTTCTGTGAATGTTGAACATGCTGCTGAATGAATGTGGCTGTGTGTAATGATTGCAATGTCTTATGTAA
Organism: Diplodus puntazzo; assembly: GCA_963678695.2. NCBI lineage: Eukaryota > Metazoa > Chordata > Actinopteri > Spariformes > Sparidae > Diplodus > Diplodus puntazzo. The sequence goes on along the minus strand of OZ023161.1, from coordinate 13,425,022 downwards.
AGATGTCATCATGTCCCTCTGTTCCCACATCACGGGTTGAAATTCCCCTGTCTGATACCCAACAGGCTGAGCTGAGTGTTGATGAGGAAGACAGTAGATGGAAAGTTGATGCTGATGTCTGTGTTCCCTTCTTCCTTTGTCATCATCCCCCTTTTCTTTTGTTTTTCTTTCTGTTCACATCCTTTTAATTAATCTCTTGATTTTTCTTTCCCTTTCCACACATAATCTCCTGCCTTCTGCCATCCGCTCTGTTGTTCCTGTCTTTTCCACTTCTCTCTGTGTTACTGTCTCTGGTGCTCCTACATGTCCTTGTCTTTTTGTTTTCTTTTACTTTCTGCTCGTCTGTCTTTCATTCTGGCTTGCTCTAATTCCACTTCCCATTACCTCCTCCCTTGCTCTTTCACTCTCTTCCTTCTGTCTCACTGTCTCTTCATTCCTTCCAGGTCTTAATCACAGAGCATGGTGACCTTGGGAACGGCCGGGTCCTGGACCCCAAGAACAAGATCTCCTTCAAGTTCGACCACCTGAGGAAGGAGGCCAGCGACCCCCGGCCCCATGACTCTGACGGCTCCCTGGAGGGCTGGAGGAGTGCTGTGGACTCTGCCGTCAGGGCCTACGTCAAGGAGCACTATCCCAATGGAGTCTGCACCGTACGTCATGATTTACCCCATAATCACAAGGATGTACCTTTAGTCACATTAAGGAACACATTAGGAACACACTCAGTTAGCCATGCAGTTTGCAGTCCATGCTGGAAGTTGAAGCACCGGGACAGTATTTGGGCTTACACAGCTAACACATTAGCTTTGGCGCAGGATGGGCGAGAGCTAGCTGGTTAGCATGATAACTTCAGTAGATATCTCTGCAACACAGTACATAGAAGTCATATAGTTGAAAACAGTTTTTTGTATTCTTACATATTGCATCTTTAAGGTCTTAATTGCAACAAACATTTAATCTAATTCTATGTATCCATCTTAAATTTTTTTGGGTCAAAATGAGTCAGGTGCTTCTTGAAAAGTTCACACATCTCATGTTTCAAACCTTTAAACCTTTGTCACATTCAAGTATTTTAAAATGAATTAGGTTAAATCTATATCTCCACTATTAAACAATTGACATCAAGGTTATTGAGTTTTTTCTTAGTTGTTGCTATACTTTAGAGACTTATATGTTCATACAACCATAGGTAGCTCCCAACAAGCATCTAACAACAGACAACAAAGACAATCAATCCCTCAATCCAGACATTTCTGTAGATGATCCTGACTTCTTTAGCAAAAGGAGATTTTAGAGACTGAATCTTTTTTTAAATGTACCACAAAATGTTACAAGGACATGCTTAGTTAAAATGCAGGTTTGTTATCTATAAAAATAAGTAATTGGATTGTGTTATATGCAATGCGAAGACTGCCTGACATTTGGCTTTCTTTCTTTTGACTGACACCTCAACAAACAGTCTTCTTTAAGTCGATTTAGTTATCAAATGTGGTCGTTCACAGTTAGCAAACACGAACAAGACAGCAAGAAGGAGTAGTTAGAGAAGGAAGTGAGGGTATTTCGAGATGGTTGCATGGCTGCTTTATAAAGCTTCTCTTGTGCTACTTATTTTATTAATGCAAAGTGAACAGCAGAGCTCTGTTGCAGATATGGAAGATTTCGCAACAGTGAATTTGTTGCGTGTGCTTACCAAATAGGCCACTGAACACGTTTCGTGTGTATATAAGAGTATCTGTGTTGCAGGCCAGCTTGAGTATAAATGTTAAGCTGATAACCACAAACCACTGTCTCAGTCTTTGCTTCACGTGTACAGCTATAAAGAAGAACTAAGAAAAGTGGCCTTTAACAAGCAGAGAAATGTGAGGAGAAAAGTTCCTAGCATGTGAAATGTTTTTTCTTCTCTTTTCAGATTTATGGGAAAACCATCGAGGGACATCAAACCATCATCGTGTGCATCGAGTGCCATCAGTTTCAACCAAAAAACTTCTGGTACAGTTTCTCAATATTCAATGTGATTTTTATTTCTGTCTCTCTTTCCATTTTGCACCAGATGACAGGCTAGCTTGTCATTTTTACCATTTTGACCAAAAGGGTTTATAGAATTGCCACAGATGGTTTTAATTAAACCTAATTTTACTGAATAAGCCTAAAAAGCCTGAAGTGTTGTTTGATATTAACAGGGCGCTTTGAAGGCATTACTTTAATTGGCACTTAACTCTGGAGCGTTAAATGGTTGGTCCTAATAAGCATTGCTGAGCTGTTTCTGATCGGGTTAATCTAATTGGATAAGAACTGTACCAATCCTCTTGGTTTACTGGGCTTATAGGTTATTAGGTGCAATGATCCCAGAGCTTCTGTATGTGACTGCCACTGTTACCTGCCATGTTAAAGTAAAGAGGAACCTATAGGTCAGATTTGGGATAAGATGGAACTGAAATAGAGACATCATATTGACTCTGTAATGTGCACATAAGAAAGTGACACTTGGATTCAACACAGTGACGTGTTAAACAAAGCAGCTTTTCATGAACCACCTTTTTGCTTTTAAACAGCACTCTAAGTTTTATAAATTTGACAACTCACCTGTCTACCCTTTCTGTGATAAAAGAAGAAAACCTAATTCAATTTTAAGATTTTTTTTTCTAATTATAATTAAATTTTGAGGCATTTAATTGTATAGATGCAGTTTAGAGTGCCCTTTAGAGGTCTGATTTAATATTAATCCACTGCTTTGTGATTGTAGATGAGTGACAAATTAAAGGAGAAAACAAGAACCCCTTGAACCCTTTTCACACTGAAGAAAAAACCCCGCCAACATCTGGCTTTTTTGAAAGAGTACAATTGGCATATTCCCAGGTCATATAAATCTGCAGTAGTCATGAATATTAATTGGCTCCAGCTGTGATTAGCAGTGATGGAAACATAAAGCCCAGGTAGACACAATCAGTTTTGCCCTTTTTAGGCACAATGCTCCGATGCGCCTTCAAGTTTCAGACGCTAATGTTAAAAGGTTACTCCATCTCTGTTCCAGCAGTGCAACCTTGTTCAGTCAGAGTTAAATTTGAAAAAAAACCTGACGTGCAAGATATTTTTAAAAGAGTAGACACTATAACAATGTCACTGGCCTCCATGCTTGATTCAACTTTCCTTTTTTCTTCATGAGTTCATGATGTCAAATGTGACTCACGAGAAAAAAAAACAGAGGCAAACTTGTTTACTGGCAATGGAAAGTCAATCATCTACTTTTAGTGGGTTTACCAGTGTTTACAAAAACTGCACACACCTGCTCATTTTAGTGTTAAAATGGTTTTGGTGAGGTTTGGACCAATGCATCTCCCTTTATTAGTGTTTCTCCACTCATTTATTCAGTTTTTTCATTTAACTTTTCACCTGTCTGTAATGTTAGAATACATACGCTTAGAAATCCAATCTTTGATCGTACATGATGGGACATCCCCGTAAAGCAAATCGAGTTAGAAAAATGTATAACCAACTCCCCTAATGTATGTGTGTGTGATGTTGTCAAGTCTTGTGTTCTTCTTCCTCTCTGCACAGGAATGGACGCTGGAGGTCAGAATGGAAATTTACCATCTCTCCCTCCACCACTCAGGTGGCAGGAATCATGAAAATCCAGGTATTCTTTTGCTCTGCGATGTAACCGACAGGCTCACTTTCTAAACACCAAGACATTTTTGTTGCTGTTCACAGAGCTTGTTGCTAATTATTGTTTTTAATTTTGTGCTCACAACAGAGACAAACTAAGCATTTAATTCCCTGCAGGTTCATTACTATGAAGATGGCAACGTTCAGCTGGTGAGCCACAAAGAGGTCCAGGAGTCCATGTCAATTTCTGTGAGTATAACTGGACACATTTGTTCATGTGCATACAGACAGATAAGAAAATGTAATGTGCATTCACCTCCATCTCCTTTTAGTGTGTGTTTTTAAGGTTTTATAATTTGCACTGTGGAGGTGTTAGGTGGTGTATTCACTCAACTACTTAAATAAATTGTGTCATATTCTTTCAGAACGAGGCTTCAACTGCAAAGGAGTTTGTGAAGATCATGGAGGCTGCAGAGAACGACTATCAGGTATGTCAACATGTCAAATGGATATTCTGTGTTAAATATGCCAATTACAGGCTGGTTGTTGCAGGGAAACTGAACTATTGCCTGACAACATATGTTTACTGTCAGGGTTCTCACTTACTCCAAACATTATTTGACTAATTTATTAATAGAAATGATTACTGTGGGGTGTGCAAGTCTCTAAAACTGAGACATCATGAAGAGCTCATGTTTTACTCTTGACAGGATTAAATGATGAAATCCTTCACTTCCCCACCGCAAACTTCCATCACAGGATTTTCCTTTGGATGTCAACTTTTTATGCTATGATGGATAGAAGTGATAATGAATTTCCTAGTTGTGTGAGTCATACTGATGAATTTAGATGATAGATTTTAATGGCCATCCATTCATTTGAAGAAACTTAAGATGTTTGCAAACACTTGAATACATACATCTTGGCTAAAATATCCACAAAACCTAGGCTCTGACAGTTAGTCAATTAATCGCTTTGTCAATTCAAAGAAAATTAATACCCAACAATTTTGATAATGATTAACTGTTTCAGGCACTTTTCAAGCAGGTTCCAGAAACTTTAATATGAGGATTTGCTGCATTTCTTTGACATTAATGATACTAAGGGTTTTGGACTTTAAGACAAATTAACTAAAATATAAATATTTTAGATCAACATCCAGCATTTTCGGCCTCTGTTAGTTAAAAGGTTTTCCTACTGATCACTCAAAGTTTTCATTACTAAGAAATAATTTAAATCGATTTAAATAGATTTTAAATAGCCTCTCCTCTCTCACCTCTTTCTCCCTATTTCCGTTTTTCCTTCCAGACGGCCATCAATGAGAATTACCAGACCATGTCGGACACTACCTTCAAAGCCTTACGCCGCCAGCTTCCTGTGACACGCACCAAGATCGATTGGAACAAGATCCTGAGCTACAAGATTGGCAAGGAGATGCAGAACGCTTAAAAAAAAAAAGAAAATAAAATAAAACATCGGAGAACATAACAGACAACTCCCCCCACCCCACCCCCCCTTCCACCCAAACAACGTTGCATGACTGGATAGTTGTATCGTCTTTGTACAGAAATTAGATAAACGGGGACAAAGAAAGGTTTGGTCTCACAACCAGATGTCACATCACACATTGGATGTCTACTTTTAGCGATGTTATTTTGTTTTTATACAGACAATGTTAACTCCTCTGTATATTGAATCTAAGATAAAGATAATCGTATTTGGGGAAAGTGTAACTTGAGGAAATATTTCAAGACATAGGAAAGGGGGTGGACACTTGTATGCAAAAACATCCTTATAAAATACAGTATCACGTGTGCAATATTTATTGTGTCAGTGAGACCACACCTTTTATTTGACCTGCTGAAAAACGGTTTGAATTTGCGATGATGGTGAAACAATCATTTTTGGGAGAGTTTTGTTCGCAATTACAAAAGAGCCCAGATATTTGGCAGAAAGGAACGCCTCCCTTCACTTCACGGTTAATGTCCCATACGGTCAACAAAAAAAAAAGTTCTTTGTGTTCATTGACTGGTATCTTTGGCACAAGCAGCCACCACTGTCAGCCACTCAATGTTCTTGTTCCCTCATTTTGGTACTTCCCTCACCGTATGTCCTGTATGTGAGTTCTCAAGCTCACAGTGCTCCTGGCTAAATTGCCTTTTTGACTTGACATCGTCTGAACCCTTACTCAGCGCAGGGAGTTCTGTGACCACTTAACAAGCTTAATTAACAAGTCATCAGTCGCTAAGTCATGTGCATAATGTCCAATTTACAATAAAATTAAAACGTATCACTTTCTCCTCCAGTGCTTATTTTTATTAAAAAACAGAACCTGACTGTATTATATAACAAGGCACATTGTAATATATACCTGTATGAAACATCCTGTCTGTCAGTTTGGTGATTTATTTCCATGAGATTAATTGTAATTCAGTCACAATTATGTTGCATTAAATGACAAATTTTCTATTTGCTGACTCACTCATAATTTCTGATAGTCATTATTGCGATACAGAGTTCCTCCTAAACCTTCTCACACCTACATTACATTATTTAACTGCACTTATTGCTAAAAAACACTATTGAACAGATGATTTTAATTTTTTTTTAATATGACTACACAGAATCATTGAGCCAACATCATTAGAGGGCATCATAAGTGATATACAGGTATCCATGTAATGGACACTGAAAGGTCTTGAACCACATTTTGGGAATTAGATTTTAATTACATTTTATACTTAGACTATACTGACTCTCGTAGTAGAGTAGAAGGTTCTGAAATACCGGAGAAATTGTATTTGATGAGACTTTATCCGTGTTTTTATCCAGCGATTCACGGATTGATCTCATGAGGTCAAAGATCAATGAAACCGTTAGATCTGTTTTTGAAGGTATGAATATAAACTGCAGACCTCGTGTTTTATTGAAGCTTTTAAGGGCATCAAAGTACCATAGCTCTCAAAATGTAATGATGGCATTAGTTTTTGTGTCATAAATCCAGCTGATGAAAAACTTCAACATATTTTAGAAATACTCGGTTACTAATAAACTACTTGCGCTCTTTAGCCCTTGGTAGTACATTACTGCTCTGTGAATGATTATAAGTCAGCCAGACAACCTTTAATTTAGTTTGTTTTTTTATTGAGAAATTTAGGCAAAGATAAAAATCACATTTGACTTGAGTAAAGAGCCATCCATGGTGTGGTTAAGAAAAATAACTGAAATGCTGCTGCAATTCCTTCATTTGCCTGTCTGAAGTCACCAGGGAGACTAAAACATTGAAAAATGTGGCACCATATGTATTTTTTTTTTCTGATTTATTATTGAGGTTTACATAAAGGGGTCCACCAGTGTGGTCCATGGATGATTTCCCTGTTCTATTCTTTGTTTGAGTACCTGTGTGACATGACATTTAAACAGGAAAAAAACGTAGAAATAAAAATGTGACGCGCTTAGGTGCTCAGCATAGACGCGCATGCGCAGAAGAATGACGTTTGGCCATAGATTTGAGAGTTGTCCACTCGCTGATGTTGAGAAACGCTCATCTCTGCCGGCGTGTTAGGCGTGTATTCATGCATTCTTTCTTCATTTTTTACTTGTATAAAAATGATAATATTGTATTTCATGATCCATTCTGAGCGGCTGTTCAACTTGCCTTAAGAGATACAGGTAAATCAGTGACAGCGACATCTGCAGGCGGCGGGAGATAACTGTCCAGGTTAGCGAGCCGGTGGCTAACTGGTAACTGTTAGCTGACGTTAGCCGCAGTTTGCAGACACGTCTACACACAGTCCGCTGCTGCTGGATTCTAGACACATGTTGGACTGCTGGTGGAAGAAATGATCGCTACGAGTGAGGACTTAACTCGCTTCCTCACATTCACAAATTGAGGTGAGTTCTAACACACGTCGCTTTAACGATTCCCCCCGACGCTGCCATTCACAGTGCCTCCACTTTTAAAAAAGTTTGTGTGTTTTGCAAACGTTAGCCAGTTAGCCGTTAGCTAGCAGGATGAGTGGCTAACGCTTAGCAAGGGTTTAAATGGAAATCCTCATGTTTGGAAACGTGCGTGGCCACTGTTAAGTATATATTAGAGCATGAATTGAGTGTTCCGAGCCTGGATGTTATTAGATTTCCTTGCCAAGCACTTTGAGCACACTCAAGAGACCCGAGCGTTGTATTGTTTTTAATGGTCTCCATCAAGAGTCCGTGCAATATCTCTTATCTGGTCCTCCAGAGTTTACAATGTCAACCGTGTCCTGGTGTTATTACTGCATGCTGCCTGTTTGCCAAGTTTTCTCTCTTCTAACATGAGGGAAAACCTCTCCGTTGGGGATGCATTTAAAGCAAGCCTAACGTTAGTGACTTTAAAAGAAATGTATTGCACTAACTCATGTCAAGTTTACCAGTGCTTGTTAGCCTTGTGGACCTCAAGTGTTTACCTCTGCTGGGCATTCAATGTCGGCTCAGTGGTTGAGTTGGCATTATCTGTCTCCCTGCTCTCACAGCAGCCAGTGATGAGTCTCCAGTGACTGTGCTGAGCAGCAGATGGAAGAATGTGCTCTTTCAGAAAGCCAGCTGGCTCCAACTAGAGAGGGCAGGAGAGCCTTCAGGCACTCATAGGCTGGTTGAGGAGTCTTAATAGCAATGTATGTGTTGGAACTGAACAGTCCTAACCAGAGGCAGGAGCAGGTTTATGTGTCAGATTTAATGCTGCTGACTCTCACCTTGGCACTTCTTTCACAGAGGTGTTGATGCAGAGTTGGTGTGTATGCTACCATTGCCTTTTCAACTTGCAGTCTGACAAACCCCCAGACCTCCTACTTAAAGCATGGAAGATGATTTTGATCATTTTTATTTTTTTTAAATGTTGTTAGAAGTCGCTCGAAACCCTGGTAATAGACAAGTTTGTGAGGGGGAAAAACAGCATTTCTATGAAATGGAAAATATGTATCATCCCTGGAGTCATAATAATAACCTCTATTTTTAGCTGCCACGCTAAAACATAACCAGAGCAAACACTAAGGATTAAGCATTATAGGACCGGTGACAGGTTAACTTCAACGATGACGTCAGGCTGGGTGCTTAAGGTGAACATAGAGTTGGACTAGGAACCCTGCAACATTTTCATGAGGCTCGTAAGCTTTCTTTGGTTCGCAGTCAAGGAATTTGTAGAGCCTGTGCAAAATATACTTGCATAAATTTCTGCCTTACACTGACAAAATAATCTTCAGAAAATATGTTAATAGGCTAGAATGTGTCTTCACATCCAGTTGCTGTTTGTCAAAAAAATACCTTGTCCATTTTTTTTAACTGAACCTGCTGAGTATCAGGTACACCGGTGCGACCGGTGAGGTCCACAGATTTTTTTGGTGCATTGTCAACCAAAATAGTCACACCCAGGAAGACTGACGGGACTGTAACATTTTGGTGCACAACCTGTCTTTTAGCCTGATTGATAAACCTGGATTGTGACCACTACAGATATCTCTTTTAAATGACTCCTTTACTGTATTTGTGGCATCCTGTAGCATATTCATGAAAATGTCTACATAACTAGGTGAGGTCTGAAATCACCTTCTGCTCAGCACCAAATGCTAGATATACTGTAAGTGAGACAAAAAATAAGCTATGGTCACCTGAAACACAGGGTAGAAAGTTTTTGAGCTGGTCATGTGAAATAGAGCTTCAAACAACGATTATTTACTCCATTAGATGATTAGTGTGGGTCTATAAAATGTCATGAAAGGGTGGTGGGGTTTCCCAAATCCCAAGATTGCATCATCGAAACAAATCCTCTTTGTCCACAATCCAGAACTGCCAGATTCTGTGCAAAATATAGCAATGAAAGCTAAGCAGGATGTCAAAATTCAGTCAATCCGACATAATGATGTATTTTAGCTGGTAGAGTTTTCTCTATGGGTCAGAAGCTTGTGAGTCAGAATGTAAATTTTGACAGTACGTGAATCAACAGCAGATTTTCATATAAAATGAACACTGTTGCACTGCTGATATGCAAAATTATGCACCTCTAAACTGTGTAATGTGTATGTAGATAAGGATGGACAAATGCACATTACTAGATGTTCCAATGATTTCTATGCTGCCACACCATTTAAGCAAAAGAGTTTTTGACTGTGGTTGTGTTAAGCTCCTGGCCTCCCTTTTCACATTGTACTAATGACTTGCAGGCATCACTCTCTGCTGCAAATATTACTTCAGCTAGCTTCATAGTGGGATATGTCTGTACACTGATTGACCTTACACATCTTAAACTCAAGAGTAACAACTTGCATTGATATTATGCTTTCACTTCCTCTTCCTCACTAACACCCTTGAATTCCCCTTTTCTCCTTTACCTTGACAAAGGCGATCTGAACTCTGGGATTCCCCCCTGCGAACTATCAGCACTGTATTTCATTAGCTACCTCCTCTCAACTTGCCTCCTCTAATTTTGGATCGTAGTTTCTTGACTTTCTCAATAATGACTTGCCTGGTCTTGTTGCAGGCAAACACCTGTGCACCTATAGCAATAGCTTGAGTAACAGCAGGACTGAGACGGATCCCCCTTGGGTCATAAAGCAAGACTCGTGTCCCTTACTTAGAACATGTTGTGTGGCTTCTTTGTGTTATGTGTCATAATGAAGCTACAGCACCAGCAGCTTATGAGTCATGGAGTTACCTACCAAACCGTTAAACAGATGATAATGTTTCACACAAAAGTTTTGACCTGGATAAATCTGTCGTCTGAATGGGTGGGCTTGCATAACCTGAACTGGATCTGTGACCAACCTCAGTTTGATATGAAAGGATAAGAACACATTTAGGATGATGATTCTCATATATGCAGTCACTTTCCAATAGGGGTGGGAATCTCTTGGCACCTCACAATTCGATTTGATTCAGTTCTGAGGTCAACGATACGATTCTCTCGATGCAACATCTTTTTGTGTACATTTCCATGCATGATTTAAAATAATAATGATAATTCAATCTGAGTTTGCTACTCAGAGTTTGCTAATCACTTTCTACTTTTGTGATGATCATAAAAAAAATCAACAGGTTAATTACCTTCTCTAATATTTTATTAAAGAAAAGGCTTTTCTTTGTCACAAATGGATATGACTTTCTATGAACACAGAATCCTCCTGTTGCAGGCAATGATCATATCCCTGAGAGAAAAACAGTGTACTGTAGCCTATATAAGAATAAAAAAAGCTTTCAGTGCAATAATCAATGCAGCTTGCATTTCAACACATTATGGACCTATGTATCAGCTCTCATACTAAAAACATGGCTACTTACGACCCGCTTTCATCAAAGTGTCCATAACTTCTGTTTTAGTTTCACTGCAGGCCGACAGTATGGCTGTGTCAGTGAATTAACGCCAAGATGGTATTTTGTATCTTGACTCTAGATTGAACACCGTTGTCCGAAAACCCACATTCTCCACAACTGAATTAAATCCAATGCAATAAAATTTGCAATGGATTTGGTAATCTGCTTCGCTCTCTCAGAGTTCGGTTGAAGCTGTGTGACCGCCTGCTCGATCGTTCTCTGGCTGGCATCTGCAACAGGTTGCTGCTTCTCCTCAACTCCGGGTGGTATCGCGCAAGGTGATTTCTCAAATTAATTGTGTTGCTGAAGTATTTAAGTTGAGTTCCACATACCTTACACACTGTGTAGGTCTTGTCAATTCTCCCCTCCACTTCATGGAATTCAAAATGCTGCCATACAGTAGCTTTCACAGAAGTCGGTCCCGGTCTTATAGGCTTGGTGCTGGCCATTGCAGCCATTTTGTCGCCGCTCAAACATAAACGACTCGCACATGTGTGTTCGGTGCACATGTTTGTACAACAGAGAATCAGCAGGCGCTTTCTGAAGTACTCTGCAGCAGGCGAACTGAATGTTGCAACGGGCAAACTAATTTCAGTTTTAAAATTCCGATTATTAACTTGTCTGCATCGAGACATAATCATTCTAGAGAGAATCGCGATGCATCGAAGAATCGGAATTTTTTCCCACCCCTACTTCCCAACTCTCTCTACCATAATGTGAGTTGATGCATTAATAAGATCAGTTCACCTACTCAACAAATGAATAAATCATCTCAGGTCTGAGGACTTTGCCTTCACTGTCATGCTAAATTTCCTGTGTAAATATTGCAGCAATCAGTTCATGAGCTAATTCGTTTTGCACCTTTGTTTCACAGAGGATTTATAAGTGTTTGTGAAAAGACAAGTTAGCATGCGGGTGAAAATCATGTCCCTTATTCAAATCTGTTTGGTCTTTGATTCTGATAAGCTATTAGCCTACCAAAAACCGATGTTCACCACTGATGTTTCAGTCAGTTAAATATGTTTCTACTCAGTTTGATGTCATCTATGTTTGGCAAGTCAGTCATGGCAATAAGAGATTATACCTCTACAGAATTGGTGTTAACTTTCATTGTTAAAGTGTTGACGCACAACCCTCCTCAGATGAGTGTACACATCTGTTGCATATCCATCCTCTGTTTTCACTCCTCCAAATCAAGGGTCTAAGGAACACGTGATGTCGAATGCATTACAGATTCCAAAATTGTAATTTGTTATATCAGGCTATATTGACAACAGATCATTGGATATAAGGGCTGCGCAATTAATTGAAATATTCATCAAAATTGCACTATGGCCAAGTACAATAACTATTGCAAGGTACAGTGTGTGACAAAACAGCATTATAATGTAGTATTCCAACCAATCTTGTTCTACAGATGCAAGGAAAACGGACCCCAACAGATATCACATCATCATCAATCAAGATTATATACATTTTTTGAGTAAAAAATGAAAATTGTGATGCAAAAATATCATGACTAATTTACAGTTGTCAAAACAATTGCAAAATAATTGTTTTACCATATGCTGCAACCCTAAGCCATATGGAGGACTTAAGCATGGACGAATGGTGCGTCACCTTTTTTTTAATTTGCAAAATGGTGTGACGTGCATGTTGTCATGTAGTTTTAGCAGAGATAAGATATGATGGCAGTGCATTTTTGATTGCACCATCAAACAAAAATTGTTGCATAAGTCTTATCCAGTACTACGTGCTGTATTTGAGTGTTTTCAGCTATCATGTGTGTCTGAGTGTTGTCTAAGACGGTTCCAGTTTCCCTTTAAACATTCCATGTAACTTATAGACACAGCGATGCATTTATTATTTTTTGTGACCTTTTGATTCCTAATACTAATTGTTTTGGCCGCATAAAATATTACTTCAGTCACTACTCTGATAAAGGTGACTGCATTTCGCCGTGTGTGCTTTAAATGTTTAAAAAAAAACCATCATACGCTATCATCAAGCAACGGATTTGCCAATCAAGATATAGACTTGCTTCAACAATACATCCACATCCTGTATGATGACAGTGCAGAGTTTGTTTTGCATTAGTGATCATCCATCAAGCAAATTCTCACACCAGCATTTGCATCTCTTTTAAGTCACTTGACAATCACAATGAATGGAGGTTGAGTTTAGCTGAGCTTGGTTGCTGAAAATAAATTGTCTTGGATGCTTGAATAAGCATTATAATTTGATGCTCAGCCACAGGACTGAAAAGGTCAGAGTGTATTGTGAGATTTACGGACCATTGTGTAATTGCATATCGGCTGCTAGTAGCCTCAGTGACCATTGGAGCCGTGCTGTAATCGAAGAAATGGCACATGATTTGTCTTTCTGTTTTTCTGGAGAATGCTGGCAGGCTCTGCGTTGAAGACCACTGATGATAACTTGTATCTGGGTTCAGACAGATCTTCAGGGCATTTTTCCCAGGCTTTATATTCCCTAGAGAATGAATTCATGTTTCAGAAATAAAATCTCTTTGAAGACTGGACATTTTTCCTACTGACATGTTACTGCAAAAAGAGTCAGCCTTGGATTTGGCAGTGAAGCTCTGTACTGTAAACAAGATCATTCCACAGCTCTGGAAACAAGGAATGTTCTTTGAAAATACACAAATAACCTTGGAAAAGGCACAAGATTTTTGTAGTAAGACATCACACTGACCACTGACCTAAATCCAATCCAAAAAGGTGAAATTGAATGTGATCAGTCTAGGATTTAAAACATTTAATTTAAAGAAACCCCCTGAGTTAGCTCAGTGATGTGACGCACAGAGACACAGCACACATTCACCACACAGCCAGATCAGACTGGTAGGGAACCTTTATTTAGAACCTACTGCTTTGGTAACTTGATCTCAGCCAGAAATGTTTGCCCTACCTTTGAGAGGGCAGCCTGCCCTGCCCTGCCTTGCCTGGAAAAAAGTCCATATTCAAGGTCTGTTTTTCATCCATGTTTATGTCTGCATTCAATCAGCTGTACCCGTAGAGAACATCCATACCAGAAATCCTGGAAAACCCTTTAGACTTTTGCACCTTGAAGCATCCAGTGTGGTAATTCAAGGAAAACACTCCAAAGCCCTCACAGCTGGTTCTTTAATATCTGACCGCCATGCCAGTGAGGGCACTGGCCAAGTGAGGGAAAGGTCACAGCTGCTACACAGGCAACCCTGACTGTACGAAGCGTCAAAGATACTCTGCCAGATGTACAGTGATTGGGTAAATCCAGGCAAAAGCCACTATCCAATATGGATTCCCTTCATTTAATCTAAAATGATCAGAGGTCAGATATGGAGAAGCTTAGAGACGCAGAAACAGAGTTTTAAAACTCTGGAACTGCAGGTAACCCCGAATGCAAAGGAGATGTTGACTTTATTTTGTTTTTCAGAGATCCTTTATTGATTTGTTTGGAAATAGGGTTTACTCCGGACAGGTTTGAGAAAACTATTATTTGCTTACTTATACTTTTATTTTTTGTTGAATTGTCGAATATTAATTTGTGCTTAATTGAGTGCTGAAAAAAATATTATTTAATCTAAATCTAAATCGAATTGTGATCTTATCAAAAGTGAAATCGAATAGTTGATTTGGAGAATCGTGACACGCCTTTTTGCCAACAGCATACAAGTTACATTTTACAACCGTTGGCTGTTGTGGCTATTTCTTTCACCATTTTTAAGTTAGTGACTTTTGGCAACGAAAGTGACCTGTTAATCCTGTTCTAATACAGAATGCACTTTTGCAGCAAGACTTGCTAAATAATGAAAACGTTACCTTTTAGTTCCGCCCAAACAAAACACTGAACACTTCAGATGCTCACCCCAGTAACAAAATGGAAAATAAACTCTGCACACTGATTGGTCACAGGCCAGAGAGATTAGTTAATCAGACAAGGCTAACAGCCACAGTCGGGTGGTTGTTATTTCCCTACCCTCTGTTCCTCATTGTGGCTCCCTACTTTGCATACTGAGACAGTTTGATGAATGACACATGAAATGGATTGTATTTAAATGCACACGATTTGACTGCATGCTCATATTTGAATCTATTCAAACTAAACGATAAAATTAACAAGAATCTGCATGATATCGGACACAGTCTGTTTGTGTCACCCAGCAGACATGTTCTGTTATATTTAATGACAATTAAGGACAAAATACTTTTTTTATATAGCACTAGCTTACATCTTTGACTTGAAGTTGTATTTCTGTGTGGTAGCTGGTGGTTTAAACTTCAAACTTAGACTCCTAGTAGGCTAACCATTTGCAATATTGGAAAGTCTTCTGTATAGAGCTGCAACTGTAATTGAATAGTTATCAATTATTAATGGCCAGCTATTTTGCTGATCAAAATTCTCTGATCCCAGCTTCTTAAATGTTAATATTTTCTGGTTGCTTTACTTCTCTTTGACAGTAGATTGAGTCTATTTGGGTTGTGGGCGAAACAAGACATTTGACTCAAAGGTCCATGTATTGAGGTCGGTCCGGCCACATGCAATAATACTGTAATATTCTAAACAAAATGTCCTTTTCATTCAAAACAACAACAAAAATACGAACTAAAATAAAATGTCATTTCCATTTTGACATAGATTAAAATACACTGTTGAATATTTCCTCTTTTTTTTGCCTTCAAACATTGTGTCCATCACTTCAGTCATGCATTCTTTTATTTCTGCATCTGAGAATGGCTTCTTGTGCTTACCCAAAATCCACACCACTCTAAGGGAGCACTCTGTTGCTTTTTGTTGTTGTGTCATAGATGTGACAAGAATCCTGCTTGCAGCTTGATATGACGATTTCAGTGCATTTATTTTTGTTGTTCTTACCTCTGAATTTTGAGGAAATGTCGCTTCTAAATTCCTATGCTTCGTCTCATAATGCCGTTTTCAAATTGAAGATCTTCATCACAGCTATAGTCTCCTGGCATATTAAGCACATGGGCCTTGTGCTGGTTGGAGGGAGAATGAATGCATTTTTTTCAGTCCATTCATCTTTGAATTGCTGATTTTCACTGTCCACTTTTCTTTTAGCTGTGAACTTGGAACACGCCATTTTCGTGCAATCTAGGCTCCCACAGCCGGCAAATTGTCAATATGCGAACCAGAGTCATCATTTGGATGAAACAGATGAAAAATAATGTACTGTGTGGGACACGGGTGCGGATCGGGTCGGACGTTTGGAGAGTGTGGGTCGGGTTTTGCGATTGCCATTTTCAAGGCGTCACGTGCAAAAACAAAAAAATATTATTAGTACACATCTACAAAAATATTCCTGCGTGCTTGCGCCCTCCCAGAACTCCCATTCCCCACGCTGGCTTACTTTCATTTTTAAAAATTGCGTCCGTCTAATTTTTCTTCGGGTGTGGGTCGGGCATCGGTATCAATTTATAGCGAGTCGGCTCGGGTGCGGAATGTAATATGTGCTACTGTCGGGAAACGGGTCGGATGCGTTTTTAATTATGGCGGGTGCGGGTTTGCAAAATAAGACCCGTGCAGGACTGATGCGAACTGCTCCAAAAACGAAAGTGAAAGTTAAAAATTGCGCTGGCAGCAGTGAGTGACCCAGCTGTCTGTGTATCATTGGCATGGAAACAAGTCCCGGTATACATGTGCTGACCCAACCAAAACACATAGTGAAGGAATAATAGTTCGGGGGCCACGAATAGGAGGCTGGCGGGCCGGATGCGGTCCGGGGGCGATGGCGACATCCTATGGTAAACACGTGAACACATGGCGGGTCTTAGGTCAGGTGTCTTTTCATCACCTAACACCCCACAAACCACTGCTACCATCACTACACGCTATAGGCTACTTGTGATTGAACATAACGGGATGTCCCAAAGAAACGGACAAAAAAAAACCCAAAAAAGCTGGACTGTTTCTTCCGAAGTTGGACGAACAAAGGCGGAGATGTTGCACCCGCTGGTTCACCTGTTGACCAGGTGTGCAGCGGCGCGATGTTGGCTGAGCCACAGGTCGATGAGGCAGCTAGCATGGATGTTAGCTCGTCGTCCGCTGCAGTGGCAGAGCAGCCTTCTCCGTGCCGCGATGGGAAACATAGAACCAGCGGATTTAATCCAAATTAGTTTGTACAGTGGGTGACTGTACCTGACCAATTACTGTAAGTTTTATGTTGTTTGTTTTGTACTACGTGAAAATATTAACAATAATGAGTGTGCTAATTTCACAGTGGTTTAGTAGTGAAACGCCGCTATTAAATTCAGCGTAGATAAGCTCTGATGGTAGCTGTTTTAATATAGTCAAAGTTTCGGTTTTAGGTATGTTTTGCTGAGTCTGTCACAGCCACCGCCAGCGGGCAACGCAGGGATCCTCAACCAGAGCTTTTCTTCTTCTTCTACTTCTTTGGGGTTTTACGGCAGCCGGCACCCAAAAGTTGCGTTGCTGCAATCTATGGGACTAGCACCTTAGTGCACTATATCCTGCTATATAGACCAGTGTCTTTTAAGAATTTCCCCTCCTGCTTGACCCTACTTCTAAAGTACTTTTCAGAGATACTTCTTCCAAGTCAATTTCTTGCAAATCTCTGAGTAGATCTTGTCTTTGTCTTTCATAGTTTCTACAAGAAATCAAAGCATGTTGCACTGTCTCAGGTTCCTGACATGAACACAAGCCATAGAGCTTTTATTGAAGCTCCTTGCACTACTTAAAGGCAAGATGTACTAAATGCTCATGTTGGGTCTCTCCACCATCACACCAGCATCAATATGGCAGCAAGCAGAAGCAAATGTAAACAATGCCACATTGTTTCAAATGTAAATATATGTCACTGATTATAATGAAATATCAAATAGTTAGCTTGCACTGTTTTCATGTTGTAGGCTTGTCAATCGCTGCAGCATTCGAGCCAGTGATTAATATGGAGCATGAAGCCATAATTGGTGGTTTTAAATGCCTTTACTTGCTCCTAAAGCATGTAATTGCCCACCAATTAACTTTTAACACTGATTTAATGCGAGGCAGTATGGAACCACTCTAAACTCTACTACGTCATGAATCTGTTACCTGTAGGGCACTGCCATCAGTCAGTTGCTGGCCTGTGTCAGGCCCCTGTCACACAAAAAAAACATGCTTCGCCGCCGGTGGGCCGCCCTTCCAACCTACCACCGGGCTTAGCATGTTTTCTTGGGGAAACCCTGAGTTCAGTATATCACGTCTGTTGTCTTTTGGGTCGAGAGTGCTCGCTAATACACAATGTTGTTCATAATGGGACAAATAGAGAAATACAGAGGCAAAGGGAAAGGAAAAATTCAGCTGTTACAAATGCAAAATGCAGCAAACAACATGTACTGAACTTGGACAAATCAGTCTGTGCTTCCCCAAAGATACAATATCAAGTATTAAGTTTGTTTTCCTAACAGTTAAATTTAAGATGGTATTGTATCAGAGAGTATCTTACTAGGTAGCAAAGTGTCCTTCTGACTTCTGCAGAAGAGGCAGTTCTAAGTTTTTCAATAGAAAATGCAATTTCACATCATTTTGGACCATTATTTGAACCATATATGTCCAGAAAAAAGGACAGAAAGCTGGAGTAGATAATAAAAGGCAACCAAAAAACTTACTTGTCCACCAGGATATAACTACAACCTTTTGATCTGGGAAAAGTCATGAAGTTTTTTGATGCTCTCCACATTGATTTTCCATTCAGTTGGCTTAGATTGAATGACTTGGGTACTGCCCCTAAAGCTTAAATGGTATAGGAAAACCCTGGCTACATAATTCTGCAATTATTTTCACTAATTGTGAATCATATTTGTCAAAATAATCACTATATATTTTTTTTTTCATGCAGCCCAAATTAGTTCCCTAAACTAGTTGACAGAATGGATTACTCTCGGGTTGCTCAACGTTTAGTGTAGATTTTTAGTATACTACCTCCTAAACTTAAGCTTGTCTGGACCCATTCAGATAAGTTCTGCCAAAGGAGCTGCTGAAGAAGAAGTGACGGCCCACCACTCCTGTCTCCTATCAAGTGTTTTCTTTGTGCATTAACTTCAGTGGGGTCCTGTCATTAAAGACGGTTATTGGTGGTGAAGGAAATAATGGTTGGGCCTCGACATACACTAATGCAATTCTATTGCTGTAAAAACAATTTTTTATAAAGCAAAAGAATGTCTTTTTATCAGGCCAGTTGACTGTAATTCATTTGATTTCAATGGTTGTCCATCCATCAGTGGACTATTAATAGCAGCTCTGTGTGGCTGGAGACACACAGTTCCTCATTTTGACCAGCTGGTGTCAGCAGTGGCAGTCACAGTGCTCCTGACCCAGTTAGCTGAATGATGCCGCTGCGTTTGAATTGTGACCCAGTGGAGGTAATCAAAGCCTCACCGACCTTCCTTTTGTGGGAGACTCTGGTTCCTCTGAAAAAGAAACAGGGGGGGATGATTGTTTGGATTTCAAAAGACTGCCAAATCCTGCTGTTGTCTACACGGTGGATGTGTTGGGCACAATCCATTTTCCACACCAGCTGGCTTTGAGCGCTGTAAATTCATTCTCATCAGATCAGGAAATGACCACCAGTTAAATGCCAAATTGGACCAGTAGCATATGCCTCTGGCTGGGTGGTTTGTCGACTCTTAACAGATAAACTGATGGGAAAAGCTGCCATGATTCTGAGATCCTGGCCGCCTTCTGAAATCTGTGGAAGTGCAAGACACAATGGCCTGAGGACAAAAGTGCTTTTCTTCCCTGATGCTTTGAATATGTTGGCATATGCATGTACTCAATTGTTATCTTTTCCTTGGAATATGATGCCAAACAGTGCTCAGTCTCTGTAACATAAGTCAAGGATAGGATGACATGAAGCTAACAAATTTAGCAAATTTCAAAGAGCAAATTTCAGTGTTGCATATAGGGCTGAGCAAAGTGGCCTTAACATAATATCACCATAATGGTAACAGTTATTCGGTTGTGAACTTAGAATATCCCAAATGTTTTCAACAGGGTTCAAACCCAGAGAAAACCTCAAGTTAGTGGTGAGTTCTAATATGTCCCCGCCCCTACTTCCGAGCTATCAAACAAGACAAAACATGAATAAAACTTCAAAACAACCTTGAACAGATATCGGCCATGAGCCAACATTAGCCAGCAATGGCGCACAAGGAGAAAGTGTGTGTCTATGTGTTTTAAATTCTGGTAAACGCTCGCTATTTGACATTCACCAGGCACTCTGATTCTTCCCCTCCAATTTCCACAATCTCTTTCCGTGAGGTAAGGTACTTTTCCCATACAGCTCCAGTCAGCAGTCAGTATTATACTGACATGACATAAACTCTGACAACAGAGGTCTCCTCTACAGATTGCTGCTGCAGTCAGGATGATAAATAGGAGAGAAGAAAAATCCACTTTTGTATTACATATGTTCAAAATTAATCTCTGAGCTCAGTAAATGGCTCCGGATTCAAGCAGAAGACGATGGACCTCAGGTCCAGCCTAGCCTCTGACACTCTAGTCGACTTTGAGCAGCTGAGCAGAGGCTCCTCCTAACAAAACACTTGGCAAATGTCTGAAATTGAAAAAATTAAAAAATATATTTTGACCAAATACCTTGATCAATATTGCAACATTATAGAAGGGATGACTTTTGATGCATTCGTATATAAAAACAAGTGTAACAGTCTGGCTAGTAAGTTCTATCTAGTGTCGTATTATAACAAAATAAAATTCACACATTTCCCAGCTCTAATTAGTTTAGTTCTTTATGATTTTCTGCTTTTATGTCTCGTCTCTTCTCTCTCATTATTAGCACACTTGTACCAACATCAATTCTTGTGGAGTGTCCCAGTTTGGCCTTCCCTAAGTGACTGTCCCTCTCCTTCTTCCTCCTTCACTTTTATCCCTCTCCTCATTTTTTTCCTCCTGCCGAAGGATGGCCACACTCCTCTCACGCTTATTTTCAGTTTCCTAGCAACCAGGAGGAGATGCTTTTTCGGGGTGGTACTTTGTGATGGAAGCGGGGGCGGGGTGAGGTGTGCATTGTTCAGGAATAAATGGCTCATGAATGCAGTTCCACTGGAGAGAGGCGTTGAGAAGCACTGTTTTAAGTAAAGTATTCATTGAACGACAGCATTGTTCCATTACTCATTGTCTGACTCAATTAACAGACCCATTCACCTGGGCTTCACTGCTGTTATGGCAATAGGTTTGCATCCTAATTATCAGTGTGTCAGCAAGTGCAAGGCCCGGTGCCAGAGTGTGTAACCATAGGCCATGTATGACTCAAACACACTTGGACTGAAGAGAGAGAGGCTGAAGTTGACAGTGAGGAGCTCTGCACTCTGTTCTGTCTCTAGAAAGATGCTTTCTGTGTGAAAACTCTAGCGTTTCATGACAGACCTTTCATCTGTTTTATGAAATCCAGAAAATATACATGGAATTTTAGGTTACAGTGGTGTAGATTATGTGATTCCTCTGTCAAAAAAATAACTGAAGTGTAGAGTGGTCTTGCATGTTCCAACCTCTGATACTCTGAATCTGGAAGCACACTCTGTACTGCCAGATGTGCAATTAGTTTATTCAGTTAGGCAATTAGTTTAGATCTGAATAAGACTTCTGTCAAACTGTGATGCTGTGTGGGCGCTTGTTCAGCCTTAAAATGTATTAATTAAAGTGATCTGAGCACAGGTTGTTACTGCATGTGCACAGGTTGTTACTGCATGTGTTTTCTCATTGAAGCATGCGTTGTCTGTCAGAAGCTGCCTTGACAGGCAGTGTAGCGACAATACAAACTTGGAGTAACACCCTTTTGGTGTGTTATTCGGTTGATTTATCAAGTTGCTTATAATAAGTATTTTCCAGGACAGACCATTGCGTTTTCAGTGGTTCCAACGATGAGCACTGGCGGATCACTGATTTTGTCAGTGATTAATGTTAAAGTGATAGATCAGCCCAAAATGAAAAATACATACTTTCCCTAATACCTGTAGTGCTGTTTATCCACATATATATGGCACTCAGCTTGTGTTGCTCAATATCCCAAAAACATAAATTTAAAAAAACTCAAAAAAAAAAACTCTCTGTCCAGAAATCATGTCCAGTTATTCAAGATCACAGGTGCCCCAACTATTTCCCTGAGGCTGTGTTTATGACTTAATTATGGTCAACAGTGACATATATTTTTTTTTTGCCAGGATAATGTTTGTAATTTCCTTTTTTTTTCATCTGCCTCTTAGGGCTTCTGTAGGATTTGCAGTTTTGTGTCGGAACATTATTCCTCATGCATCACCAAGCAAAAAAAGAAGCCAGCATTTTTTCATAGACAAGAGGCTAGCTAGCAAATTTGCTAATGTTACAGCTCAGCCAAGGAGGAAGCCATTAATCTTTACATCTCACACTTCACAAGTACAAGCCTCTGGTCGATGAGCATGTTTCCTTCTTTGTTGTGGTACGGCTGGCAAATTTAGTTCAGTAGAAAGAAAATAGTTCGCACGTGAAACTCACAACAAGATCTGTGGATTATTTTAAGCTACCAGGTCATGATTTCTGAAAAGCGTCAATACTGTTTTTGTTTTGTTATTTAACTTGAACCACAAGCAGAGTGCCATCTAGTTCAATTTTATTTCTGAGAAAGGAGAAGCCAGACATCTCTATGGCGGATATCTTCTTAAAGGAGAACTTCGGTCAATTTCAACATGCAGCTTTATTGCTCAAGCTACCCTTGACTTGCCAGTACTGAAAAAGCAAACACTTTTGGTCCACCCCTTACAGGGCTCCTTGAACGGAGAGTTAGCATTGACAGCTAACAGCGCGGGGTCACGTCTTTACACTGTGTTTTAAGCATCTTAACATGCTCCAAATATCACCTCAAAAGTTATGCAACACTGTAGCATGTATGGCTCAAAATGAATAAAAAAGTGGTTAAAAGAGTGTGTTTGTGCAAGCAGCTACATACCGGTTTGTTGACATCCCGTCTTCCCGTAGTCCAAACTAGTCAATCCGTCGAGCGTGCGCTTGCTCCCTCACTGGCAGAGACGAAAACTTTTGCACACAGAAACGTATTCCAGCATTTTCGTTTTTCTGTTCATAACGTACATGTCCATTTTACAGCCTGTCATGAGCCATGAGCCTTACAATAGCCTGTCATGAGTCTATTCGCTCTGCACTGAGAGGCCTTCCAGACGAAACGCTCTTTTGTGGAAACACACGTGCATCGCAGCGTTTTGGCCGATCGTCCACACGGATCCTGAAAACGCACTTTTTTGACACCGGGTCTCAGGGCGTTTTCTTGTGGACGGCAAATCCGCATACTCTTCGAAACGATGACGCCATCGCCCCACCCCTCAACCCCTTGCCTCTGACCTCTGAACCCCGCGATGTCTCATAACAACAACAACAATGGCGGACTACTGCTTGCGATCGTGTTTCTTGCAACTCACTCGCCTTGTAGTTGAGTGAGTTGCAGCAGCAGTTTGACCTCATTGTCGGTCCACACAAACGATTCTGGTTTCCTTGCACTTCATCTGTATACTCCGGTTCGAACAAATATGGTCTACTGTCTAATTCAAAAGGTTCGTCGTCGATGTCTTCCACTTCGATATCAGACAAGCTCTCCATCGTGACTATTTCGGAAACAGCTTCGATCGCCACTGACGAGTCCCCTCTCTGTACGAACTACGATCATGTGCAGACAAGCTAGCTCTCAGTGCAGAGCGAGTAGACTCATGACAGGCTATTGTAAGGCTCATGGCTCAAAACCAGCTGTAACATGGACATGTACGTTATGAACAGAAAAAAGAAAATGCTGGAATACGTTTCTGGGGGAAACGTGAGGGAGTAAGCGCACGCTCGACGGATTGACTAGTTTGGACTACGGGAAGACGGGGTGTCAACAAACGGTATGTAGCTGCTTGCACAAACACACTGTTTTAACCACTTTTTAGTCATTGTGAGTCATAAACACTACAGTGCTGTGTTATAAGGTGTCTGCTGATGCTGCATAACTTTTGGGGTGATATTTGGAGCACGTTAAGATGCTTAAAACACAGTGTAAAGATGTGACCCAATGCTGTTAGCTGTCAATGCTAACTCTCCGTTCAAGGAGCCCTGTAAGGGGTGGACCAAAAGTGTTCGCGTTTTCTGCACTGGCAAGTCAAGGGTCACTTGAGCAATAAAGCTGCATGTTGAAATTGACCGAAGTTCTCCTTTAACTCTAACTCACACCCAGGTAACTTTGTAACCCAAAATGCAACTTGTTTTGTTGTTTGATTCAAGTGCCCTCTGCAACCAGAGATTCTTTGTGAGGGAATATGACGTTGAACATAGCTGTACAATCCTGAGTGCTTTTGTAATCCTCATAACTCCAACAGAGTGAGACGTTTTGTCTGTAGCTGATCACATCATGCCAATTTCAGAGGATTCTCCCAGTGAATCTCGAATGCATATCAAATCAATAATTTAAGATTATTTAAGATTTTTGGACTAGGACCTTAAACTTTTGGATCAAGTAACTTGTGAAAAATATAGTGTGTCAGATTAATTAGGCCATGGCTGTAATTTCAATGTGCTGGATACATATTTAATCAATATTTAAGAAAATGTAAGATTGGGGGATTGGGGCCAAAACTGTATTTATTATATAAATATTTTGTAATACAACAATTTTTGCAGTGTAGCAGGAGTAGAGAAGTGGTGTCTTGCCTGTGCCTGAAGGACAAAGACGTGAGGAGAAGAGGAGGAGGGCGACTGGGTATGAGACACAAAAGAACAGAGGCCTCCGTCAGTACACGCTCCTCTATTCAGCAGCTTGGCTAATCCACATGCTAGCTAGCTTCAACCCATTCACAGTGGGGGACACAAGGACGTCCGGCTGACCTCCCATGTATTTAGGTTAGCAGGCTATTATAAAGACTCACCACTGTACCCATTCAGATGCTCAAAGCAGGCCCAGCCTGCACCAGTATGGCACAGTTACTTGGTAATGTGTGCACTTTACTACATTTAAAGGCTCCATACTTTAGACTTCATTAAAGTTTTACAGTATGCATCAATAATGAGACATCACTTGCTGCATTCTCACTTCAGGGTATCCATGCATCCTGAATAAAGGCAGAAAAACTTGAATCATTTAGATTTAGAGCTCTGAAAAGGATTCAGATGTCTTAAATACAGTGCCCTCGCAACATACCATGATTTGTGTACAGTAGTAGTGCTGCAAAGATTTGGAGATTCAAGATTAGAAGATTAATCTGCAGCTATTCTGATAATTGACAAATTAAACTTTTTAAGCAAAATTAAACTTCAACTTCCAGTTGACGTCTGTAAACTTGCTCACTCTGAGCTTAGTGCAGTACAACTTGTACTAAAACCTTTAATCTACAAGTCATATACGTGTGATAGAATGAACCCCCCCTGGGTTTTGTTCCCTGAAACCTGCAGATACAGAATGGAGAATGGATGGTTGAGTAAGTGGTCACAAATTCTTTAATTCTATATACACACTTTGTGTTGAAACATTCAAATACAGTATAGCACATTAGGTATATTTTGCTTATTCCCAAGGTATTCAAATATTTGAAGGTTGCAGTCTGGGATGTTTTGTATATCCATATCATTTAAATCACCTCACATTTTCAAAGGTTTGCTAAGATATTTGCATCTGAACTTCAGTCTATTATAGAGCAAAGATGAGATATATGATACATGTGATTTAATGTGAATCCATATTTTTACTGAATATTCTTGCAGGTTTGATTGATTATATTGTGATTACAACAGAACATTTGTTGTGTGCTTCCCTGATGGCCAGGTGTGTATGTTTGGTTAACAGCAGTTAAACATACAGCGGTCTCCAATGCTCTGCTTCATACTCATTTCAATTTACCGAACCGACAGACTGCAGCCCCCTGCCCTCCGTGCGTGCGTGTGTGCATGTTTGTGTGTCCGTGTGTGTGTGTGTCCGTGTGTGTGTGTGTGTGTGTGTGTGTGTGTGTGTGTGTCCCGCTGTATCTCAGTTTCTTTTCAGCTCCAAAGTAGACAAACCATTTTGATTGGCCTGCTTCCCTCTCTTTTTTTCTGCCCCAGCTGCCTTCCTCCTCCCCCTCTGTATCTCTAAACTGCACCCCCTCTTCTCCATCTTGTTCTCCCTCTTTTTCTGTCATTCCCTCTCTTTTGTCACCTTTGCTTTTACCTCCTCCTTCCTTTCCTTATCGTAGCTCCTCTCCTCCTTGTCCTCCTCCTTCCTTTGTTTAATCCGGCCCTTCCATCTCTCCCTCTCTACTCTGTTGCACTCCCTCTCTTCTCCATCTTCCCCTCCCTTTTTCTGCTGTTCCTCCTTGTCTCTTTCCCCTTCTCCCTCCTTGCCTCCCTCCCTCTCTCTCTCTCCATCTGCCAGCAGTAGTCAGTCAGTCTTTTTACAGGCCCCCCCCCCGTTGTGACATCACTCGCTGTTTGCATAGCTATTGTCTTACAGCGGCTGCAGCGGCTCTTCACCAGATTTTTAGTTTTTCACTCCCCCCTTCTATCCTCTCCCCGGGAAAGCCTCTCTCTCTCTCTCTCTCTCTCTCTCTCTCTCTCTCTCTCTCTCTCTCTCTCTCTCTCTCTCTCTCTCTCTCTCTCTCTCTCTCTCTCTCTCTCTCTCTCTCTCTCCCTCCCCTCTCTCTCCCTCTACGTTAGTAAATCCTACAGTGGAATGAGAAGTGAGAGAGTGTCGGAGAGGAGAGGATGAGAAGCAGGACACAGACTGCAGAAAGAGGAGAGATGCAATAGCTAGCCACGTCTCTGTTTCTGGATTTGACCACAGTTTGCCTTGGCCGTGAAGGATTTCTGCTTGTTTTTATTTTCTATTTACTGATTTAATCTTCCCCAAGCCCTCGTGTTTTTTTGCGGCCGGACTGTGTGTGTGTGGAGGAGGGCTTTTAAAGCAGCGACGGAAAGCGGAGCTGGGGCATCTGGCCGTCTGGGAGGCAGCGACGGCCGGCTGGCTGCATTGTGTTGCTTTGATGACCCCCGCTGTGTAGCTGCCTGCTCATCAACCTCCCCTCTCTCTCTCCCTCTCTATCACCCTCCCCTTTCTCTCTCCTCTCTTTCCTCCTTATTCTCCTCCTCCTCCTCCTCCTCCTCCTCCTCCTCTCCATCACAGCTCCCGGCCCAGCCATGTTCGGCACAGAATCCTCATGTAAGTACCACCAACATCCTCCCGCCTCCTCTGTTTGTCTATGTTTATGAATCTTTTTTTATGTTTATGTCTGTGTTTTATCAGAGGGAGAGGAGGAAAAGGAAATGGCTAGGTTTCCTCTGCTCCTGCATCCCTCCTCTCCTGTCCTCTCTTCTTCCTGTTTTGCCTCCATGGTTGCTGGTAGCAGATTGCATGGGGAGAAATCTGGGATCTACCATTTTAGTGCGGAGGGTCGGCACTACAAGCTAGCTGGTCACGCTGAGCTCACCGCTTGCCTTGCATTCTCTCACACTTAGACTCACTGTGTGTCTATATGTGAACACCGCCTCTCTGTATGTATTCCAGACCTCTTAAGTGTAACGGCTCGCCGGTTGAATGCAGTTTCAGCGTGTCTTTATGCATGTTTGCGTGTGTGTGATTGAGCATGTCAGAAGATGGATGCTTTTGCTGGATTTGCATCGTTTCCACAAGCCTCCTCTGTCTTGTTTCTCCAGCTCAGTCAGATTCCAGAGCAGGGCATTCCCAGCCGTAGATGCTATTGAAGCTTACATAGCATACGGCTGTTGTGTACATTTGTGTTCACGTGTGTCTTTGGGCACTGTGCTGCACCTCACCTCCCTCAGAAGAGTTGTAGTGTTGATCTGTTGGTGGGCCGATGTCTCCAGGCAAATCCCTTTCTCCCCCTCTCACCCCACCCTCTCAAGAAAGCCTTTCACCATGATCAATACCATGATGCCTCACTCCACTACCTGTTCAATACGTCAAGGAAGTCTGAGCTGATCTGATTGATTCTGTCATGGCTGCACAGTCAGACCTGAAAGTAACTTATTTTTCGACATCGGATCGGAGCTAGCGTGCACATCGGCAACTGCACACTCTGTGGTGTGTTAGCATCCTGGCTGTTCCGGTGATGGAAAGCTGTCATGCACCACTTCTCCTCTGAGCAGTAATCTTTGTTTATGTAATGCACAGCTGAGTGGATGACACAGTGGAGTATTCTGGAAGTACAGCCTGGTACAGATCACATTGTTATATTTCACCACTGAGGTTGTCGTGCCCTTGTGGTTCACAAATCTGAATTCTTGCCAAAATTTGAGGTCATTTGAGGGTCAAACTCAATGCACTCACCAAGTTGGTTTGACAGTAGCATGTCCTCAGTGTTCAGCTTGTTGGGTCTGAAGGAATCGTATTGTGTTTCAAGTTTATTCAAGTTTCTCTATTAATCAAAGTAAAGAATTAATGACCATAGGTGTGTAGGTTGAGCTCTCCAGAATGTAAGTTCATGCAAGTTTGCTCAGATATTTCTGTTTTGTCTGACACTTCAATTTGTTTAGAATAGATGGTTCAATACAGAAGGTTTCACCTTGATGTCGCACTAACAACAACAACAGTCACTCATGGGTAGACAAATGGCAATTGATTCACATTTTGGAAATATGTGAACTTTGCAAACGTCTTAATTGGTTCTGTTAATGAAGGTAGAATAGGATAATAAAATGAATGGAAGATAAATATAAGAAGAAATGCTCAGCCTACACACTCATTAAATCATGGGATTCTGTTCCTAAAGCAATTAAAGAGATCCAACATACTTAAAATGGAGTGTTTGAATTTTCACTTTTCACACACATTCAAACCCTCACGACTAGTTGGTGCTGCCACAAACAAATCCTGCCCCATGCCTATTTGATGTAGGGCTTTTTCACACAGCTTTGTGCAAATTCATTCTGAGCTTTATGAGATTTCACAGATACAGACAAAATGGGTCAAAAACTTCATACCCCTTAAAACTGTTTAGGTTTACATAATAAACTCACCAGTGTTTGTTGAAACAACTATTTGTTGGAGGCCCATTTATAGGCTATTTCATGGGAAATTGCTTTGCTAGGAAACAGCTTGGGTCCAGGTTTATTTCCAAGCAGCAAACTTTTTATTCGCAAACCTGGCAAAAGGAAATTAATTTGGAAACACTGAGAAAGTTGTTAGTACGAGACAGGGAAGTTTTCTCCTGAAATGGAGCCAAGGATAAAGATAAGTCTTGAAAGTGAATCATTTATATTGTACGAGCTCTTGATTTCCTGCAATCATCCAGCTAGGTAGACTTTTACCATTTTAAGATGAACTGTTCCATTGCGATGATCCAAATTAGACAAGCTAATCATCTTGTCACCTTGCTTTGTCATGGACTCTACCACATCAGACACTGTTTGATTGAGAAAGCCACTACTCAGATTTGTATAGTCAATAAACTAACTCTGGTCTCAAGTATATCCAGCTCCATACTCACAAAAACCTGGCAAGCACTATCCCTCTGCTCAGCCTCACTCTGCAGCGCTCTAGATAACAGAATCATCTTAACTAGGGATGTCCTGATTCAGGTTTTTTTTTACCCCGATCCCGATCCGAGTCCTTTAATATTTAGTAAATGCTAATACCGAGTCCCGATCTGATACTTAGCCTTAACTGATATTTTCCTGGATAATACAGCTGCATTAAGAAAAAATCTACCTGCAGCCAAGCTGTTCCTTCCATTTTTATTTTGTTTAAACACAGTATACTTTCATATGGCTCTTTCTTATTCTGCGTGCTATTCCAACATTGGCCTATCACCTTCCTGAGTGAGTCTATGATGCTGCGCTGTGACAGCAGACCCTTGTGTACAGCCAGCGGAAGTTTGTGCGAGACACAGCCCACGTTTGGTACCTCCATTTCGTACCAACTGTGTAGTATTAAATGCAGCTTCTTTGTTACCCCCTTGCGAAACGGTCGTACTGCAGATGTTACATGTCGCTGCTGGACTGCTTTCGCTTTCTAATTTAAGTTATTTCCAAACTGCAGACATTTTATCCACAGGTTTGCCTGAGTGACATTACATGTGCGTCTGGGTTCTGCCACAAATTGTGCTCTGATGAAAAAACGGCATTGAGTCTACATTCAAAATTGCCGATCCCCGCTCAGTTGAAAAATGCACATATATGCCCCCTATCCCGATCCTCCAGATCGGATCGGGACATCCCTAATCTTAACAGCCAAAATGTAAAGGCTTTTGCATATTTGCTTATATCATAATGTCTTAAAATAAGCCATAACCACATTTATTTTGATACAGTAGCATAATTACTGTGAATGGTACACTGCCAGACTGTCACTGGAGGAAAAAAAGGCAGCCTCTATCAACCTCTTGGTGCGTTTGACATTGTGGGTCAGTGTTCAGGTTTGATGGGAAATGTGCCGAATTACTTTCTGGCAACAAACAGGGACCACTCTGTTCCCTGTTTCTCATAATGGCAGATGGTAGAGAGAGTGGGAAGCAAAGAAAATCACTTCCAACATGTTTATCCTCTCCACTACAGCAAAAACTAAACCATACAAATCCCATTAATTTAGTCTCACTATAGCTCCTATATGTTTGACAATACACATGAGATAGTTTGATCTAAACTTCAGCAACAATTACCCAAACATATCTGCTGATTAGAGTCAAACAACAGACCCCTGCCTGTTTTTTGACCATTAGAACACAATGAAACAATTGCAAAGAAATGTGTGGTTCTTGCAAATTGCAGAAGTCATCCATGGATAATGGCAGAAAATTGAACCTAGCCTAGATCAAGCTTTAATATGAAAGGGATTTCTTCCTCTGTGTCATTAAATGTTTGACTTTTAAAATGTACTCTTCATTAACCATTTCCCTCAGTTTTCAACTGCCAGCAGGACTTATAAATGTACCTTACTGACACCAGTGTGAGCAGAGACATCATCCTTTGCACTGTTTTTGGTAAATGCAATTACCTTTTCACCCACACAGACTAAACTCATTTGAAGACATTTGACCTCATCAGCTGTCACCTCCCTGCCCCCAATCCAACACAGATTTGGCCTAATGGCGTCTGCGTTCTATCATGCTTTCTCTGCTTTGGCCTGCTTGTTAGGATGTTGATATTAAAAAGTCGATGATTCAGTAGATGCACAATAAGTCTGTGCTTAATCAAAATGGAGGTCAGTACTTGCAGGTGGTACTAGATTTCATTGCTGCCTGAAGGGGCATTGATTTTTTTCTTTTGAAGTCATTTCAACTTTATCATTAGTACACAGCGAACAGTGACAGGAAGTGAGAGAGAGGGAAGTGAATAACTTATAACAAAAACTTGAGGTCGGATTCAAACCTGTGTCTTGTAGTTAGATTAAATGCACCTCAGCCAGCCAGTCAGTACTGCAGCCTAGGGGCTATGGATTGTCTGATGTCAAATTGTCTTGGAGAAGGACGGATCTTATCATTGATGTGAACTGAACAGACCAACAGTGACATAGCACTCCTTTGTTCGTATTACTATTAGTTTAATAAGTTCTCAGATGCTCAGGTTGAGGCGTCCATTGAGGTTTTAGTTCTATGGCATGGAACAACATTGTAGCTTGTTGTTAATTTAAAAAAACAAATCTAGAAAAGTATAAACATCAGTGGAATATAACTAAGTACAGATTACCCAAGTGCAATTTTGAGATGCTTTACTTATTTCCATTTTCTGCTTCTTAATATTTTCACTCCTCTACATTTGTTTGATTACGTAAGTCACTAGTTCCTGAAAGAATGCTGCATCAAAGTCTTGCATTTGTAAATTCATTGATTTTGTCATCACATAGACAAAAAACACTGAAACCAATAATTGGAAACAAGTTTGAGAACATCCTGTTATAGCTTTTAGTGGCTCTGTGACCTTTGAAGCAACTTTTCATCATGATGGATACTTGCAAAGACTATTGTTTAAACCACAGGCTTACAATTTACTTGGTGGCTTTCCTAAACCTTGGTCTGTAAGACTATTAGATTAGTGCTAGCTGCAACAATTAGTAAGCAAAACTCAAGATTTGCTTGTTCAGTTTCTTCAGCGTTTGCTGCTTTTCTTTATATTCATGCTGAAGTGTCTTTGGGTTTTGGACTGTTAAAAAAAGCAATTTGAAAAAGTTACAATGTTGTCTGTCCTAGGTCTTGGGAATTTATGAGTGAGTTGTAATCTTCAACAAAGTATTGAAAAAATATTAGTCTAATGAATGTATAGAATGAGCCTAAACCACATTAATTACCTGTCCAACATAATTTTACTATTTTGGGGCATTTTAATGTCTTTCTTATGGAGGCAGCAGTAGAGAGATGACAGGAAATGAAACAGCAAAGACTCCCAAAAGCCGAATACAAGTTTCCAATGAGGTGAACTCACCTAGCTGTAGATAAATTTGATAAATATGCAGGGATAACAGTTTGGATTTTCTGTCCTGCAATAGATGTCCCTTTGGATTCTGATGCACCTGAAGTCCTGTAACAACTACCTACTACTGCTGTATTGGCCTCATTCCTCCTCCACCCAAGTTCTATACAATATTGAACAGTTTTTCTTCCTTTTTTCTAAGTTCATATTGGATTAACATGGTGCTGATCTACATTGCATTTGCATGTCTCTGTAAGCCAGAATGATCCGTAATGTGCACCGCTACTTGCGTGATGCAATGCAGTTTCAGAATGGATAAGAACTTTGAGAGTCTTCTAGGGTGTCCTCAACCTGAAAAAATAGATTGACTCTGGTCCATGAACCCTGGCAGAAACCCGAACACTACACCAACTGGAGACCAGGCTATTTCTGCGTAAGATTAATGTTAGATCACCAACATTATGCCAGCTGATAAGGATGAGCTTGGGGAAAAAGCAATTGGCAAATGGAGGCATGTTTTGATTGTGGGAGGATTGCTGTAGGCCATACCTTAGTCATATCACTCAGACGTTGTATAAGTGCTATTTCATCAGTGGCCATTATGTTTTTTTTGTTTTTTTTTTAAAGCTGGATATTATTTTCCCTATTGCCTGGAGAAGATCACATCTTTCATCATTGATAAGCCACTAATGGGTTTTGAACTGTCTTGCTGAGCTAGCTCCAGGTTGTGTGTTGTTTCACTGTCGGTGCCCATGAGAAGAATAAGGTGCTTACTGAAAATGGCCATTTGATGAAAGCCAAACAGCCCTCTGACGGCAGCCAGTTGTCTCTGTTGCTGTGGTAACCTCCATAAGAACGGCAAAACGGCAGAGCGATCGGGTTTCTGTGGTAACTGCTGACTTCTGCTATTTTTGTCTCTTGAGCTCATATAGTGGCTGGAAGTCGAGCGAGCCAAAAAGGAGGCTTCATTTAGATAAAGGATCTTTTGTAAGGACTTTATCTCGTATCCCATGAAACAAGGAGACAGTAATGTATTCTCATGGATCAGGACCTCCGACCTTCAATCCCCACCCAACAGAGATCAATGCAAGACCTGAAAACCTTTCTCCTAAAAGCTTGTACACTCTGTTATGCACCCAGTATTGAATTTTAGGAATGGGAACTAGTTTTGAAGCCGTTATCGTTTACATACAGTTGTTCAGTCACCAACACTGTGACAAACTCTTGATTCTCTATGGGATGTTATTGGAAAGCATCCACTGAAAAGACGGGTATTGCTTAAAGGTTTGCTGAAAGATTTTGTATATATTGTCAAATTAATTTCAAATTTGATTAATTGGATAATACCACTGGTAGGACTGCGGCAAGCAACGAAATAGTGCTGTCTCTGTTGTTGTTTTTCCATAAATATCCTTGTTTTGAATTTAAGTAACAGTCACATCTGTTCAGTGCTATTGTTTTATTCCAACCACATAGTTTTCAGCCAAGATCTCAACTATTTAACAGAAAAACCTTGCCATTTTTTACATCATCTATAGTCATTTTACTGGCACTCAAAATATCCATATATGGATCTAAGAGTGGTTGTGAAACTATTCAGCAAACAGGACCAGCTCCCAGGCCCCTTTTCTCCTGCCATCCATAACTTCAGCAGTCTACATGTGCCAACAGTAACAGAGCTCTGACTCTGAGTTTTGATGATCATAGGCTTGGCCAAAATCAGGGGAGGTGAGGTTATGCTGTTGCTCTTTAATTCATTCCCAGCATGCTGACCCTACTTTAGGGCTGCAAGTAATGAGTATTTTCATTACCGATGAATTGACTTATTACTTTCACTATTAATGGATAAATTAGGTCTGTAAAATGTCAAAAAATTGTGCCAGGTCATCAAATTGGTCATCTCTTGTCCAACAGAAAGACTCTTCATTTACTGTCATTATTGGAAAAGAAAAGCAGCAGATCGTAACTTTAAGGTTCTAGAATCAACAGATCTTTGCCATTAGACTTAAAAAATGACCAAAGCTATGAATCCATTATCAAAATAGTTGCTGTCCATCTACTTACTGGTTAATATGTTAATTTTATGATCTGTTGTCTAATTTTATGATCTGTTGCCTCGTTGTTGAATGATGATGTTTATCGTGCAGCTGAGAAACTGAATTTCCCTTGGGATAAATAAAGTATTTATCCATCTAATTGTGCCACTCTACCCCAGTTGTTGTGAATATAGTTACATTTTGTTAAGATGTACTTAAAACGGGTGCATCATATTTTTGATGAAGGTTCTCATATTATGATGATGATGATGATGATGATAATGATTATTATTATGATGATAATTATAATTATGATGTTGTCATTATTATTATTATTATTATTATTATTATTATTATTATTATTATTATTATTATTATTATTATTATTTCTCGCATAGTCTTTAATGTAAACATTGTTACCAGGTCCACCGGTGGAGAAATGTATTCAAAAAGGAGAGCAACTTTGATAGTGTGGAAGTGGTTTGGTTACAAAACATTAGATACAACAACAAATGGCAGTAATATGTATGAAGTGCATGAAGACTATAAAAGAAAAGGAGGAACTACAACAAACTTAGGTGTGCTCAGCAGCTACTGTGAGTTCTCAACCTAGTTGCCAGGATAAATGTTGGTAATGTACATTTCTGCCAACCACGGATGTGTTGAAACTATTTATGTTACACCTTAGTTTCTTTGGGTTCAATTTTCTAATTTATGTTGTGATGTGACAACTTTTCTTATGGTTTGACTAGCTAAAAACATAAGGTTTGGTTTGAATAAACATGGCTGGAAAATGTCCCAGTGTTTCCGTAAATATATCCATTGATGTAATCTTAAAACTGTTGAAACAGTCATGGCAGCCGTGTCCCCCAGCTGTAATGCCCCGACCGACCATCCCCCTCCACCTCCTGAGATGAAAGTCAGCTAGTATGCAAGCAATTATGCATTGTTGATATGATAGTTATGATGTACAAATTTGGATGTATCAGTGGTTTGCAGAAATGTAAAATGCCAACACTTTATTTTTTTCTGGCAACTGGGCTGGAGTTATACTATACTGTAAATATTTTCCTGTATTTAGTCATTTCATCAAGAATATCAAGGTTTGCAGAAATACCCTGAAATATCATGATATTATTTTAGGACTATCTCACCTCCTTCACTCATTTAAGATTCATTTGTAAGTCAGCATATTAAGAATAGAACAACAACCATTTCTTGAATTGCTAAAAAAGTGTATTTGGTATTTAAATGTTCTAATTTAAGAATTAAAACATTTAACAGATGTTAACATTGTACACAATTTCATAAAACTTTGTTTATTAGCAGCATACAAAACATATATCAGTAGAATAATGGGAAGCTTGGAGTACTTCACAGTTCATCGAGTTGAGAGTCATCCCTGGTAGCTGTAAAATACCCCTTTTGGATACTGATACTTCCTAATAACATAGTAAGTAAGAGGCTTGACCGCAAAGATGAGAGAACTCGATGATCTAACCACATAAACCAGTGGAGTGCTGTGGTCTGGTGTCAATTATTTGGTAGGATAACTTGAACCCTCTATGGATGGAGATGGTGAGGAATGAAAACATCACTGTTCTTGGCATATTCCCTCAGCCATAATCATTATGTCTGCTTGGCTACTGATGAAAAGAGAGTTTTTGGGTAGGTTGCAAAATGAGTTTAAATTTGATTAACACCCAGTGCTGCCTGGTATGGACAGAATATTACTTGGTTGATGCAAGCATCTCTGCTCAGAGAGTATTTAACAGTGAATTTTAGTGGCAGCAGGACACTGTGGTGGAATTAGAAAAAAAGGGACGCTTGTGATTTCTGACCAAACAATATAACATCTAATTTCTCTGTTGCGTGACTGTATTCAAATTACAGGTCTTTTGGAACAAGGAGGAATAAATTATGGAGCCTGTAATTTGACAAGTCTTTACTGTTATTTTCAGTCTGCCATCATGTTGGTGTTTGCACTCTCCAAGAGCCGCCGTTCAGCTGTTAACGGAGCAGCTGTACAGCCGCCTGCTTTAATTTTCTTGTGTAGTTGTGAGTGTAAACACCTGGATTTAAACACTCTTCACTGGCACATGCTGAGATTATCATTTGACAACACAGTAATGATGAGTTGAACTACTATTTTGCATGTCTTCGCTTTAAGAGATCTTAAACATTCCCATTAAATTCTAAAGCACAATCAAGGATAAAAGTGAGGTTGGGGCACCGTTTAGTTCAGTTGGTTGAGCGGGCGTCCCATGTGCACAGGCTTTGTCGTCACCCGGCTTCGAATCCCAGACTGGGGCCCTTTGCTGCGTGTCACTTCCCCTCTCTCCCATCCTATTTCCTGTCATGCCTTCATTTTTACTGTCATTAAAGCCATATAGGAAGGCCAAAAAAAAAAAAAAAGAAGAAAAGTGAGGTTAAAATTTGAAGAGTTTAAAAATTCTGCTTTCACCACTAGTTGATACTACTGCTGCTAATGGCTTCTAAAGAAAAAAAGGGGGGGGTGGCTGTATGTGAAGACTGCTTCATGATAATTCTTCATGGTTGATCTTCAAGGAAGCGCAGTGATAATTGAATCGGTTTAGCGGGATCTCGTAGAGGGAATCACCGCATTTGTCATCATCATGTTCAAACGCTAACATAGAGCTGCAGCTAACCTTGTCAGCCATTTAATTTCACTGGGCTCTCCTCCATCCTCCTTCTCTAGTATCAGGCAGCAGGCAGAATGAGGAAAGAAAGTGCCTTGTGACCAGAAGGTCACTGGATCTAATCAATGGATCAAGAGGGAAATCCTGTCTCTGGTGAAAGCAGATGATAATGTTTCACCCTCCCCTAACAACTGCTGATGATGCGCTCTAGAGCAAGGCACTTAAGCCCCAATTACTCCATTTGAAGCTGGTCATGTGGAAGACTGGAATGATACTGGGCTAATGCTTGGAGTAAATGTGTGTTAAACAAGCTATTGCTTATAAACAGAAAATGATCATTATAAAGGCCCTCTGGATAATTAGATGAATATTTGCATTGTAATAATCAGGACTGAAGAACTGATCCTTGGCTATCTGGGGAAGATCCTTCATCCATTCTGCTGTAGGGTCATTTAGAGGTTGTCATGGTTACCCCAGCAGGAGGAGACTAAGGAGCACCTGCTCCCGCCCCCTTTGATTAAAATCCATGTTACTGATTGGCTGGACTGGCATCTACAGACCCCCCTTATACTTACTCTGCTGGGTTACTAGCGGGAGAGCAGGATAGAGCTGGCTTACAATTGCGTCAGCCTGCTGTCACTCAGACAGCAGCCAATCAAGAAAAACAAACCAGACCAGCGGCCCCTGCTAGTAAATGTGCTCTATGAAGACAGCTAGCTGCTGCTTTGACTGCTGTATGGATGTGGACAGCCAGTGGAGACACATAATTATCTTGACTTCTGGTGGCAGAGGGACAAAATCTCACTTTGACTGTGTGTTGGTGGCTCTGGTGGATGTGGCGGTGGAATGGAGGGTAAGTAATGTAGTGTTGCTTCATTTGATGTGCTGCTGCTGACGTGCTGATGTGTAGTCAGGAACTCTACAGTAGCTGTGTTTCTGATTTTTTCCCTTGCAAATGGCCTTTGTATTGTGTACAGCAGGTGGCCCTGTACATTTTGTATTGATATTCATGAAGTGGACGGTTTGCTCAGCGCGTGGGCGAGGGCCTGCTGGCTCAGTGTGTGTGTGTCTGTGTGTGTTTTTCTTGCCTCTTTATGTCTGAGTTGTATATCGGTGTGTGTACTGTATGAGGGATAGCAAAAGCAGATATGTGTGTTTACATTGTGGCTTGTTGAGCAGAGCTAGATTAAGCTTGGGTAGAGGGGATGTCATTCAGTCTTTGTATTTATTTTCTGTCGATGTCCCGCATGTTTGTTTTCTTTGTTTACTTTTTTCCTCTGCGGTTGTGGAAAATAATTAACAGTACTAGGTTGTTTGACAGATTATGTCAGCCATCACAGTGTCCCGCAGAACATCTTCCTTCCCTGACTTAAATTACTTCTCTTTGTGGCAGCATCACAGATCTCATTTAAGACAAGACATTTGAGAATATTTTTTACATATTCAGGAAAATATTCTGTCCTCTTGAGGAACAGAGACAAATATGACATTTAAAAGCGACATCTTAACACAATCTCTCATTGTTAGTGTTTGACTGCCAGGTTTTCATTTGGGTAATGCTCATTGAATACTTGGATACTACTTTGTAAGTAGTCCAACTTAAAATCAAAGTTTCGAACTGAGACGTTATGCCACCATTCTCTTCCACATGTGCATCTTGTAATTTAGGCAGCATCTTTACCACGAACTGTGACTAATTTTAGGATGAATCTCCCTTTGTACTGTTCTGTATAAATGTTTGGATGTTTCGCATTACCTAATACGACTGGAATTGATTTTTCTGGTCTGCTGCAGAGATCTTCTTTTCTTAGATCTCTTTTGTGTTTTTGCACAACAAGGGGAAAAGCACTAGTTCAGCTCTACATCAGTTGTTTGGTAGTCCTTCTCCTGGCACCCAAAATAGATATACAGAATTTGCAGTGAGAGATTTTGAGTTAGTCCTGTTTCCCTCCAACTGATAACATCCCTCTCTCGACGCCTTCCTTCCTTCTCATGCTGAAGATAAGTTTGGGAAGCATGTGCTGCATTATTATAACAGGCAGATACATACTTACCTCATTAACCCAGAAACAATCACAAATCTGCACACAGCAGCGCGAAATCTCATAAACATAAGAAAAAACACTGTCTATATAACACATACACACATTACACACACTGAGACTAACTTACCTGCTACTGCTGCTGTGACAGATGCTGGCTACACTCCGCCATGCTCAAAGGTCAGCAGAGGTAGTTAGACCCAGACAGGCTCTG
The DNA here is from genome assembly GCA_963678695.2 of Diplodus puntazzo. Classification (NCBI taxonomy): domain Eukaryota; kingdom Metazoa; phylum Chordata; class Actinopteri; order Spariformes; family Sparidae; genus Diplodus; species Diplodus puntazzo. The sequence goes on along the minus strand of OZ023161.1, from coordinate 13,385,742 downwards.
CTAGCAGCCCCATCAGTCAGGGCCAGCCACACGAGCCAGGCTATGAAGCGCTCCCTAATCGGCTCTGCCAAAAAAATTTCAGGTATGAACAGCTGAGATGAAGTGACTTACACTCAGGTGAGGGTGCAGGTGGCTGCACAATCTCCCAACTTTGTGTGATGTTACTGACATGTTGCTTCTCACGATAACATTTGAAACTAATGTATTTCCTTAAGCAGTGTCACTTTATCAGAACACCCTGCCATGGCGACTGGCTGCTTGGAAACAAAAGTTCTAGAATAATTTTGGAGTAATTTCTAATCAAAAAACAGGCAGAAAATATCTCTTTTCATTTCTGATAATAATCCAACACTCATTTGTCCAGCTAACATCCACTAGGCTGTGAAGAATCAATTGACGTGCACTTTGCAGCCTAAAAAGATGCTCCACAATGGAATAGATCTGAAGTTTACAGCATGACTCAGTTTTACGACACAGCAGCGCTCTTAGTGAGGCTTGGTAATGGCATACTCTAGGACACACATTTGAGCTCCTTATGTGAGCTGTAAAACTCACCACCACATCACTAGTTTCAAAGTGATTCAAAAGAAATTCAGTAACTTGCTTGTAGTACAGCTGTTTGAATTTTATGAGCAAAGTTCTGTCTCTGCTGCTGCAGGATTGAGGCTTTTACTCTGACATCAATAGTTCATTAACATTGATGTTTTTAAGCTATTTCTGTGGACCTTTGGCTTTATGTTTTCCATCATTGTCTTACAATGTTTTGTTTGTTACAGCTCTCTGGGTTTTGAAATAAAGCATGATTAAATGTGTCATGGTGTTTGAGGGTGTTCCCATCAAAAATCAATCGTCAGTGTTGAGTTTGAATTCACAGTCTTACAGTTTTTGAACAGTGCAGCAGGACATCTAAGCATGATAAGGCTCAGCTCAAATTGACTCGACTCACTTTTGGTACGAGGCACTTATCTCAGTTCTGTTTTTCAATGCAGAATGTACCACCTCAATGTAGGCGGGATTCTTAGCTGATTGTCATAGCAAATCTGGGTGAAATTGCCATGACATCTTCAACGCAACACAAACACAGTGGAACAATGGGAGGATTTTTTTAATCCTTTTATCAGCAACCAAACAGATGAAAGTCTGAGCTTAATCAGTTGACATAGTTAAGTGGCTGCGATTTATTAAAATCTGTGTCAAGTGAATTAAAAACATATGGTCCATGTGTAAGGATCTCCACGTCAAGCAAGCTTATCTCTGACATCAGTGATCTTCGCTGTGTTTTCACTCTGCCGTTTTTAGTATCGACTGGGTTTGCCTGGAACCTCAGCCGAGATGATACCAAAAAAATTTAACAGTTACCAGGTCAACAGCTTTGACAATGGAAAACCAAAAAAACAATGTTCCAGTCAAGTCAAATCGAGATCTACCGTGCAATGGGAATATGGAAAAACAGTTTTCTCTTCTTGAAGACAGAAGTCAGACAGCCTCAAAAACAAGCAAGAAGTAAAATTGTCTCATTTGAAACCACACGCAGCCATTGATAACATTGTAAAAAGAAAATGTGCTAACTTGTCCAGTACATGCATAGTTGGACATGTCTGTATTTAAAATGGCCACAGTTTCTACAAGATTCATCTGATGTGGATGCAAGTCCCTAGAAAGAAATCTGAAAGTCAGCACTTTGATCATATATTCATTGTATCATATTCAACGTGGAGTACAAAACTAATGAAATGTCTTACTGTCCAACTTCTTTTTTATTTCACAGTATAAATTTGGTCAGCAGTCAGTTTTCTGTATTTAACATTGTTGTTCCAGAAGTACTTGGTACTGATCTCTGTTGTAGGTAAATAGTAAAATCTATGTTGCCCAAAGGCAATACATCTGTTGTAGGGTAGTATATGTGTCAGCCTTTTTAGACATATACTGGTAGCAATATTAAAGCATATGAGTTTTGAATTCATATATATAATGATAAAGACTTTTCTTTTGTTCTCTTTTGCAGTCAGAAGACATAGAGCTAGCTTGGGTGTGTGACTGTGCATAAATGAAAGTCCTTGTATGTTGAATGTGTGGGTGTTCACGTGCGCCTCAGTGTGTGTCTTTTATAATTCCGGTCATGGCACAGTCTCCCGACCGTCCCCTCTTCAGTAAAGGTCACATCTCCTGCTGTCTCCAGTGACATTTAGTCTCGAGTCTGTCTGTTAGAATTTGTCCCTTGAATTCATCACGTTATCCTCCCAACATGCTCTCTGGCTGCCTCCTGATATAAACTCAGCGGAGTGGTATCAGCCAAAGAGGTCACATGCTTGAATAATGGCCCAGCAATGAACATTTCTGAATGAGAAATGTCCCATTAAAATATAACAGTTCTGAACAGTTAGTTGAATCGGGTGATGGCAAATACAAGTTTGATCTTTGAATATTAGAGTTGTTTATTAATCAGGAAATGCCTGCTGCTCAAATGTCAGGATCAACTACTCTTTCTGTTTTATATTATTGAAAATGTATTATTTTAGCGAGATTTGTATGAGAAAAGCAATTTGAAAATGATACTCGAGTCTCTTGAAACATTTTCTGGCATTCAATGATCTCAGGGCTCAAAAATAAGGATTTCCTGGTTGCCAAGGCTAAGGAAGTAGCTATGATGTGAGCCATCTTGCTTCCCTTTTGCCCCATTGAAAAGAAAAAGTAAATTAAGGTTGAAGCCTGCAACTAGCAGATTTATTAATAATGATATGCAATGCTCACACTCACTTGGTTTGAACTGACTGCTTTCCAGGACTTGTCTCAAGTTGTGTGCCATCATCCTCGTATTTAAATGATAACACATCTCTCCCTGTCCTATAATAGCCTGCTTTTCCCTCCATCTTTGAATGTGGCATCTCAGAAAAACCATAAAAACTTCTCATTTCCTATTTGGTCAGACAGCACATCTTAAGAACTAGGTCTGGCTGAGCATAAAGCCACACTTACTCAATGACAGCAGGACACATGGATATACAGACGCTGTTTGAAGCAGTGCGCTTTCAGACAAATAAACAAAGACACCCTTAAGCAAAGCACTCGACCCCAGTTGCTCAGTTGTAGCTGATGTGGAGTGGGCTTTCCTACGGTGTTACACAGTGCCCCAACACCACCATCTTTGTTTTGCTTTGTTTCCACATAAGTCAGTTGATCGATACTACAAAAACTGAAAAGGGTCGGCTCTGTACAGCAGCGGCACCAAAGTTGAAGGAGTCACACCTCACTTATCACATCACAACAAGAGTAAGAAGAGTTGGAGGAGGATTTGTTGTAAAAGTGTAAAGGAACGGGCCTAGAAATATTTTGGATAGAAACCAAATGAAAATAAGGAATAACTGGGAAAAGGAGTTGATTACATCACTGAGAAGGTGGAGATGTACAGGCTGTCCCCTCTTCATTAAACATTAAGCTGGCTGCAATCAGTGGGCTGATTTTAGAAACACACAAATGCCACGTTTGCTGAGAAACACCCTGAGGAAGAATTCTATGTAGTTTAAGTGTTCAAAGGTGAGCCCATTCCTGAATCCTGATAGCAATGAGTCTTTTTTCTTTTCACTGGCTTGATTGATTGTTGCTTCATTCGCTGCACGCAAGGAGGGAACAGGAACATTCAGTCTTAGTGACCTTGTTATAAACTGTACATGGCACAAGTACAGCAGAATGACTCAGTCTGTATATTGTAAAGTGCATGACAGGTTTTGGGCATTAGTTGAGGAAACCATCATGCAAAAACAGAGAAGCCAGATGTCTTTATGGAATAGTATATTTGCAATTATGCAGTCTCACAGTTACAATCTCAAAGTTCAGTAATCTTATCCATATTGCCATGACACATGAACATTTTTTTTTTTTGGCTTCAAATTATCCGACGTTGCAGCTTGATTACTTTTTAGTTTATTTTACTTGATCTCAAAATAGGACTTTCATGTCAGAACTTTACCAGTTTGGATCGATTACATTCCCCAAAGGGTTACGGTTAATATTATAAATCATAGGTAAATTCCTAATTAATCATTTTAAAAAGCGTGACATTTTTAATGAATATTCTAATCACGACATCGCTTGTTTTGGAAATTAAACCTGTGTCTTTTAGATCATGCCCACTCTGCTTTATTGTTCTATGTGACCAGACCGTATGTCAATTCTGACAAAAATAATGTGGCTTGACAAAGATGGAAAAGTCTCTCACCAGCCAGACAGCAGTATCCTCTCATCGGTGCAGGCTGACAGCAGCTGTCAGGCCTGTTTGACCACAGGCCAATCTGAAAGACCCTTTTCTGCTTGGACGAGAGCCTGCACTTCACAGCAGTGAATAGCTGGCCAGCTGCGCTTAGTTTATGCACGTGTGTGTGTTTCTGTGTGGCCATGAGGCTGGGGTTCATATGAGTGGGGTCTTTGTCCCATTCTCCCCATCTTCAATATGACTCCTAGGGAATAAACATGACAACCCAAAACCCCCAGCCATATGCAATGATCTGTCAGTCGAGGAGAATCCCAGAACTTTTAGCCAAATGTAGGTCAGGAAGTTCGCCAACACACTAATCTGGAGAAGTAGACAAGTCTTCATTACTGCAGTGGCATTTTCCAACAATATCTGCGGGTTTCAGTAAGCTTCAATGCAAGCTGTCCTAATAAGTGAACGATTTTCTACTTGTACTTTTTCTTTCTGTGATACATTACTTTAGGGCTGCAGCTATCGAATATTTTTAGAATTGAGTATTCCACCGATTATCCCAACGATAAATCGAGTAATCTAATAAAAAATGATTTTGCATTATTAGTAATACCAAATAATGCATAACGAAAATGACAGGCCTGTTAAATAGACCAAGCTATTGGCTTTTATTCCTGAAAAAAAACATACAGGTATTTATTATATACTATACTATTATATACTATTATACTATTCCTAACACCAGGAGTAAAGGTGTGTGTCTGTTTGTGTGTGCACCCGTGCGTGAGGGAGAGTGAGAGATGTGTCTGTGTGTGTGTGTGTGTGTGTGTATGTGTGTGTGTGTGTCATACCGACATCAGGCTACAGCCTCTACAAATACCATACGTTCTAATCAGCGATGGAAGGCTACGTTAAATTAGCTAGCAACAATGTTTACAATAGCTTGTGTCTGCGATGCTTGGTGAGCTGGAGTTAACAGCTGGATGCTTTCGGTTCAGATGCTGAATCATTGTCGACGTGCTGTTGTGGTATGCCAGTTCTGCTTTGCAGTAGACACGTTGCAGTTCTCTGTTGCTCCAACACTCGTGGCAAACTTCAACTTTGGAAACAGTGGAATGGGAAATATACAGGCCTTTACTTCATGAAGAGTGCCCCTGTCTGAGACCATACACAAATGAAAAGAAAGTAATTATTATTTGTCTATAGCCACCAGGGGTGCAACTTACAATTGTTTAATAATCCCCCATTCCCATCATTTTCACTATAAAGTATCAAAGCCGAAGCCCAAAGTGACGTCTTCAGATAGCTTATTTTGTCCTACCAACAGTCCAAAGACTCTTCATTTACTGTAATAAATGACATATTTTGGTTACCATTCTTGTCCGCTATGATGATATTTTTACTCACCACCTTAGCTGCTGACATGTGGAGATGTAGTGACTATGATGGAAACAGCTAAACCTGAGAATGCACCGGTCAACCATTCACAGGTTTAAAATTGAGTTTTAAACAGTTTAACCATGATATCGAAAAGGCTTATTTAAAAAGCATAGTCATTTATGATTTTTTTGGCCAGGTGTACCGTTCACAAACATCTTCCCTCACACTTCTGAAGGCTCTTGGTGTAGTATTCTGAGCAGCCATACATGTTTTGTTTGAGGAGTCAGTTATCAGTTAATCTCTCTAAACAGATCATTGTTTATATGCTGTTCCTGGTACGTCGTCTTATTCACTTAAGCCTGTTTTTTCAAATTTCTATGGCTTCTATGAAAAAGAACCCCTTTCGACCGTATCCATCTTAGCACGACCAGTATTGAAGCATAAAAGCAGGCCTTCAGAATCATAATCCACCAAAGACAAAAAAAAAATTGTGAGAAAAATGCTCGTGTTATTTTTTTAAACTGGAAATCGTCCTCAGATGATGAATAGAAAGGTCACAGTCTAGATATCATCTGCCACTTTTGTAATCACCATTTCTTTTTCTCTTGTAGAAATGTTTGTGAAATTGAAAACACAAATTGAAAACAGATGGTGGTGGAGGACTCTGTGACACTGTTTTGTTGCTTCATCCTGGATAATAATATCACTAGTACTGCAGCTAAACCACCTTTGTCACACTCATTCCCTCCAACAGTTCCAACAGTGACTAAATGTAGACCTAATTTAGATCGGCAACTAATCTGCTACATAAACTATAAATACACTAACTTTTAGCACTATTGGAAGAGTAGCATGGACCAGCTCTGTACTGTAAGGCTTGAATTATTGATCATTGACTCAGAGTTGTAATTTTTCAGTTCAGAGGGTCTCGTATAACTGGCTCTGGAAATTAATTGTGCAGAAACCTGTCAAAGGATTGAAGATTCATGAGTGATGAATGAACTGAGATGTACGAACACACGTTTGTTTGGAACAGACTCCAACAAACAGTAACACAAATTTTTATAGTTTTTTTTTCAGTGAAAATACAAATGTAGATGCAAAAGCCTCACACTCCCATGTATCCTTTAAATGGGCTAAATTATGTAATATTAGACAGACGACAGTTATTGCATATCCTGCCATGTGACTAATGTGCAAGCCTACATTGTGATGTCGATGCTGAAATGATATATTGTGCAGTCTAACCGTTATATAGTTGTATTTTTCCTCATCAATGGTTGTATTTGCAGTCACATTTTGTTAATTTGTTGTCAGTCTCAGTTTAGGCTGCCAGTCAATTTGTAATGCTATAAGTTTTACACTTAGTTCTTGGGGAGTACTGCTGCGTGTGTGAAAAAGTAGTATAAAGCCTTTTTTGGCTTCAGGGGAAGGTGCATGTAATAAAGATAAACTGTCTCTGGTGATGTCACTCAATAGCTAAATTGATTTGTGGGTAATGTAGGCTGTCGGTTTTGAAAAGGAAAAAGAATTCGTTAAGTAAAAAAGTTGGTATCTCTGGTTCTGCTGTGCCAATGTTGAACATTTGTTTTGGGTTCAGCAGTATTTTAGGAGTGCAATGCTAAACCACTCGACTGCTTTTCAAAACCGGGCGCCTATATTACCAGCAATGCAAGGTAGCCACTAATGAAATCACCAGAGGCAATTTATCTGATTACATGCAGCTTCCTCTGGAGCCACAAAAGGCTTTATACTACTTTCTTCACATGTGCTTTAAGCTCAGTTTCCGTTTCCTACCCAGAGTGCACCTTCACTCTGTAGTAAGGCTTACCCTGGTCCCCTGGTGTTGTGTAATGTCACATCTGAGCAGCAGGGCTCTCTGGGAAATGCCAAAGCCTGCATGTGGATGACGTGTTCAAGCATGAAACGTTTCATGTCTTGGAATCATAAATGTCCTTGAATCCTCTGAGTCTTTTTGATGTTTCTCTTGCAGTCTTAACTAGTCCTCCATGCAGACATGACCCAGTTTCATACAGACACACAGCATTTGAATCTACAAATATCTTTTCTTGTGTATTCTCCATTGGTGTAGAAAAAGTTTTTTATTATCTAATTGTAAGCTCTAACCCTTTCCCCTGTTTGTGTCTCCTCTGCAGTAAGCATGTTTCTCAACACCTTGACACCCAAGTTTTACGTGGCTCTGACGGGCACTTCCTCCCTCATATCAGGACTCATATTGGTAAGAAACTTACTTAAGTTTAAGTAAAAATTGATGTTCCCTGACAAAGCTTTGATATCAATTGTTTGAATGCGTCTGTGAACTTCTTGGATAACAACTGCTACACTTAAGCTTCCTGCTGTCATACTCATTGCCTGTTGTTCTGGTGCATCGGCTATGTTTAAAAATCACATCTTAAGGTTGACGACTGTGCGCTCATACTTGACATTCTTATTCATAATGTTAGAAAGAGAAAATTAATTTTCATAGATGGCTCCCCAGGTGACTTGATGAGCCCAGGATGTAATTTGTTCGGACTATAATCAGAGGTTCAGAGGCCACGAGGTGCTGAGGCGAGAGGAAATCTATACTCATTTGGTTGTTAAGATGACCCGCAAAAGAAAAAGGTAGCATTTGGCACTTTCGCTTTATATCTTTCCGGCTCATGACACCATACAAGACACTTTAAATGATTTTAGTTCTTTCCAAACTAAAGTGAACATATTTTGGGGTTTATTTTTAAAACAATTCCAAATTTCAGTTTCTTAACTATGATTATTTGCAGGTTTCTTTTCTCCTCCATGACAGCAAACTGAATATCTTTAGGTTTTGGACAAAGCACTCCATCACCCTCATCATGGGATTTGGGAACATTCTTTCACAGTTCTCAGTTTTCACAGTTCTCAGTTTTCTGGTATTTTATAGAACAAACTATTTATAAATTGAGAAAATAATCAACAGATTAATTGACAATAATCATTAGTCGCATCCCTACTGTGTACTGAGCTGTCCCCGAGCAAGGCACTTGTCCCTCAGCTGCTCTAGAAAAGCTAAAATGGGGTAAAGGTGTTGCGTTAAAGTGGTATACAGCATTTCTGAGATGTGTTTTTTTGTTGCAGCTATCCCTCAATCTACAGCTTGGCAAAGAGTTTCTTGCCGTCTTACGTCATTTTTCAAAAATGAATAGAATAAACAAAGAAGCAATGTAATAGAACTGTTGGCGAGGTTATTCCTACTTATGTAGGTATTTTATCTCTCTTTCAAGTTCTTCACAGAGATGGCCAACTGTGCAACAGTGTTTGGTCTGTATTTTAAAATAGCTCCTCTCTTAATTAACTCGCTCTCTCTCTCTTCCCTGCGGACTATTGGCCAATATGTGAGGCTGCTTAGAAAAGCTGTTGCACATGCTCTGAGATGAGTAAGAAATGTAGAAGCCAACTAGTTTCATTGAAGCAATACTGGTCTTTTCTCTGTAATTGGAATAGATGTTTATGTACGGATTCGGTACATTTCCTCTGAAGGGTTCTAGATAACCTCCATCAGAATTTGATATCACTTCCTCCCTCAAGCCAAGGCCGAGTGTAAGAACTTTGTCAGATGTTTGTCTCTACATTTAGTAAAATGCTGTAGCTCTGATTCTCAGTCACTAAAACTCTAACCATAAGATGCTTTGATATTAGTATATTTTCAAACCCTTAAATTTTGAGCAACATTCTTGTTTAAATGAACATTTCACCCAGAAATGAAAATGTATTTTGTGGATTCATTATCTACCAAGGGTGTCACGATTTGACAAATAAATAAAAATAAGTACGAACAGCTTCGCTTGCGACTTTAGTGCACTTTTATGTCATTTACATTTTCCTGTTCTTTTTTTTAAAAAGAGGGGGGTATTTCACAGTAACGGTTGACTTTATTCTGTATTCTGGTGGTATTTGCAGGTTAGGGTTAGACAAGTTCAAATATTATTCACCAAAAATAAAGACTCCAGAGTTCAACACCCTTCGGTGATTTAACAATAAACAACAAAATTTGTTTGTTACAAAGTTTGATGTCTCGAACCATCCATCCATCCATCCATCCATCCATCCATCCATCTTCTTCCGCTTTGTCTGGGGCCGGGTCGTGGGGGTAGCTGTGTGAGCAGGGACACCCAGACTTCCCTCTCCTGGGACACTTCCTCCAGCTCTTCCGAGAGGATCCCAAGGCTTTCCCAGGCCAGCCGAGTGACATAGTCACTCCAGCGTGTCCTGGGTCTTCCTCGGGATCTCCTCCCGGCGGGACATGCCAGGAACACCTCCCGAAGAAGGCATACCGGGGGCATCCAATACAGATGCCCAAGCCACCTCAGCTGGCTCCTCTCGATGTGGAGGAGTAGTGGCTCTACTCCGAGATCCTCCTGGGTGACAGAGCTCGTCACCCTATCTCTAAAGGAGCACCCCGCCACCATGCGGAGGAAACTAATTTTGGCCGCTTGTATCCGGGATCTTATTCTTTTGGCCATAAACCAAAGTTCATGGTCATAGGTTAGGGTAGGAAAGTAGATTGACTGGTAAATCGAGAGCTTGGCCTTTCGGCTCAGTTCTCTCTTCACCATGACAGACCGATACAGTGACCGCATTACTGCGGCCGCTGCACCGATCCGCCTGTCAATCTCATGCTCCATCCTTCCCTCACTCGTGAACAAGACCCCAAGATACTTAAACTCCTCCACTTGAGGCAGGAACTATCCCCCAACCCGGACGGAGCACGCCACCTTTTTCCGGTCAAGAACCATGGCTTTGGACTGATTCTCATCCCAGCCGCCTCACACTCTGCTGCAAACTGCCCCAGGACATCCTGGAGGTCCTGGCTCGAAGGAACCAACAAGACAACATCATCTGCGAAAAGCAGAGTTGAAATCCAATGGCTCCTGATCCAGACCCCCTTCGGCCCCTGGCTGCGCCTAGAAATTCTGTCCATAAAAATGATGAACAGAACCGGTGACAAAGGGCAGCCCTGCCGGAGTCCAACATGCACTGGGAACAGGTCTGACTTACTGCCGGCAATGCGAACCAAGCTCCTGCTCCGTTTGCACAGGGACCGTACAGCCCTTAGCAGAGGGCCTCCGACCCCTTACTCCCGGAGCACCTCCCACAGAATGCCACGAGGGACACGGTCGAATGCCTTCTCCAAGTCCACAAAACACATGTGGACTGGTTGGGCAAAACAATGTCCCCAGTCGAGGTCAACAGCTCCCCACCTCCACTGTAAACAGTGTTGGTGGAGGACTGCTTCCCCCTCCTGAGGCGCCGGATGGTTTGCCAGAATTTCTTCGAAGCCGATGGGTAGTCCTCCTCCATGGCCTCCCCGAACTTTTCCAAGACCCGAGTTTTTGCTTCCGCAACCGCCTGTGCTGCCGCACACTTTGCCTGCCGCATGCTTGGCCTGCCGGTACCCGTCAGCTGCCTTAGGAGTCCCCCGAACCAACCAAGTTCGATTGGACTCCTTCTTCAGCTTGACAGCATCCCTTACTTTCAGAGTCCACCACCGGGTTCAGGGATTGCCGCCACGACAGGCACCGGAGACCTTACGGCCACAGCTCCGAACAACAATGGAAGTGAAGAACATGGTCCATTCAACTCAATGTCCCGAGCCTCCCTCGGGATCTGGGCAAAGCTCTCCCGGAGGCGGGAGTTAAAGACCTTCCTGACAGAGGGTTCCGCCAGACGCTCCCAGCAGACCCTCACAATGCGTTTGGATCTGCCAGGTCTGTCCAGCTTCCTCCCCTGCCAGCGACTCACCACCAGGTGGTGATCAGTTGACAGCTCAGCCCCTCTCTTCACCTGAGTGTCCAAGACATACGGCCGAAGGTCAGATGACACGACTACAAAGTCAATCATTGACCTCCGGCCTAGGGCATCCTGGTGCCACGTGCACCGATGGAGACCCTTATGCTCGAACATGGTGTTTGTTATAGACAAACTGTGACTAGCACAGAAGTCCAATAACAGAACACCACTCGGGTTCAGATCGGGGAGGCCGTTCCTCCCAATCATGCCCCTCCAGGTAACACTGTCACGTGAGCGTTGAAGTCCCCCAGTAGAACGACGGAGTCCCCCCTTGGGGGCGCTTTCCAGTACCCCTCCCAGGGCCTCCAAGAAGGCCGATACTCTACACTGCTGTTCGGCCCATAAGCCGAAACAACAGTGAGAGACCTATCCCTGACCTGAAGGCGCAGTGTAGAAACCCTCTCGTTCACTGGGGTGAGCTCCAACACATAGCGGCAGAGCAAGGGATCTATGAGCAAGCCTACACCAGCTCGCCGCCTCTCACCGCGAGCAACTCCGGAGTAGAAGAGAGTCCAGCCTCTCTCAAGGAGTTGGGTTCCAGAGCCCAGACTGTGCGTGGAGGTGAGCCCAACTATCTCTAGCCGGTACCGCTCAACCTCCCGCACTAGCTCAGGCTCTTTCCCCCCCAGCGAGGTGACATTCCATGTCGGAGATTGGGTCGTCGGGGCCCCCGCCCACAACCGCCACTCAAATCGCACGGCACCAGCCCCTTCTGAACCCTCCTGCTGGTGGTGAGCCTACTGGAGGGTGGGCCCACGTCGCTCGTTCGGGGATCGCCCAGCCAGGTCCCGTGGCAAAGACCCGGTCACCAGGCGCTCGCCTGCAAGCCACAACCCCAGCCCTGGCTCCAGGATGGGGCCCCGGGGATGCCAATCCGGGCGACGTACACTTCCTCGTTGTCATCTTTTTCATCAGGGGCTTTGGAACCGCACTTAGTCTGACCCGTCACCTACCTGTTTACCTTGGGAGACCCTACCAGGAGCATTAAGCCCTGGACAACATAGCTCCTAGGCTCATTCAGGTGCTCAAACCCCTCCACCACGATAAGGTGCTGGTTCAAGGAGGAGTGTCTCAGACCAGTCTGGAGTAAACCCTCTTCTCAAATAATTGAATCAAGGATCTTTGGCAGTGTAATCAGTTTAGTTCAGTTCCAGTTTCCTCTACGAGTGAACCCTCTTCTCATCAATAAATTATATCTGGAACACAAATAAAATGGCCCACAGAGCTCATCAGGTATAATTAAAGTCTCTGCAAGCCCTGAGATCACAATTTGATTTGAAAAGACGTTATTATCTGTCAGCCTTAGGGTGAGTATGTAATTTCTGAGTCTTTCTCATTTTAGGAGAACTTTTCCTTTAATATAGTCACAGTCTTGTGCTGTTTGCCACTGAATTGCTCCACTGAGCAGCTGGTTGTGGCTTGCCAAAAAGCAATTTGGTGGTAATTGTCAAGATACAGAGAGTATATCTTTATGTTTGTGAAGCTCCACAACTTTCAGCAACCTTCACATATGGTTGAAGGGTGACAGGACAGATGTTGTTTGAAAGTAGTGAGTACAACTTGGTTTGACAAATGCTTAAAGGAGAGTGATGCGCAAAGCAAGTACAGGGGTAAGTCATAAAGGTAAATGGCATGCACATACTGTACCAGCTCACTAAAGCAGTACTGATGACAGTGCAGCTGCCATGCAAGGTGCTACCCTGCACATCAGGTGCAGCCTGGGGTCCAGAGTCCCACTCAGAGACACTTTAACATGCAGATTAATGGACTACCGTTTCTCCTCATCTCAGGCATGTGTCATCATGATCCAACAGTCTGCAGATTTTCAGTCCAACTCAACTGCAGGTTTTACTGATTCGTTCTTCTTCTCTCGCTGAGGGTAGTAATTGGAAAAATTCAGGAGAAGCACACTCCTGGGCCTTTGTGGCACAAGGCTGAGACCCACTGATGCAGACAGTGTTAATCACCGGAATAGCTTAGTCCACATTCTGATTAAAATGGAAAGCAGATGGGGAATAGCTAAGCACAACTAAAGTTCTTTAGCTGACAAAGTATTTTTCTCAGTTATGTGCTGGCCAGTAATTGTCTTTATATGAACATCTTGTTTAATCAGAAAAATCTGATTCGCTGTTAACATTGAAAGTGTCTGGAACTTTTAGGTCTACTGCCAGTGATTAATAGAATTACTGGACTGCAGTACTTTTTTGTAAAGACTGAAATAAAATGCTGGTTTAAGAGTAGAGCTAACGCAGATGTTAGATTCAAAATATTTTACTCCCTAATATTGGAAATAGAGTATTAGTCAAGAGAAATGTTAAATATAATTTGTTGAACTCAAACAACCCTTTCTGTGGCCTTCACGGAATGTCATATTAACTTAGAAAATAAATAAATCTCTTTCTCTCTCTGTTTCTCTCTCAGATATTTGAGTGGTGGTATTTCAGGAAATATGGGACCTCCTTCATAGAGCAGGTGTCTGTGAGCCACCTGCGCCCCCTGCTGGGCGGTGTGGACAGCAGCTCCCCCAGCAACCCCAACACCAGTAATGGGGAGGCTGATTCCAATCGACAAAGTGTGTCCGGTAAGAGCTGATGGGTGGAATATCCAGCATAGACATAAGAGCACCTTATAGTGCTCTGTGACGCATCAGTGCAAAATACAAGGCAGTCCTTGATTTTAAGAGCAATATCCTGGCAGCAGATAAGAAACACAACTCTGCTTTGTTATTAGACATCATAGTCAAGTAAATATTACTAAAAACAAGTAAAAGCAGCTTCAGTGTACAGGAGGTTAGGGGCCAATTGATTGTGAAGTTTGTCTCCATACGATCAAAAAAATGCTGATGGGGGTTTGCAACACTAAGAATTGTGCCAGCAAAAATGTTTCAGTGCTGTTATTTTACCTTGATATCTTTTGATTTTAAAGGTGCACTATGTAGTTTTTGGCACCATGAATTAGGTAATGATACAAATGTAGAAATAGCTATTTGATATATTGTCATAACTAAGTAACAAAGCCGTCCTCAGAGTCGATGAAGGTCCCCACTTTTTAAGCTCTAAAGGTTGCTTACTTTGAAGGATCCAGCGAATGAAAAACAGAGTTACAGCATGTGAAATTGTCTTGTCCTTTATGGAGAGTTTGTTTATTCAGTTTCTTCACTCATAAACATCAACAGTGAAGATTTTCTCATACACAAAACTATGTAGTGCACCATTAACCTTTTCTGTTATAGTTCGTCATCGTCATAATGGTCAACAAATATGGCGAAAATGGGGCAACACAAACACAAGAACAGCATGAACAGAAAAATGTATCCCTTAAATGTTAATACTCATCATGGGTCTTGTGATGGTCATCATCATCACCACCATTTATTTATTTAACTGCTGCAAGGGGCTGACTTAGAGTCCCTGCTCACTTCAGCTTTTCCACTCTAGATCTCATTTCTTTGCAGGCTGCTGTTGCAGTAATACAGAGCCCTTCAGTTTGGCTCTGCTATGTTAACCTCAAAAAGGAGAATTAAACAGCCAAGATGTTGTAAAATGTCAAAGCAATTTTTCTGCTGTACTGATAAAAGATCCCACTGGTCTGCTGAATGCAAGGAAAGCACTGATTTTAATGTGGCGTTTTGGGAGAGGCTTCCACACTTTTTATAGATCTGCTACCAAAATAATTTTAGGACTGCAGAAGTAGACGACTATTAAAACTGAAATGCAACACAGAGACATCATTGAATTGATAATGTCATCCTTTGACACTTTGTGGAGTTGGTACATTGACACTTAACTAGAGACTTTATTTGAGATGCTGCTTCAAGATGAGTTTTATGTTAATGTGTAACTTCCAGCTAAGAATCAGTAAATACATCTTTATAACTGTTTGTAGATGTGCAATGATTAGTTGATTAATTGATTGGTCAATCGGATTAAAATTAGGCTAACTATATCTATAATGGATTCATTGTTTTGTTCAAGGGTTAGGGTTTAGTGGCAGCCCAAACTGTGTGGTAAATACTATTATTTGGATTCTGATGTCATTTTCACCCCCAAAACAAGAGATAAGAGAAAATCAAGTACAGAAAAACAATAGCAAAACAGGATCCACGTTTTGTCCTTTCTGTTTTAAGAAGGGATTTTCTGCACACTCACTGCCATACTTGGCATGTTGAATTACACAGTGAATCAGACCTCCAGCCCTGACAGTGCACTTGTTGAACTACAGTCAAAAAAATTCAAGTATCTTCAGCAGCGTCCTCCGCGGTCGCTCTGTGAGCTCCGCTTAGTGGCTTCTTGGCTTCTGTTCTCCATCAGTGAGGCTTTGATCATAGTTAATCCTTTGAATGTGTACTTGCCTCCCCATGCAAATTCATTCATTTCAAATGAGGAAATGTCTTGGTGCTGAATAATTCTTTTAGTTCCAGTGTGGATGATAAAAGAAAACATTTATTCTACATATACATCCATAATTTAGCACACATTAAATGCATCCGCCTGCTCATGTCCAACCTCAACTGATCAGTATCATATCCACATGTTGGTTCAGAAGGATCTTGCTGTTGAACCTTCACGGAGGCATGATGCAGCCGGATTTTGTTTTCAGCCAAACAACTTTGACTTAAGTAGGATTATGTGAGCTATTAAATCAACAAGCCATGATCGAGAGAAGAAAGGCAGTCTAATTATTTGGACTGTGCTAATCCTCAGTTTTCTGGCTAATAATCTACTCTGTGTAAATCCGTCCATTGAAATCAGAGTTGCAGGGTTTAACATATTATTTGTCTTTGTTACAAGAGAAGTCACTTGTTTGAAAAGTCTGGGTCTGCACAGAATCAATTCAGTAGGTGTTTGTCAGCTGAATAGATTGTGATGTGGTTTCAACTGTCTTGAAGTTTCTTCACTTGTAGTGGTGGCCTTTAGTGGCTTTAGTGGCTTTTCTACCTTGTAGAGTAAAAATGGTTTAGCCTTGGAATGAAATTGACGAGGGGAGCAGCGGTATACCCCGCAAAACAGATGGTTATCATACTGGGTACACTTGCTTATCCAAGGTATTAATTTCTGCCATATTAGGGTTTAATAATATACATTATATCAAGGTTTATCAAGATTCATGTGTGCAGGACATCATTTTTTTTTTGAATTCAGTGATGTATAAACAAAAAACACTTCTGTTTTCAGTCCTTCAAGGGTCATTGTAACTGATTTAAAGGATAAAGTTTACCTAAAAATAAAAATGAGTCATTAGCTACTTTCGCTAATACATTTCTTGAACCTTACAGCAAAACAACGCTGCTGCATTCTCCTGAGCAGGTGACGTAGATAATAACTTGTTTTAAAAAAGTAGAAAAAAATGAAAAAATAAAACATAAAATGGCTCCATACAGCTCGTCCAGCTTAATTCCAAGATCCCAGATCCCAAACTCATTAGACAAGATGTTATTTACACCCTTTTTTAATCAGAAATCTTCACTGTAGCTGTTTTTGTATCATGTAAGATTTATATTTATGGAATTTTGGACTGTTTGTCAACAACAAAATTTAATAAAGTGATACAAACATTATGAAAAAGAACATTATTGTGTTACAGCACTAATTGTCATATTAATTGTATAAAGCAGCAGTTTAGTATTGCACTACCTTAAAGATTGAGGACTTGAGAGGAACAGATTAAAAAAAGAATGATTGAAATCGACATTCTGGCCTGTGAACTCAAAACATCCTGCATCCACAGTGAATCTGGATTGTGTCCACCTTCCTGGTTCAGGTTGTAAAAACTCTCCACCCTTCATACATAACACAAGTTTTCTGTTAGAAAAATCCTCTCAAGCCAAAGCTGCTACCAGTGAGTTTTGTGCCTCATGATGAATTAACTGATTTTGATTTGTGTAATTACCAGAATGTTCCTGTCTGTTATGAAACTTGAACTATGAAACTGGCCCAAGAGTAGTTTTGGTATCAACATTTCATAGCTCCATATTATAAAATCCTACATTCATCTGTTCAGTGCTCTTAGCCAAAAACAAAGGCTCTCGACTGTTTTCTGGGAGCTTCTGCAGAAGCATGTTTGGTCACTGAGGACTTTGAAGGCCTTTTCCCTGTCAGCCGTGCTCTCAGACAGGTCGATGTGCCAGTCATGGAGCTGCAGGCTGGATGGCAGAATACACAGTCGAGCCCTTTGAAGTGCACAGAGGAGGCTCAGTGTCGACTTTACCCTTGACGCTCATCATCAGTGTTGTTCTCTTTCTGTCTCCCTCCTGCAGAATGTAAAGTATGGAGAAATCCGCTGAATTTATTTCGTGGAGCCGAATATAATCGGTGAGTGACGGCAGCTACCTGCATCAGTCTAGGGCTTCAGGAACGCACAAGCCTCCACTGTCTTTCTTCTTTCTTCCCCTCTCTGATCTGCATGTCTTCTCTTTTGTTTGTGTTCCTAATCATTGTCAAGTTTGCTCCTCTGCCTTTTTTTACCATCTTATTTGTATTTATTGGGCTATTTCTTTTTCTCTCTTCACTTTCTTCCACCTCACATTCTGTCATCTGTTTGGCATTTCCCCCTCAATTACAGTACAGTTATTTTCTCTCTTGTTTCATTTAGTTTTTTCCTCAGACCCTCCAATCTTTCATTCCTCTTTGAGATCTTTTTTCTTGTCATCAGTTTCTATTCTCAGTCACTCCTCCTTTATTCTCTCTTTGATGTGTCTGCCTGCTGTTTCTTCCATTGAGTCATCCTCCACTTATATATTTCTCGTGTTCTAATTATCCTGTCGTTTTCTCTACTTATCAACCCACATGCTGAGCTCTGGCTCTTAACTTCAGCCAATCCAAGTCAAGTACAATTCCCCTTAAGTCAGCACGTCTCATGACTTATTTACAGTCATCTGAACAACTTCCCACATCTTACTTATACCTCATTCCCTCTTTTGCCTGTCATTGCGATACTATGATTCCTTACATCATCCTGTGTTTGAACACTTAGTCGGTTTCTATTTACAAATGTGTCTCTGTGCTGGTGTTCAGGTATACGTGGGTAACAGGTCGAGAGCCGCTGACGTACTACGATATGAACCTGTCAGCACAAGACCATCAAACCTTCTTTACCTGCGACTCAGACCATCTCAGGCCTGCAGATGCAAGTAAGTAAATGCACGCTCATGCATATACGATACATGCTTCTGGATGTGTGTGCATAGGTGGTAATGTGACTCCTCGGACTTCTTAAATATGTTTATTCGTGTGTGTTTGTTTGGTGGCAGTTATGCAGAAGGCATGGAGAGAGAGGAATCCACAGGCTCGCATCTCTGCAGCACATGAAGCTCTGGAGCTCGAAGAGTGAGTTCACTTCCTCTCTATCTTCCTCACTTTGATCCCATTCACACCTGGTATTAAAGTTTGATCCGTATGAGGACATGCTATCCTGATAAGGAAAAATGCTAAACTAACTAAACTAAATGTTAAAGTTGCAGTCTGCACGTTTTCTGCTTAAATGTTTTCATTATGAAGTAAATGTTGATTACTCAGTGTAATGACACCATCTGCGCTTATATTGGTTCCCTGTGTACTTGCTTTCACTGAGCAAATCTGTCTGCCAGTGGGCACAAAATCTCCCGGGAAAATTACTGCTGACTGGTAATGTCAGGCTGGCAGCTTGGCACCATTTCTGTTGGTTTTCATGTATACATTATAACCTAAATGAATGAATAAACTCATTTTTTGTCCTGTGGGAGGTTGTGCTCTGAGGAATGATACAGTTGTCTTTGCAACAGCGGCACCAACAGTAATACCATTTTAAAATAATGACATTTACACACTTTAATGCAAGGTATAAATGCATCATGATCTGACATGTCTGACCAAATCTGGAGATGGTCTGAATGAGATTGTGTTTGGGATCTTACCTGGGTGTAAATGAGCCAGTGCAACATGCTGGCATTTGCTGGCAACATACATTAATGCAGATGTTTGTGTAAAGCTTACATAAAATATAGATTGTCCAAATTTAGAGAGCAACAAGTGAAAACGGAGAAAGAGACACACCTCTAGTTAAGGATAATACATCTATTCCATGCAATGAAGGCATCAAATAATGCAAGAAAAAACCCTTTTTTAAATACTTTTTATAATCTGGGGCTGATTTACAGCCACCTCAAATTACACTGAAGAACGCAGAAACAGATGTCTGTAAACAGATCTCATTTAAACAACAGGTGTAAATGGGATTTAATATGACTGTTTCACAAGTGACTGCTTCAAGATAAGCAGTGTGGATTAAAGTACGGTAATATGAATATGTCTGTCAGATCATCTGTGCTAATAATGGTGATTATTAATTATAATGTTGATATGCAATAAGACAATCAGGCAGTCCTTGGAGTATATGACATGTAAAATTGGAAATTCAGAAATAATTTTCTTGTCACAATGATTGAAAATGCTCCATAAATATTTAATTTTCTTGTTTATAAACTTTTATTCATTCAGAAAACACAGATTGATTTTTGTCCTCATTTTGCACCTGTGACCTGCTATATATTCATAAAATTCAATAAATTCATTTATCACTGACCAGCAGAGGGGAAATGTGTTTAAATCAGGATTTGTTCAAGGGCACAGCAGCAGGTTTTTTGCCATCTTAATTCAGTTTTACTCAGCCAGATCCTCTCTGCTGATTGTCCCAAACCAGGTCGTCTTTAGGTCTCAAGCTGTCATGATAGTTGGTCAAGCTTGTGTCTCGCTGGTACACATTTGTTGGGATTTTAAAAAAACATGGAGGGAGGGTACATCACTCATTGGCACTCTGGTCTTATATTAAAGACACAATGAAATGGTTTATTATTTCCTTTTTATGTTGTTTTTTGTTTTGTTTGCGACCCTTTATAAGGGAGTAATGTCTTTCCCTGACCACTCGTCACAGTCTTTGACTTTAATTTGGATGTGAGCAGTTTTATCAAAGAAGGATTTCTTCTAAGATTCTTTGATTCAAGGGGTTGTTCATGGTCTGGAAAGGCAACGGTATCCAGTATATTAACAGTCAAAAAAATTCTCTTTCAATTAATCAGTAAAATGGTTGGTCTATAAAATGTCAGAAAATGGTGGAAAATGTTAAACAATGTTTCTCCAAAGCCCAAGATGACGTTCTCAAATGTCTTCTTTAGTCAACAATCCAAAGATATTCAGTTTACTGTCATAAAGAAGGAAAGAAATGCTGGAAGCTGGAATACTATAAAAGAAGTAAACAGTGTTATTTTTTAGGTCAGCCGATTTCAGTGTGATACGAATTGAAAAATTAGAAACCAATTTATGCTGGTGGGAGTGATGATGTATCGCATCACAGAGTGGTCCTCTGGGTATCTGCGTCATTCATTGGAGAAGCAACTTAGCATGTTTTCATGGCAGTTTATGGTTATTTTTAGGAGCATGTGTGACTGCAAAGGCAATGCAGAGGAACTGTGGCAGCGTTGCATGTCCCTCTCAGCTCTTATCGAGGCCTTGACAGCAGATTGACTCAGATGACTGCTTTGATCAGTAATCTGTCAGATGCTGCTCTCAAATACATGAGGCATAAAAGCTGTTTTGTAGCACCGAGACGCCACGCTGTGTAGACAAACAATGCACACGATGTACTGAGTTGGTAAAAATCCACACGACGATAAGTTAGTTGATGTAAGACGTTGTAATAATAGTAGTTGTAATTTCCTTACTAACAGAGTCTTCTACTCTCCTCTTATCTCCTCCTGTAGTTGTGCAACAGCATACATTCTGCTGGCAGAGGAAGAAGCTACAACCATCATGGAGGCTGAACGTTTGTTTAAACAGGCGCTAAAAGCTGGAGAGGGCTGTTATCGCCGCAGCCAACAGCTCCAACATCACGGTACACAGTATGAAGCCCAGCACAGTGAGTATAATCCACTCAGGATCAATACTGCTAATAATCAGTAATAATCAGTAATAATCAGTAATATTTTATCAGCACATCTCCTTGATGTAATTAGAATTATTTTCAAAATGTCAGATTGCAGCAGGAAAACTGCTCTTCATTTTATTCTTTAAAGAAATAAATAGCAATTAGAGATATTAAGGGTTTAAACTGAAATGTCTGTGTTACATTGTATGTTTGCATGTCTCCACCAGGAAGAGACACCAACGTACTGGTGTACATAAAGAGAAGACTGGCCATGTGCTCCAGAAAGCTTGGCCGAACACGAGAAGCAGTTAAAATGATGAGAGATGTAAGTACACAGCCAGCACACACACACACACACACACACACACACACACACACACACACACACACACACACACACACACACACACAAACACAAACACAAACACACACAAAGACAAGAAGACACACACACTGAGAGGAAGTTGTATTTGATTTTTGAAGTTTCAGAGGGTCCAGTTTAATCACCAGGGTCTGAAAAAACACACAAAGCCACATGAAAGTTTTCATTTTCAACATTCAATTCAAGGTTTAAAGGTTGAAAGTCTAACTGCATAGTGATGAACCCAAAGCTCTTGTCTGCTGACATGTGTGCATGTGTCGCCCCCTGTCCGGTATTACATGTAACAACAGTTGTGTGTTTTCCAGTTAATGAAGGAGTTCCCTCTCCTCAGTATGTTCAACATCCACGAGAACCTGCTGGAGTCGCTACTAGAGCTCCAGAACTACGCCGACGTCCAGGCCGTTTTGGCCAAATATGACGGTGAGACATGACGAGCGCACGCCCACACACACACGCACGCTTTTATGTTGGATATTGATATCGTCATACACAATCAAATCCAAAGCTATTTCTACCAGAGCCTCCTCTCACTGCCAATGATTGCAGGGACAAAGTGGTACTTTGCAATTACTTAATGAGTAATTAAACACTAAAGCCACTCTGTTGAGTGATTATGTGTACATTTATCTCATTAGAATATAAATTGATCCTGGTGCCAGTCTAGTGTTCATTAAAGCAGAAGTTATTGTCCTTTCTCCTGAGGAAAATCCAGTTTTTAGGTCCTCAACACCTCCAAAGATCTGAGATGTTTAACTTACAAGTAGAACTGAAATTTCCTTTTGAGCGTGTACTTAAAGATGAGAGATGCTATTTTATATATTCATATATTAACTTTTAGTAATCAAAATGCACTTTTTATGAATGTGTAGTAATCAGAAACTTAGACATTCTTTGAAAGGGTGTGTATAAAACTGACATGACACATGTTGACTTAAGATGACATTAACCAAAACATGAACCCAGCCAACATAACCTATTTGTGTGAAACTATTCAGCTTTAAATATCCTGAAAACTCTGTGTATCAACTAAAACTGAAACAGTTATTATATTACTCAGTCCGTCAACTGGCAGGAAATTAATCAAACTATTTTCATAATAGATTAATTTTTATGTCAGTTTCCAAAATTAAATGCCAACCTTTTTCAGTTTTCTGCTTTTATGTGTGATAGTAAGTCTTATCTTGCTGCATGCAGCAAGCCATTTGAAGACATCACCTTTACTTTGTTTTAGAACATATTTCTCAATTTTCTGACTAATCAAAAGTACAGTTGTTATTTGCAGCCCTAATACTAACCCACATGTGGATATACACCG
This sequence comes from Diplodus puntazzo, assembly GCA_963678695.2. NCBI lineage: Eukaryota > Metazoa > Chordata > Actinopteri > Spariformes > Sparidae > Diplodus > Diplodus puntazzo. Next base: position 13,362,738 of record OZ023161.1, on the reverse strand, counting down.
TAGATCCTTCAGGATGAATTGTATACAGCAGGTGTCATTACACACAAACAGATAACATGATCTTTTTGTTCATTTATCTTAGAGCTGTGTCAAGTGTACAGGTAACATCATTGAAAAAAGCCAATTCACACCTAACTGTTAGAGTAAAAAATAAGACTTGATAACAAAACAGCCCCAAAGCTTTGAAACCCAAACTCATCATCTATACTCACAAACCTCTCCAGGCATCTGCAGGGTTATTAAACGCAGCCCCCCGCCCCCTCATAGCTATCACCTGTAATTCCAAACTTTTTCTATGTTCACTAAACACCCCCTCCCCTCTCTCTGCTTTGTGTCTCCTCCACAGATATTAGCTTACCCAAATCTGCAACAATATGCTACACAGCAGCTTTGCTCAAAGCCAGGGCGGTATCGGACAAGTGAGTATCTCTTTTCTCCGGTTACAAAGCTCATACGGCCCGTGGGCTCCATATACCTGCTCTGCTATTTAAGAGGTTAAAATAGAGCTGAAAATAGCCTGGGGGACCTGGTTAGTGTGAGCCAGAGAATAGGACCGAACCATGGTGTAGTAACTGTGGGTTAGCAGTGATTGTGCTCTTTGGTACAGGGCTGCCCTCAGGGTTGATCAGTATTGTGAGAAGTGAGTGTTTCTGTACATGTACAGTCATACTGATGGTGCACGGATAAAAACAAAGAGAGACAGTTTTTTATTCCTATGTGCCCATTTAATATACGTGCAACCATAATTCCAATAAAGCTGGGACGCTGTAAAAACATAAATTAAACAGAATGTATTTATTTGCTTATCCTTTTCGACATATACTCAACTGAAAACAGTACAAAGAAATTACATTAATGTTTTACTGCATCAACTTCTTTGATTTGGTTTTAAAGCCTTTCTATTATATGCCTTTTCTGTTCATTAAATCCATAGAGTGCTACAGGAATAAGTTTTACACCTGGAAATAAGTAACCATTTTTTTTTCTGGTTAACTTGTATGGAATTGTGGGTAAATAGCTGTCTTTTGTCTTTGGTTACCACAAGCTTTGCTATGACATACAAACACTTACAAACACAAACTCCATGTTTGTTAATTAAAAAGCGTGAACATGTCTTTAGAAAGGCGGATGCTACAACGTCATGGATGCTAAAAATCTAATGAGACACAGAAATGCATCAACTCAGTAGTCCGTCTTTACAGACCGACTCTAGCTGCAAACTATTTTCACTCTTAACTTTCTAACTTGTAGATTGATCATATTTGATCCAAATGTGTATATCGTAGTGTGGTAGGCAATTTGGTGGTGGTAACATTGAAGTCATCTAACTACAAAGTGCTTTGTTTATAGCCTAATGTTAGCTTTTTACATCTGGAAATTTAATTTACGCTTCAAAATCCATAGAAGTGTTGTTCATCTGTGAGGATTATCCTGCTGAACAAAACATGTAGGTGTCAAAACCTTGGGTTTTCCATGGAGGTTATTTTCTACAATAATCCAAAATCCAATTCAAAAATTAATTTGACTTTTTGTTCAGGATAACAGGACGGTGCTAACTACTCATCCCTGCAGCACTCTATTATCTCACAAAAAAAGCAAACAAAAACAGCACACTGTTGGTGATGTACTGGAGTCTGCTCCTGCTCTTTCCCTCACACGCATGTTAATCTAAGTGTGCTCAAGTGTTCCCTCACTTGATCTTTTTCTTCTGTATGTGAGGGATTTATGTGATGTTCTTGCACAGAGCTCAGAAACACTTTGATCGTACAGTGCTTTGCAATCCCGAGTCATAATGCTGATATGTGCATGTGTGTGTCTGTAGATTCTCTCCAGAGGCAGCCTCCAGGCGAGGGCTGAGCACAGCAGAGATGAACGCAGTAGAAGCCATCCACAGAGCGGTGGAGTTCAACCCTCACGTCCCCAAAGTAAGACTCCGTACCTGTAATACTACAGACCTGCTGTATTGTACGTATTTGAGAGTTTCCACACTCAGCTGTACTTTATTTATTATTAATGTCACATTCAGCTTGAACACCATCAGTTAATCCTGCTCATCGTCTGCCTCTGTTCCCTCTCTTCTTCTCCTCAGTATCTGCTGGAGATGAAGAGTCTGATTCTTCCTCCAGAACACATCCTGAAGAGAGGCGACAGCGAGGCCATCGCCTACGCCTTTTTCCACCTGCAGCACTGGAAAAGGGTAGAGGGGGCGCTCAACCTGCTGCACTGCACCTGGGAGGGCAGTGAGTACACACACAGTTACACTTACATATCACAGGTTTCATTCCAAACAGAAATACTATGAATTGACTGTAATCAGCCATCTGTTTAAACCAGGACTTTGTGTGTGTTTGGTGTGTTTACAGCATTCAGAATGATCCCATATCCTCTGGAGAAGGGTCACCTCTTCTATCCCTACCCCATCTGCACAGAGACGGCCGACAGAGAGCTGCTACCCAGTAAGAGCCGCCCTGACACACACACACGCAGGCAGTGTGTATCACTACAGTCCAATATGCTCTACAGATGCTCTAAAATACTGTTGGAAATCATCCTGTTTTTGTCTCTTTTATTTTCTGACTTTTTAACTAAAAATTAAAAGAGGAAATATTGTAAAAACTTTTGGTCTCAATAGATAAATTGTCACAAAGGTTGTTTGTTTAAAGCTTTTATAATTATTTGGTTAGCGCTGCCAACCAGGCCTCTCTCTTTATTCTTTTAAAATCAGTGGGTTTAGTTTTGTTTCTTCTACAATCAAACCTCACAAAGGATGCACACTAACCTAAATGAGAATCTGCACATTGAATGACAAAAAACAGACAAGAACAACACAAAACAAACTTTAGTGGAAAACCAAAATATGTTTATATTTGAAGACTTTTACAAAAAAAATGAAACTTTCTTTAATGCTTTTAGTCTCAAGTAATTTCTGTTGGTCGAAGAAAAAGAGCTCAGTTTGTGTTGGCAAACAGAGCTGAATTCAGCTCAGTTCATGGGAGTAACTATTAATAATTAAACCCTGTGGGATTCGTTCAAACTAGTAATTATAATATTTCTAGCAGTTGCAGCAGCATTGAAGTGTGATAATTTGTCCATATTGATGAGGATGATGTAAATTTGGTCTTTTCATTAAGAATAATTATGCCAATCTTAATGATGCCTGGCACAAAAAATGAGTGGTTAAATTTGACATTAATAATTATCATGAGACAAATTCCTCAGCAGAGTGCTGAGCTCTGGTGTGAGTGTGTGTCGTCCTGCTGTCTGCTCAGCAGCTCGTCTGTCTTCACACTCAAACCTTCACTTGATTAAGTTGGCTTCCAGCCACGGGCGGCAGCCCACTGTGCTGTGGTTGTATGTGTCGCTGGGTGGACGTATGTGAAACATCTCATTACTGTTTTTTCACCAAAACCCTCAATCTAAGAATTAATATTCATATTTTTTCACAGACACTCAACAATTTAACTCTAAACAAGGATAGCTGCTGCTGTCATGTCCACATGTGTTTGGACTGTATAGAGCTGTATGTCAGCAGTAACCTGAGCAGACATGTCTGCTGTTGGCACACGACCACACTGCTGCCTTCAGAATCTTCCTTTAAGCACAACCGATGAAGAGTTTGATATAATAAACCCTGAGACAGCTGACTGATGCTTCAGGCATCTATATTCAACATGTGCAGTTAAACATTAGAGCTCCTATTTTTAAGATAGTTGATTTAAATCTCATTCCAAAATTGTCAAATACTGATGCTTTGGGATTGTGTGCCCGGTGACCGCTAGCGTCTCTTTCAAATTTGTTCCCAATCAGGAGCGAGCAACAGACCAGAGGAAAGGCGTAGTGTCCAGCATCGGTTTTACGAGCACTCAGCCTGTTGCACTGTCCTGTTGAAAAGAAATGGTCTTTTCACTCTGTTCCACACACTGGAATGTTTCATGAAAAGTTTCCCTTTTTCCTAAACTGAAAGAAAAACCACAGTCCCACAGACGAAAAAGGAAAAACGATGCTCAACAAAAAAACCCAAATCATTCTGTCAACACACTGAAAAAAAAAGGTCTCTTACAACAAATCTTTTCACTTGGTTCCACATGAAGAAAAAAATTATGACTGTTTTTACTATTTCACACATTTTTAGAAAACAAACATTCTCACTCTGTAGAAAAATAAAACAACCTTTAGGAATGAAGCTACAAACAAAGTCTATTCTGAGGTGTATGTTGTACATTTTTTGCCTTAAAGTAACGTTATGTGTGTGTGTGTGTGTGTGTGTGTGTGTGTGTGTGTGTGTGTGTGTGTGTGTGTGTGTGTTTGTGTTTGTGTGTGTCCCACGTGGAAGCAGTGTTTCACGAGGTGTCAGTCTACCCTAAGAAGGAGCTGCCCTTCTTCATCCTCTTCACAGCCGGTCTCTGCTCCTTCACCGCCATGCTGGCTCTGCTCACACACCAGTTTCCCGAGCTCATGGGAGTGTTTGCTAAAGCTGTGAGTAAAAACACACACACACACACACACACACACACACACACACACTTACACACACAGCCACACCTGTTTGGAAAGTTTGAAGCGAAGAGACAAGACAGAACTTTGATTTTTGCTGCAGGTTAAAGCAGCAAAAATCAATCATGGCAACAAATCTGACATTTTCTCTGGCACAAACTTTTCTCTTGCTCAACAGTTTGTTTGATGTTATGGGGTCTTAAAAGTTAATGGCTTAATTTCCATAAAAATCTGCTGGGAATAATATTTCTAGTGACTCCTCAGACCTTTCTTTGTGTGCCACCCTCTGGTCACAGTGCCTGTTTTGCACACAGTATCATAACGTAACAAGCAGATCGCTCCAAACCTGCTCCACGGTGGTAAAACTAATTAGACTTGAATGATTCTGTGACCTTTTCTTCTACCACCACCACCACATCCAGATTAAACATGTCAGAGCTCTTTGACTACAAATTCATCAGCTTGTTCCACTGTATAATCATACTTTTACTTTTGTTGATTGTTGGCTAAAGGTTAATAAATGCTCCCTGTATGAAAGAAAGTCCGCTTCAAACGATATAACCGTCACTGCCTTCATACATCTATGCGCTTCATGTTGACATGGATATTAAAAGTTCTTCGTTTCCTGTAGTCGTGTCTCAGTAGTCTTGAACTATTGGCTACACTGCAACACTGCCCCCTATGACTACCAGGGGTACTGCTCCATTGGTCAGTATCCGTAAACGCGCAGATAATGTACAGAAATACAGACGAAATTAAAGCCTACGTACGGACAGAAGCCTATCCATATGCTTATATAATGTTGAGCATAGATGAGCCTTACATCAACCACTAGACAAGTGTAGTTGACAAGCTGGTTGGCTCCTGCAGCTACTCAGATACGTCTCCACACACAGTTACAACCATACCAAAGTTTTTGAACGTCTTTTAACATTTAGAAGCCGTTTCATTGTTAATTTTGAAATTACCTTAATAAATGAAGCTTTGTTTATATAGTACTTAAAAAAATCAAGTACAAAGATGAAAAATATAAACCAGAAATCACTAAAGACCAAAAAAAAACTTGAATGAATCAAAGCAAAGACAGATGGTCAGACAGAACCGTACTGAACACGGAGCCACCTTCTGCCTCCCCTCCTGTAATCATAGCAGCCAGCAGGGGCGCTGCCTCCCCCGCCCCTCCACCCTGCAGGCTGAGCTGCTCACCTGGAATGTGGCTGAGCTCATCTCTCCCCCCTGATGTGACACTATCAGCAGATACCATCTACCCACTGAGAGCTGGAGCACCACATACACACACACACACACACACACACACACACACACACACACACACACACACACACACACACTCTTAAGTTCGCCTTTATTCATTCTGTTTGTTTGAAGTACATGGATGACTTATACATTTATAAATTAATCTGAAGCCACCGTATTTCACCGTATAGACTTTTCATGTTTATTTTAGACATTTTTCATAGTTAAAGGGGCACTATGAAGTTTTGGAGAAGGAATCAAAACTCAGAATTTTGATATTTACAATATTAATGGGGTAATAATCCAAACTCAGAAATATTTATTGTTTCCATAACTGAATAAACAAGCTGTTCTCAGAGGAAAATAAGGTCCCAGAACATTGTTTGAAGCTATAAAGGTGGCAGGGTCCACCAAATATAAACAAAGCAGAACAGTATGACATTGTGTTCTCTTTTAAGGTCAGTTTGTTTATTCAGTGTATTCAGAAATGAAAACAAAGAGTTTGTTTAGTTTATTTGGCATTAAAAAAAACTACATACTGCACCTTTAATGAGTGTGTTGCTAAGGCTTCTAACTACAGTGATCAGACAGAAAACCTCAGGTCGGATAGTCTCTTGAGATATTCCACTCTGCTGACTGAGGGAAAATGTGGATCATTGCGTGTTCTTGTCGTGGCCGATGATCCACTTCATGCAGTGTTGACACGCTTCTGGTGAATCAGCGGTGCATCGCCACCTACTGGATTACAGTGCTGTCTCTGTGTCGCCCACGCACTGCACATGGTACACACTCCTTAACTTTGAAGTGCTCTTTGAAGCTGGAACAGAGATGTGTGATACGATGTGTGAGGCCGACCTTGACTACATGCAGGTGGAGAGCGGGGCGGCACAGACAGACTGTCCTCTCTCTGTCATGGCTTTTATCTGCCATCTTACAGAGTGAGGACCTCTATGACCTGCTGTTGCTCTGGTGGAGCCCCTATCCCCCCCCCCCTTCACCTCCTCTTCACTGGCTGTTGCCAAAACACACCTGAGGACGGGAGTGGCAACGGCTGGCTCTGTGCTCGTAGGCAGGGCTGCCGCAGTCAGGCGTGAAGTGGAAATGTAGATTTAATGGAAACAATTGGAAAACAGTGCAGTATGCTCAGTTTTATTGTTACATAACTAAAACATCTACAACCCTGAATCCAAAGAAGTGGGGACGCTGTGTAAAACATCATTAAATACAGAATTAAATAATTGGCATTTTTATTGTTTAAGGGTTCCTGAGCTCATTAATTCCTTTATCCATGTGTTCTGAAAGGCGGTGAACCTCGCCCCATCCATGGTTTTAACACAATTGACAGAGAATCAATCAACAATTGAGTTGTGACAGAACAGTCCCAACTTTGGTCCTTTACTAGATTTTTTTCTGAGCTTTCAACTGTATCAGATCTCAATCAGCTGGCTGTTCTCTTCATGGTCTTCCTTTAGTCTGGTGAAGCGCGTATGTTGTGGTTGTTTTGGGGAAAAAAAACAAACAAAAAGAAAGCTTGAAAGTGGACCTTAAGTTAAGATAACCATGTAGCTACTTTTTCCAGAGTCAAGAATGAACTCGTGCTCGTGCTGACGTCTGGCTCATTACCGTTTGTGTGACTGTTGTTCTCTCCTCCCCTGTAGTTCCTCAGCACGCTGTTTGCTCCCCTGAACTTCATCATGGAGAAGGTGGAGAGCATCCTGCCGTCCAGCCTCTGGCACCAACTCACCCGCATCTGACCTCGACCGAACTGGACCAGACACAGTTTCAGACCCAGGACCAGGAGCCGACCTCCATCCAGACAGAAACAGCTGAACTGAAACCCAGAACTCTGCGTTGGACTGGACTGACACACATTTGTGCCAAGAGTTCAAACCAAACTGAGAACAGACGAGGACAGGAGGAGGCACAGGACAAAAGAGGCAAAACAACGGAATCCAGAATTGGTTTTGACTTTATTTGATATGTTTGCATTTTTTGGGTTTTCAATCATTTAAAGCTGTTCTTTTGTTGTACAAAAAGAGGTGATCAGTTGCCATCATTAAAAAAAGTGAGAAGACAAAAAAATACAATAAAGGACTTTTTGTGTATTGCTGCAATCCAGCTTCTTCCCGCCATTTTGATTCACGCGCTGTTCAACGGCACAAAGGTGCAGCGCTGCAGTTTAACTCAGCCAAACATCCCGTGGAGCTGATGGGCTGACGGGCAGGTTTCTTCTCTGATCTTCTGATGTGTGTTTTTATCAACAAACTAACATCTCACTCCACAGGTAGAGTTTCACCTGCAGCCACCAGGTGCTTTGATCTAAAGTAATCCTGAGGGACGACAGTGATCTTTACTTTGATTCTATATTTGAGACACAAACATGACATTTTAAGGCGCAGCGGCTCCCATTTTCTACAACACATGTATACTTTAATCAATGGTAATACTGTTTTAGAAGTTTGAACATGTTTTTCTTAGTTATTATATGAAAACCTTTTAGCGAACCCTCTGGAACTTGCGTGAGCATACAGTCTGCATTGTTGTTGTGAGGTTGTCAGTCTTTCCCAATGAATCTTAAATGACATCACCAAAGAATGATGATGTCATTTCAACAAACAAACGAATGAATGAAAAATAGATGCTCGCTGAAGTTTCAACTGTCTGTTAATTTGATTTCCATGCCACACAGAATCAACAGAAAACAAAATGTTCCTGGCCAAAAGAATAAATACATCCAGCCGTGTAAAACAGTGTGGTTGGAGAGGTCTTCATGGATTGATAATAAAACGTTCCACGCTGATTTAATTGCTGAGAATTAAGGACACCACTGGACAAATCCAACAGGAAACACAAGCAGATTCGACATCCATGTAGCAAACTGCATTTAATTCTGTCTACCAAGTTTATTATCATTGATTAGAATGATAAAAAAAACAAACAAACCAAGTTAGAACAAAGCAGGAATTTCACTTATCTGAGGGCTCTGAGGAAGTGAAGAGTGTTTATTGTGTTATTATTACAGTGTGTATTGATTACAGGTAATGGTTCCTTACGCTATACATCTGATTTTAATTTACACGACCACATATTTACATAAACAAACAAAGGCCTGTCTGGTTTAACTGTTTTGCTGAGAGATTTGGAACAAGTATGTCGACTCTTTGTCGTGTTTAAACATGGACACAGTGTGTGATGTAGTTTCGCCGGTTGTACCCGTCATCTCAGGTGAGCAGGTGACCTTAGTGACCTTTTCAGTCAGGACATCACAAACACACTGGAGAGTAAATAAATACAGTGAAATGAGAAGAAATGATGGATGATTAACACCTCTGGTGAACATGACAGCAGGTTGTTGAAGTGATTAAACTTCAGCTGTTGTGGATGTGTTAGCAGACGGCTTCTTCAGGCTGCAGTTTTCCTTCTAACTCAGACTAACAACGTGTTTGTTGGTGTGCTGGATGGATTTAAACTAAAGTTAACAGTGACTTGAGTGTGTTTACATCCACAGAATATTATGTCTTCCAGCATATTTTTTTTGTTGTTGCAAAGTGGACTTTGCAACAGGACAAGCTCGTCCTCAAATGCAAACTTTAAAATGTGACGTCATCTTTTTTGTTCTTTACTGTGTTCATTTGCAGATCCCACCTCTCAAAAACAGCTGCAGATATGAAGGAAAGCCTCCCTGCTGTAATTTTAACACTAAGGTTTTTCATCTTTTTTTTTTCGTTATTAGGCTGTATCATTCATCTCATGCAGTCAATAATTACAGCTCGACACTGGAGTTGGTCTTCATGTTAGTTGTAAAACCACAACAAACAAAACTGAAGCTATCAAAAGTTTCATCTGACCAACACTGACTGGAGGTGAAAGGAGTAAGACTGGCAGCTATATGCTGATATCCCTGTACAGTACGTGGCGAGATTGACCCAGCTGAACTTGAAGGTCTAGCCTGTTACCGTTACTGTAGGTAGCGCAGTGTGGTGAGTGTGTAACAGGAGCCCAGTGTGGCGAATCAGAAGCTTTCCAAATGATGAAATGTTAATACATTAGATGTCAGTTCCATAAAATGAGAGCTGTGTCAGTCTCTGAGGACCAGGTTGGAGTGTAGAGAGTCGCTGCAGTGTGAACAGGTTTGTGTTGCTTGATATATTATTTAAATAAAGGTACAGCTCACTACTTTCTTAACCTATAACATGCTGATGAAAGCTATTCAATGTTCTGCTCTGAAGTCTGGAGTCTTTGAAGGCAACATCTTCCAGCAGACAGAAATGATTCAGAGATTAGTTTCTAGCATGAGCAGCAAAGACCGAGCGCCGCCTACATATACTTAAGCAGACTATCTTCTATGACTGACAGCTGATCTCTGGGCAATGAAATGAAGGCTGCGCACCGACGATGGAGAACGTCCTGGAAAATGTGCAGTCCCATACATGTGAGTGAGCGGTCGGCCAGTAGCGTCCGGTCACGTCTGGCCCTTGCAGGTGTGCACGTCCACCTGCTGGTGGCAGTCTTGGCAGTGCACGGCGCAGCACCAGTGGAACTTGCACTCGCATTTGGTGGTCCGGCTGACCCGTGACGTATCGTAGCCTCGACCGCAGCACATCACCTCACAGCTGTCGATGCCGCGAGACGTCCGGTTACAGACCCGCCCTCCCGTCCCCATCGACCCTGGAGACAGACAGACAGACAGACAGAGAGAGGTTGTTGAGCTTTTAAGAAGTATGAGTAAATATGGGCATGTTTAAAGGTTTTGCCACGATAATCCTCCTTAGATTTCTGAAGTTCCTTTTTTTCCTATCTGTGTTTGGGTGAAAATGTTTTTTTTTGTTCATGCGTGAAACGAGGTGGGAAAAAAATTCTGGAGAAATTATTTTTGAAGTGTGTGAAACTGAATTCTTTTTTTTTTTGTCAGATGAGAATCTGAAAAAAAAAACGTTCTGTGATATTATATAATCGATTTACAGTTTGTAGTGTTGAAAGGTGATGCGCAATAATAATATACATTATGTATAAGCATCACCAAGAACTTTAAGCCTGAGGGTGCTGGATTTAATTGCTAACTTAGTTTAAACTTTTTTGGAAATGCTGCACATCACAGGACCCACAGAGAGAAACATTTCTTCTCTAACATTGTTCCCAGACTGAAGCGAACGATGAGCTGAACTTCTACTCGAGGTTAAATCCGTTTTTACTGCAGCTGTAGGTTTTTCATTTCCCACTGAAACAACATCAGATTTCTCCACTAAATGCAAAAACACATTTCAGTAGTTTCCCTCCAACATGAGATTTCCTGTTTGACACCTACACTCAAAATTATTCCAGGCTAAAAAGGTGAGAAGCATCATGGGAAATCACTTGGACGTCTTGAAGGAACAATCCCCCTTAACAAAGCTGGTCCAGTGTGGAATCAAGACTTGGCGGGTTCATGAGCCAATCGGAGAAGTTTTACCGGTAATGGAGAGCCAATGAGAGCACGGTATAATTCTGGCAGTGTGGTGCGGAGGAGACGGAGGGGGCGAGTAAGATGATGAACGCTAGACGGAGGGGAGATGAGAGATTGATGATAGGAGCCGTCAGCCTGCACTCCCACTCTTCATCGGCTCTTCATTTTACAGGAGACATCCATTGCTTGCACACACACACACACACACACACACAGCACAGCACTATCTCCTCAGATTGGCCACACTGATCATGTACACATTCTCCTGAATGTCGCCCTTCACCGGCCCACACACACACCTTCCAATTTTCAAATATCGGGCCCATGTACGCTGTGCATCAAATTTAAATTAGTTGTGTCAAGATAAATACTGCATTTTTCAACAGGCAAGTCTACCGGCCATTTCTGTGCAAAGCTAACTGAAGTTCATGTCATATTAATAAAATATGACTGAAAGGTTGAATGTGTACAATTTATCCCAGCTGTTCCTAAACGCACCACAAAGACAGTTGATAGTTGAGTCTCATTTCCAGGATCAAATAGTCCCATTTTGGATAATTCTCACTTGGTTCCACACACAGAAGAAAAAAAATTGTCTGAAAAATCTCCTGAAGTACAGGAATGAAGTATTTGTACTCTGATTGTTGTGCAAAGTCATCATCGGCTTTCTTTCCCACTACTTTGTATATCTGACCTCTGTGAACTTCACTCCTCTGCCTACCAGCACAGCACATCTGAGAAGTCTATAAAGAGCAGCGATCACACCCTGCGTCAGCACAGCTCTTACATACACTACAGGATAATGCTGACAGCATCGCGTTCATCACAAACGGACCACACCTCATTAAAATCACAACAATCCAACGGCATCTTTTCTGCTTGTTACATCACCTCACAGAGACGAAGGTGCTGCAGAGTTCACAGACTGCAGCAGAAAACACAACTACAGCCAGCAGCTTCAGACGAACACACACTGTGTGTTCAAATGACACTTTTCAGCCATTTGATCATCTTAGTGTCCGATTAGTTGATCGACATCAAATGATCAAATGATTTTTATTATTATTATAATTAAAATGTTTGTATTATAATTATTATTATTACAAAATGATCCCTGGCCGACATGGTCAGAGTCCTAAATCCCTTCAGCCACAGCGACATCCCAATCAACAATAATCTTAAACATTTATCAGTGTGAAATGCAAAACAATCTTCTGGTTCCAGCCTTTCAAATTAAAGGATTTGCTTCTCTAAAAAAAAATATATATATATATTGTTGTAAATTGAATATCTTTGGGTTTTGCATGACAAAAGCCAACGTTTTGGAACTGTCTGCTTAAACTAAGACTTCATTGTCTGAGGTGGAAAGTTGGAAATCTTTTTGTACAACTTTTTGACCCGCCTGGCGTGTTTTGAATTGTACATTTTGTAGGTGAATTTGTAGAGAATTAATTTGAAAAGAAATCTGAAAAAAAAAAAAAATCGACTGACAATCTCAACTGATGAATGAAATATCTGAAGCCCTGTAAAATTAAAAAAAAGCATCACTGACTGCAGTCTTTTCAAATTTTGTGATTATCTTGAACATGTTTGAATTTTAATCTTAAAAACCGGGATCAAACCCGCCCTGTAGCTGCTGCGGTGTAGATGTTCATCCAGCAGAGGACTTTGGCTGCACTGTGCAGGTGTGACTGACTGCTCCTGTCTGACTGTGAAGTGTTACTGAAGAAGAACATGTGTGTCTCCTGTATAAATAAAGGTTTAGAAAAAATGATGCACTTCAAGTACCATCTCGAACATTGTTCTGGAATTTGCTCGTGTTTACATTCTGCTCCGCTCTGCGAGTGCGGCCAGTCTCTGCACCGTTCCCTCACCAGGTAATATGTCTGGGCATGACCCGAAGCCCCGCCCCTCTCTGGCAACGTGCCAGCCCGTCATCCGTGGTATGCTGCCCCGCTAGAGATGACATCACGGCCGGAGTCTTCCTCACAGCCTTCGCTCTCCCTGCGTCTGCTTATTGAATTAAGATGAGGGGGCGCCGAGAGATGAGTTTAGCACCTGAGCCTCGCCGGGGCCGAGGGAAATTGATTTCACACTTTAAAGAGGCACAGAGGGGCCGTCTCACTATCTCTGTGGGCTCTGAGCCTGTGTGTGTGTGTGTGTGTGTGTGTGTGTGTCCATCTGTCTGTGAGAAAGGATTCGTTGTGTGTGTTTCCAGAATGATTGAGGGTAAGTTTGCATGTCTTTCAGAGGCTTTTCAGTGTGTGTGTGTGATGTGAGAAAGAACAAGAGCAAATAACTCAAAGTGTGTGTTTCAAGAGCGATTGTGCGTCATGTTTGTGTTGGTGTGTGTAAGCGTGTGTGTAAGTGTGTGTCTAAAAGAGAGGGAGAGATTTCGATGTACAGTACATGTCAGGATTGAGAGCGAGTTGACATGCCTGACTCTGTGTGTGTCCCAGAGGAGACAGTCTTCAGAGAGCGAGCGAGTTAAGTTCTCATGAGAGGCCCAGGGCCAACAGCGAGTGTGTGTGTGTGTGTGTGTGTGTGTGTGTGTTACCTCACCCTGCTTACATGCACACAGCACATAAAGCCCTCATGTCTGCTGCGAACACTCTACTTGTTCCCAAAAGGGGGCCAGAGGTCCATCAGGATGATGATTTCAGCAGCACAATGAGGCCACGATCAGACTGTTAGGGACGCAGCTCATGATTCTTTCCATTGTCAGTTAACCTGCAGATTATCTTCTCATTAAAATGATTCATTGTTTGGTCTATAAAACATCAGAAAATTGAGAAAACGTGTCCGTCACACTCTCTCAAAGCCAAGGTGAGATCTTGTTTTGTTTGACAGCTTGAAACAGTTCATAACGTAGGTGTCACGAGAATTAATTGTAAAACTGAAACAGGAGCTTTGACAATTTTCAAATAGCTTTGTATCACTATTATTTTGGTAGAATATGAAAATGAACAAAGTTAAACTTCTCTCCATTTTGTCTTCAATCAGAGCCCCTCACTTTTGGCTGAACAGCTGAGTGATGCAAAGTACAAACATCAAAGTCTGATTGCGAGAGAGAAAGAGACGGCGCTCTCTGTCTCTCTCTGATAGAATGAGGAGCGTTTCGACTGCAAACCATGAAGCAGAAGTGTTCCTGTCTTGTGAAAATGGATACTTAAAGAACTTTGATCAAACTGTAAAACAAGCCAGTGCTGATGGAATATGAACAGACTACAGACTACACTACTTGGTGGTTTGAAAACAGAAGTGATGATATTTGGAGGAGACGGTGGAGCTGGGGAAGATGTCCTGATTGGATCTGACTGAGAACCTTGAGGGCATGCCGAGTCAGCAAATTGCCAATGACAAGGTAGCCAGGCTGTAAAGCACAACCTGCTTTAGCTTCTATTTTCTCTGAATGGGACCACTGACCTAATGAGTTTACATACAATCGGACTTCTTTTATAAAACCAGTGGGACGTCCCTCCTGCCGGCCATTAGAAAGTATGCAGGTTCAAGGCTGCATCAGCTGTAGAGGATGGATACCAGACCCTTAGGTTCAGACAGTGCGCCTCATTTATGATAATGTTCTTTGATTTGTACTTGAACTTTATCTTAAGATCATTTCTGATGGTGTGCTCACTTTCCATTCATAAAAGATGTTGAGCATGAAACCCTTGCTCAACCTCGCAGGTTGTAAGGGTCCTATTTGTAACTTACGCACCTGGGATCTATAAGTCGCACATCAGCTGCATCTGACAGCACCTGCCTGGCGATTAAATAGTCAGGAACAGCCACGGGCAAAGAGAGAAAATTCAACTTTGGAAGACGAGATCAGGTCGGGTTTGGGCGTAAAAATGTGGCCTGAGCTGTAATTTGCTCCACTTTTCAGAAGAGGAAGCCCCCGTCCACAATTTATACAGTCTATGATTGCAACCCTCCTCCTCCCTCCATGTTTCCTGTCTGTAAACCGTCCAAAAGCAAAATACCAACAGATAAATCAACTGCGGAACTTATTTAATGACACCTTCATGCTCAGAGACACGACTACGCTCTCGCAGCTTTTATCTCCACACATCAAACAGCCCTGCGCTCTAAATTAAAACCATACTTTGGACCATTCTTCATGCTTCTTTAAGGTCATAAAACTGTCTTGGCACCTAAAACACCATGACGGAGCCTGAGAACATCGACTACAGCGCACAGAAGACACGACAAGGTTTGGATCTCCACATCATCCGAAGTTTCCTTTCCTGAGAAACATATCTTACGTGCAAAAATCTGCAGCTCAGTCACACTCAAGCCTGTTTTTGTTTCAGGCTGGGCCAATGATTGGTTACCCACAATGCAACACAGGGGAGAAAAAAAATAAGGAGAGAGTGTTCACATCAACCAACACTCTAAACTGCATTTTTCAAGAAATAACACCTAACAGGAGAAAGGCGTCTCACTTCGACACCAAACACAAACTCCTCCAAACTCAAGAAGTGTTGTGTTATGTTGTATGATCCAACCTGCCCCTGAAATATGCCTCTCTTTGCAGGCCAATCGTGCCCTCCGGCGTGTGTGTGTGTTTGCAGCGCTGGTGATTTATAGTGATCTGTGGTGCTCTTAGGTTTCAGCCTACAGAAGTGTGTAATGGGTCTTAAACTGGCCGACACCCGATCGCCACGGATCATCTGCTGCCTGACAGGCATCCACCTCCGACTGGAACACACACACACACACACACACACACACACACACACACACACACTCTTCTCTTTCTCTCACACGGTTTTCATACACAAACATTTTTCTTCTCACACCCTCTCACTGTCCTGTTCCGAGCCACACACATAAACACAGATTTTACTCAGACACACATTTCTTGAACAGATTACCTGTCTGGGCACAAATACTGGAGGTAAAGTACGAAAAACTAAAACCTCGGGTTGAAACGTCAGAATTTTTGTGTGCGTTAATGTAATCGATTCACAGAAAAATCCTGCAGAACTACAGACACAGTAAGGTGTGTGTTTTTATGTTTTAATTCGAGCAAAAGAAAATGCTCAGGTCAATAGTTCCGTCACACTTGAGTGATGCAGAAAATGATGTTATGTCCGACTTCAGTTCATTTGAAAAATACAGAAAGACTGAATGAGACGAAACCAAACAACTACAATCCAGGTGTTGAACAGCAGCTGGAATTTTGACACACATGTCAACACTATATGTTACCAATGACAAGGACTCCTCAACTCTGCAGGACACAGAAAGAAAAACTGCTGCAGAGACACTGTCATTACGAACTGAAACCGCAGCCTCCATCATTACACTGTAAAACAAAAGTGCCAACTGATGCGATCTAGAAAAATCTGCTGAGTCGCTGTTCCATCACTGGAGATGTGTCATGATGACATTCACTGAGAGCTGAAAAACATGCTAGCGCCCACCATAACTGCTCGAAGACAATGAAGGTTCAACTGTAAGAATACATCCTCTGACAAACAGAGCAACATCAAATTAGGCTTGTTTTTATTCCCTCATTTTAAAGTCTACTCAAATTATGAATGAGTAAAAAACGGACAAATCTGTGCTAATCTGAGTGTTTAACACTCAACACTCCTGAGTCTGTCTTCACTGGGCTTTTTCAGAGGTTAGCATGCCCCTTGTGGCACAGAAACAAAAATTAAAAGATTACATTTTGGTTGAATAAAACTGTTTCAAGAGTCTCTGAATGAAAAATAAATATTTCAACATGTAATTTCCAACAACCAAATATTGCCTTATATCAATCTGAACATCTACATTTCTTTTTTCTTTTGCAAATGACTAAATCAGTGCTGGAGAGTTGACCATATCTAGATAAAATTGTAATCTGATTGTATTACAATCTACAGTCAGATTCAGTCATCATCTCCAAACTCCATGTGGTATGAGAGCACTCTGAAGAGGGTTTAAGAACCAACAGAAAAAAGAGGGTGCTTACCTGACTTGTGGTCCCGTATGCAGTAGTCTGGCGAGTCCTCAAAGTACACCAGGTCGTTCTTGCTGGGCCGTTTGAAGTGTGTGTGCGCGGCAGTGAACCCAGTGCCATACTGGTTGACGGCCACCTGCACGGCGCCGTTGTACCTCTTGCGAAGGTGGTCGCCAGTGCGCCTGAAGTCGGACATGGCCAGCCAGCAGGTCCGAACGCTGCACGAGCCGCTGACGCCGTGACATTTGCACTCCAGAGTCATGAAGCGCTTCACCGCCTGGCAAGGAGACAAAACCAGTCACACATCCTGCATATGATTTGTCAATCTGTCACCTAACCCCTGCTTGCATAATTCTAAAACCAAACTAGTTTTTCACTATAAAATGCCCATATTTCCGACCTTCCTGCCGGCTCGGTTGTTGTGCAAGTTCATGAGCGCTCGGGCGTCCCTCTCCTTCCTCTCTTTGGCGTCCACAAAGGCCTGGCTGAAGCGCATGGCGTGCTCCACGTGGTCACTGCAGCCGCCCCAGTCAAAAGAGCCCTTGGCGTCCCGCGATGAGCCCTTCTTGGTCGGATCACAGGAGCAGGAGTCCAGCTCACCTTGGCTGCAGGCCCGTGCCAACGTGTAAACCACGCCAGCTGAGGAAATTGCGTACATGAAGGCCACCTCGCGGCTGCCTGAAGGGAGAAGAGGAGGAAATAGTGTAAACAGAAAGCAAACATCTTTAACGAAAGAAGGTCCTTCCTAGATTTTTTTTTTTTTTTTGATATCTTGCACAGAATCTGATTTATTTACCTTGATGTTCAAAGTGGGAAACATATTTTTACTTTATTTCTAAAAATGTTCTTAAAAAATGCAACAGGCCAATGCCAACTTAAACTGTTATAACAAGTCCTGAATCTATGAGAACAATCAATTTGGCAATCAATTTAATAGTTCCTGAGATATTTCAGTCGAAACCACAAATGTGAACCCAATGATGGCCCTGGAGAAAAGGTCAGAGGATCACCAAAGTCATCCTCTGGGGCACCATGAATATCCCAGAATATGAATATACAAAATCATTTCATGGTAATCCATTCAACACCGAGGTGCTTCAGTCTGGACTGAATCCCCTCAAGCCATGTCGTGTTTGGCTAAAAAACATACAGAGCTACACACCGAGGTCAGAACCCTGACACCATATTCGCTGTCCAAGTACTGGAGGCCGAAAAGGATCAGCAGAGTTACTGGTACGCTTCTCTACATCAATAAACTCCACTGATGTGAGATGCAAATCAAACATAAAGGTTTTATCTCTGATTGATCTTGGATCTGGCGCTTCCCGATACAGGCTGGCTGACGGCACAATTAAGCCATGACAAACAGAGAGATCCTTCAAATGTTTGGCCACCGCTGCTACCTGTATGACCAGTGTTTGTTGTCGTCTGCTCGGAGCTTTTATTTCATGCAGGGCATGAAATGAAAAATGCTTCATCTACCTCCAACATGGACAAACAGCAAACGTTTACCAGCAATGCCCTGATAGAGAACCCTGATCTCCCTCCACTTGTAACTGATGAGAGATCAGAGACATCAAAGGCTGAAAGACAAGGGTGTGTGTGTGTGTGTGTGTGTGTGTGTGTGTGTGTGTGTGTGTGTGTGCACACGCACTGACACACACACACACACTCACACACGTCACACACACACACACAGAAGAAGAGGATTTTTGAGATGTTTAGAGCCACACATTTTTTTGACAGTGATTTTTTTATGTTTAATCAATAAAACAATTTATGATTTTAAAAAACAATTATTTATGTTGTCATTTGTAAAATAAAGCCAGAAATTGAAGGTTGCTCCGGAAACATAGGGGGATAAAACTCAGCCTCAAAGACCAACTGAGATCAGTTTTACAATAGGAGATGCAGTATGGAGGTGCTGCACAGCAGCTCTGACAAGACTATGACTGTGAGGACACGGCAGGGACGGGAGAAGCAGTGTGAATTGATCTGTTTGGACCAAACCTAGGTGACTGTGGAAAGACAGATCAAGAATCTGTTGGTAAGTTATTAAGTTAGTCTATGGCGAGTGTGTTTCAGGATAAGTTAAGGGGGCAATTAAACTCATCTTAGTTCGGTAAAAGAGATCAACTTGAATTCAGAAGGTGGGTGGTTGTATTTTTCTGTTAATGAGGAAAACGGAAGTGAGAGTATTTCATTTTCTTGATATTTTCTGAGTTTATTTTGTGAATTCTGTGAACTATGAGGGCTATCGGACTATTGCCTCTTGTTGGAACAAAGTTGGATTATGAGACAGGGTGGGCTAACTGGTTAGCATGCTAACTTCTGTAGACATCTTTTCAACACAGTACAAAGCTGTATTTGACATCAACGTCAGCCCTGTTGTTTCTTCGGACTCTGTTAATAATGTTTGTTCTTTTTTAAAATGTTCTTTTGAAACTCAGGTGTTGTATTAACACTAGTATTTAAAAACTACAGTTGACACTCTGCCTCCGCAAACGCACACTATAGATACAGTGATCAGTGTGTGCGTATAAGTCCAGCAGCCAAGTTGAGCGTGCCTAACGAGGTTAATGAGGAGAACGCTGAGAGAACACGACACCACCGAGGGAAAAACTCCTGTGTAATTGTTTGAAATTAGCCTGCTGACATTGACAATAAGGAGCTTCTGATGGGGCCCCGATGTGCCATGATAATGCTGTGTGACACGGCCGGGGCCCGGCTGGGAGGTCCAAATACCACACGGCTGATTAGAGGCCCCGACATGAAACGGACTAAGTCGAAGGATCCGCCTCGCAGGTTAAATCTCAGGGCATGGGAGAGGAACATCAGGCCGCCAGGTCCTGATGATCCTCCAGAAGCAATAAAAAAAAGATTATGGCTTGTTATAACACGTCGTCACAGGAGTAACAGACTGACTTTAGCTGCTGAGATGCACAGTGACACGTTTAATTTGACAGGATGCTTCTGTCCAGACCTCACATCTGTCACTGGCAGCAGCAGGCTGCTTTTCATTTCAGTCTCTGATGCTGCTAATTGGAACAACTAATTAGTGCATGGGAGGAGGCATTTGTCATCCTCTTTGTAACATTTATTGTCCACGACAACCTCCACCCCCCCCAAAAAAAAAAACAAATATGTGACCGTGTCTTCTCTTGACTTTGAAAAGCTCCATAAATCAAGTGACTTCTTCTGCAAATGATCCCGTAAGATAAACAGAGTTAATGACCCGACGTGGATCTTGAAAGTGGCGGGATTACTTTTATTTGGAAAAAAAGTCAAAATTTCTTCCATTCCTCATTTGAACGAGCTGAGTGGAGAGTAACTTCCTTACTGAGACAGTAGCTGAAGTGGATCTAACATAAACATCATTATGATGAAACTGAATCAAAACCTGTATACACCTTTTGTATTTTTGTGCAAACCTGCAACTTATAACTTTTGTTTCTTTAAAATCTGTATTTTCCCATTCACATTGATTAATCGGCGCTTTCATAAAATGTCAGATTTAAAAAAAAAAAAAAAGAACATTAAACTTTCCAAAAGTCCCACGTGATGTCTTCAGATTGCTTGTTTTTCTCGACCGACAGTCAAAAATCCAAGATATACAATAAAAATGATATGAAAATGATGAAACAGAGAAAATGTTCATCATCTGAGAAGCTGATGTGGGAAACGTTATTAAAGTATCTATTCCGTATTAATGCTTGCTAAATGACTTACACGGTTACTCAGTCACCAAAACTGTTACAGGTAATTTTTTCCGCCACTGACAAATGTTTTCAGCACTAAATCTGCATACCAGACGTCATATAGTTGCTTTAACAAAGTACTGAGGCTCAACATAAGAACACATGGACAGAGAAACCAGTCGACGTGATAAATGTACAATTGTAAAGCGAGATGCGGCGTGGAATGTGATCCAACCTCTGTGAAGTAGAGAACAAACCTGCGAGGGAACCGTTGTCAAGGATGCTTCAGCGTTGCAATAAATCTACCCAACACTCTGAAAAGCAATCAGTTGTTAGGATTTGTCAGCATTAAGTTGAGACATATGGTCAAACACGTTGGTTAGTGCAGGGCAGAGCGCTGTGACACACATGATCATGCAGAGATTGAATTCCAAAGGTGCCAGCAGCGCACAATGACCTGGAAACACAAACTGGCGTACTGTAAACCGCTGCAGGCCATCGGCGCTCTAACTTTCTATTCTTGGTCGTGCACCTGAAGTCGTCATATCGTTACCAAGATCCCTGCATCTGATATCATTTACTGCAAGGGTGAGCAATATAAACAAGGTTACCTCAGTACTGGTGACATTTACTGAAGTAAGTTATGAGTCAAATGATTGTTGATGTTTTCCTCTAACAAAATCTTCTAACAGTGCCCTGGTTTGTGTTTCCAGGTCATTGTGCGCTGGTGGCACCTTTGGAATTCAATCTCTGCGTGATCATGTGTGTCACAGCGCTCTGCCCTGCACTAACCAACGCGTTTGAAGTTTAGGTTCAGATTTATCTCATCACGACTCTAGAAAGAGAACAAGTGAGCATTTCAAAATCTTAATTTAATGTAACTTTCGTCTGATGTCAACAGAAAAACAAGGACGACAGTCAAGCAGCTATTAAAGATTAAATTAAGATAATTTGGTTACAACAAACTAAAAAAAAAAAAAAAAAGTTTACAGGGAAAACTATTGTAATTTCTATCATGTCTGTCCTAAAGGGCTCCAACCAACTTTTTTTTCCACTACGATTGTTTTTCATGCTATAAAGTCTATGAATTGTTTAAAAAAAGGTTACATTTCCTAGACCTTAAAGTGACATCTTCAAACCGCTTCTTTAGTCAAACCAGCAGTCAAAAACTCATAAGACTCATTTACTGACTCAGAAAAGCAGAACACTTTCACATCTGAGAAGCTAGAACCAGCAGATGTTTTTTTGCTTGAAAAATGACTGAAATGATGGACTGTGCTTTATTTTCTTTTGATTGACTAATCCACTAACAGTTGAAGCCTTATTGTCCCTCTGAGGGGTCAGAGGTTAACTACAACTGCAGCCCTGGAGCTGAGAGAGGCTCAGTGACTTGCTCAGGGACACTTCAGCAGGCAGGATGCTTGCTGGACATGAAGTTTTAACTTCAGAGTCTCTGAATTAAAAAAGGTTTCTCCCTCAGTTTGCTTTCAAACTCTTGTTAGTTTAAAATTAAACGTTATTTAGGCTGAAATAAGAAAGGTGTCCCTCCACTCACTGCGTAGCAACAGGCGTCCGAACAGGTTGTGGTCTCTGGCCGTGGTGTTGCAGTTCCAGCGGTGGTTGCGGAACTGGTGCTGGCACTCCAAGATCCAGTCCTTCATACCGGCTCCGATGGCCTGCATCACTTTCGGGTGCTGGCGGCACAGCTGGCGCTGCTTGTTCACCAGACCAGGGATGTTGTCGCACATCACCTGGGAGCCCAGGGTGCCCATGTACCTGCAGAATGGAGGAGCAGACACTGGTGAAGATCCCAGAAAACGTTTGAATCATTAATTGAGGAAGAAACAAAAAAATCTAGTCCAGAATTTGATTTAACAGAGTCTCTAAATGATCTCAGAGACAGAATGTCTCTGAGAATGTTGAACCTATTCTGTCAACAAATCTGCAGAGAACTCAATCTGTGCCTCGATATTTAACTTCTGCAAAATAAGTAAGAGGAGAGAAAGATAATGACACAGCAAGGCAAAAAGGTGTTCTCTGAAAAATTGTGTTGAAATCACTTGAACAAGTCCACACTCCCATGTACCTGCAGAACAAGGGGATGAAAGACTGGCAGGGAATTTGAACACTTGCAGTCTGCAGCAATTAAAGACAAGAGAAGCATGAAAAAATGAAACTGAAAGGAAATTATCCATCCAAACAGCATCTCACTATCACAGGCAGTATGAAGTCTGGAATTGGAAACAGAACCTTTGCAAATGTTCATTAAAGATTCAAGAGAAAGACAGCAAATACAGAGAAATTTAATTATATCGAATGACTTTATCCTGGAAACTTATCTCTCCAAATATTCAGTCTCCAACTTCAGGATTTCAAAAAAAAAAAAAAAAAAACACAAAAAAAAACACACACACAAAAAAACACAGCAATGAAAACCATGGAGGACATTTACTCGCTTCGTTTCATATCAAGGAAAGGAAAACTGTTTTCAAAGGAAATTTTAACTTTTCATATGTTTTTCAAAGTAAATAAAAAAACATGTATACAGGTAGTCTGGTTTAAAGATTAATTAAACATTTAACTGTATTGAAGCGCATTTTGCGCGTCACAGTAAATGTGCCAGTTTAATAAGAGAGGAACAGCATTTAAAGAAAGACGTTTGTGCACAGCACTTACCACCAGGACGCATCGACCCCGGCCGTCAGCCAGCAGATTGTCACCGATAAATAAAAACATATTCCACTTGGCAATAAGTTCATATTAACCAAACTTTGGTCCTTTATGGATCTGGACGGAGCATTTCGACGGATGAAAGAAAAATATGAAAACAGAAGAGAAGTCGAAATTTGTTGAATCTCCAAATCAAGCTCGGATTAAAAATATAACATCACAGGACACTCGGAGGCTTGCGCGTAAAAGCCATGACCGGCTCGGGTTCTGCGCGGTGGCGAAGCGCTTATGAGGAAAAAGCAAAGAGCGGCTGTCTAATAGTCCGGCAAATATTTTCAGTGGAGATGCTGAGCTATCAGGTTTAAATTGCTTTACACAAGGGGTGGGCAGAGTCCCGTCTCAGGAATGAGGTGAAGAAATGAGATGTCTGAGAGTATCTGTTCAGGCTGGTTTGACACCAGACAGGCTTGGCCCGCGTCCAGACCGGAGCTCCGCCGCTCTGAGATGTGGTCCGAGCTGATGGGCTCCTCACTCCAACTGCACCGACGCGTTCAGGGAAGAAGCCCGGGGACACTCAGCCAATGTCAGTGACCAGGAAAACGCACAACCCGCTTACATTCTGCACGTTTGCGCACAAGATAGGAACTTTTTTTTGGCACAGGATGCACGTCTTTTACGCACAAGACTTCGATGGCTGCACAGTGGTCACTGGATGCAGAAACCGGCATTTTATTTACTGATGTGATAAATAAGGGGCCCTGAAACTACACCCACATCACATGACCCTTCTGCTTCTAAATAAAGTTTCCAGGCTTTTATTCGTCTTATTTTGTAAACATTTTGTAATGTTCGGATCATTATAGACTAAACTTGAAATAAAATTTGGATTTACTTAAAGGTGAGAATCCGTCACCATTTCTCACTGACACTTGGGTACCAAATATTTCTGATCTCGAAAGCATGACGCATTGTTTTTTTTTACAGCCTTACACAAACCAACAGTCAGTCCGACTAATAACTCAGGAATGACGGTTTAAAAAAAAAAAAAAAGAGGCGTAGGAAGAGAAATCATGCACCGATTCTCCCAAACCAGCACCTAAAGGTGATGTGTCCATTTCAATTGGATTATCTATCACGGTCTGTTTGAAGTCTCTCGGGGAAATATGTACCACTGTCACACGGTATTTCCTCCATCTTTGATCTGGCCCGGGTGTATCTGGAGGTCCGGAGACCCTGACCAGATGAGATTAATGGGCAAATTGGATTTTTTCCCATGATCCCCGTGGAAGAAAACCATAAAACAACAAGGAGATTTGGAGCGCTCTCTCTGCTCTCCCCGGCCCATTGAACACGACTCTGTTGTTGCAGCAGCAGTAGTTGTAATAAGTCTGTAATATAAATCCAATTTAATTGGAGTAAGTCGGTCACTTCCATAGACAATCGCATTAAGGCTGGTCACTGATGTTCACTACATGTTTTATGGGGAGAGAGACTGGTCATTTATGACAATCACTGATGGAGACTGACTCTAATCGACCTCATGATCAGAGCTGGAGTCACTTAAAGGACTGAGCTGATAAACACAACAATCAAGGGCCGAACATTTTATGCCTGTGTTCCTATTTAAAAGAGCTCCCTCAACTGAACTTGAACATCTTGGGTGATGGCTGAACCTTCAAGTGGTTAGAGAAGAACCGAAACAACAGTTACACCTCCGAATTAAAACAAACAAAAACAAAAGATAGCATATCTGGTCGTTTCTGTTCAACGTTTTTGGGAAATACACTTCAATAGAAAAGCCTTTTCTTTTTCTGAGAGTTAGATGAAAAGATCAATTACTCTCTCATGCCTGTGGCTTAAAGGTCCAGTGTGTAGTATTTATTTAAGGATAGTCTTTCCCTGAATCGTTCTTTTTCATTAGCTGAGAATAAGCCTTTAAAATCTAAAGGAGCATCTCCTCCATGTTGCACCGCTGTGTTTCTACAGCAGTCCATGATGGACAAACCAAAGTCAAGAGAGGGCCGTGTTGATGAGGGGGTGTTCATTTGGTCGTAACGTACAACCTCACCACTATATATGCTGATAATTCTTCGCACTAGACCTTTAAGTATGCAGCTGTAGTCAGGAGGGTTGTAGTACTTGACATTTGTCTTCAGACCACTTTTTGAAAGTCCGTCTCATCTATGAATCGACCACATTTTCACTGAGTCTGGAATTTATATCGAGGCCATGACTGCAAGAATTGTTAGACACATACTGTACGTCATGATTGTTTCCATGGTAGATGGTTAAACATGGAAAAGGAGTGTTGAATAACGATTAAGTTCATTTCAGCTCCTTTGTGGTTGACTTTTTTCTATGAGCAAACAAATACCAACTCCCCAATATATAAAATTTACCTCTACAATGTTTTTTGACACATTCATAATGACAGACACATATACTACATATATGGCAATGAAAGAGGTGTATGAAGATGAATTTCCATGTGTCAACTGAGTGTTTTCATGCGAATGTAGATCTTTCAGATCAATGTTAGGAGTGCCAATTGGTTTGCAGGTTCCGCTCGTCTCGGTCTTGAATCAGTCTCGCCCTGCCTTGGTTTTGGTCTTGACTTCGTCTCAATCCCCCAAATCCTTCGACTCGTCTCAGCCTCGATACACTCAGGTCTTGGTCATGACGGTCACAGCTGGTCTTGATTACAATGCTGGTAGTCAGGAGACATTTAGCTTAGCTCAGCATAAAGACCTGAAGCAGGAGGACACAGTCTGGCTCACTCCAAAGTTCCAATAGTAAATCTACCGACTTAACTTCACAAAGTGACACGTAGTACCTTTGATTCATACATACTTCAAATGAGGTGTAATCACTGTTTGCTGGGAGACCTCATTATTAGAGCCAGTAGGCAGATATTTTCCTATCAGAGAGATATTGGTATCAGCGTATTTTTAGCTAGATATGCATTATAGAGATTGTAATGCAGAAAAAGAGGGTTTAGACAATTTATAATAATTCCCAGCTAAGTTTTCAGTCTCAGTGCACTGATGTCATTTAAGAAAATAAAGTTTATTGTTAAATAACTGTCAAATATCCTGCCTCTGTTAAATAGCTTTTTTCACATTTCAAGTGTTCGATAACCACATTTCAGGGATCATTGCAAACAAATGTGTGCATACCTTACAATTAAACCAAGTTCTTTCATTGTGACTTTGTACGTTTATGTATTCTAAGGAATGTCATGTCTTTCATCTGGACTCTGAGTGTAATAAAGTTGAACTGAACTGAAATGAACAAATGGGTGACACTGCGTTAAAAAGTGAGCTTTAGAGGTGATGGTTCTCTTCTCTACTTCAGAGAGAGCCAGGTGAGCTGATTCCCCTAATGTCCAGTCTGTGTTGTCAGCTCCACACTCAACGCACAGACAGAAGGTTGACATAAATCTTTTCATCTCGCTCTGTGAAAGAAAGTGAATAAGCATGTTCTACAAAAGTATTCCATCAAGATCAAACAAGTCCTGAAAATTATAAATATTTTTATTTATTTTTAAACTGCCTCATTATTTAGATCAGGAATTTAATTTTTAAATCACGTTAGATTTCACGTCAGATTTTTGCAGAAAGTGAAAACACAAAATAACTTTCTGATTCCAATCTTAATTTGAATATGCAACAAACTGTTCCTCATAACAAACCTTAATTTTCTCTTCAACCCTTAAAACATAATTTTTTTTTTAAAGAATTGAGAACTAAACTCAAAGACAAGTCAGAACAAAGTGGAAACTAAGCGTTACAGCAGCAAAAATAAAAACAACCTGTCTTGTCAAACATTATCCTAAAACATATCAGTCCTTCAGCCATCAAAAACTAAATATTATGATGAGCTTATTAACTAACTGACACAACCAACTGGTGTTAACAGACATTCCTGTACATCTGCAGGTAAACCTTGCCACTGGCAGCTTTGTAGAGGAGCAACAGGAAGGTGAATCCAAGTGCAACTCTGGTCAAGGGCCGCATCCTCCAGTTGCTGTGGGAACCAGGTTGAGGAGGCTGACAGGAATCTCCGGCCTCATCCATCTGAGGGAGGAGAAAGAGAGTTTCACATGAGAAACACACAAATGAACGCGGAAACACACACACACAATCTTGTGGTCTGAGCACTGTGACCTCGTGGAGGATGTAGAAGGACTGCAAGTCATTTTAACTTAATCCAGTCTGTATTACAGCAGTTTGCTGGTTACACAGTTTCAGGCTAGTTTAACCTCAACTGGGTGGGAAATATGGGCTCAGGTACTACTGGGTGGGAATCAAACAGTGACAAGCTCATTTGGTGGATGAGGGCACGTCTGGTCCCACTGCACCACCACAGCGTGACTCGCAAACCTGAGTCACTAAGACTTCCTGTGCCAAATCCTCGAGGATTCATCAGCCAAGAGCAGAGTCGGGTCTTGGTCATGGTCAAGTCACAGAGGAATAATGCTGCTCATAGTCTCAAGTCAGAGGTTGACACTGTGTCACACTGAATCCCTGTCATGTGAGAGAGTTTGAAGATAGAACAAGTTCAAGTTCAGCTTTCTTCTGGTAAATCTGACTTTGGAATTTGCGGTTTGGCAATGAACCCAGATTTCTACAACATCCTGAATTCTGACATCACCAGCAAGAAAATTCTTGTAGTATGTGCCAGGAAGGTGTTAGTCCACCATGACTACAAAGTAACACTATTTTTCTTATTTTAGATTAACTTCTCTGCTGTTGATCCATATTATGAGAATGTTCCAAACACAGCTTAATACACTACTTCCATGTCTGACCAGTGATGAAGGGTCAGTGAAATCTAAGTGTCTCCTAATCCACTAAATGACTACAATATCTCTGCAAATGGTTGATGCGTTGTTGATCAATGCCTTTGATGTCTATGATTACTTCGAGAAGTGCTGGAATTTTTGGAAATAGAACACATTTTTCAGCATGTGCTTTTTTGGGATGATTTACATCGAACTAAAAAATAACAATCACACCGAAATTTGCAGCAATGCACCAACGAAGGCTGGTTTCAAGAACTGAAGTATCCAACCTCACACAACAGTACCCATTACATCCACATTACCCATTCTGGTTTAGATTTGACTATTTATCATTTTCTTTAGGTTACTGCAACAAAACAGGTTTGTTTTAGAGGTTAAAAGCATCAAAATTGACTACAGTGTGTCACAGCTTGAAGCGTGAGAGCTCCAGCTGATGCAGTGACAGATTGTTTGTGATTCAGGAGTGGTGTAGTGTGTGTTTCGCCGAGGGGGAGGGGGGGGGTGAGGGGGGGGGGGGTGGGGGGGGGTTGGGGGGGTTGGTTAATAAGTTTAATGGTGTGATGGTTATAAGTTTATGTGTGTGGTTTTGGGGGTGTGTTTGTAAATTCATCTAGTGGGAGGGGAGAAGGGAGTAAATTTTGGGAGAATTTGGAAATAATAGTAGGTAGGAAAATTAGTGGAACAAAAAAACAAATACAATAACAAAAAAGTGATATATATATAAATTTTAGATTAATATATATTATAATTATATAATAAATAGGATGATGTATAACTAATTAAATAAGAAGTAAAAAAGGCATATAAAAATCCCATTTATAAAATTATAAAACATAAACAAACAGAATGAGTAATAGCATAGCTGAAATATGAAAAAAAAATTGAGTAAAATATGAAACATTATAATACAAATATTATATTGGGGGAATGTATGGGAGTTGTAAATTGGTGATGAATAGGGGATGGGAGTTTACATGAAAGTATGGTAGACTATATAAGAGTGGTATAAATTTCGGAATTAAAAAAAAAAAATATATAGTAAGGTGAAATAAATGTAAGAAATAAAAGAGCATACATGTTGGAGATAGAAGAATGAATTAAATCCTTATTATATAAATAACAAAATATCAAAAAAACACACACACACACACACACACACACACACACACACAGTTCATGTTGCTTTAATCCTCAGTAGTAAGAGGAAAGCTCTTACAACAGTCAACAGAGAATGGAATTTAGATTGACTTCAAGTATGAAAGCATTAAACCTGAATGCTACTATCAGCAGCTGCAGATTATCACAGATATATATCAACATCAGGGTCATTGTCGACAGATGCAAAATAAATGACAGTATATGATCATTTAACAAGCTGTAACTTTACTGATATAGAGTATCTTCAATTTCCCATAGTCTCTCCAGCAAGGAAACTCAAACATTGTGTTTTTAGCATTACAGCCATTTCATTCAATAGGTAAAATTTTACAGATATCATCTTAAAAATTAAAATGAAACAGAAGGATGAGCTCAGTAAGTGTGTGTATGTTTTGACCTGGCACAGCAGAGTGTGGAGGCAGGTGACTTCCTTCTGCAGGTCTTTAGTCTGGATGACCAGCTGGTTGCAAACGGCCTGGGCCTCCTTCTTCGGGTCAAGCGAAAAGACAAGCTACATCGAGGACCACAGAGACACAGACCAAGTTCTAGTTTCTAAATTGAGCTGCATGGCAGGTGAGATAAAAAGACGTTAGCAGAGAGAGGAAGCATTTAGGCACCGGGTGTCGTCCCTGTCAGGTGAAAGGAAAGGACACAGGACACTGCTGGTATACAGCCTTCACTTTGCAAAAACTATGAAAAAGGGTAAATAATTTCAGACTATGGCCGTGCTCCACTCCACGAATTATACCTACTTTACTCCTGAAACATTGTTACTAAATCACGTCGTATAGTATAACTAATTCGACCAATGTATTACATCACAAGTGGTTCTGCTGACGAATTGGCCACAAGTTACAGTAGCATGAACTGGCGGCCAGTGCATCAACACCTGACAGGTGAACCCTAAACGAGTGCACCTCTATAGACGACATGTACCTGAGAGGCTTGGCGGGGAAAACGGCTGATGACGTCCTGAATCGTCTCCGTCAGGTAGCAGCACTGCTGCCTCACACTTATCAGGAAGTTATGCAGCTCCTCACTCCTGCAAAATACACACAATATTTGAACACCTGCAATTTCAGTTATAGTTACAGTACGAAGTGAGTATTAGTTAATTATCGTAAATTTCTTCTCAAAATAATTTTTTTTTCTGATTTCAGATTCTCAAATGCGATGACGTTCTGTTTTTTGTGTTTTATATCACTGTTGATGAGCATCGTTGTGTTTCAGATTAATGAGTCAAGTAAACTAGGCATTTGAAGGTGACACTTTGGGCTCTCAGACCCTGTCATGGGCATTTTTCACAATTTCCTGATTTCTTATTATAAAAAAATAGACAAATCTAAAAAGAATCCACATATTAATTGACAGTGGATATAATCATTAATAAGAGCACCAAGAATTGGTAAATAAACAAAAAAATCAGTAATTTCAGGTTTTTAAAATTAAATTATAATTTAAAACACACTATCTCGCTGTGCAAAAGGTTTACCTTCTTATGAAGTGAGCCGAAAGGAGATGGCCATATAAAAAAAACAAGGAAAGGCCTGCTGAAGATGCCCAGCAAGGACAGGGCAGACAGATTGATAGTTTGGACCAAACTTTGTGTTAACATTCTCCATGCATCCTGGAGACCACCTCACCAAACTCTATAGAAAACTGAGCAGGTGGCCAAGCCTTCTCCCCACCTCCTCCTCATGCTAACCCATGCTGTCATCCCTCCCTGAAAACATCCACCCTAAATGATTAGTTATTTATATTCATCAACCTCTCTGTCCCTATCTTCCCATCCCCTGGTCCTGTGGGATATTGATAGCCCTTATCTTAATGGTACATTTCCCTTGGCGAGGGGACTGGCCAACCAGCCGTCCCGGCCCTCCTCACACTCTGTCAGAGGGGCAAGTAAACACTGTCAGTCAGCCTGTGCTGCACCTTCACCTCCCATCTCCCGCCTGTTAGTTTATCTAGGGAGCAAAGAGTGATGATGGGCCCCCAGTGGGAAGATTGTTGAAGGGTTTGTAGATGGAAAGGACGTTATGTTATGTGGGAATTCTCATAGAGGATGTATGTGTCTTACTGTGTTGTGAGCTTAATTTATACAGGGAAAGTCAATTGACTTTCTGTTCCAGCAGCACCAAGCAAGTGCCTTGCTCAGTGGTCGCTGCTGAGGAGAGAGTGATGCACATTTACTTTCACTGCACACATTTTCCCTGGCAGGCTGATCTGTGCCACCAAACATGGATGAATGTTTCATTAAAGTAAAATACAATTATTCAAGGCATAACAGTTTTACCTGTCGCTCCATCAGCTGCAGGCATGTCAAGGACATCTTTTAACTCTAAAGTGTTTTTCATTTTTTGTGTGAAGTAAGGATCCTGAGGAGCTCTAAAGGAGGTCTGGCCCTGATAAAGCCTTCCATCCCTCTCATTAACCTTCGCTTCTCTCTATTGGACTGTGTCTCATCCGGCAGGCGAGAGCAGGTGAAGCTGCTGTAGCCCAGTTCTGCTGAGGATTCATGAAGTGATGGGGTGTGGTGTGATTGCTCTTTTTGGCCCCTGCCGCTGGTTCTCCTTTGCTCATTGCAACCTCCCATCGCCTCTCACCTTACAAATCATTACAGCTTCGCTTAAACCATTAGGGCCTGGCTCAGGACTCGGCTATGGGGATGGGGGGAGGGGGATACAAAGGTAGGACAGTGGGATGCTCATGGGGCTGATGGATTACTTCCAGTGGAGGAGGACAGACAGAGCATTACAAGGAGATGGAGGAGGGCTGGATGTGTGTGTGTGTGTGTGTGTGTGTGTGTGTGTTTGGGGTTAAGGTGTGTTTCTGACAAGTGTTTAAATTATTGCTACTACAGTCAACTTTGTTTCTGGCATATAGCAGCGTTTGTAGAGCTTATCAGACATTTCTAAAAGACTGAAACAAACACAAAAAATATTCTAATACTCTAAGGATTCCTGAACACCTTCGGATAGGTTTGCTGTCAGATAACACAATCTATAAGAGTTTTTGTGGTATTTGCACAGTACTTTCGATTAAAAATTAATGTGAAGTGAATTGGGCTGATTCACTTCGATTATTAGTAATTCTAATCTTATAATACTGCCTTCCTGAGAAGTCTCAAACTAACTCACAGTTTTCCCTTGAATGCTTTGAGAGCCTTGGACACATAATTTAGGATCCACAGGCCTGCTGGGCATTAAGATGTGGTAACCTACCCACTGTCCACAGTTTCCAGTTTGCCGATCGTGTCAAGGTCCACTTTGTCCAGATGCATCTGCTGCATAGCACTCAGCACCTTCTGCTGGACGACCGGGTCTGTGATACCAATCTGACAAATGGAAGAAAACTATTGGTCTTTCTTGTTGAATCAAATCTCTGCCCTTGTTATATGTTAGTATTAGCAAGAGAGAGACAGATTAGATTAAGGTCTATTTACATTTAAAAAAATATAGTAAATTAAGGAATAATCCACGGATACACTGCTAACACGGTACCAAATTCAATCTCTCACCACCTTCTTTCTACTCTTATGGCCTTAAACAGCTGCTACCCTCTTCTCTTTCTGGGTCACCCTGAAGGCTGGCAGCATGCAAAAGAGCTGACAGACAAACAGATGTTGCGGTGATCCTCTACCTTCTCCAGGTCCTCCTTCTCCATGGTCAACAGGTAGCTCCAGGTGATGTCATTTTCCTGCGTACATGTGTATGTGGAAAAAAAAAGAAAACATCACTCAGCATTTACCAAATCAAAACTTCTACAGCTGTTCCTGATCCCACAATCTTACACAGATGTACCTGCATGAGGGTTTGCCATACGGTGACACAATCTAGCTGCACCCATCAAACAGACCTCATACATCAAATAGGGTCTAAAACTTGAGCTGACCCTTTTACTTATAATTCGGGCCAAGACAATCCAGTACACTAGACCCATTATGAAGCACCAAGTAAGGTATGTAAACTAGCCATCTCATGACATGTTCCCAAGCATGTAAATGTCATTCTGTTAATGTTGCAGCTGTGCTTGTCACATTTGAGATTACTGTATTTCACCCATGGATCTTATACTGAGTGTTACTGCAGGTTATCTCAGCTCATTATCCTGGCATCAGCGGAATCAGAGAACAGAAATCACTCACATAGAAAGACAAAAATATACACATCTTAGGAAAAAATACATTGTAATTTTATTCCGGCATGTAATCAGTACTTACAGTCATGATATCATTGAGGTAGCCAAGATCGAGGCCGTGCAGGAGGAGCTCAATTTCATCAAGCTTGGTTACACTGAGGAGGGCAGAGAGTTCACTTTCACTATTGACTTATCCAACATTGCGATACCAAGTATGAACCAGCTGGGACTAGAGCTGCCTAAACTGTATGAACAGAGGCTTCCTGACGTAGCGCAGGTTTGTTAAAAAAAAAAAAATAAAAAAGGCACATCTTTTTCAGTGCAAGGTTTGGTTTAAGACCTCACAGCAGCAAAACACTACCCTACTCAACTGTCTTTGAGCAATTAAATACACCTTCCCCAGACCAGTGTTTCTGAATTGAACCTTTGGCCTCCCTGTAGATACGGCAAAACAAAAGGAAACACTTTTCTTGAGGATCAAGTGGGTGCAACTGAAGTGTCACTGAGTTCAAACACATCAGAGTAACCACAGTGTATACGCAGCTTCAGTTTGACTGTTGACATGCAGAGCTTGTTACTTGTTTTCTAATGTCTTTTTAGCCGTATTTATCTCATGTCAGATAAAATGTTTACAAGCTGTAATGCCTGGTGTCAGACATGCTAGACTACAATTTGTTTTTTGGCTGATGATAATTTCCCAGCTGTGTCTGAGTGGACTAAATACTCATGCAAGAGGTTTATTATTGTTTATGTCTGGATGAACAACGGTTCAACAACACCTGCTGCACAGGCACCAATTCACACAACATCCAACAGAGGGCGACAAGCTGTTTGAATTTGCTTACAAGTTATTCTTGGTGTTATTATTCTCAATATTCTCAGATTATTTTTAAGATTAAGCAAAATCTGGGTTCAAACAGACAGTGACAGACAGCAATAATCATCAATAATGTGTGAAAATCTTTATACAAGGTTTAGTAAATGTAATGAATCAGCATTTAAAACATTGAATAGACATCTACCTTTTGTGTCTTTTGTCTAATGATCAACTAGGGTGTCCCACGACTACCAAAGAAGCTTTTGTGGAAACAGGCAGCAGCATGACAGAGATCAGTGCAACTTCTTTGTTGTGCTGCTCCCAGCCCCAATGCTGAATCTCAGCAATGTCACCTAAAGTACTTTTTTAAACCAAAGGGGAGGAATTTAAAAACTGAACTATGACCAGGATGTGCACTTCTTAAATTTCTTAAAAACAGTGTGTGAAAAAGTAATGTTTTCATATCAAAGACAGTAATGAAAACAAGTCTCAGGTCGTTCTCACCTTTCCTTTATAAGTATATAATTTTTGGCCTTTTGGCTTTATTGACAGGACGGTGGAAGACATGACAGGAAACAGGTTGAGAGAGAGGGGGAGTGACACGCAACAAAAGAGCCCCAGGCTGGGACTCAAACTCGGGGGCCGCTGCAGCGAGGGCAAAGCCTCTGTACCTGGGACACCTGCTCTACCCACTGAGCTAAACGGTGCCCCTCACCTTTCCTGCGATGATGGTGGTCCAGAGTTTGTCTTGAAGAAATTGGTGAGGGTCTCCTCCATGGAGTTGAAGGCTTTGGCAGTTGAGATGCGTGATGAAGAGGCCAAGATCCTGCCTATCTATGAACAGAACACAAGGAACAACAACAGACACTAATGTCAAAATGGGTGAAGATTCTTGTAACTAAAAAAATACCTTGAATGGTAACATTTCTTACTCAAAGTATTAATTCATTTTTAACTTACTAACTTACTAAGCTTTATTGCAAAATTCATCTTTTTATTGAATCAATTTAACGAAAAATACCAAACTGCATGTATGCAGGGTCTGAAATACATCATAAAGAGAACTCCAGGCACCTGTGTGTGTTTGAAGATTACAGACAGGTCAGCAGGGCTCTTGCCTTTCTTGGTCCTTATGGTTTTGTCTGCTCCGAGCTGAAGGAGCTTTAGCACTGCCTCCTCTCTGCCATACTGCACTGCTATAGACAAAGCCTGAGAGAAAATATCAGTCCTACTCATCATATGCAAAGTCAAATATAAAAAAGGTCATCTAAATGTTTCAAAAAAATTGTGCTTTGTGACTTCTGTGCTACAACATGATCTTGACTGATGGGACTTGCTAATGACATAAAAAACATCAACTGTGACACACCGTATATCCATTGCAATCCTGGGTATTTATTTCTGCTCCATGAGAGACCAGCAGGTTGATGACTTTACTGTAGCCGTCCCTTGCTGCCAGCATCAAGCAGGTCATTTGAGACCTGCAAAGGACAATCAACAAAAAAAAGAAGAAAGAAAGAAGAAAAAAAAGGTAAACAAAGAGATTAATGGTGAAAAGATTACATCAGAGGAGAGGTGATCAAAGAAGACATGAGTGACGGTGAGGGTGCAGAGAAACCACTAGGGGGAAGCAGACAACAGATTAAAGGTAGTAATAGTAAGTAATTTACTTTGACACCACCAGTGTACAATAACACAAGTTCATTCACTATGACAGGCCACAATACAAAGCATCAGAACTTGAATGCAGATAAATCTTCATTCTGGTCTAAACTTAATGCACTCACATATTTTGACTGCAGACTGTTAATGGAAAGCGTTGTATTTGATGCAATCTGTAGGCTTAAAATGATGCTCTAAAACGCTTAGAAGCTTCAAGTAGAGCTGCAACGAATAACAAAAAAATCATGTGGTCGATCTAGAGAAAAGTAATCCTTGATTAATTTGATAAATGAGTGATTGTTTTAATATAATCATTCTTCTATCTTGTCCAACGTGGAGAACCTTTCTTTGTCTTACATAACAGTAAACTAATTATCTTCAGGTTTTGGACTGCATGGACTTGTTTTGTCAACCAGAAACATTTTATCACATCACCTTGAGCTTTAGGGAATTATGATTAATCATTTTTTTATGTTTTGTATTTTCTAACCAGGAATGACTTGAGGAACGTGCCAACGCACTCAAGGCATTAAACTGGCCACCAAACGGCCCAGCTCCAATCTAGTCGAGCAGCCATGGGACACGCTGAAACAAGGTAAGTTGATGCCTTGAGCTCATTGTCGTGTTTCTCAGGCCATTTCTGAGCAGTTTTTTCACCAGGGAGCATTGTCCTGTTGGGGAACTGCCATCAGACAGTGCTTGTGACATGAGGTCAGAGTACTCGGGTCTGTTGTTGCTGCTGGCACGTCTCTGATTTTGGATCTCGTCTTGGTTATTGTCGCCATTCCCACTTTTTCTGTAAGCGTAACCACAAGTGCCATTGTATCCATTGCTAAAATAGGATACTCTGTGATGGTGTTTAGGTCAGTGGCATCCTGTAACCACACATAAATGTTTCATTATGTGTCCTTTCGACAGCCAACAATTGCTGTTGTGAAAAAAAAAAATTGACCTCTCTGACTAGCCATTGCTCTGTAGACTTTATGTGTTTGCTTTTATTAGAACAAGTGCTGCATATAATTTATCTGTGTTGTTCTTCATCTTAGCACCACTGACGCAAACACAGTGCGTGAGAAAAATACATCCATCTAGAGTCGGGAAGTTTCAGCGGCAATTCATCACTTCACTCAATACTTTAACAGGAAACTGTGTGCATGTTAGAGAGATGTGTGAGAGAGCAACACGGCACAGAGGGAAAGAGCTGGCAATTAAAGACAATCCATAATTCACATGTAAACAAAAGGGTAACCCATCACTCTCAACTTGATTGACAGTTATGAAATCCAAGGTAATCATTTCTGCTGCAGTAAAATGTTTATCTACCTCAATTTCTTCTAAAGATTTGAAGAAAAAAAGATTCTTTGTTTTTAATAGAAAAGCTTCATATTTATTTTGTTTAACCTCACAAAATGCGTATTTTTCCAGCTCCATTAAATAATCGTGAAAAGCCTAGAAGCCAAACATAAATGCCGTATACAGCAGTGCCTTTTTTTGCTTTGTCACCCTGAGTAGAGATGTACTGATGTCATCTGCTTTGATATGTTGGTAATAAAATATTGATTTTTGCACCAGTAAATTATCTTGACTTGAAAATGCTCCCAGACAGAGGTGATGTTTGTCAAACAGGTGTGAATCTGTGAGTAACGCTCAGCAGTACGCACAGCTAGTCAACCTTTAACAAGTTCCAAGAAATCAAAAGTTAATGATCCATGTAAACTCAAACAAATGGCTTGTACGACAACTTCTTTACCCACATTCCTCTTTGCCAAACAATCAGTCAGTTCCACGCTATTGGTAGCGTCATTCATTTCTGCTTTAACATCCTGTGCTACTGCATTCTCCCCAAGGCTGGTTTTGTAGTGAGACAGGTACCAAGGTCACTCACAGACTGTTGCAGTGTGTTTTATGTGTGTGTGTCCTTCAGACTGTGAGATCTGGCCAGTCCCCAACAGACGACTGATCTATACGCAGACAATTCAGAGTAAACTTTGTTCTTGGCATCAGGACAGCAAGAAGAATGACTTCCAGAAATACCTGACTCACAGTAACAAGCCAAAACATGGCTTCCACATGTAAATCCTAAAAATACCTATAATGACTACATCTCACTATGAATCTCTACATTAATTTGGCATTGCGGCTTTCATCATCTTGTGACGACCATATTTTTGACCATATTTGGAACAGATGTAAAGCTAGGGAGGATATCTCGATTGGATCTAACTTAGAACTTGAGGACACGTTGTGGTAGCGACCAGTCATTCACAAGGTAGGCATGCCCTTAATTATACCAGGCTTTATTTCCAATTTTACTCTAAATGGCACCATAATTTACAACATTAATGCTGTAATAAAGAGGACTTGAAGCTGGCAATTGAGACCATAAACTGATAAGGAAAATGTTTACTGAGGTAATATATCAAGTGACAAGTAGGGTTATTTTCTCATAAACATGTAATCTTTTTAAAAACCTGTGAAGTAGCCCCCTGTTGGACATTAGAAAGAAACCAGGCATGAAACCAGGCATGCACTCCTCTCTTGCAATATGCATCGGCAAGTCTGTTGCCAAGAAGTAAAATTATTTGCATCGTATACCTAAAATCAAAAGTATAGGAGCCAAAAAGATGCCTCCAAATGATCCCTGTGCACATTCATGCAGTCTTTAGAAGCATGTTCAAGCCTTAAGGAAATTGTGCTCAACAAAGATCAGTACAATGAAGGTGAAAAATATGGGACACATGGAGCCAATGGACCCCACATCATGGTCCTGCAGGACTTTGAGAGACGACAGACTATGCTTGTTTATGCTATGACGGAGGGACGAACAGCTGGTGCTAATCATTGGTTTGATATTCAGACGTAAGAGGCGATGAGGAGGAAGAGGAGGTTTATCCTCTGCACCCACATGAACCTCATACTCTGCTTTTGTACTGGATACTAAGAGGGTGTTGGCCCCTCCTCCTCACCACCTTCCCTCATTTACATCCTCCTGTGTCTTGTTACCTTTCTTTAAATATTTTGTCTGGGAAGGAACCAATCAATTTTCTAACAGTACAGCGTGTCCATGTGTGTCAACAGGAGGTTTCAGGCGGTGTGTATCGTGCATGTAATGGCATACTGGCAATGACAGAGTGGCAGGGGATTAGGGAAAGCTAAACAAGAAAGCCACTGGGGGCCAAACTCTTGCTTTGACACGACAAAAATGCACAGATGGTAACAGTAAAAGTGTTTCAGGAATGACTTGCCTTCATTCTTTTTCACGAGATGGAATTTTTCCATGTTCTTACTGTCTACAAGGGCTGATGAATCCCAAACTTTCCCAATCAAAAAGGTACTAATTCATATAGTAAAATACTATATTCAGACTGCAAAAGAAACCTCTTGTTAATGCATCAGTGGGCACCATCAATCATCACGCAATTTAATTGTCAGTGTCTTTAAAGTATTTCTGGAGCATCACTCTTTCCTCATTACCAATTAAGCAACACACACAAACACGGTGACTCACGTGTGACTTCTTGTGAATACTATTTTGTGAGCTCAAATCGCTAAAAAAAAATGTGATACCAATACCCTGAACTAAAATTTCTTCTAATTTTATGAAATCTATTATGACAAAAGATTACACTAAGCATAGATGTGTGCCCATCTCTGGGTGTGACCTTGTGTTTTTTTCTGCATGTTTTGAGACAGCCAATCGCCAGTACTATTAGATCTTGGCACAACAAGCATGCTGCATGCTTATTGGCTCACTGAAGCTAGTGATCAACTGTTTAGGTATTACATATTTTGACACTTTCAATAGTCAATTTAGTCAGTGCCACAAAAGTGTCGATACCCAGCCCTAAAGTCAAGTGAACTGAATGAATGGATTCTTCAATTTACTACTTACGTGATGCTGATATGTTATGTCAAGTGTGATTTCATATGAACATAAAAATATGAAATGGAGCGTTTTCCATAGAGGTTCTTATTTTTTTCCAAATGAAGTTTCCAAATGCCCAAGGCTGTAAAGTGTTAAAGTACATTTAACTGCTTAATGCATGTCCTCAGGGTAAAACTCACCACAGTATGGTGCTTTATCCTATTAAAAACTAGTCTGAAGACAGATGAATTCTGTGACTTTAAAATGAGGACAGCTAGAATTTAAAGTCAAATTAATTTAATTTCTAAATGAGACACAGGCTGAGTTGAAACAGAGAGGGTTGTAATTCTGTACAGATTGTAAAGCCCCTTAAGGGAAATTGGGACTTTTGAAAAAATGGATCCTTGTTCTTTAACCTAGAGGCCAAGGCTGCTTCTGACCTACAAATGACCAAAACCATGCTTACTGCGTTGCAAGCTTGAAA
This sequence comes from Diplodus puntazzo, assembly GCA_963678695.2. NCBI lineage: Eukaryota > Metazoa > Chordata > Actinopteri > Spariformes > Sparidae > Diplodus > Diplodus puntazzo. The sequence goes on along the minus strand of OZ023161.1, from coordinate 13,322,296 downwards.
GAAAAAAAAAAATACAAATTCCTCCTGCCCACCCCTTACACTGTGTGTGTTTGTTTGTCTGTCTGTCTGATACCCGTCCGTACATGCACATGCCATAACAGGACATTCCAAACAAAACACACAAATATATACAAACTGTATGGAGCTCTGTGGTGCATAATGCTACCACATGGCAACCAAACATAACGAGAACCATCAAAGGAAATTTGATTCAGCACCTCTCTTGTTTTCTCCTTGCTCAAGTCAAGTCTACAGTGTTTTTATTTGGCTTACATCAATACGGGTGTGACAGTGCGTATTGTGCTCAAAATCCTATAAACATTTCGGCCTGAGTCACATCTGCACCGACCCTCCTCCTCACCTGTCCACCATGTTTGGATCAGCATTTCTGGATAGCAAAAGCTCCACACAGCGAGCAATTTTATCTTCACTTGCAGAAGCTGTAATGCTGGCCATGAGCACCGTCAAATGATCTGTGGACAAGAAAATCACCAAAAAACAGTTTTTAATTCAGCTAGAACTTAGTTAAGCATCAATTAATCATTCATCATTTAAAAAAAAATACATAAAATGGACAAGCTGGCACTATTCTATGTGGCTACAAAGAGAGAAAAAGTTAAAAGGATTCACTTTTGGGACTAAAAAGACAACTTTCTTCATTGTCGGGAGTTTATGTTCTGTAATGTTGACTGACCTGGTAAAAAACTTTACATCGTGAGCACAATGTTACAGAGAGGTGAGGGGGAAAAGAATAGAGAGAACGGGAGTCTCTTGTGAGTGCCGAGTTCAGTGCGACGCTAAACTGTTAGCGCATCAGAACAAATCACTGGAAAGCAGCAGCATGTGGGACTGAGGTAATCCGCTATCCCTGCTAACTAGTCACATGGTGATTGCTCTCTTCATCTACAACTGACAAATACTGGTTCAGTCAGTTTGCATAAAATCACACCGGTTTAAGCTTCCACACCAGATCGGACAGGCAAAACTGGAAACCAACATAACTGTAGTGAATGGTTAATAGTAAGTGATGGTTAAATGTGATGATGTAATTTGGTCAACTACAAAACCATCCGCTAGTGTACATCCTTGTTTTTGTTGAAAGGGAAATTGTTTCCCCTTGTTATTCACTGTCCAATTTCATGTTTGTTTTGAATAATGATGTAGTTTGACTAATGTACTTACCTCATGGAAATAAATAAAAGTATGACATGCTTAGTATTGGTAATCATCAGGAAACAAGGAAGTAGAGGAAAGAGGAGTAGTTTTTTTTCCATCACCATTAAGTCATACATCATGCTGTAATAAGGTTAGGAAAAAAATCTGGACGTTAACCTGGTGATGGAGATGGATAGCCGTTTATCTGGCATCAGGAAATGTGGCGGCCTTCATGGGAGCGAGTGAGTTCAGAGGAGTTGTCTCCTTATCTTATCCTGATAAGACCGGTCTGAGACCCATGGCAATGCTCTCAATTCCTGTTTTGTTCCGCCAATGCCCGAGTCCCCAACCTGTGTGTATCACAGTATGTATCTAAGTGTGTATTTGTGTGTGTGTGTGCACACATACCTTGGCCTCTACATCTGTATGTGGGTTCCTGCGTCTTTGCGGCTGTGCATGTTTAGCTCTATATCTGTGTGCAAGTGTGTGCGTGTGTGTGTGTGCGTGTGTGTTTAGATTATGTGTGTGTGGGTGTAAACCAGACAGCCTGGTTTGCGTCTAGAAAGGACTGGAGTAAATAAATCTGGGGCCTGAGAATTGGTGAGCGGGTATGATAGCAGCATGGCGACCGTTATCAATCACTCATGCATTCCTTCGCTCAGTCTCGCTGCTTTGACAAACAGCATCAGGACGTGACCACACGTCATCCCTCTGTTTAATTGCTTCCTTCACCTGCCTCAAGCATCAGATGCTGAGGCCATGTGAAATCAGTCACACACAGAGTTAAACTGGACATTCTGGACTGAGAATTAATTGACATCAGATATCAACAGCATGACTTGCACTGTGGTTCCAAATGTGGGTCTGGGGACATCTATGAGCTACAGGAGAGTTTCTAATGGATCCCCAGGAAAATGAACATTGCAGACGTTTGTTTTAACTAGTTATTTAAACCTTACCTTTTTAGTCACGGGAAGAGTCTCATCCTTAAGGACCAAGATGAACTCACACACTCCCACTGTATGACTACTGTGTATATAATTTATTGTGGCTGCTGCTATGCATAATGTGGACATTTTGAGGAAGTACACAAACTTTTGTCAGCTGTAAATTGCTGATACTTGTGCAGATAAATGCGGAACTTGCGGAACACCCATCATGGATTTGCAGTGTTTTGTACTAAATGTTTCCTCCATGCCTTACTTATTTAAATGAAGCCACTGTAAATACAGAAGTACACAGTGAGTTCAGCTATAAGCTGCTTTTATTTCATTTTGTAATATTAAAAAAAGGGTAGAGAGGTGTTAATGCTGGTGTGGCTGATAACTGTCATAATCCATAAATCTGGTGAATATTTTTTCTTAGGGAATCATTCCTCTTCTGACTGAGTTGACATGCAACCATCATTTTGCCTCTACCAATAAGACATTGTGCATTACTAATCTAACTCTTGCTGCAAAATGTTTTTGGGGGCTCTGTAACTGCAGTATTCATGGTTTACCATGTGTATAACTGCAGACTTTAACATGGAAGATTTCTTCTCCCATGCTTATTTTACCCAGACTGACCTCGATCCAACAGATGCCTTCAATTTCTCTTGCTTTGAGATGAGGGTGCAGTGTGCACAAACTAAAAACAACTCCAAGGATCAGCGGTGTGTTTCTGCAAGAGTTCCTCTTTGGCGTCATCACCATTAAGTAATGTCAGATGAAGCGTACTGGTGCAGTGCGTATTGGATTGGTCCCCTGGTCTTTGGCTGCATCAGGTGAGGAAATTGAAAAAACGTGCCACAGGCAAGGATAGCTCAACACCAACGCAACAGGGACTGTCGGGAGGATTAGGCATGGCTGTTTGATATCCAAGCATGGAAGGAAGGCAGTAATGTAATGGTGTTGCCTGATCAAACTATCTGCCCCAGTTTTTTCTTCTGAAAGATGGTGGGTGAGGGATTAGTGTTGCCTATCCTTGAATATTACGATCTAAAATAGAATAAATTTCAAAAATTTCGGCTTTTATCTGAGCTTTTAGAGGAACAAACAAGGTAGAAGGTTCAAACCGTTTACAACTTCTGCAATTTTTCAAAGTTTAATTTTACATTTACTAACCATTTACCATTGCATCTCTTATAGAGCTGTCCCAAACGATTATTTTTCTAACGATTAATCTAGCGATTATTTTTTCCATTAGTCGACTAATCTAACGATTAATTTAATGTTACATGACCAAAAAAAGTAACGTAGTAACTGTAACTGTCGTTGGTAACTTATCTGAGGAAAAAAATACTGCAGTTTTAGGCGGAGCAGCGTCTGTCCTCCCGCCTGTCCTACCGACTCTTCCTCACATTTCTGGCCGAAAAACAGCGTCTGTCACCGGCAAAAACCTTTAAGTCACTCAAGTGGTTGTGTTGATAGAAATCACCGCGACGTTCAGCCCTCCCGACCGAGACTTCAGTGAACTTTCCCCCAGAAAACTGCCTCAATCCCCGCGAGTGACAGAGTCACGCAGCGACCTGTTTACTGATTGCGATTATGTAATTATGTAATTTAGCGCGAAACACGAAACTCTTTCACTTTCCAGGATGTTTAGGGGGCCGGGTTCTCAATCACTACACATTATGAACGGTCCGCGGGTTTAGAGTGACAGGGGGGACATCTGGGACACACCTCGACGTCATCATCATGACGTGTACCGTCACGTCTCTTTAGGAGCGGCAGCGCAGCTTTCTGTGTGAATTACATGGCGGTTCGTCTTTATTCCAGCGGTGCTTCGCTCTGTGTGAATGACCAACGGCGGAGAATTGACGAACCGCTGCTGCGGCGTTAATGCAGCGTCTCTGTGTGAGAGGGGCTATTCTCAGCCTCCGCAGGTACTACCACTTCCTGTTTGGGACGACGCGTCGACGCAAATTATTCGTGTCGACGAATTTATGTCGTCGATTACGTCGACTACGTCGACGCGTTGTCCCAGCCCTAATCTCTTATGGTCTGCCTCTTCTAAATCGATTGACTGCATTAAAAAAAATGTCTTTCTTATACAGTGGCTAGTAGGGCTGTAACGATACACCAAACTCACGATTCGGTTTGTATCAAGATTTTTGACCCACGGTTCGATACAAACCTCGATTATTTTTTCTAAATTAAACATTTTATTTATGTAACATTTCAATAACTTATGTATATGATATTTGTCTGATAGTATCAGAGGTGCAGTATTGTGGAGGGCGTGTCTATCTGATGGTCTGTTAACTGCACAGATCCCTCACTCAACTTAATACAGAGAAATGTCCCACAAAGCAACGTTACAGAACCAAACTAAGGTAACGTAGTGACTGTAACTGTCTTTGGCAACAAGGAAAAATACTGCAGCTGTACGTGGAGAAGCGTTCTTCCTCCTACCGACTCCTCATCACATTTCTGCCCAATAAACGGCATCTGTCACCGGCAAAAAAACTTTAACTCACCGAGTGTTTGTGATGAAAGAAAATCTCCGCGACAGTCAGCCCTCCAGACTGAGACTTCAGTGAACTTTACCCCGGAAGACAGCCTCCGTCGGGTTTTGATTGACAGGGGAGACACCGGGGAAACCCCTTGCAAACACACACTCGTCATCATCATGACGTGTACCGTCACGTCTCTTTAGGAGCCGCAGCGTCGGCTTTCTGTGTCAATAACACAGCGGTTCGTCTTTACAGTGGTGTTCCGCTCTGTGTGAAAGAACAACGGCGGAGAATTGGCAAACGACCGCTGCGGTGTTAATGTGGATACAGCTCATAGGGCTGATCTGGAAGTTGTGTCGCGATTCTGCCTTCTCACAGCGCGAGACAGGTTCGTGGATCTGAGTGTCGCGATTTCGGCTTCGATACGTGTATCGTTACAGCCCTAGTGGCTAGGTAACCTAGGTGAGTAACACTACATCCACTTAGAATTAGAGCCTGACAGAATTAGACTGATACAATGATCAGCTGATATTGGCTCATATATCACAGATGTATCCAGGGTTCGTACACATTTTTCAGGGTCAAATTCAAGCACTTTTCAAGCAATTTTAAGGGTCATTTTCAAGATTTTCCAGCACCTTATTGCTGGGGTGAAATACGTCTCTACAGGAATATATATACTCGTGATTTTTTTCTTCACTTTTTATCACAATTATGTACATTGTATTATGCTGTAAACATCTAAAATTATGTTTCATAATAGCAAAAACTTCAGTAATAATTATCCAGTCTGATCCCAATTTTGTGAAAGACACAGAGTTATAATGTCAAGCACTTAAACTAAAATCCAAGCACTTTTCAGACCATGCAAACGCAACATTGAAATTCAAGCACTTTCAAAGATTTCAAGCAGCCGTACAAACCCTGTGTATTGGGGATATATAAAGGAATCAATTATGTGTTGTCCGATAGAGCTGACAAGAAAACTCTTTCTTTTAAAACAGAACATAACACAGAAAAAAGATGTTTCTTGAGGAAATATCCTCTGATGTTAGCATTTTTGAGCAGCTATGTCACTTTGGACAATAAATGCTAAATGCACCTGCATTCACACAGTGCTTTTCTAGTCTAATGGCCACTCAAAGCTCTTTATGACACTTGTCACATTCAACCATTCACATTCATCGTGAATGGCACAGGCAAGGTGCCTACCTGCTCATCAGGAGCGATACAGAGCTCCTATCAAAAGCCCCCCGTAATGTTTCTAAGCTCAGCTATTCATACACACTAACACACTGATGGAACAGCAATAACAAGCAATTAGGGGTTCAGCATCTTGTCTGAGGACACTTCAACATACAGCTAAGAATCAAACCACAGACGACCTGCTCTACCTCCACAACCACCCCAAAACATAAACAGGTTTATTGTTAAACTTTTAACTATCCTGCCTGCATGCATATCGTTGTCATAGCTTATTACCTTGCTCACTTAGGGACACTGAAAAACAAAGCGTGTGCATCAACATGCTGTAAGAAATAAGCCTAATGTTCCTGATTTCTCTCTGACACACATCTCGCCAATTCTCTTAATGTAGTGAATTCTGAGTGACACCTTGACAACCTAACATGGCATACGTGGAAAGTATTGATGAAAGTGCTGTCAACAGTGCCAGCTGCTATTGTACTACAAAGTAAACTAACAACTAAAAGCAACGGACAGCTCGTGTTTACTCACACAAAAGACAACCATCTGCAGGTAGGCACCGTTTATGAAGGTGGTCATTTTTAAGCCTTTCCATATTACATACATTTTCCCCATTTTAAGGCTAGATTTCCTAAAAAACTCCATGACCCGAGTGGAAATGAGGACTGGTTAGATAAGACAACCCTCAACTCAAAGTGTTCGATATGAGTCTGACCTTTACTGAAGTTGGCACTTGCCCCTCTGTCCAACAGCAATTTGGCCAGGTCGTAATTTGCCACATTGACAGCACACATCAGAGGAGTCCATTCAAAGCCAAGCCTGGTCTCCACGTCCATGCCTGTCCACACCAAAAGGATCAAATTAAGTCATGCAATGAAATGATTACCAGAAGAGCATATCTGTGCCTAATGGCCTCCAGCCCACACACATACATATGCATACAAAATAACATCCTGTCTTTTGTTTTCCCTATCCCACTTGATTTCTGAAAATCAATTTCTGGCAAAACTGTTTTCATTTGGGTGAGAAATCACTACCAGCCGCTTGACAAATGTTGGTAAATTTTAACTGTGACTGGTAAGTTTGTCTGCCCTCCAACAATTCATCCATTCAGATATCCTTATCCACCATGTTGGCCTATATATTTCATAGAAAAAGTCACTTATATGACAACGAGCCTCTTGCAAAAACAGTGGTTCTTAGTTTAAACTTTAAACCTTTTTCAGCTTGTTCGTAGAACTGTTTCAAGTCAGGTTCAGTAAAGTCTCTTAACTGTAGAAACTTGTCTTGAATTGATCATCTCAGCCTGATGACTCCAGCAAAAGTTAAATTAGCATCATCTTTTAATCCACGGATATGGTATAAACACTTATCACACGTGAATAATTGCCCAAAGGAGAAATTAAATTAGGTGTCACACGGAAAACAAAGAGCACTTGCCATTATCCAACAGCTGTTCAACTGTCCCAGCGTCTCCTCTACTGATGGCTCTTTTCATTATCGACACATCATCTTCTGCATGTGGTGCAGCAGCATCCAGATCCTATGACAAGACCCGGACAAAAAAACAAACAATGCAAGAGATAAATGAGAAAGAGAATCAAAAGAAACAAAATCCAAACTAGCAGCTCCAAAATAAGAATCGCACATGAAAACTGTATGTGTGAGGCTTGAGCAATATAGAAATATTATGCTCAACAAAATTGTATCATAAATGGGAATTTATACCAAAAATCATCAGAAATATTTCCTGACATTAGGTGCAGGTACACTTGACAATCATGGAATGTGAATTCTAATAAGAAAGCAGGTAATTCTGTGCTGTATCAAGTATTATCTCACCTTCGCAATGTCCCAATTTCATTCTGCAAACTACACTTCACAGTAAGTACTGTGTATAAATCTTCATACTTTCTTTAATGTAAGCAGTTTAGGGCTGCAAAAACATCATTATTTCAATATTGATTAAGGTATTCACTAAAATGTTACAAAGAAATTAAATCATTTTGCAGACAAGGTCATGTCCTCATAAATATTTTCTGGCCAACCAACACTCACATTTGACAATTTATGGCATTTTTTCTTAAAAAAAGGAAAAAAGTTTATTTATCATTTTTAATATATCTGAAGCTTATTTCTCTGCCATCCAATTAATCAACTAATCATGTGAGTTTTAAATGAGTTACTTCAGTAGGTTAATGAACCTGCATGTGTGTAACAACATCAACTGAACTTTTGTGGACAAAGCAATCGTCTTCCAAAGATTCAACATATACTTTTTAGTACGTTTATTTCACTTCCTGAGGCTTTCTCCTTACTTGCAAACAACTTGCACAACTAGCTTTGATTATTTCCAGCTGTGGCGCTGTTGATCAGCACCTATTTCCTTGTGCATTGTATTCTGGGAAAATAGTGTCCCAAATAAAGCATACTGAGAATTTCGTTTATCAACTAACATTTAGTATATTGAATTGAAGTGGGACACAGCACTGGCAGATACGTCAGCAGCAAAGCATTAATTCACATAAGCGGGGAAGCAGTTTAGAAAGTGTATTTAACTTAATGCTTGTTTAACTGGCTAACATAGCTCCAAATTCTGCTTCTTTGTTCAGATTCAAATGGAAACCTGATATATTGCAGTTAAATAAGATTCATTAGTTCATTTAGTAAAGCAATAACTAATGACATGATCAAGCCACTTGGACCTTTAGAAAAAAAGACTTCTAGGTGTTACTAATGCACTTGAACATGCGCTCTACTTAGTTTACCATTCTCACCATTTTCTATACAATTTTATAAATGTCAAGTTACATGCATTAATCTACTTGCTCATAAATTGTTTGTGAGACTACGCTCGTCACAAAACACGCAATAAACAGGAGTTTTAGCTTTCTAGCTGCCTAAAAATAGAACTGAAGCTCGTGTTAGCTAACTTTGCTGCAGCTAGCTAACGTTGTCTCACAGGTTTAGCTAGTAGCATAAACCGGTTTGAAATAAATAAAAAAAGGACATAATTAAAGTAACCTTGATGTAAGAAGTCTTTTTATCCGAAAGTCCAACATCCCACTCGTCACAGCTGCCTCCGCTTTCATCTCCAGCTGGGTAGGCGTAATCCATGAAGCTGCCCATAACACTATTTAGCCATAAATCAGCGTCAAGCTAACAGGTGTCAAGTCACCGATGGTGTCTGTGGACTCACACGATGCGCACAGCAGTGTAGCCCGAGAGTGGGCGGAGTCTGGCACGAGGCAGCAACACCCGAGCTCGAGTGCCCGACCACCCTGGGTTTATGCTAATTTTTGTTTTTTGGTGGTTTGGCGATTTTTTTGTGTGGTTCGGCCAAAACACTAATATGAGCTATTTTGTTAAAGCTAACAATAGACTGAAATCTTTTCAGAAATAGATGTGAATTTTAAACTATGGCAAATGCTGCTAGTTAACATTAGCTAATAAACTGTTGTAGCTCGACAGCTAGCAAGGTTAACTGGTTAGCCTGCTTGCTTAGTCACACCACTGCTGAGGTATGGACTAATACATTGGTGTTTAAGGCCTGCTGTATACGTTTTAATATCCGGCCAGATAATTAGCATCAGCATTAATCATATAATGCAGTTAGTTCAAATCATGTGTGACCATTTGAGTGCTTTTTTCTTGCTTGTCCTGAAAGGAAAGGGAAGGGGAAGGCAGGCTTCTACAGTTTATTTAGAGGTTGGTGCTGGCAGGTGAGTGGCTTGGATGTTGTTTCATAAAATGTGTTGTTAGTTGTAGTATTTTAAGGCATATGTATTTGTGCCTGATTAGACCCTCATGGATCTGATCACAGATGTAGTTTGATTGTCATTGCCTGCACATGTTTTTCATTGCAGCTTACCTTATTCATAGTAGTAAATGGAGTTTTGGTGAATTGTATCTTATATGCCTTTAATGATCTAGAATAAGTGCATGAAATTTGACTTAGTTTATAATTGGCATGCTATTATGATAGTGAAGTTTCTAGTGTAAATGATGAAACAATTTGTTTTGATGATTATGTTTGGTTCTTGCTAAAGCGTAAAAAGAAGTTACTTGGATATGTGTGTGTAACTAACTGACCTCCTGAGATGTCATTAATTTGGGCTGAAATCTTATCCGACTGTAAAGATGGTAAATGTCCACAAGAGGTCAAACTTTCCTCTCGGAAAAGGAAAAATAACCTTGGTTCCCCTCAGTCAGAAGGACTCAAAAGTTCAGCAAATTTGCAAGCAGCCAAAAGGCTGACTTTGTGTTACGCTCCTCATCCGTCCGCTCCATTACAAAGCTCAGGCTCAGCTTTATTTTATCAGAGACAGAGTCACATGCCAAAAAGCCATATAAGAAGGAGGAAAGAGAGACAGGATTCTTTGATGAACTCATTCAATCCCTCAATGGTCATTTCACCAACAAATTAAACATGTTTGATATTCTGATGAATGGTTGCGCTACATATCAGTTTAACAGTATTAATCTTGTTTTGCAGTGAGGATTACCTCCCCTTGATTTTTGTGTGTGTCAGGAATTTAAGCTGGTTGTGTTGCAGTCGGACGTGTTCAATGTCACAAAGTACATCAGTGTGACTTCCTGTCTCACGTGTCCACCTGAAAACTGAAGTGAAACTCGTTCTTTTGAAAACTGCTCTGCTTCTTACTTTTAGTTTAATATAAAATACTCGTAGATATTCTCCCATTGTGCAGTGATTTTTTCTGAAAAAAAAAAATGTGATATGGATTATTACACTACCTGTCAGCAGTACATGTGTATATTTTTTTTAAATATTTTGAGTATATAGCTAGGACAGGACTGTGTAACTGTAAAGCTGCAACAATTAATCGATCAGTTGTCAAATCTCAAATTATTTGCAACTGTTTTGATATACACTTAATCAGTTTGAGTAATTTTTTTTAAAGAAAAGGGTCACAATTCTCTGATTCCAGCTTCATATATGTGAATATGTTCTGGTTCCTTTATTCCTCTGTGACAGTAAACTGTACATCTTGTGGTCGTAGACAATACAAGACATCCGAGAAAGACATTTGGAAAGCGCTGATGGACATTTTTCTCACCAAACAACTGATCCATTCATCGAGAAAATAACTGACAGATTAACAGATCAGCCCTAAACTATAGCACAGTCTCTCGAGCCAGAAAGCTCCCCTGCTTCACAGTCAAACACCTGATTGTAACCGGGACCAATTTGAGCTTAGTACATATTTCTCCCAACAGATTTACAGCACCTAACTCCAGCCTCACAGTAACTAAAGTTCTGGCAGCGAAAGATGAGACACGCTTTGCGCGTTTGGGATATTCAGGAACCTAATTCGACCCACATCTTCACGTTTTATCTCTGTTCCCTTATGGAATGTCTGGAGGTTTTTGATCCTCCCTCTCCTGAAACTGTCTGTAACCTGAAACTGATAAAAAACAAAAAAACAAAAAACAGTTTCAAGTTAATTTAGATGTCCCGAACTGTTTCTGCTTCTTTGTGAATGATAGCGATGCAGCTGACTGGAATGAAATAAAAGGCCACAGCTGAGCTCGGCATTCAGTTGACTCACAGAAGCTTCTGAGATGAGTTTAAAGTTTATAGGTGCTGATGTGTTTATCTGGTCATTAACAATGACATAAGAAGCTGCAGAGGATGTCCTGTATGAGAGACAAAGATCATTATTTGTGCTCTTTTAGTCAGTTTTAACATTCTCATCCATGTTAACATATTTTTTTAACATGTGTTTTATATTTTACTCTACACATATGGGGCATAATTATCGCTTCAGAACACTTTGCACTTTTAGCCAAATCTCACAAGCTTTTACACATGTGCAAGTTACCAAAGGTTTTTCAAACTCCACATCTCCCAGTTTGGAAAATACTTGTGTTGGCACGTGTCAGTGATTTGAGAATTGTACACTTCCCTCTACAGGAAGGGGTTAAAATATGAGATTAAGTTGTGGAAGTTTTAGAAATCTTTTTTTTTTTTTTGGCAAAGCATATTTATCACAGCATGTTTTTATGAAGATTTACATACATGTTGACTTCTTGAAATCAAAAGGCGACAGACACTCTAAGGAGAGTTTGTTGAAGAAATTGGATTTCCATAATGTAAAGAGTGTTTCCATCTTGACTCCTGGACCCAACATTGTTCCATTCAATGCGTTGTCTTGTACACGGATCAATATCTGTCTGCTGAAGTGACTTCAGCTGGCTTCAGCTCTTCAGCTTGTTGCCACAATATGCAACCCGAGGCTCATCGGCGTGAAAATGACGTGTGTCTCCGCACGTTTTGGCGAGCCCATAAAAGATGGACTGTCCTCTCAGTGTCGCACTGAAGGAGAGCGCAAGACAGCGCGAGCAGACAGAGCGAGTGGGGCCAATTAAAGACACCAGTTTTTTGGGGGGGAGGAAAATAACAGAACAGCGATATCATATTTACTGCACAAAGTGGAGGACCAACCAGGCGAGCGCCCCTCTGTTAGTGTGTGTGTGCGTGCGTGTGGGAACGGAGCCACCCAGGGGACACGCAGATGTGAGCGACGCGCACGGAAACGACTCCTCAGGTGCAGAGAAACCAAACTGGCGGCGCACTTAGGATGCAGAAGTCACCAGTGGAAGATGCAAACTTCTTATCCAAATTTTTCTTCTGGTAAGACGTGGTTTCGTTCGCATCGTTAAATCTGAGTATCTGGAGCTGTCTCTGTGGGTGGCAAGGTGCAGCTCTTCTTGTTTCCTCACCGTCGCCACATCATATTGGAGAGGAAAAAGCTTGATATTGCCAATAATTAATAAGTGCTCCGCATGCTTCAGTCGGTATAGCCAAATTATTGTGTCCCACCCGTGTTTGTAGGTTCAGAAAGAACTGCGATATTAAACTTTGGGTTTGTTTTTGTGGAGAAATGAAAGTATCATAAAACCTTAGAAATAACTGTGATGATGTTCCGAAGTGTAGTCACGCTTCCAGGGACCGTCTGCATGTCATGTTTATCAGAATATATGGAGACTAGGATAATATTTCACTCAGAAAGTGCCAGTGAGACGGAGGTTGTTCCGTGCGTAAAATGCACATCGGAGAGTTTAAAAAATATGCCTAAAATGTGAGTTGCGCTTCGATTAGGTATGTTCTAGAAAGCGCTGTAAGGTGGGTGTAGTAGACGATCTTTGATGGGTGTGTGGAGCATGGTAAGACTTGTAAACGCCCTTACTAACTATTAAAAGTGAACAGTTTGGATTTAAAGTGCGACTGTAGTGACCTTTTTTTAGATGATTCCTGTGCTGTCCATCATATTTGAGGCATCTGAAATCACTCAAAAATGACATGAGGACGTGAAAGGTCGTATGCACTGATATGTCCTCTTTCCTCACACTAATGGGACATCCAAAGAAAGACCCAGACACAAAAAGTGAGATGATGTAAACCCTGTCACAGTCTTTCTTTAAACGATTAAGTCACAGGGACCAACAAACATCTGACTCCCACCTCTGTCATTAGTGTGACTGTGAAACCTCATGGATTACTTATGTTACAGCTCACACTCGTTCACACTCACAGACCTTTATGACAAAGGCTTATTCTCTTTTTCTATATTCAACTAATTGTGAAATGTATTTTTAATCATGTTTACACTGTAAGCACACTGTTTTTTTAGCAGTAGACCGATATGTTGGTCAGCAGAGTTCTACTGGCTGATATTGGCCGATCACAAATATACTGGTGTCTGCATACTTGTTGGCTGATGTGTGTGTGTTTGTTTTTTGTTTTTTTGTGCAGGTGGATGTCACCGCTGCTGAGGAAGGGCTTCAGAAAGAAGCTGCAGCTGTCAGATGTTTATAAGGCTCCTTCTTTTGATCTGGCAGACAACCTCTCTGAGAGACTCGAAAGGTTTGTGCAGTCGGTCTACCTGACTCATGCCTCTTTTCTTTTCTCTTTTTTTTCTCTTTTTTTGTTTTACTTCCTAACACACTGACTGGTGATTGTCATGCTGCAGCCCAGGCTCATTAAGAGATTGGAGCTATGGGAGAGCAGATCGGTAGCAGACTTCTCCCGTACTGCCACATTAAGTTCTGCATGACATTCTAAGGGTTCTAAGACATCAGGTTTCATTGCAGTTTGAAAATTCTACCGTTCACAGTCACTTTTACATAAACATGAGACTTCAATTATTCACACACACATTCACACACTGATGGCGGGGCTGCCATGCAAGGTGCCAACTGTTCGTCAGGAGCAATTTGGGGTTCAGTATCTTGCTCAAGGACACTTCGACATACAACAACCTTCCGGTTACTAGACGACCCGCTCTACCTCCTGAACTACAGCCGCCCTAATGTCAAATGCATTAAACATTTACGTTACGAGTGAGGTGATCTGGTGTCTTAAAGAGAAAGAAATTCCACAATTTTCACACTGACTGCTTGCTGAACATAAACAAGGTCACGTCTTTACATGTTTGCTGTGTCTTTATAATGTCCTATCAAAGACTAAAGACTTCTTTGGAGAGCTGCCACTTTGCACCAATGTTCAGTTTTCGCACACAGCAGCAGAATAAAGTCAGCTTGTACAATATACCTTTTAAACAGCAGGTGTTTTGACTTGTCCTGGCAGGAAAAGCACAGCTGTAACTAATCATATTTACAATGTCTCAGTTCTAGTAATCAGCCCAGTAACCCACGTCGGGGAAGAAGCAGGCATATTAGCAGGATGATGATGAAATTAACTGTTGCCATCGTTAAAAGGTGCAATATGTAAGAGCTATCCACCTGTCAAAATGATACACCAGACAGATAGGGGGCAGCTTATTGCCAGATTAATTGCTTATTGCTACTAACTGAAGCTGCTGTGTGCTAGTTAGCTCAGCTACCCGTGCAGCTTTCTGTCTGGACTGGGAGCTTGGAGCACTGGGGAAGTGTTGGTGTTTACACCACTTGCACAGGACCTTTGGGACGGGATGGGAAGAGGCTAGCTGGTTAGCATGCTAACCCCAGTAGATATCTCTGCAACACAAAAACATAATAACATTAAAACTGTTATTTCAGTATCGTCTATTGATTGTTTTAGTTATTTTTTGAATGTTTTCAACTAGAATTCCTACATATTCCAAACTGAATTTAATATTTACACCTGTGCTTTTCCTGATATGATAAGTCAGAATGTCTGCTGTTCTCCTGGCTACATATAAGTAACAGCAAGGAGGGGGTTGTACAAGGCACTCTTGAAAATGCATGAAATCATCTGAACAACATCTACACATAATGATGATGAATATTTATAGACATACATTGTCTAGGTATGGTATCAACTGCAACCATCCACCTCATCATAAACAGGTTTTAGGTGCATCTACCCTGCACACCGTTAAATCTGATATGTACGTGACCAGCCTGTAATGGTGGATACATTCTCAGATAAACTGCAAATGTCAAAGTATGCCCCCGTAATGGTTTTCATACTTGGCCTGCATGTGTTTACAGTCACTATCCTTCCCTCACAGTGAACCTAAAATATGGGCCGGCATTTAAATGGGGCTAGACATAAACCAAACCTGTGTGGGCCAAACAAATAAGCAGGCACAGATGATGGACAAGGTTAACTCTTCTCTCTCTACTTTCAGTTCATCTATCCCTTCTTTCTCTCTACACCTCTCAGGGTCTCTCTTCCCCTTCTTCACTCCCTTCTCTCACATTAAATGATTAAGGGATTCGCTTGACTTGTTTTGGTCTTCATCATAAATGCAACTGTCAGTCTTTTTTCTCTCTGCTACCTTAACCACAAAGCAACTGTACACCTCCTTTCCTTCTCATTACATCATTTTACTCTCAAGATTTCACCTTTAAAAAGATTGTAAATAATGTCTTTTCAAATCAATTTGTGAACTCAGAAATGTGCTGTGGACTACAGACCTTCACCTGACTTTCAGTCAGCATGGAGGTGAAAAGATAATGAGTTCATTTTCAGATTTGGGTGGACTTGTCCTTCAAGAAACTTGAAAGAAATCATGTAAATATAAACACTTCAAGATTATATTTCTGAAAGCCAGTCATGGCCATATAATGATAAAATATGCTAAATGTAATCATTTTATTGATAAACATGAATGTAATGTGTTCTTCTCTTCCTGACTACTTCAAATGACACGTTTGAAATTCAAAATGTATAAAAATGTAAACTCTTGTTCCTGAAACCTCTGAATACCCTGTCTTCTTTGTTCTCTTTTTTCCATCATTACTTTTCTTCCATTTATTCCTTTTGCTTCTTTCTTCTCTCAAACCTTTCTCTTGCTCCTCTTTTAGCACTGAGTAAATGCCACATCTTTGGCACATATTTATTTTGCTAAAACCAGGAAGGAGTAAGATATTAACCCAAAGACTAAATAGCCATGCGTCTTCTTTCTTTTATTTTGATTTTTTCACCATGCTTAACTACCACAGCAGTGTCCTGCATTGGCCTTACCTCTTGGTTACCCAGGGGCCTGCGTCACGCTCAATGGTGCCAACAAGCCAGTTAATGTACGCGGGCGTTAAAAAGTCGACCTTTAGAAAGGGCCCGGTGCCCGCCGGGTGATGAATGAGCAGTGGTGGGTGATTTTGCTTTCATTATTCCGATCAGGCAAATAGCGAAGTCTTCTGGGAATGTGAACTTTACCTTCTATTACAGCATGCTGTGTACCCTCAGCTCCTTCATCACCCCATCAGATCAGTTCTGTTCACTGAGCTTTTTCCTGCATGAAAGGACTTCAGCAGCGGATATTGCATACATCCCGAGCTGTACAGAATTATAAGTAAAGAAATGGAAAAAGCAGATTACAAATGGAGCATTTAAAGAATGCAATTTTGCAGATTTACCCAAATCTGACCCAGGGGCTCTTCAAAGATCTCTGTACAGGATGCACCAGTCAAGAAAGTGGTAAGAATAAAATGATATACATCAATTTAATGCTATCCTTACTGTTCAGGGTCATGGGCAAATGTTGGGTACACCCTGAGCATTTCCTCAATTTTTTAAATCTTCACATGGGTAATTTAGACTTTCCAGGATTCACCTCTCCTGTATGTTGACATATGGAAGGACCGGGGCTTCTCTGTGTGCCTCAACAACCCATCAGGTTCAAACCCATGAGCATCATGTTGTGAGCTTAATTTTCTAACCATTAAGAAACCAATATCATGTCAACAGTATTACACAAGGTTTTGTGGAAGTCTGCTTTGAATCCCTTTTGTTTGGACTGATCAATAATCACCTCTGTTCAAGGATGCACAAATCACTGGCAGCATTTCTGCTTGTTTGCTTGGTAGAGCCCATAGTTGTTTAGCTTCAGGATATTAATATCTGTGACAGGTAAACACTTTAATTCTCTGTCCTCTAACTCTGTTTATATGCTTTTCATCCTATTGGTCTCCACTCCTTCCTTTATCTTTGTTCATCCACTTGTTCTTCCATGACTCTCTGTGAACTTGTCAACCAAATCACCCTGGTTATTAATGACCCTCTGAGAACAATGCAGCTACTTACTGTGGCTGAAACTGTTTGCCAGGGCAGCTGTGGGAAGTTAATCCAACAGGGTGGTAGCAAGGACACCAAGCTTATAGTTACCGTAGGCAATATTCAAAAGTATGTCTAGCAAAAACTACACATCACCAATGTAAAGGTTCAGCATAGACAAAAGGGTCTAACAAAGCACAGTTTTGCCATAAATGCCCTAATACAATCCCAATACTGATCACTGATAAATCTTCAGATCATTAGAGAAATAAACAAGTAAGATGTTAATTTACCGTGTTTTTGTGTGTTTGTAAATAAATGCACAGCTTCTCCTTCTGTGACTGAATCACCAGCCAAAGTTAAGAAAGGACTCTTAGAAACTGGACTGCTGGTTTGTTGCCAGAGTAGTAGTAGACAAATAGAAAAGCCACAGCCAAACTTTGCTGGCATTTGTCTGGTGGATGTGTTTTTCTCCCACCCTGCTTGCACTGCTGTTTAACTGTGTTGTAACTCTGTCCTTCCTGCAGAGAATGGGACAGAGAGGTGGTGTCGGCCAAGAACCAGCCCAGGCTGTTGAGAGCGCTGGCCCGCTGCTTCCTCGGCCCTTTCGCCTTCTTTGGTATCCTCCTCTACCTCGGGGTGAGTCTGTCGGTCTGTCACCTCTGGAGGAAGCAGATTTGGCATAACTTGACCTAGGAAGTGTGGTGTTAACTCTGCCATGATCATTGGGCTGCAGATATAAGCTCATGAGCCCTATGCTCTGTTCAGTGTGATGTTGGGTTTGTTTAATTTGTAGTTCAAAGCAGAGAGAAATGAAGTTTTAATGTGAACTGTTAAGATAAAGGTTAGACGTAGATTATAGATGTGTATCATTCAAGCAATCATGTCCCAGAACACGTTTCCCAAGGATAAAGGTATAATATGTAACTTTTCCGCATTCAAATGTCTAAAAATGACAAATCCAAAGAAATTGTAAGTTTACTCAAGGTAATGGTGTGTTTCATTTGGTCTCATGTCTCTGTAGCTTCCAGGAAAACATCAGATTATATGTCAGAGCATGAGAAACGAAGGCGGTGACTTAATGTATAGTGAACAAAACTTTACGGGGCCATTGTGGATCCTCTGTGTTGTGTTTGAAGCTGGTTGTTCGATTACGTTAGGAATACTGCATTTCTAAATTGATATAAGATACGTTGCTCTCCAAAGTCCAGAGGCATTGAACAACTTCAACAAATTGTCCACAGGCTTGGACGGGGAAGGTCAAATTTTTTGCGTCACAACACAATTCACACACAGATAGCCAATAAAAAAGGGATAAATACATGTAATCCACCACAAATTGTTGTAGAGTCAGGTCAGATGGATTTACATCAGCAGTGGTACTTGTTTAACAGTGCAGACAGCAACCCCCTTGATACTAGATAGATGGATAGATGGCTAGAAAGATAAACTTATTAAACCCTGAAGGGAAATTAGGTAGGTACTACTCTTCATTACTAATCTTGTCATTATTTGAAAAATAAATTAAAGAAATACTGAGAATTATAATGACTTACCAGAGCCTGAATTGGTGTCTAAAAGCATTCCATGTACAAAACAACAATACTCAGCAATTCATGTCATTTGTCAGTGTAATTAGAAAATGTTTAGTATTTAACAGATTTGTTCCTTAAATTATTGCTCAGAAAGTTTATTATTCCATTGTATGAATGCTGCCTGAGATTTATCTCGCTAAACATGAAACTATGGTCAACATTGTTACCATCAAATAACTGTCAGTTCTTCACATTAAAAATGCTCAAATGTAATGTTCATGAATGCCTAATTAAAAAAACCACCAATCCACCAATCACACACTGCTGTTTCACTGTATGTGGTAGCTGTTAATAGTGTTTACAGTGTTAGAGAGGTGAGGGACTGTAGAGCCACACTGCCATGACGCACACAAACATCACAAGCATGTCGCACCACAGTGTCGCAAACCAATCTCACTGTCCTGGACTTATGGGAAAGTGGTGACAGCAGCCATTACGTCAGTTAGTGCAGTTGGAGGTGGTTGCCATGACGACAAGAATGCCTGTTAGATGTTAAAGAGGCTGTGTGGGGAAAAAACAGGAACGCTTTAGGGAAGGTTCTCAGTAGAAGCCAAACAAGTTTGTGGATGTTTGATGCTCTCAGATATTTAGCAGAATGTCAGGTATGTTACAAGCGAATGCTAAATTGCAACATTGACGTCCTCATACAGTATATCAGGCATTTTGCTTAGCTGGACATGTCCTGATCCAGATGTGTATCTGGAAAGAAAATATAAAAAAGTAGATCAAATCAGTTCATCGCTTATCTTATTGTTTTCTCATCATTTGCTGTAGGAGGCTTCCAAGACAGTGCAGCCTCAGCTTCTGGGTCGCATCATCGCCTCCTTTGACCCATTCCACGCTCCCGAGCGGAAGCTGGGATACTTCCTGGCTCTGGGTCTCTGCCTCCTATTCACTGCCCGCTTCCTCCTGCTGCAACCTGCCATCTTTGGCCTGCATCACCTGGGCATGCAAATCCGCATCGCTCTTTTCAGTCTCATATACAAGAAGGTAAGAAGAGTAAAGGGTGTATTTAAAGAACTGAGACTCTTTATTCGTCTAAAACCCATATCTGCCCTCACAGATTGAGGCAGTCTTCCAACCTTATGGTCACTGTGTCTTTTTCTCTTCTTAGCATCTCATGTCAGCATCTTCTTTGGTCTGTTGCCCCCTGCGAAACCACTGTAATCACCTGCAGTCCCCCCAGTACTCTGAGCTCCGAGCCCAGTCCGAACAGGGTTGTCTAGCTGCAGGGCTAACTGAGCTAACTCGCTAACAGAAGCCATTGGTAGCAGCAGTTGGCTGTTACTTTAGCAACAAGTAAAGCTTTTTGTCCATCAGAACACTCCACTCAATGCAATTTGAGGCAGAGCAGGCAAAGGGAAAACCTGAAAACATTTTCTACATAAAATATGATCAAGTTTCACCAACATAGTTGGTGGTGTGTGATGTAGTGCGGTCTAGCGTTATGTACTTCTTGCTGGAGATTGTACCCTTTCACCCAAGTTACACAGTGCAAGAACAGACATTTGGGGTACAGAGTGCGAATTACAGAGGCACAATCCTCCCTATTACAAGCCAATGTTATTTTCAGGTAAAATAGTTGCACTGGTTTGTTTCAATGAAAGAAAAGTACAATGTTTGCCTAAGAAATGTTGCGGAGGTCACGTGTAAAGTCTCTGAAAACACTGTGGCCTTTTCCTCTGATTACACCTGAATCGAACACTTACATACTTGAAGTCCCTGCTGTAACATCCAGTTGTTGGTTCAAAACAACTCAACCCAGCTGATAAGATAGTATGACAGTTATCTTCTATTATTATAAAGATAAGACAGAATGATTAGCTAAATGCTTTCAACTCGTTTAGCATGCATTACTGAATGTTTGCTTCTCACATGTGGAGGTCCCGCAGAGGCGTGGCAGCCTGGTGTCAAAGCATGGTCCTCTCAACCAATTCACTTTCTCCCTTTGTGCTTTAACTGACCCCTGACCTTTGACCTTTTCAGACCCTGAAGCTGTCCAGCAGGGTCTTGGATAAGATCAGCACTGGTCAGCTGGTCAGTCTGATGTCAGCCCACCTCAACAAGCTGGATGAGGTGAGAAAACTCAAGCCTTTTCTGAAATTACATACAGATTTTCAGGTTTTTCTTTTAAGAGTTTCTTTTAACCCTAACCCATAAACCACTGATCTCTGTAATCACACTAGTAATGTATGCTAGTGTACACAATGGAAATTTGTGATTTACAGGAAATACAGCTATAATAAGAAGTTTTTAAGCAAAAAACCTTTGAAACGGACTGTTGGGAGTGAATTGAATCCCATTGCTTGGCTACAAAATCAAGTCACTGTAAGTCAAAGGAACAATCCAGTAGTTTTCCACACAAGTGTAGCTGGGAGAAAGTTTTTGTCTCCACAGGAAGGATGAGAGAAAAGAGAACTGACAGCTCACACCCTCCCTGACTTCAGAGAGTCTGTTTTATGACCCAGCACCTTCATACTGAGTAATAAGTAGAGGACAATAGACCTAGAACAATACACAGACATTTACAAAAACAGTTAGGTTTGTGTATCCAAACAGTCTTCTGTAATTGTGATTTGGTGTGGAAAAAACACATTTCTGAATGCAAGAGCCAACAAAGCTGGAGAATATGCAAGTGTGTGTGTGTGTGTGTGTGTGTGTGTGTGCGTGTGCATGTGTGGACTGAACTCAGTCTTGCCTCGGGTCTCACTGAGGCGTTGAATGTGAAAACACCCTGCAACCTGCTTTGAAACAATTATCACCTGGCTTGGATGTGGCTTGGCCCAACGTACCACTGTCTTCTTATAATGACTGGTTAGAGTTAAATCGTTTGGTCATGTGTGCATATGAGTTGATTGCCTTGTAACTGAGTGAATGAAAGGGAGCTGTGAGTTTCTCACCTACAGCACAGCTCAGGTTCATCAGCACAGTGCTGACTGGATAAAAGTGGATTCCTCAAAAGTTTGTTTGATACTTTTTGTCTTCATGACTATTTCTCCGGTTGCTTTTATGCTTCCATACCTTTTCATGTTGTCTTGTGTTCAGCCATTGTTACCGTGCATTTATCAATACCCCTTCACTGCAAACATATCATGCACCATGTGCCGAGGATGGGGAGTTTTACTTAAAAATAACTATTGCAAAACATTATCAGCATAACAACACAACTCGGTAAGTAATCCTGCCAAAGTTCCCTGTGGTAAACCCTGCACATGACCTCACCGAGGTAAATTAAGATGTATCTCATTGTGGGGACACAAATGTGCCACAGCGGTTGAGATGGCTTTTCTTTTATCACAGGATAGGTTCATTGTTGGAAGTAATACTCAAAACATGTACAATGCTTTTTATATCACATCCTCACTCATCAGTCAGTTTAGATTCCCTGCAGTTCTAAATTGTTCTGTTAGTAAGCAAAAAACATATTCTTAATCTTAATTCAATCAATTTTTCCATAGAAACTATTGCGATTGATGTAGCATAATGCACACATCACATGAGGGTGCGAGTACTCATATGATTGCCTTGCAAAGCATAACTTACTGTAATGTCTACCTGTATGCTCAATATGTTCCAGTCATGTTTTCACATAAATATGATTAAATACACAGT
Organism: Diplodus puntazzo; assembly: GCA_963678695.2. NCBI lineage: Eukaryota > Metazoa > Chordata > Actinopteri > Spariformes > Sparidae > Diplodus > Diplodus puntazzo. Next base: position 13,299,807 of record OZ023161.1, on the reverse strand, counting down.
TTCTGTTTGATGCCAGCATAGTTACCTGTTTATCTTTGAGGCACATGACTTTTATTTTCACTCATGTTGATCTAAGCTGACTACTGTCCTTTGCTAACTTTATAATCCCAGCTTCCAAGACTATAGTAGTGATTATATAATATTAAAAAAAACATTTTGAGTCATTGGAGTATTCCTTGAACGAGACCTTTGACCTCTCTAGTTACCCAATGTATTTTACTGTCTTCTCTGTGTATGTTTATTCCAGAGTTTAGGTCTGGCCCACTTTGTATGGATCACTCCCCTGCAGTGTATACTGTGTGTGGGTCTGTTATGGGAGCTGATCGAGGTGAATGGCTTTTGCGCGTTGGCTGCTCTAACTCTGCTGGGTATCATCCAGGCGTGGCTCACACAGAAGATGGGACCACATCGGTGAGGCAACCACCGCACATCCACTCACTTTATAGAGTTAATATAACTTAGCGGTGTCATGATTAAAAAATCAATCAAAAGGAGCTTTCAGTTTAGATTACTGAATTTAAACATGTTAAATGTTTCTGCTTGTGTATACAGAAACCTGCATCTGTGATGCTGCTGTTGTAAGGTGGTAATGTGAAACTATGTCCTGCAAACAGGGTGAAGCGAGGAGGGATGATCAACCGCCGCCTGGCTCTTACTTCAGAGATTGTGGAGAACATTCACTCTGTGAAGGCATACGGCTGGGAAGAGGTGATGGAGACCATCATCAAAAACATCCGGCAGTAAGACACCAAAGCACACAACAACTCTATCACAGAAGAAACATTTCCTAAGGCTATTTTCTATTCTTTTAATTCCCAAGTTCACCTTAGTTTACTCATATTTGCTTCATGGCTGACGACAACAATATTTTTGTTGGTTTTATCAAAAAAGAAAGTGAAAAGAAAGTGTTATAGCATTTGAAGGTTGGTTATTAGTGGGCTTAATACAATAGTTTTTGTCCTTCCAACACTAGTGTTGAAGTGGACAGCAGCATCGCTCTAGTTGTATGTAAGTTTCTCAAGTAACTTGTTATACACATAATGTATATTCATGGTGTCATAGATATACAGTATTAAACTGAACTGAGAAGGAAAAAAGAGATGAGAAGGAGACTGTACTTTGTCTGAACAGTAGAAATGGAATCAACCTGGTGCTATAGTTAAGAGAGAGATGTTAAAACGTGGTCAATCGGGAGAACTATGCTGGCTTCCCTGGTGGATGCAGGAGCCAGAATCACAATGAACAATTACAATAAACGTATGAGAAAGAGTTTTGGTGTCATGGTGCAGAAATATGTTGATAAGTATCAGTGCTAACACAGAGCATCCAAGGCTTCACATTTACTTGATAAAAGTGGCAGGAAACACTGACATGCTACTAACAAAAATTCCTTTTTGGCTGTTGGTTGCTTTCTAACAATGATATCCGTGCTACCATGTTTATGAAACTTCCCCTGCCGACTAAATGCAAGCAGAAATTTCTTCTGAAAAACTGGAAAAGAAATTTTGTTCACACTTCCTTTCCCTCCTCAGGGATGAGATGACGCTGACAAGGAAGATCGGTTCTCTGCGTTACTTCTACAGTGCCTCATACTTCTTTTCTGCCATCTTGGTCATCGTGTCTGCCGTTGTGCCGCACGCTCTCAGTAAAGGCATCATCCTTCGTCGTATTTTCACCACAGCCTCCTATTGCATGGTGCTGAGAATGACGCTGACTCGCCAGCTGCCAGGATCCATCCAGATGTGGTACGACACATTGGCACTGATCAAGAAAATAGAGGTGAGTCAGAGTCAGAGAGGAGGAGAATACGGCTGCGAGAAATTTTATCAAAATATTCTGTCTAAAAATGTCACTTTAAGTGTTAGCCTTCACAGCCTGTGACAGAATTGAGCAGTACATAATAAATGTATGTTTAACACTGATGTACCTCCCTTTGCTTATTTTCTCCAGGAATTCCTGATGAAGGAAGAATACAGAGTTCTGGAGTACAACCTGACCACCACTGAACTGGAGCTGGTCAACGTGTCTGCATCCTGGGACGAGGTTTGCTCATTTCTGTGTGTCAAACAGTTAATGAGACAAATAACTTTAACTGAACATTTATACAAAATAATGTATGTTTACTGCTGCATTTTCTCCACCACGTGAGAACAATGTTACCTAAATGCATTTAACACTAAAAATAAAAACACTGACATCTCCATTATTTTAAATCTCAGTTTGGTTTGATGGTAATAAAACATAGAAGACTGTTAACTGATCCTTATCTGACTCTCAAATATCAGTATAGGTGTTGACCCCAAAGATCCAGCATCAGTCAGGCTACAGTACATTTACTGTAGGAGAGCAAAGAATTTAAAGTTCCCACAACCCCTAAATTCACCATGCAACACAGGTATAATAGTCAACTCCTCACCATTACAAGGAGAGAGGGTAGTATAATCTTATCTATAGGCAAAGGCTGTAAACTAAGTCTAACAGGTGTGATTCATTGACCACCCAACACCGTGAGAAAACCAACATCCAACTGAGTTTTTTTCCGTTACTTTGCATAATTAATTATCTCAGTGTCGTCACCAAACTTTGCCTCTGCTGGGAACGCTCTGAATCTCCCTTTGAGATTCAGGGTTGTGTTCATCACCTAATTCCCAGATTCTCCTCTTGCCTTCTCCTCTTCCTGGAATGTGCCATTCGCAGATGAATGGGAGGGGTGTTGCCTTTCTTTACTGCTGACAGCATGTACGTCAGCTCATTAGAATGAGAATCGCACAGACAAACGTATACAAACCGCAGCAAGTCCCGGCATAAGAGGAACGGTGACCCATAAAATGTCACAAGGGGTCAATGATTAAGCCGGCAAGTCAAGCAGAGTTCCCCTTTTCTAACATTGAGATGTGTCAGCCATTAATCTTTGCAGAGGCAGTGACAGATGAGGTGAAATAAGGCCATTGTGAGACTTTGGAGAATCTCTTGTTTCTCACAGTAGTTTGGCCTGGTGTCACTTTCTGAAAGCAAAGCATGACGGACACACTCACTCAGCCCTGAAAAGGCAGTTATGTAAACTAAATGGAAAACACTAATCAGGTACATGCCATGCACGCAGTCACACACAGAATAATGTATACTAAAGCATAGTATTATACAGTATTTTGAAGAGTTTTATAGTGTAATGTAAACTTGGGGGTAGGGACCCCTAAAGGGATCATGGATTAATTTCCAGGGATCATATTCTGTTTTACATGGCTTGAATTTGCTTGAACTTTACTCTCAAAAAGCTGGATGAACCATTTATGTGATAAAAAATAAATATTAGTATAGTGAAAGCTTTTTTTTTACCAAAAAGGAAAATCTGGATTGCTATTGTAGCGATCATGTTAAATCTGTATTAAAGGTTAAGAGTGAATATTTGATAAACATGGTATTCAAGGGCAAATAGTTTGTTTCGATCTACCTGTTATTCCAGCAACTTGGAGGAATGGCTTAATATAAATAACATGTTTCATACAGTCTTTGGCATTCATTAAGTGTAGACTGTAATGTTGAACTCTTCTGCAGGGCATTGGTGAGCTGTTTGAAAAGATCAAGCAGGAGAACAAGGCAAACGTACACATGAACGGTGACGCTAGCCTCTTCTTCACTAACCTCTATGTCACACCTGTCCTCAAAAACATCAGCCTGTACCTGGAGAAGGGAAAGATGCTGGCGGTGGCTGGATCCACTGGTTCAGGAAAGGTACGTCAAAGACGTCAGTGTTTCTAGAGAAAATGCCAAATCTTCCTGTGTTACAGAATCAGTCTACTGTCCGATGTTACAAATACGGTGTAACAAAATCTTTAACCATTCCCTCCAGAGTTCCCTGCTCATGATGATCCTGGGAGAGTTGGTGCCATCAGAGGGTAAAATCAGACACAGCGGTCGCATCTCTTTCTCGTCTCAGACCTCGTGGATCATGCCAGGGACGATTCAAGACAACATCCTGTTTGGCCTGACCTACGATGAGTACCGCTACACCTCGGTCATCAAGGCCTGCCAGCTGGAGGAGGTAGCTTCACTTTATCAAACTTTATCAACTTTTTGTCTCCCTTCTTCTTTACATCTTCTGTTCTGCAGATGAAGTGGATTTCTGGAGGTATGATTAGTGCCTACATTACATCTGTCAAATTCAGAGTCACTTTAAATCTGTGAAAGAGATTAACAATTATGTATCACTATTAAAATATTTATTTAGTTACAAATAACATTTTTTTCTGGTAAATTCATCTCTGCCAGCTTCTCTCTTTCGTTGGGCTGATGCTCCTGCTCAGTTGTCTGTTTGGAGCCTCTGCGAGGCGTCAAGTAGTTTCAGGTTTCCCCTCTCCACATTTACTCCATTATGTCCCTCCCACACACAAAGACGGACATACTTGCGCATTCTCTGCCTCTCACAGTGATCCACAACCAGACACACTCGCACTCTCATATGCCTCAGCGTTGAGTGACGGCCCCTCAGCAGAATAATGTCTCCTCTGTTGCCATGGAAATCTGTCGTTATGTCACTGGGATGGAATATGAGCTTATTGGTTCCCAGTGACAGAAATTTTAACACAGACGAGCAGTTTTATAGACTGTCAGTCCTGTGTGCTTGTTAGGTCTGTGAATCAATACTAAACCTTGGGTTGGTAAGTTATCTTAGAAGCATTTTGTGTCGTATTTGTTAAAAAACGCTTGACATCCCGACAACAAATCAAATGCTCTGACAAATAAAAGAAAAAATCCAGTATCTGTGGCTGCTGCAGATGGGACATATTATCAAATTATTATTATTGTAAACAATCGTTGGAATATGAAGTATAGTAAAATATAGTGCGCTATGTGATGGAATACATTGAGAAATGGACTGTCAAATATATTTGAACTAACAAAACTATTTAAGTACTGAAGATCAAATTCCTTGAGTCAGGGATGTACAAGTTTATGCTGAGAAATCTTTGACATTTATTTTTAATGTTTGTAGCTTTAATAGACTTGTTTGGATTATTTATACTGAAATCAATGCAGCAGCTCTTTCAGCGGGTTATACCATCATATTTATTTACTACCACACCCCATCTCCTGTGGCACTGACAGCACCTCAGTGGTTTTGACAAAAACACAACGTGTTGTCACAGCAAACAAAGCTGGCGTGCAATATTGACATCTCCATTTACTGTAAAAAACAGTCTCCATATTGCCTTCGAGGGGAAGTGTCAAACGCTGGCACCAATGAAACTGAAACAATAAAAGCAGTTCTGCTGTATACTGTATGGAAATGACGAGAATGACAGGAAGTGTTGAGGCGACTCCTCTGAAGTGTTGCCTGAAAAACTACAGACTGTTAAAAAACGGCTCACCTTCAGACGGTGTTAAGGCTGATGCATCGTTCGAAGTTGTCATTTGTGGTAACTCACCATGTTAAGTGATTGCTGGCATTGCAATAGGTACATTTTTGATCCAAAGAACAATTCTTATTAAAGGCACAATCTTTGTCAATATTTCTAATCAAATACATTTGAGATTTACTCTTATATTTGCATTTTTTGTCTCCTAAAATGATACTGACTTAAAATATTCACATCTTAAATTGCAATGTTTACAGTACTCATGTAACACCTGTCAATTAATCTTGAGTGTTTGATTTCGTTTGTGTTGGGTCAACTGATTTGTTGACGTGATCACAAATTATGATAATAATTGTGATATAAATTACAATTACATTTTCAGTCGCTCGTAAATAAGATGTTTAGCAGTAAAAGCTCTATACCAGGATAGGGTGACAAAATCTAATATCTGGGTATTTTTGACAGATGTCTCTGAGACTTAAAAGAAAGAATCATCAGTAATGTGGATATAATGACTAAGTGAGAATTATTAGAAGAAGTACAAAAGTCAGGTACATTAAAAAACCTGCATCACTTTACTGTAATGCAGCTTTTAAAACCAGAAGACAACACAATGCCATGTCGAAATATATGTTTCATATATAATCATATGTTGATATAGAAGTAATTTTGAAGTAAAATAAAAGCATTCAGAGGTTACCAGTAGCTTCTAAAAATACCGATTCTTAACACTAATCCTCTTTGCTCTGTCTTACCAATCACTTCAAGAAGGTAGAGATGACTTAACATGAGGAAAAAAAGTGCTCACAGGATTTTCAACTTTAGGAAAAATCCCCAAGGCAACCCTGTCAGACAGGAGTGACAACTGGAGCTGATTTCTCCAGACAGAGACGAGGCATTTAGTGGGCTTGTGCCTGTAATTCCTCACTATTGTTGCGCCCTTAAGCACCAGACAGTCTGCCGTGGGTGGTCCTCCCACTGTAAACTCATCTGTAGCCTCCTCCAGCCTCTTGCTGCTGACCCAGCAGGCACGTTTTGTTCACAGCGAGACACACAACATGCGTTTTTGTTATGCTGCCTTATTTTACAAGCTGTTAAACAACATGTTAACTTGATTCCCTATGCACTCCTGTCAGGACAGCGGAAGCTGCCATTAAAAAGGTAGGAAGTTTTAATGATGATAAACGTGTGCTGTCACTTCATCCTCATTGGTGTGGACCTGTGACATCCTTCATGTGGTCATCTAATCTGTGGTTTGTGCTTTTTGTGTGGTTTGAACAATACATCTGTGGCTACGTGAACATGAAATACTTGCCAGGTAAAAGTCATTTATAGGACTGTGCTTTGGTGTTTGGACATACTTTGTTGCATTTTACATTGCTAAAATATGTTATTTTAAGGCTACAGTTTCATTAAACTGAGGAAAAAAAGCAATTTTTTTGCAAATCAGTAAACTAAGTCTAAATTAGAATCACATGACAAAGGTGCTTGAAACAGCAACTGTCTATAGAGAAATAGTCGTCTATTTATGTAATTATCTACAGTTTTTTAAGAAAAAAACATGAACAAAACTATATTTTCTGCTGAATGTATGGTGCCAACATTTTGTACTGTTTCCAGTTGGTGCTGGTGTGTTTTCCATGCAAAAGCGGTTGCATTTCCTTTCCCAGAATACATTGGAAAGTAACCAGATTGCAAAGATCATCTTGACACTAAATATTTGCACAAACAACACCTTGAATCAAACATGACAAGGGACCTTTAAGCCATTTTCTGGGGCAGTCTCTTTTAGGTTGAAACAACAACATAGTGTGAAACTGCAGTAATACAGGAAGTCGATATCACATAAGAGGGAACTAGAATCAAATAGATTTAGATCATTAAAGAGTAAAAAAAAAAGTTAAGGACGACAAGATGACAAGATGAGAACCTCACACAACAGGAACAAGAAACCGATGAATAGATTAAGAACAAACCGATTAATAGATTAAGAACAGTTAAAGAGTACTAGGCTACAAAGAGTAAAAGAAATAACAAGAGGGTGGAAAGGAAAGCAGAAGTGATCAGACATAAAATATTTATATTAATAATTTGCTTTTTCGTCAACCTCTCAACTGTTACACAGTCCATCTTGCTGACATTTTTAAGGTGATGATGATGTATTTGAACTGCTCACCCCTTGTTTTCCTCTCCAGGACTTCGCCTTGCTTCCTGAGAAAGACAAGACGCTCCTCATCGAAGGAGGGGTGACCCTCAGCGGCGGACAAAGGGCTCGCCTCGGCCTAGCAAGGTACTTCCTGTCACTTCTGAGCATCTGTCAGCATGCCTCATTCGCTCCCTTTTATCTGTCAGCAAAGACCACTTCTAAACATTAGTCATAATTACAGTCTCTGCAAAACAACATGGCCACATTAAGGTTGCACAAAGGACTAAAAATAGAACATGATTTCGTTTTGAGTCATATTCTTAATTGATGTTTTTTTTCATCAAACAACTCACTCAATTGAGATCATCAATTTATTTAAGAGAATCTGTGGTATCTTTGTAGTTTTAAGAGGATGTTTAAAGGGCAAGTATAGTAAATGCTACATTGCATGGCTCAAAGACACTAACTGACTGAAGAATACACCAAACAGTCTTTTTCCCTTCACTTCTACAACCTTAATCAATGTGAGCGGTCTGCATAGACTGTAGTTCACAATCACTCAATCAAAACATCAATTTCAGGGCAATAAACTCATCCTCATTATCAACATCGTCATTACTTCCAACGTAAGAGGTTCCACTCCTTGTGAGCCAATAAAAACATTGACAAGTGTTTCGGATTTTACGTCTTTGGCAATGCTTCAAGTCTCAGTATTGGTTCCCAGCGGTGTAAAAACATCAAACTCTGCTGTACATAATAATAACCTGCCAAAGCTGATCACTATCACTTATCATTCTTATCTGTTTGTCTGCCAGCACAGACTACTACTATGTGTTTTATGGTGTCTGGTTGTAATGATGAGTGCCTTTACTGCCTCAGTCGAGCTTTATTACTCCATTAAATCTGTGTATAGATTACAGACACTCTCATATTCCCATGCATTATTTATTGGTTTAGTGTCCTATCATCAATTTGTTGGCACTCTTTGGTGTTTAGCTTCTTCCGTCACTGTAAACACTCACTGGAATCGATTTTTCCCCACAGGGACCCGACTTCCTCATTAATACCATTTGGCCTTCTCTTTCTGTGTCTATTGTTGCCGTTTTCTCTTTTTCTCTTTTTCTCCTATCTTAATATTTTAGTTGTATCTTAACACATTCTAACCGTTTCTTTGCCTCCCTTTTGCTCTCTAACTGTGTGTTTTCTCCCTCAGGGCTGTGTATAAAGATGCAGACCTCTACCTGCTGGATGCACCTTTCACCCACCTGGACATCGTTACAGAGAAAGAGATCTTTGAGAAGTGTGTATCCCAACAGAGAGTCTTTCATGTGGAGGAGGTGGGGGGGTTGGTTGAGCTAAAGTTTAAGTTCAAGGTCAAGGTTATCTCTTGTTGCGTCAGGCACATACGGGTTGATGGTGCTGAGTTACTGCTGCTTCATCACACTGTAACCTTTTCAGGAAATGGGATTTTTTTTTAAGGGAAATATCCTTTGATCACATCAGGAGTTTGGAAAGCCTTCAAAGGGGAGAATCAGGCAAAATCACTCTTGTAGTCAAAGCCTGATCATTGGTATGTTAATAAGCACATACAGTAGCTTGTGAATTTCAAGCGCTGGTTATGCTTTAAAAGTTTGACACATCACTCTGTCGGTGTTTTTTTCCCTCTAGGAGATAAAGCAATGCAATGCTTAACAAACATTTTATAAACATTATATTGCTTGATAAGTGGTTTTTAACGTATTTCATTGTTTGTTAACAATGAAATAGCTATCAACTAAAGTTTACATAGGCATAACTTTACCATTTATTAATGTTGCTTATTGTAACATTTTACAATATTTAAAAGCTAACAGTTGAACATTTTTTTACAATCTCCTTTTTCTGTATCCCTGTACAGATGTGTCTGTAAACTTATGGCCTCGAAGACTCGTATTGTGGTCACCAGCAAGTTGGAGCATCTCAAACGAGCAGACAAAATCCTGCTGCTGCACAATGGAGACTGTTATTTCTACGGCACCTTCTCAGAGCTGCAGGCCCAGCGTCCTGACTTCAGCTCCCTCCTCCTCGGCCTGGAAGCGTATGACAACATCAACGCAGAGAGACGCAGCTCCATCCTCACGGAAACTCTCCGCAGGGTCTCTGTCGATGAAACAGCTGGCTTCCGAGGCCCAGAACCAATTCGACAGTCGTTCCGCCAGCAACCCCCTCCAATAATCATCTCTGGATCCCAAGGACATCCTGGAAGTGATGGCTACCCAGAAAAACGCAAACAGTCTCTAATCCTTAATCCCCTGGCAGCTGCTCGCAAGTTCTCCTTCATTGGGAACTCCCAACAGACTGCAAATCCTCCCCAGTCCGGTTCAATAGAGGATGGGGTTCGTGAACTTTCTGAGAGGAAATTCTCTGTGGTACCCGAGGACGATCAAGTAGAGGAGGTGCTCCCCAGGGGCAATATGTACCATCATGGGCTGCAGCACCTCAACGGGCAGCGGCGCCAGTCTGTCCTGGCGTTCATCACCAACTCTCAGGGCCAAGAGCGCAGAGAGCAGATTCAGTCCTCCTTCAGAAAAAAGCTGTCCATCACACCGCAGTGTGACCTGGCGCCCGAGCTGGACATTTACGCCCGCCGTCTGTCCAAGGACAGCGTCTATGACATTAGTGAGGAGGTGGATGAGGAAGACATGGAGGTAGAGTTTTGTTTGACCCCTTTTCAAAGCATATTAGAGTACATGAGTATGTTTATATTTCCAGAAGAATCAGTGCATTTTCTTCACCCTGTGTTTCGTGGGTATTGACCAGGATCTGGTCAATACCCACGAAATGTACTTGATTTTGTCTCAATTTATATATTTGCTGGATTTACACGTTCAATTTTAGCTGGGTTTTTATGGTTAAAGAGGAGTTTTGTTTCTTCACAGCAATGCTTTGCAGATCAGCGCGAGAACATCTTTGAAACTACCTCATGGAGCACCTACCTGCGCTACATCACCACCAACAAGAGCTTAGTCTACGTCTTAATTTTCATCGTCTTTGTCTTCGTCATTGAGGTAAAATTGTCATCTTCAGGTTTGTTTGTTCTAGTTTTTTTTATTATGTTAAATGAATTAACAACATTTTATTTTTCTTCCACCTATAGGTTGCTGGTTCAGTCATCGGCATTTTCCTCATTACTGAGTAAGTGTGAGAGACTAAAACAGCCTAAAACTTTAGTGCTTTGTTCATTCTGTGACTGAACTGTTTCCATTTCCAGGATTACACAGACATATTATATATATATATATATATATATATATATATATATATATATATATATATATATATATATATATATAAAATGGGGGCGGCTGTAGCTCAGTGGGTAGAGCAGGTCGACTAGTGATGGGAAGGAGCTGGCGACTCGTCCAGGGTGTGCCTTCGCCCAGAGAGATAACTGGGATTGGCTCCAGTAACCCCAGCGACCCCTTGAAAAAGGGGTGATAAAGCGGTTACATCCCGCGATCCTCACGGATAAGCGGCAGATAATGAGATGAGATATATATATTATCATTGTTAAGTAGACCTCTACTGGTGGCAAAAGCATTTGGAGTCTTTTATACGACTTCTATACAACTGACTTTGAAACTGCCCAACATAAGTTTAAATATATGCATGTCATAAATGTTTAAAGTATAGTGTTAGTCATAAAAAATCAAGTAAGTATGTAAGTTATTACATGATATGCATGCATATTTCAGTCAGTCACGCAGTCTTTTGGGAGATTTTATATTATAAATTCAGCTTTAATGGTACAAAATCTAATTTCTTGTATTTTTCTGTCAGCGCGATTTGGAGGGATGGCGCCAACCCCTCATCGCCCAACTACATTGATGAGCAGCACGTCAACACCTCGTCACCCCCTGCCCACCTGGCAGTCATCGTCACACCAACCAGCGCTTACTACATCATCTACATCTACGTGGCCACATCGGAGAGCGTGCTGGCCCTGGGATTCTTCAGGGGTCTCCCATTAGTGCACACATTACTCACTGTGTCCAAAAGATTGCATGAACAGATGCTAAGCGCTGTAATACGAGCCCCCATGGCTGTGCTTAACACTATGAAGTCAGGTGATCTCTCTCTTTTTAATATGCACACCTGTCTACTACATCTTTTTAGCCATTTTTAATGCCATTCTGATGTAGTAATTCACTACAAAGTGTTTTTCCTAATTTCTACCAGGTCGGATCATGAACAGGTTCACCAAGGACATGGCCGCCATTGATGATATGCTGCCTCTGGTGCTGTTTGACCTCATACAGGTATTTAACCAACGCAATCAGTTACATAACTTAATGTAACCCAGTACTGCAAAACAGTAACAATAAGGCTGCATAACTTAGCTTTGCTGAATGTTCCTAAAATGGTCCCATGTCCAATTGAGACTAACTTTATGAACACCCATCAAATACATTAATATTTTTTTTCTTCTTTCCCTCTCACCAGCTGACACTGATTGTGTTGGGCGCCATCTTCACCGTGTCCATCATGCGGCCTTACATCTTCATCGCTGCCATCCCATTGGCAGTCATCTTCGTTGCCCTCAGAAAGTACTTCTTACGAACTGGACAGCAATTAAAGCTACTGGAGGCTGAAGGTGAGAGTCGGGGAAGAATTAGTGTAAGTGTGAGTTTGCACTCTTGTGCCAGCGCAATGGCTTCCTTTTGTCACTGCGAAGAGAAATCAGAAGTATCAGAGAGGACCAGCAAATAAAATTCTGCTTGTCATCAAAGAATTTTACAGGGAGTAGAATATTGAGTAAGCACATTGACCTTATAAAGAATAAAAAAAAAAAAAATGTACATTTGTAATACTAGTGCAATGCCCGTAGGAAGCATGTATTCCTATAGAAAAGTGGGAGGTTAAGTAGCTTTTTCATGGATGGCCAAATGAGGTTGTGTTTGAAGGTGGGACGTCAGGGATATAATTGGCTGTTTTTGGCTACTTTTGATTATACCATTACCATTATTGACCTTAAAAACTATTTACCATGCCTTGCTTGGTGTCATTATTTTCAGCACAACCTCACATGTGTGACTGTACAGTTATTTTTTCATTTTGACATACTATATTAACACTATGGACCTAAAATCACAAAATAACATAAAATCAGAGTAGGAATAAGTTAGATTTTTTTACTGTGAAAACCACAAATATGTTTAATGAACCAATTGCATTAGTTATAATGCAAATATAAATTGTTGTTTGCTAAATTTGTGCATATGTTTTTGAAATTATGTGTAACTATTTACATTAAAATGCAGGCAATGCCTCAGGCTCAGCTCATTCCTGCCTGTTCCACATTCAGCAGTCTCCTCCTTGTTTTGACTCACAACACAAAAAAACGACTACACTACACACGAAACACACTACACTAAACACTATAACACTCCACTATGCACTCCAAACATGCTATATGTCACAAATATCTCAACTCTCAAAACTCGCTATCTCTGTCGCTGTCTCCAACACGTCACTGCTGCTGTCACTCATCCGCCAACGTCCCTCCCATAACTTCCGCCTGTTCCTCAGCAACCAAACTTGCTGTTTGGACACTTTCGTGACAAAAGCCTGTTTTTACCGTTTCTTCTGCACCAGACACAAAGCAAACGTGACGGCAATGTTCGTGAAAAAGCGTGGCGGACATTATTTTTGTCACAGTCCAGTTTTGGACGTGCCGGTGCGTCCGGTCTGTCGACTCTGGAGGTGGGCCGTGTGGGTGAGCAAGCAGCTAGCAGCTAGCTACACACGAACATCCACAGATTCCGATTCCACTTTGTTGTCCGCGCGTCTCCGCATCTCCTCAGACCAAAACAGACTCGGTCCGGACTCGTTTAGTCTCATTAATCCACAACAGTCAGTTTAGATGCACAGAACAGGGTGGCTCCGGTGGACAATGCTCGTGGAATTTGTAAAGCATTTATGAAATAATTTATTAATGGTATCATTGCAGTCCAAACAAATGCGAAGTTGCACACCATTGAACCAAGCAGCAGCCATGTTGAAACTCTCAGGTCAGTCTGATCCTGATCCACAGAGATATTTGAGGAACACACAGACAGACAGACAGACAGACAGAGATTCCTTGCTTTTATAGAGAGATGTAAATCAGAATAATGGCAAAATCTCAGAATTAGCTGCAGTATGATGAATACATTTAATTGAACATAGCGAATACCTTCTTGAATTTCAAATATGGATTAGGAAATTAGTGAATGCTGAATGCATTTAGATGTATTTTAAATGTAATTGAAACTTGACGTTTGTTATACTTTATAACATATACTGTATGTGTTAAAGGTTAGTCCTACAGAATGTATTTCGTCTTAAGCATGTCTAAATGCTCTCTTTTATGATACTATTCATTCGGCAGCTATTTGTATTGTGGATAAAACAATCGTGGATAAAATAATACATACGTTAAATGGTTCTTGCTGATAAAGGCAGCCGTCTTGCTGAAGTATCCTTGAGTAACAGACTTTTACGCTTCACTTTCTCTTTTATTTGACTATTTAGTAAGAGTGAGAGTTAAGAAGCAGGACAACAACCGGTAAGGGGGAATACTCGAGAGTAAAAGTGAGAACATTACAGGAACACTAATAGAGCGAACAGAGGAAGTGAGACTGGGGGCAGACGCCACAGTCATCATAACCGCCTGTCAGCAGGCAGAGCTGGTGGGTGGCTGGGAGCCCGGAGTGCAAAGGTCAGGCTGAAGAACAAAAACATGACAGAGGAAGGGTTGAAGGGGAGGATGGATGTGCTGCCACAGAGGGGCAGGAACAGTTAAAGGAAGTGAGGCACGGTGAATAACATAACCATTATCCTCCAATCAGCCGAGAGTTTGCTTTTACACATTTAACAGTTGTTTTTCCCAGTTTGAGCTTCTCATTTTGTTTTGTTTTTTTTTGGATACAGTGCAGGACAATCTCTTTTGCTACGTTTCCCTCCAAGTTAGAGGCTTTTAATAATTTGTATGTTGCAGAAATCTGCTGATTTTCCAGGGATGGGAAAGGTAGGCAGTTCTTGAAAATTCCTAGGGCATTGCAGCTTTGCATAATCTTGGAGCTCGGAGTATTAGAAAACAGGTCACTGGACTTCTGACGGAGATGCCGCTGTGTGTTTTGGACATCCCTGCTCCGCTCTCGACTCTGTCACTGAATGTGTGTTTTGGTAATGACGGCGAGGTCTTTTCCGGAGCCACTGAGAGCAATTTGGGGTCAGAGAAATGAGCCGAGCTGGGATTTCCCCCAACCCCATCCTGGTGTCACAAGCAGCATGTCCAACAGTTACAGTGGAAATTATGTGTCTCGAATGATTAGTAGAATGTTTTTACCTTTTAGCCGCATTGTTTTATTTACATGACTAAAAGAAACGTGTCCCCCAAAAGGCCAACTAAAGAGGATTATTGCAAGCAGAGAGAGACCAGATGTGAAACTCCAACTTGGTTGTGAAAGAAAAACTATGCATAAAAAGATGATTATCAAATTAAAATGAACAACTTTTTAAAAATATATGTCCCTTCTCCTCTCATGCAGCACGGAGCCCCATCTTCAGCCACCTCATCATCTCTCTGAAGGGTTTATGGACAATTCGTGCGTTTGGGCGTCAGACCTACTTCGAGACACTCTTCCACAAGGCGCTGAACACTCACACAGCCACCTGGTTCCACTACCTAGCCACGCTGCGATGGTTTCTCTTTCGCTGTGACATGATCTTCGTCCTGTTCTTCACCGCCGCTGCCTTCATTGCTGTGGGAACCAACCGTGAGTGATGGGATCACCGTGGGTGGAATAATGATTCATTGAATGGATTTGGATTTGTGAATGTTCAAAATAAAACACCATGTGCAGATATACAGCGCATAAAGTCGGAAATATTAACAATAAACACACTTAAGACAAAAAAAATAAACTGTCCTCAGGTAAACCCTAGTGGTGTAAAGCCATTTTAAAGGTCTGAAAGAAAAACCGGCTTGTGAATTATTCCCAGTGTGAATTATTAATGCTTTTAAAAAAACAAACACATTTTCAGTCACATTCTCATTGGGGAAAGGAAGATGTTTCAGAGCTGAACCCATAGAACTGTTTACATGGCTAAGACCAGTATGAGGATGCGAAGAAAATCTGTTTTCTGTGATTTGCGGGAGAACTGAGCCTTTAATAAAAATAATTGAATTAGGACAGACGGCTATGAAAACAGTGATTTATGCTCCAAATGAGGTGAAACTAAGAAAACTGAGGGGGATGCCCGCTCATTTTGTCACTTTAAGTGCAGCACTGGTTTGTACACATGAATCCCAGGAAGGAGGAAGGAATGTGTTAGTCATTTGGTTAGTTAGTAAACATCTTATTATTTTCCACTGAGCCTATCAAGTGAAGAAGCCTCGGTCTTATCTGTGTGTTACAGCGTGTAGAGTCAGATATCAGGATCATAACAGACAGTTTGTCTGTGAAAATGGATCAAAACAGTTTGAATGCCACCGGGTACGATGTCATGTACAGAAGGAAGCCTGTGTGTGTGTCTATGTGTGTGTTTGTGTGTTTCCCATTCATTTAATCAAACACACACATACACAAACATGTGGTGTTGCGTCATAACCAGTGTTTATGTTGAGCAGAATAAAGGGTCATTTCACAGCTCATTAGTTTCCAATTGTCCCAATAATACCTGAATGCAGCTCTGACATCAGAGAGTGCAACTTTAATTGGCAATACTAATGAACATGTGTGTGTTTATGTGTGTGTGTGTATGTGTGTGTGTGTGTGTGCGTGTGTGCGCATGCATGTGTGTGTGTGCGTGCGCACTCTACAGAGGACAAGCCAGGGGAGATTGGCATCATCGTTGCCCTCGCCATGCTCATCCTGGGGACTTTCCAATGGGCTGTCATCACCAGCATTACTGTAGACGGACTGGTACGTGGTTCATAAAACACACACACATGCACGCACAAAATCATTGTTTGCATCATGGCAACACCTGACTTGCATTAAAATACCACACAACCAATGGCCAGTAAAAAATGTGTCAAGCGTTGCAGACACACTCATCACAGGGGTTTTTGCTGAACCTGTATGAATTCATTTTTTAACACCTGTGTCAGCAGCTACTCCAGAATGTTTTCGCCTAACCTTCCCTCATTTCCCTTCACCGCTCCACTTCACCGCTCATTACACCGACTCCTTGTTGAAGTTCGTATGTAGTTCAAAACTCTGGCGGTAGACCTCTGGATAATTGGTAGCCTTGTTTCACCTACTCCTTTCACAGTGGACAATAAACCCGCAAACGCCCGCTAACATCTGGCTTTTGTCTTCATTGTTAATGCGTGTAATCAGCATTTGCTCCAATGTCAATTGACTCTGCAGTGGTCACTGGTGTTTATCAGCTTGGTGAGCACGCTAATTTTCTATGACGTATGTTGATGCTTTCTACTGTAACCTGTCGATCCATCGGTTTGTGATGACAAACGTGATGCACAAGAAGAAGAAATAAACGAAAGGAAAAATTGGTCTTGGCAATATGAAAAATACGACTTTTTCAGCAGCATTACCCATGTTTAAAAAAACCTGCATATAGAAGTTTTTTTAAGAAGTAAAACAATAGGATCATCTTGGTCCCTCAGATTTGGCCCCAAAAGTAGAAGAATGAACTTCCCACTGAAGTAAGGACAGCAGATACACTGTGAATCTTCTGCTTGCTCACTCTTACTTCTGTCTTATTTCCTAAAAAAGATGTCTGCATTTTAATTCTGAGCTCTTGCACTGTGGAACTGAACATGTTTTATAGTTCTTTGTTTGAGGTGAAAACATGTAGCTTTTGATTATATGGAGTTTGAACACACATATTCTAAGTGCTTTACACAAAAGCATCTACCAAATGAATGTAATCAGTGAATCTGAATCCATCTAGACACTCAGAGATTCTCTCTGAGTCATTGAGTCATTCCTCAGGAACAGCTACAATTTAGACATTTTATGTTTGTGTATTTGTTAATCACCTCAGAGTGGAGATTTCTCACTTTCTCACCGTGTGAGGCTCTTTTGAACCAGTTTGTACCCATCCAGCTCACATTTTGATCAGTGGAGCGAACAGAGCTTATCACAGTATAGGACGTTTTGTTCAGTACACACACTCACACAATGGTGGTGGTGATGTGTGTTTGTGGGAGTCGTCAGCGTTCTTCACAGTGTTCTTCTAATGTAAGAAAATAACTTCCCTCTGAGCAGCATTTTCACTGATGGCAAGAAGAGCTAATAAAATAGCCCTTTCAGTCAAAGAAAGCAGTCCAGTTTCCATTTTTTCCATATATTTCAGAGATTTCAATGGGTTTTAGAATTGATTATTAAGTCTGTTTATCTGAAAACTGAAAATCTTTTTTTGAAGATGCGTTTTAAACTGGTTATATTGTGTTCAACTACAACTATTTCAGTCAAAACAGAAGTAATATGAATTTATCACTTGAGAACATGTATAGCAGAATTAAAGTTCAACAGTAAATTATTGTTTTGAAGGCTCAACATTAGGATCACTGCATCTTATTTTTTTGGAGCCAGAAGTGACGATCTTTTTATTATCAGGATATCTTCATTGGATCTCACTAAGAACCTGATCGCATGCTGTGGTAGAGTGTAAAACATACCCTGCTGCAGGAGACTTGAAACAGACTATTGAGATCATATTAAGCTCATTAGGAAACTGTTTACTGAGGCAATAAATCGAGTGGGAAGGAGGCTCATTTTCTCACAAGCTTAGATATAATCAGACTTGTTTTTGAAACCAGTAGAGCCAGCAGGGGGGCCATTTGAAAGAATCCACAGACCTGGAAGCTCTGTCCATTATTTACCAGACCAGCTTAGAAATTGTTTTAGAAATTCTAGCCTTAACAATTTAAAGCAGCACAGTAGTAAACTGTATGTATAATAATAGTTTATAGTTAACTATAACTCACCCTCTGTCTCTCTTCCTTCTTAGATGCGTTCGGTAGATCGGGTGTTCAAATTCATTGACCTGCCATCAGAAGAGCCACTGCCGGTCAAATCCGGTGGTAAAGGAGGGCCCGACCTCGTCATCGACAACCCTCACGCCCGGGACTGCTGGCCCAACCGTGGCCAGATGGACGTAAAGGGCCTCACTGTGAAGTACACAGAGGCTGGACGTGCCGTCCTCAGCGACATCTCTTTCTCTGTGGATGGCGGGCAGAGTGTAAGTTCTGAGTGATGGCCAAAGCGAGTGTGTGTGTGTGTGAGAGTGAGTGTTTTTTAATAAAACTTGTCAGAGTGACGCATGTTGTCACATTTGGTATTGGATTTTAAAAAATAAAAACACTGATTAGCGAAAGAGGGGCGGCACAATTAACGGGTCACAGCAGGGTCATAGAAAGATTACAGCAAGGTGACATTCAAACAAGGACACCTGTGTCCCATTGGGAGCAGAGTAAATAGCTAATATTATAAAGATATTATAATTAGATAACTGAATTAGCAGCTTACACATCAGCAATTTAATTAGTGACACATGCCTCATGTCTACACTTCTGCACTTCTTTTTTTAAAATGATTTGCACCTTTAAGACATTCATATCTGTAATATATCCTGTCGATCTGGATTTTAAATGCCCTCTGCTATTTAATTAGGTCAGAGGACCTCAGCCAGCAGTGGCCTGATAGATTTCAGTGGAAAGAGAGAAAACATGTACTATGTGACCGCTTTCTCTCTGCTCCTGGCAGTAATTATAGTCAGTATGAGCGCCTCTTAATGAATCCTGGTGGACAGCAGAGCTCAGTAAGTGTCAGCACTTTAGCCTCATCCCATTAGCTTCTCTGCAGGATCCTGATAAATGGACTAATTGTTGCTGCGAGGCTGCAGAAGAAAGGAAGGAAAGCTTTTAGAATTCCAAACACCTCAAGGCAGCAGTTCATCTCACAATGTCATGAGTAAACTCAAGTAAACACACTACTGCATACTGTGCCACATGTGTACACGGAGTATAAACAGTATACAGTAAGGGCACCAGATACATAATCTCTATAAAATTGTGAATTTTCAGGCTAGAAAACGATTTAGCAGATTAAAATGTTTCTGCTCTGTTTTATGTGTGTGTGTTTATAGATGGGTCTGCTGGGTCGAACAGGTGCAGGAAAGAGCACCCTGCTTTCTGCTCTGCTGCGTCTCGCCTCCACAGACGGAGAAATCTCCATCGACGGCGTTTCCTGGAGTTCTGTCTCCCTGCACACATGGAGGAAGGCCTTTGGAGTGGTACCACAGGTAACGGCGGCTGAGACACGTGGCCTACAGAGGCTGCTGGTTAAAATTCAAATACTGCTTAGCAAAAATACTAGACTGTGAATGTGAATGAGAAACACACTGCAACTGTATTTCAGTGGGCTGATAACGGTATGGCAGTATGAAATGAGGGTTTAAAAAGATGATTTTAAAGATGAGAAAAAATGCTCAGAATGCACCTTTTGAAGAGTTACATCTGAAGCAGTTAAGTCTCATATTAAAAGCCTCTCAGAGTTTTTTCATGGCATCGCCACCAAAGGTTCCTGTTTTTCCTGTAATAAGCTTTGGATGAGAATGGACCACAAAAGGGACGCTGAAGAACTTCTGTGTTGTGCTGGAAGCCAGATGTTAGTTTATGTTAGCTACCGTTGCTCTGTTTTAGTGGAGCGAGGAAAGGCACTGAGACGAGTCATTCGAGAACATGCATCAAGTCACATCCTTTGGATCGTTGCAGAAAATCTAGAAGAAAAAATCCAGCAGCATTACGCAACTTAATATTTATCCACAGGCTTGTATAGGCAACAGAGAGAGACAGGGAAAGTCTCCTTCTTCACATCACATTACCACTCACATATGGCCAGTAAAAAAGTGATAAATACATTTTAATAACTACAAATCATTACATAAGACCCCTTTAAACTTTACTGTCAAGTACAAGATTGACAGAATGAATTTTTTTTCATTACAATATCCAGATAAGACACAAGAAAAGTCAGAAAAATTATATTTCCACTTACTAGTGTATATATTTTAATGGATTTATGTAGCTTTCGCACAACATGAATGTCCTCAGTCATACATAAAACACAAACCAAAGCAGGTCATTGACCAAGTTGTGAGATATTTTTTGACTGTGACTGATTACTATATAAATATATTGTGTGCATATTAGCCCTTCTCTCCTTTCTTTGCCATAAAAAACCTCACAATAGCCACCAAAATGACATCAGTTAATCTGAGGGTGGTGAACAGCTAGTTGGGACTTCAACTGATTGGCCAAATGCTATAACTATAAAAACAACAAAAAGAAAAAACTTTAAACATGAGCTACAACAGATCATAAAACACAACAGATGCAAACACCAGATGAGACAAAGTCCAGTCTGGCTAAACAAGTCCTCTCCTCAGCTGCTTTTTAAAGGCATTAACTAAGACCACATAACGCAAGTCTGTGCAGTCTTAATTGATCCAAATTATTGTTATCAAGAGCCCTTTCTAATCTAGACCCTGAACTACGTGATTTAATGTTTTCACTGTTCTGTTTTGAACAGAAAGTCTTTATTCTGACCGGCACTTTCCGAATGAACCTGGATCCACACGGACGCTACAGTGATGAGGAGCTGTGGAAGGTAGCGGAGGAGGTGAGGCTCTGTTTTCACTTGTCCTTGATTTACCGATGATAAGCTTTTGATTTTTGAATTTTTATTTTTTAAAAGATTTTTCACCCATGGTTTGCCTTGAATTTTCTTCTCACAACACTAGAATAAAGTTGATGAAGGACATGTTAAAGGAAAATATTTTAACGATATTTAAAATTCTCAAATTAAGGTATCAAAAAAGTACATATCTGTACATGTATTCAGGTATCATATTGGGAACAGTATTGCAAATTGAATGTCCAGAGATCACTTCAGCATATTAAAGTAAATCGTTTAAAATGTCGCACAGTTTTCGAGCTGCAGCGTGTCAGAAGGGAAACTGTTCAGATTTAATGCCATGGTCTCGTTTTTATCCATTACTGTCCTGTGTGTCCCCAGGTGGGTTTGAAGTCAGTCATCGAGCAGTTTCCAGACAAGCTGGACTTTCAGCTGGAGGACGGAGGCAACGTGTTGAGCTACGGACACAAACAGCTGCTTTGTCTCGCCCGCTCCATCCTCAGCAAGGCCCGCATCCTGCTGCTGGATGAACCCTCCTCCTACCTCGACCCCATGTCAGTATTAATGCCAAAACACTTGAATCCGCGTGTGTGTGTGTATGTGTGTGTCAGTGAATTTTAATGTTTCTCATCCCAACACCGGGAGCTCACTAACTGAATGACTGACTATAGCTTTGTGACCTCCTAACCAACACTCCTAGAAATGTAAATGAAATAATCACAGTAATTACATCATATAACAAAAATACAATTACTGGGTATTTGAGGTTCTTAATGTACCTTTTCTACTTGTTTAAATAGCGTTATGGCCTGATCAGACAGTGTATGTGTTTGGAAAACACGAAACATCCTAGTTAGTAGATAGTTGGCCACTTTGTGAAAATACAACATCTGGCTAGGAGAATGTTTAGGTGGAGGGGACTTGCATTGGCTCTGATTGAGTATTGCTGCAGTAGTTGTAGTAGTATGTAGTATGCTGGACTCAGGGAAAAAGAGATCCATGTGGATAAATAAGACCCTTAGAAAGACGAGGGTACTGCCAGCTGATCCTGGAGCTTTGCCTGGATGATGGTCAGTTTAAGGCCCACTATTTTACTTTTTATTTAAAGTTGAATCTGGGATGACTTCTGCATAGACCGTAGATCATGTTGCTAGCAGCATCAGGTAGATATAGGCCTTATTATTATTAAGAGCAGTGGGATTTTCATCCTGTATCTATGTTACCGATGTCTCCTTGATATGTCTTTTTTTCCTCCCTTTATGCCTTTGTGTACTGTACACATTAGAAGGTTTAATGACCTTTTCTGTAAGGAAGGGCGCGGCCCACTGCAGCACACTTAAACATAGCTAATATCTGATAGTGATCCAGGGTTTGAGTGTGTATTTGTGTGTGTTTGCTGCATCCTGAGGTCACAGTGCAGCAGAAGTCACCCAAATCCAACATGTGTGGTGTTCTTGTCACTGCATGTGGTGACAATTTACAGTAATTCAGACTGTGTGTGTGTGTGTGTGTGTGTGTGTGTGTGTGTGTGTGTGTGTGTGTGTGTGTGTATATGTGACCATATGTGCAGATAGTTAATGAAGCCTAGAATGAGCAATCTAATTTAACCTGAGGCCAGCGCTGCTGCTCTTTCATGTCGGCCCCAGCTGGAACAGCCCGAACGCTAAGCTAATGTGTTAGCATTAGAGACAGACGACTTTTTGATGACGATGATGGTGATGATGGTTATGTGTATTTGTTTGTGTGAGCAGAACGTTACAGGTCTTGAGGAAGACGCTGAAGCACGCGTTCTCTGGCTGCACCGTCATCCTATCAGAACACAGAGTGGAGCCACTGCTGGAGTGTCAATCCTTCCTGGTGAGTTTTGTATGAAATCCGACGCGTAAATTCTGCTGATATTTGAGCTTTATCAACATTTTAATACCGAGGTGTAATACTCCAGCCGCCTGTTGTGAAGTGATAAGAGAAAACTCCTGTGCCTCGAAGTGTTTGTTTGCATGCTGCTAATGGGGGTTTGTGTTGGAAATGGCAGCTGGAGTAACGGAAATATGAGGGAATTGACCTCAGTGTTACTGCAGAGGGAGGAACCATGACTAAGAGCAACTTTTGGTATTTATTTGTTAGATATGTACAGAGATAAGTTTATAGATGAATGAATGACTAATAAATTACAGATTTAAGAGGGGGAATAGGAAAATGACTGAATGAATGAAATTGTGTCACCAATACCTGAAGCCAGCTTTTAGTATATTTTGGTTCAGATGCTTTCCTGCATGTTCCACATGATACCAATCAACATTTTTACATCCTGGAAGAATCACCAAGTTAAGGATCACCCGATTATCAGCCGTATTATCTGCTTCGATTTTTAGCATTTTTACAGAATTGTTGAGGGTCAGACGGTCAATAAAATACGTTAATTAAAAAATATGATACCCTGAATGCAGCCTCTTCTCTTTGTCTGCAGTCCCTTTCCAATAATATCTTCGATGTCACAAATATTAGTAAAAATTACATTTATACACGGCTTTAAAGACAGCTTTA
Source organism: Diplodus puntazzo (assembly GCA_963678695.2). Lineage (NCBI taxonomy): Eukaryota > Metazoa > Chordata > Actinopteri > Spariformes > Sparidae > Diplodus > Diplodus puntazzo. Next base: position 13,276,069 of record OZ023161.1, on the reverse strand, counting down.
CAACGCGCTGTACATACATAAAACAGAGCAAAACAATAAAAGAATCACATGGTATGGTATATTACAAAATAATTTCTACTTATTTCCATTCTGTCACTGTTTATTCCAAATTTTGACACTCAGATTTTTAAGTTTTATTGCAAATGTATTGGTTGCAAATATTGGTTGCTGTTATCCGTCTCCTTGATAAGTAATAATTGTATCGGCCCTTAATAAAATGCATTGTGCCATCCCTAATATAACATAATTGACATAATTTGATTAGCAATGTCTCCACAGCTCATCTTTTAACTCTGTCAGAAAAAATATCCTTATAACAAAGTAAGACGTTACATTTCCAGCTTTAAGTCTCCACTGAAAGATGTTGGGTCAATAGGAAACTCTGCAGTTTCATATTACTGATCACACAATGGAAGACGATGCGTACTGTACCAACAACTGGGTGTGTTTGTTGTTGGCTGTGGTTGTAGAGTGGACATGATGTGGCTCAGCAATGAGGGACTGTATCTGTCTTAATCTAAATGCATGGAAATAAAGTATTTTAATGTTTTCTTTGGCATTTATGTGACTTTATCCAGATATCAGTCAAAGCCACTGTTAAACTTAAGAGGTGATTAGTTTGAGCCATTTTTTGGTAGACCACCATGAAAATAACTCATTCTACAAAATGATTTTCCAGTTTCAGTCATCTGTTTATTAATGAAAGAAAGAAAGAGAATGAATGAATGAATCTCAGATAAACAAATGACCATCTCCTCCCTCCCGTCTGTCCAGATGATCGAGGGCAGCTCCATAAAAAGCTACGACACCATCCAGAAGATGCTGAATGAGACGAGTCACCTGAAACAGGCCATGAGCACTGCTGACAGACTCAACCTCTTCCCCACGCTTCACCGTCTGAACTCCAGCAAGAGGGCGCCACCGCAGACCGCCAAGATCTCGTCCCTGCCAGAGGAAGCTGAGGATGAAGTCCAAGACACTCGACTCTAAGCGGCCAGGCACAGACACACACACGCATACATACCCCTAACTCTAATGGGATTGACCCAGTGTTCTGATACTGATCATTCTGGGTCGAAGAGGCCAATAGTAAACATTTTTGAATCATTATTATTCGCCTAAATTAAAAGTGAAACAGCAGATCATGATGCTAGAAGTAATATGTAATGAAACGCATAATATGCTCACAACGTCCATGGTTCAGTCTGACTAACGGGACACATTTTAAGTGCCTTTACAGTCAGTCAAGTGATTTTGGGGCTGGACAAACCTCGTGAAGGTTCCCTCAGTTCAGATCTTCCGCTGCCCAAAACATTATATTTGCTTTCAAAAAGTTTTTCCTGCATAATTGTTTCAAAAACATTTTCACTGGTTTGAATTTAGGGATAACTTTCTAGAAAAAATGTTTTGTTCTGACTAGTGACCAACCAGCTGATTTTCACTGAAGCCTTCAGTTGTTTTAAGTCTGAACACAGAGCAGCAGCCAATGTAGAAGTCGGACTCATTGTACGTTATCTTGCAGAACATTTTCTGTTCCGCACAATTACAAAATGTAACCAAGAGCCAACAGAGAGTGCAACTCAGAAAGCACAATGTTAACTTACCATATGCACCTAACAGGAATTAGCCATTGAGGCAATGTTGCACATAAGAAAGTTGTTGACTTCTCTGCTTGGTCTTGAAGCAAGTCATCAGTATTTGATGACCAGAAAAAGACACAAAATCAACTATGTTTTTCTGAACCACTTAAATTTTAAAGTTGCCTGTAAAGTGAACTATAAAGCACCATATTTGTCAAATGTTGATGGAAATCGACAAGAAAAATATCCTACAGGATAGAGAGAGAACATCTGGTATTGTGGAACAATTGTAGAGAAGAGTTGAGACTTCTACAGTGGCTTGTTTTGTACTGCACTGCAGTATTTTCAGAACATTTGTTGTAATATTTCTGATTAGTCAGTCTAAGCCTGCAGTAACTTCCCTGCCATCCACACACACACACACACACACACACACACACACACTCTAACAGTGACGCTGCTGGCTGACTCTGCTAACGAACGATGACTCAGATGCCCTTATTTTTCTATCTGAATGCACTTTAGAGACGCCCCGAGGTACTCATCAGCTTTCACAGCAAGGAAACACTCGAATGATTAAATGCTGTACAGTTTTTTCATTTGTAGACCTTTGATAACAAATTCTGCTTTTTACTTTAATTCTTCAGCTTTACTTGATGAATTATAGAGAGGAGCCAGTAATTCATCACAAAAATGCATTTTCTATGAGAAATAAAGTCTATTTTTTCAGAGCCAACGCTGTACACATGCAAAGCAGACCATTTAGCATTTCATTTTTATCACTTTCCAACTTTTTCTCTACTATCGGAAACTGGAAAATTCTTCTGACATCACTTTATTTTCTTTGGTTGAAGGAAGAGTGTGTTGCTCCTTTCATACTGAATAATAGTTTTGTAAAGCAGCGATGCAGAAAATTAAGGTACTGAGAGAAATGCCTTGATGTCTTAACTGTGATGTTTTTTTTTACAGAGTAAATTAAGAACAAAGCTGTTTCTTACTCATAGGAAAAGGACCCAGATGTCCAAAAAATGTATAAATGTATTTGTTCAATCAACTATATTTGCAGTAAAATTAAGATTTGGACAATTTCAGTGTGGCTGTGTCATTTCTGTCAATAGAAAATGTATTTGTCGGGTAATGTTTGTGACATCATGTGTGACACACTGATTCTAGCATGAATCCAACACCACATTCATAATGAACACTAATGTGGACAGAGTGTAATAAATACTAATTGTCAGAGTATACCGAATTTGTGAAAATATACCACATGACACAAAATGGTACAATACATGCGTCCCGGACCACCAACAAACTGCATCCTGACCAAAGAGGAAGTCAAATGTTTTTATTTCAAAGACTTAGTCTGGGGTCATGAGAGTTGTTAAATAACCATATCTTACATGACTCAGTTTGAAATGTTCTTTGACGAGGTAAAGTTTCAGTTTTATTCACATTACGTTCAGTCACGTTCGCCCACATCCTTCCTCACTGACTCATTCCTCGGAAGTTTTTACAACAGGTGATAATGAAGCCGTTAGCTTGAGTAAATTCTGGATTTCTCTGGGTCTGAACATCGTTGGAACCACTTGGCGTTCAAATGAGATACCACGTGATACCAAACAAACCTTGTTAGAAGCTGGAACCAACTGTCAGAATTCTTACACAGAGATAAACAAAACAATATTGTACAATCATATTAATGTTTTTAGGACAAGTGGCATTTTCCTACAAGCTCTGTGTATCGATTCGTAGATCTGAAGCTGGTTCAGGGGGCTCTGTGAGGTCCTGTGTTTTAATAAAAATGAAAAATAAAAAATCAAGAATAAAAAGAAACAGGAAAAGTCAGATGGGGGATTTTGACAGTGCCATTTTAATGTTTGTGCTTGAAAGACAATTCTTTAAACCTCAAACAGCTATCGTACAGATCAAAATCATAGGTTGACTAAAATCTCTCCTGTACATATGTATAGATATATTTATATATATATATTTATATATATAAACAATGTCTGCTTAAAATAAAACTTTTAAAGTAAAGTAAAAACATATGAAGAAGAACACAGTGATAATGGAAAGCAGAAAAGAAATGTCATTGTAGGGCTCAGCTGGGGTTAAATCGAACATGACTCGGGGAGGGGGGGGAAATGATTTAAAATATTTATTATGGCTTACAGTTGATTGAGGACATCCTGTGTTTATACAGTTCTATTACTTATTGCCACGGCCCGTTCACTTTGAAACAAGTGAAGGGGTTCAGAACCAAACTCGTCTTACAAACACTATATACAAGTTTTTCTTTTTTTTCAGCAGTTTTGCTTCAAGGTTTTCGTCACTGTACAAGCGTCATACCACATACACCAATCTATAGAGCATTTAAACTTACTAATTCTTATTTACAAATATATTTGGTAAAACCCTGATTAATTTCAACAGTATTTAAACCAACCTTGCAACTATTTAAGGATAAAACACTTGAATATCTCAAAATACTTAATAGCAAAAACAACAAAAAAGAGAAAATAAAATCCTGCTCGTTTCTTTCTTTGATCCAAAAACACTTTTCGCTAGAAAGGTTAACACCGGTAAGTACCTTCAGTTACTCTTCAGTGGCCTTATACCAGTCGGAGAAGTACAGTACACAAACATACTGCGTCAGTACTGTTTTGAGGCAGTTTCCACCAGTCAGATACTTTATATCTCGACTCTTATTCTGGTAAATTCTCATGCTGTATCTTGTCTGCTGAATACTGTCCCATAATAAGCAGGTCGATACACTGGACTAAGGCAACAGTAAAGTAACCTTCTGCATTAGCTTCTGTTGTTTTTGCCCCACGTAAAATCTTACCAAACCAAACGATCAAATACTTCAAATACTGTAATAGAATAAAACTATGGTCCCCAAGTACACAACTGTAGTACAGTGTAACAAGTACGGATAACAAGTACAAATACTAAGAGTCAAAGGTCGTCAGGTACCTAGTCTTTACATTGTGGAGGGAGGTTCACAGCGGAATAATGGGGGGGGGGGTCTACTTGCTGTTGTTGTTGTTTTCGTGCAGGTCTCTGTGGAGGATCCAGATGTCCTCGTGTGATTGGTTGTTGTCGATGTTGTTGTTGCGGTAGTAGTTGTTGTTGCTGCTGGGGGGAACCTGCTTTGTTCTGCTGCTGCTGCTGTTGGGGGTTCTGCTGCGGCTGGGGGGTGTCTGTATTCGGCTCGGGCTGCTGCTGCTGCTGTTGTTGTTGCTGCTGGTGGCAGCAGGGGAGGCCCGTGTCTGCTGCCCCCTGCTGCTGGGGACGGGGAGCTGCGATTTGGCACGAGGGCCTAAACGCCGGTCGCTGCTCTGGACGGCTGCCTGGGCGGAGCTGCGGCTGGACTGACGGACAACAGTCTGCATATAGAGACAGAGTTTGGTGAGTTGGAGCCTTTTTAAACAAACAGTATGTAATTTCTGCAGCTCTCCATGAAAACGAAAGAAGTAGATTGTTGTGAAGCAGTGTGGGATTATGGGAGTTGTCGCCAGCGTTAAGACAACCATCGCTGATAAATAACTTTTTTGGCATGACTGAGACAAAAATGTTCCCGGACGAGGTAATGTGTTACATTTTTATTAACGTTACTTCTGTTGACTTCCTTCCTCACTCTGATACTTTACAAGCTGAATTACAGCATCAAACAATATACTAAAAGAGGCTGAAAAGCGCCGTAGAGTAAGTAAACCTGCAGTAATGACATATTGTACGACACTTCAGCACTAAAACTACTAATACTGGACAATTATGTGTGAGATAACGCCCAACACACCGCAAACACGTAATTAAAAGTTGTACAAAACAATCACACACATTCATTTTCAATTTGAGTCACCGGTTTGTGGCTCACTGGAGTGATAATGAGAGATTAGTGCAGGGAGCTTGTTTTTTTTTTTTCTACAGAAAACAGAAAAATAACGAAATTGAAAAATAGCTGCTACAGATAAAAACAAAGAGTGGAAAGCAATGTCCTGCGTCCGTGTAGGTTTTTACTTACTTCCTACAGGTGGTGGATGTCTATTCAACACATTTTCACATACTTATCTGCTGTATTCTGTATTATTTTTCCCTGCTGGGACGTTTTTCTCCACAAACATCACTTAAAAGTATTTTTTTTATTTCCAGTCATAATGTTTTCACACTCGCTCCCTCTCACCATCTGCGGTCGCTGCTGGATGGCAGTTTCCTGCTCGACCTTTTGGGTCGACGTCGCTTCACTGGGAGAGCTGGAGAACACGATCAAGTCGTCTTTGGCCTGAGAGATCTGTGGAGGATGAACAAAAGTGAGCTAAAACCTCAACTGAATGTGCCAGTGTACAGCAGGTCGTTATGTGGAGTAAATTACTGGGTGGGATTGCGGGAGCTGAGGTGTCATCAGCATCAAGGTCGTGCAGGTCAAGGTTTACGATTAGGGGGATTTCTTTTTAGAGGACAGTTCACCGATTAGTACGATTAAACACAATCAATAGCTGCTGTAAAGAAATGTGTAAAGAAAACCTATGGGGGAACTTTGCTTTCTTTAAAAATGTCCACAAAACATCTCCGACCAGATTTGGGTGCAGGATCAAAAGGCTAAAATCAGCCTGATAAATAGTTCCAGCCCTCATCTCAAACAGCACAGGAGTCATTACCAAGCTGATGCGGTGCCCCAGACACACATACGGTCTCTATATTTAGAAGGATGACAGCGATGAATTAAAGAGCCAGGAATGACTCAAAACATGTGACCTAAAAGCTGTGTGTTTGAAAATGTCGCTGTAATTGAGACCTTTGTAGCTTCTGAACAGCGAAACTGTTTCTGAGGTGGTTTATATGGATGAACACACAGATAAACACACAGCGGTAGTCGGAGGTCTATCCATATGTGTTCATCCTTTGTTAAAGCGGCGAGGTCACTTTTGCTGAATCTAAACTGCTTTAATCCGCTGGAGAACTAACATACATTTGTTTTAGAGAAACGCTGTTCATAGATCAGTCTACTGGAATCTGTACTTTGATGAACTCTCTGAAGTGAATTTAAAGTAAGGGACTTATTTAAAAACCTAAAAAAAACAACTGGAAAACTAAATACAAAATGGCTCATTTCAGTTCATCCAGCGTAAGCCAGAAGCCCCAAGATCCCAAATTGATTTGAAAAGACATAATTAAAATCCTGCTCTTGCTGCCAAGCTAAAAGCATTAGCAAGCACCCCCCCTGAAGTGGATGCACAAACTCAAACACGCATGGAGGGTGTAAATAAGGTCCTATCAAACCTATTTTGGATTTTTGGGGTTTTGGAAACTTTGCTAGACAAAGTTTGTTTGAGTTCCCATCTACTTCAGTAGAATGTTGCAACACTGTTTTGATGTGAAGCTCAAGAAATGTTTTGTGGACTTCGAAACGTCACCTGACTTGAGGGCAAGTAGATCATGGGTGAATCTTCACTTTTGGGTGAACTGTTCCTTTCTGTTTGGATGTCATTGATTGTTGTATCTCAGAACAATAACAGGGGGTTCAAATAATTGATTGGATACTGTATTATGAGGAAATATTTTGTCCCATAGAACATTCACTATATCTATAAATGTGACTTAAAAAGGTTTATTTTGTCTTTTTACATATAAAGTTAGTTATCCTTGATGTTTGACGGAATGAATCACTCAGGGCAGACAGTGTTGGGTTGTTATGAGTGTATTTGTGACAGTACCTTGCTGATGTCTGGCTCTGACTTGCTGGAGCACATCGTCTGCAGCTCTCTGATTAAATCTGTCTCGTCATCAGAGAACACAGACAGGCCTACGGGCTCCCTACAAACACAGTGACATTACATTCATTTTCACATTTTAGCCTTATTACAGGAACATGTCATGTAAGAAGTCCTACTACTACAGTACCAGCGTTGCACTGTGGGACCAATAATACTGCATGACAATAATATTACACAAAAGACAAACCTCTGATCTTTGCCATTCGAGATGAAGCTGACATCAGTGCTCGACAGTGAACCTGCAACATAAGCAAATATGAACAAACATGTTTTGACCTGGCCTGGTTAAGACATATGTCCACTTTGACTTTGCTATTGAAGTTAAAATATGTATAAACTGTCCACACTGAGGTGTGTGGATTATCAGGGACACTGTTGTGATGACAGCAGCATGCAGAACACGTTAAGCCTGTTAAACACCGCCCCCTTGTGGATACTGCTGACAAAAAGCCAGTGTTCCCGTTCTGAAATCCACATACAGACTTCTATGCCTCATTATGGCCATTCTTGCCAACCCTACCAATTTTCCCAGGACACTCCCATGTTTCATTGCCCTCTCCCCCTCTCAGGGCGTCACAATTCTCCTGTATTTCTTGCAGATTCTGACAATTTTTTAAACTTTTTTAGTTATCTCAACTTGTTTCTGGCACTGTACAGTGTGTAGTCTGCTGTACTGGTGCATCTCATCCTCGTCAGTGAGTAAGAGAGGGATGGAGAAAAGGAGAGGAGAAAGAAATAAGGTCCCATGAGGGCGACAGGATTGAGAGGGGCCTCGTCTCTCAAATTAATAATGCTTATTTGCATAAATGTCCTGAATAGAAATTAAAAAAACATTTAAAATGTGTATTTTGACATTTTCTATTCACTCATTTCACATGTTATGGAGACAATCAGCTCAAAATGTCAAAATAACTGGTGGATTAAAAATACTGTGTTTTCACCGGTAATATCTCCCCTGAATAACAAGGTTAAGGAGCAACAGGTTCAGCATGACTTTAAGGTGATCTGAAGGACACAGCTTCATTGGGACACAGCGTGTATTACTGACGGCCATCTTACCCTCTCTGAAGGAACCGCCACAGCTCCAGTTCAAGGCGGGGCTTCCCTTCTTCCGAGGGCTGGTGTTGGATCGTCTCAATTTGCTGCCGTCACGTCCCTTTCTGCCCCCTCCACCGCCACTTCCTTTATAGGAGCCGATGGCTGACAGAGGGAAGGTCCCGCCCCGAAACTCCAGCAGGTATCTGTCAATCTCTGCAGGGAGATCGCATAAACACTACACATCAGCATTTTAATTTTCCAGCAGGTTGTCCAGACCGAAACAACGGCAGGTGAAACATGTGAAGGACCGCACACGCACCGTGACGAGGCAGAGGGCAGCCCAGGAGAACAGCCTTGTTGACCAGGATGCTGAGGGCGGCTTTCACCACAGCCTGCTGCCCGGCACTCAGCCCACAGTTGCTAGGAGACGGTCGCTGCGACGATGGCGATGAGGAAGAAGAGGTGCCGGAGGAGGAAGAGGAGGTGGAGCGCTTGGCTGTTACCCGGGAAATGATGGCTTCTTCCACACGGGGGACGACCACGGCGTTCCAGAGCCGAGCCAGCCACCTGAACACACACACACACACACACACACACACACAGTCAGTCGACATTAAGGTGAGGGTCAGTTATAATAATCAGGTTTAAAGATGATTAAAGAATACATATAATACTAGTTTCTGTTTGAAATCATAGGGCATAATCTCTTTTAAACATTGACACTTGGCTCCAAGAGTAACACACACCTGACGATTGCCTGTGTGTTGTTCGGGACCACAGGGCAGGACAGGAAGAGCTGCGGACCCAGCAGAGCCTCATGGGTCCCCAGTCGCGACAGACAGGCGTTGAGCTGCTGCCACACCTGGCTCACCCACAACACCGACCGCTCCATGACGCCATCAGGTGACCAAACTCCGGTCCCCATCTGAAGGAGAGGTGGGGGAAGAGATTTAAGCTTTAAATTCAAGCTTAGGGTAATAGAGGGATGGAACAAAAAGGAGGATTATCATCTATCTTCTTGATATTTGAATAAATGAGTCAACAAAACAGGCCGAGTTATGGATTCTGAGGATTTCTCCATGCATTATTCATTGTATTGCTCTCTTTCACAGTCACAGCTCTGATACAACACTATACTGACTCAAAGAAAGCGTTTTGGGAAATAACAATCTTCATAACAATTCTTCCTCTGATTAACAAATTGCCATCTATTGTTTGAGTATAATTCGTCATTAACCATTAAGTTTTTAATTTTTATCGCATGTATTTTTCTCACAGACACAGTGTGGGAAAGATGGTGGAAGGTCTATACATCTTTAAAACAACTATAATTGATCGTTTTAGTCTTTAAAATAAAACTTAAAATTCATATATTAATCGTAATGTGTACACAACAGCGTCGTGAATATCATACGTGTCAGGTAAGGCTTTCTAAACGATGGCGTAACATGTTGATAACGATCATTTAATGTCCCTCTTATACGACAGATCATCTCGCCCTCTGCTTGGATGATAACGTGCTTCTTGACCTCATTCTTCCCCCAGTTTTTCACACATTCTTCTTCTTTGACTTAGCTGCTAACTGCTGCTAGCTGCTATTTAAATCTCCCAGTTGTGGGTCGCACACGTAACACCTTGCAAAAGCGTTATGTGTGCTCACTCTCACTCAGACTTCAATTCGGCGGCGTTACTACCTCTGCTGCCGGCTCCAAGGGGGAAGAAAAATGACCCCAGTAATCTGTCTTCATATCTTTTATACACAACAACAGGAAAACATCCCCGCTTCTAACAGCCAGCGTAAAAGGGGCTGTAAATATAACCCACTAAAGCAATTGTAGACGTGATTTTTGCATAATGAAATCAAGGCAGCAGCGATCATCCGCTCACTGACCTTATGAAGCAGCTTCCTGCGGAGATGCCTTCCCAGCAGGCCGTGCAGTGGCTCCTGGTCCCAGCGAAGCGTTACCCAGCGGAAATGCTGCTGAAGACGGAGCTCTGATCCCTGCAGGCCGGGCTTTGACAGCGTCGCAATCAGGAAGCTGCCTTCACGGAAGTGGTGGGGACCTGAGGGACGAATGTGCAGGAGGAAAAGGACAGGAAGTCAATTAATTTTCCTTTATTCTCTGGTGGTATCTGGTTTAAGATTAACACCTGACTTTGGGTTAATCTGTCAGATAAATGCCTTCAATATCTGTTACAAAAGCACAGTTTATAGAGGTGAAATTCCTGTAGATTCATTGTACTCGTTGGGCAGATTATTCTGATTTTATCACATTTGCATGCTGTTATTTTACCTGGGTATACTGTGTGTTTAATTACGCTTCAAGTCATAGCCTGGCAGCAGTGAGACTTACCGGTGTTTAGAACCAGCGGTGAAGCAGAGCCCCTGTTGTCCAGACTGTGGCAGAGGTCTCCCAGCAGGCCTGTTAGGGATGACGCCTTCTCCAGTCCCTCCAGCAGCACCACCACACAGTGACTAGTGTGACCTCCAGACCCCACGGCTGGCACCAGGAAACCTGAAACGGGAAGAGTCATTAGCCAACAATCCTATAATAACTCAAGAACTGAAACTCATAAGAAAAAGTGCTTCAGACAGTTATCTGAAAAAAACAATCCATTTTTTTAACTGTTGAAATCAAATCAGTGTTGAAATAGGAAGTTGTGGCCTCAATAACAATACAGTGAAAATGCAGCTTTCTAATCACTATTCCTAGAAATCCCCATAGCAACAAGACAGCAGTTTAATGACTTTGCAGTAATGGACTGACTCCACAGTTGCAAACAGTTTCTTCAAAAGTGAAACATAAAAAAGGACCCAAGACCTAACATTAACGAATAAACCTTGACTTAATATTAGCCACTGCACCAATTAATAATAAATTAAGCTCCGTGTCAGCCATGGCCCCCTTTTATTTTACTAAAGAGCCTCATGAGTAATTGTTACTTTGATGGTTTTTTAGATTTTTTCTGTCTGCTTTCACTTCTCCCTTATAGACTAAACTTATAAAAATACTCATGTTGGTGTTGGTAGTGCGACTCTGAGGAAAAACAAATGATAGTTATCTTTGCGACAGATAAAGCCACCTGAAAATGCTTGAAGGGGGAAGTTATATGTTTCCACTTTACTTGAAAAACTGTAAGATATTCCATTTATTATCACAGAAGATTAAGAAAACCAGCAAATATTCACAACTGAAACCAGAATCAATGCTGGATTCAATGAATTTGAGCGTTTTTCATTTTAACCTAATCCACAATTGATTGGGTCCATCATTTAAATTGTTTTTCTGCTGACCACCTAATCGATTCATTCATTAAATGCCTCAGCTCTAAATGAATGTAGAAAAAAGAAAAAACATAAAAACAACCTGTATATGTTGTGAAATTTCTCTCCCAGTGTGTGCATTCATGCATCTGTGTGTGTGTGTGTGTCCCTACCACAGGTGATGAACGTCTCCAGCAGTTGCTCTTTGGTCAGGCTCTCCTCCACCTCCACCCGCACCACGTCACAGCCGAGCCCACCTGCCTCCTGCTTTGACTGGTGGAGACAGAGAACGGGAGAAGGAGGGAGGGGAGATGAGTGAAGAGACGGAGAGGTGAGAAGGGAGCACGTTGTCATGGAAACAAAGGAAATCTACTACTACTATGAGCTGAGAGAGAAATGGAGCAGGAGGAGAATCTGAATAAGCAGAGAGGGCTTTTCCAGGCGAGTCGCTGCAATCAGAGAGAGCACGATCGAGATCCAGCTGCAGGAAACATCTTACTTCTTTTATTTCTTTTAGAAAAATTGGATTTGTGCATGTTTAAAAGGATATGAGTTAAAAATAACATTGACAGGCTAAAAAGTGGAGGTATGAAGCACAAAAGCAGCACTTTCTCAGATTGAATTCATACCAATTAATCAAACAGCATCATTAGTGATGAGTCTAAAAGACAAGCTGTTATGTCGAAGAGGGTTCAATTACAAACATTAAGAAAATCTAACCTTCAAATGCAATGGAAGAAAAAAGGTTTACCTCCAAATGCTTTCACTCTTTCACACTACCACACTGACTTTATTTGCTCATATCAGATTCCTGCTCCGCTGCAGTAAAACACCATTTGATGCCTTTACCATGGTAACACTTCAGACTGAACACTGTGGTGGTTCTGACTGATTTCTTGAAAACAAATCTGATAGCTGCCAATTTTCCAGCCAAATTTTACAAATGAAAATGTCATCACGATTGGTTTGATCGTTTCGGCTGTGTGTGTGTGTGAGTCATCCCCAAATCTCTGACCTGTGGAAGTCACCAAGCAGGACGACCTTGTGTGACCTGCTGTATGTTTCATCATGTTATAGTGAGATGTTAGTGGTTATTTGTTTGCATCCACTCATGGTTTTATTGCATCACACTGTGCAACAGAGTCAAATCCAACTTTACCTAACTTTTAATCTCAGACACCTTAGGGGTTAACTGCTCCAAACAAGCTTACTTCGCCTGACCGGATGAACACATTGCTCACTGTTATGTCACAGTTGCTGAACAGGGAGCGCGGGGGAAATGTTTTCTGAACCATCTCCAAATGTTTTCTAATCATCATTGTTTTATGTCTATAACTGAAATTACTACTTACTACTCTCTTGGTGCATTTGATGTTCTTTCATGTATTTTTGAGCCATGCAACAGTGAAAGACACATTTCCATTATTCCCTGCATTACTGACAAATTGGACTGACAAATTCTCTCATTTGCATTATTGCCTGTAATCATTGTATGTCATGATCCTTCATAAGAGGTTGTAGCTTTCAGGCTCGGTGTTGGTGAGCTGTTGGATGTACCTTGATGCAGCGAGCAACCAGGTTGGCGATGTACTCCTGACAGCTGCCCTGAAGCCCGTGAAAGATGAGGTTTCCATACTGTTCCACCTGGACACGGAGAGAAAAGCAGCAGAATTTCTGTTAATGAACAGCTTAGGCACATTAACCCTCTTTAGCAGTGTCAGATGTCATTACTACCTTATTCCATATGTTATACTCGGCACAAACTAAATACATAAAATAAAATGTAATGTGCGATCATGAATGAACAAGAAACTAAATGAGAAGCTGTATTAAAGTGAAACTCTTGCCAAAATGCAACCTAGGCTTTTTTTGTGAATGTATGTGAGTCAAACCTTCGTGTAAAAGCATAATTACGACGAAAGAGGCACTTTTAAGAGTTACCGTATTTTCGTTTTCGGGTCATTTTCAATGGGAGTGCTACGGACACTTTAGCGATAGCATCGAAATCGCTATTTTTAAAACACTAAGAAGGCTCGACACAACATGAAAGATTGCTCATAGTATCACCAGGGTCTCTACACATGAACACGAGCATTGAGAACATTGTGTACACAGAGTTTACTAAAAAGAGAGTTTTGGACTTTAATCCTTAAGTTGCACGGTTGTATTTGGTAAGAAAAATTGGTGTATAAATATTTTCCTTTCTTGTCATTTTATGAGTTTATTTTGTTAACTCAAGTGAAGAGGGGAGAATTCATTGTTTCCTGTCTATGCTGACTACATGTTTAACTTAGCTGTACAAAATAACTGGCTTACTAACACACGTCTTTTTAACCTCACATTGTCCTTACCGAAACCATCAAACCATTCAAATATTGCTAAAAAAAACAAATTCACTAATTTTCCCCCTTTATACACTTTATATACTTCACTTCGGATCAAAGTGAACATGACATTGAGCATGAAGCATGAGGTTCATCTGTCATCAATTGTGACATTTTATGGATTAAATGATTGATTCAAAATGGAAAAAATAATACACAGATTCATCTATAATGCAGCAGTTGCAGCCCAAACTATGTTAACTCAGTTGCGCACTACAGCGACGATCTAATCTGTGAAACGTTCCTCACTGTCAGACTCGGGTCTCTGTGGATTAGAGCATCAACTTACTGTCAAAAATGTAAATCAGTCATGAAGACTTCAGACATTAACAGATGCTGCTTCATTAAGTCTCTGCTGCGTTTCTTTGTGTGTTCTCACATTGATGTTTCCTTCATCTACATGCGCTGTCATGTGTTTTATCGCCCTTTTAAAAATGTTAATTCGTGAAGACAGACTCTTGCCTTTATTCCCTTCAGCTCTGACATCTTCAGCCAGCAGGGGGCAGTGTAGCTGTTACAAAATACTTAAATCCTCAGTTTCCTTTCATCTGTCCATCACTTCATCTCTTTCTCTCCTCTGCCTTTCTTCACCATTCTCCTGCTGCAGTTTTCAAGCTTCCTCCTCTATTTTCCGACGTCTTACTCATCTAATCCCTCAATCCCTCGCAGTCCTTTGTGTGTCGTTTTGCACGACTGTGTTTGCATGCGTGTGTGTGCGTTCGTACCAGGCGGACGCAGTTGTGCAGCAGCGGCAGGGGGAAGAGGTATTCCAGAGCCAGCTCATCGAGACACGACTCAGACAGACCTGTCAGAAACACACACACATGCACAAAACTCACACAATAAATCCCCAAATCGGCTCAGGTTTACATGCTCAGTGTCAGCAGGCGACAACAGGGAGCCTCAACTCTTCAGTTACATCACACAGCTGCAAAATCTCAAGGTGCCCTTGTAAGTTAGACTGTCCTGAAACTTAAACACCACATGTTGGTTAACAGTCAACAGCTGTTCTTTTAGCTGAAGGCCTCAAATAAAGAAAATGTGAGCACTATTGTCAATTAATTAATACAGAGTGAGCACTCAGTGTGGCTATTTACTCACTCAGTAGCTCTTAATGCTTCATATCAGTAAGTAGGATGAATTAATTTCCGGAGAAATACACACTGAATAAAAAACATTTACTCATCCTCACTCGCTGATTCTGAATGTACAGGATTATTTAGACCCTCACGGAAACATTTCCAAACATTCATTCTGAAAGCCTTCACAGTTATATTGGACCAACTGGTGAATATCAGCTCGAGACGTCAATAATTTTGCTTCTGCCTCAAAAATCTTTCATGGCGATTTGACGAGTTCGCTTTCTTTAGATGTAAATACTGTTTGTTGCAAGAATTTTGTTGAATCAAGAAGATTTTTTACTGAAACATGTTTTCAAAACATTCCTGGAAGACGCAAACTACTCTTGTCACAATAATAACTGAAATAGATATTCAATAGCATGGGGAAAAACTGACACAGCATTTTTATTTTATTGAAAGATTCATATATCAAGGGTTACATACTTCATGTTTAGCACAAGAACATGTAAGTTGATTTAGGAGTGGAAAGGTAGTATTGAAACTGTTACAAATATTAAAAATAAAATCACCAGAAATTTTTGCTCGTTTCAAATTGCCGATATACAAGCTTTTTGTTGAAATGCATCATTATGGAGTAAATGTTGATTTCACCATGTGATTGCCGTAGAATAATGACACATCTGCTTTTAGATTGGTTCCCTTTAACCTCAGCAGGGAATACCAGAACAGAAGCCGAGTGAGGTTAAGGTATAAAGTGGTACCATGAGACAAACAGGCTGAGGCTAGCTGGTAAGCTTGTAAACTTCAGCAAATATCTCAGCAAAAATGAGTGACCAATCCCTTCTACATAATGTAAAAAGTAATATTTCTTCACTTTTTCACATTCTGTTGATAATTTCACTTTAACATCTTTTTTTTTTTTTATTCACCTTTGACGAAGCGATTTTGTTTTCTACTACGCACGAAACTTCCCAGTTGAATGAAAGCAATCCAGTCAAGCTGGCAGCCCGGCATAGTTTCTTTCTACTTTCAGGGCTCCTTTATAGAATGAACCAATGAATAAACGCTGGGTTTTGTGTTGTGCAGTGGCATAGATATTCGCACTAGGGGGGAAAAGCTGTTCTTTTAAGTAAATTAAGATTTTCAGACAGATTTTTAAGAGAAAGCACACACCAAAAACGCCTTACATGCGTTGAAACATCCATTGTTCTCTATGTTCAGACTACACGCCTACAGCTCCTTGAAATGTGTCATCATGAGCTTGACGCACATCAGCTTGTCACGACGCCACTGTTCCATTTCCTGCCATCAATGTTTGTCAACTCTCCAGACAAGCAGCAATTTGATCACATTCGTCCCTCCAGTTTCAACAACCTGACAACTTCATACTTCATAATAAATAAATTAAATAAAGTCAACCTTTAAACATTTAATGGCAATGTTTTATCTGACAGGTCTGTAATTTCCTGGAAAGTTTTCTCGCAGGAAGCATGTTATTATTTCACTAATTATGGAGGGAATTAAGACAAAGCTTTGAGACATTTTGAGATTAGTCAAATTAGTGTTGAGTCTATAAGCTGTGGATTTTCTCAGGAGAAATCTCAACCCAAGTAGATTTTTAAAAACTTGATTTACATTATATGTCAAACTGTATGCTTACTATTAGACCTATTAAACATTTTCCATGCTGCTGCACACAAACTAAAAGATTCTCTGAATTAATTAATTGGAGGTGAATGAATATGTTCTTCGTTTAACCTATAATAGCACTGCATTACATTTTTTTTTCCCCAGGCGCCTTCATGTGAATTTAAAGTTTGCTCCTTTCTGGGAAATCTGATGCAACCATTCAATCCTTGTGTCTTATATGAAACCATATGCATTTGTCATGTTTTCCACTCAATGATGGAGGTTTGTCCAGTCATTTCTCATCAATCCTTAGTTTTCTGAATAAATTTTTTCTACCTGAAGCCTGTTAACAGTTGAAAAAGCAGAGGGTGAAAGCTGAAATGCTGGCTGTTTCCTGGCTCAACGCCATAACAGCGCGGATAGGTAGATCGACGGGGAGGTTTATGTGGACCTGAGGACGGCCAGGAAGATGGGGACGAAGGCAGATATGGGGAAAAGACCGAGGAGGGGCAGAAAAGGAAATGAACTGAGGAACGAGTGAGGCGAGGGGGTGGAGAAAGATGGAGAGCTTGGCTGCTGCTCACCCTGATTTTAAACAGTGCCAGACTATTGTTCAGTCTTTTTATTTCTCCTGACTCACTGAGACGAGAAATGCACTAGATAAAGTAATTCAAGGAATGGAGGCAGCAAAAGCGAAGCTGCGGCAGACAGTAAGAAAGATTATTCCAATATCTGTAGAGCGAGACAGTCTGCTGCTCAGGGCTGCCGCTGTGACTCATCTATAATCATTAACAGAAATGTCTGAGGAACCATTCTGCTGCTGTCTCTGGCCCTGCACTGCTCCCAGTTATGTCTTTAAACATGGTGTGAAACAAAGATGAATTTCATTTCGTTAGAGCTTGGATATTTCATTATCAAAAAAAGGCCAACACCTTTATCCCTGAACACCATCATATCATGTATTAACAAAAGATTCTTAAAGATCAAACTGAGTAGTGGATCTCCAGTGTGTTGTTATCTGGTATGGAGGCAGAGAGCCGTTGCAGTAATATGGTTTAGTTCCCTCACTGAAGAAGTTTCCTCTGGTTGGACAAACAGACCATTTATAGGGACGATTAACAACGGGGAAGTCATGTTTTCCCATAAACAGCCACGAGAGCAACAATTAGTTGATTAATTGATTGAAAGAAAATACATCTTAAACCATTTTGATAATCAATTAATTGCTTGAGGGGCGGCTGTAGCTCAGCGGGTAGAGCAGGTCGGCTAGTGATTGGAAGGTCGCTGGTTCGAATCCGGGCTGAGCTGAGCTGCATGTCGAAGTGTCCCTGAGCAAGATACTGAACCCCAAATTGCTCCTGATGTGCAGCTGGCACCTTGCATGGCGGCCTCTGCCATCAGTGAGGGCCCTGCGATGAGCTGGCAGCTGGGACTGGATCCAGCAAAAACCCCCACGATCCCATAAAAAAGGATAAAGCGGTTACAGGCGATGGATGGATGAACTGTTTGAAGTACATTTGCTGCTTATTAAATGTGACGATTTGCTGCTTTTCTTAGTCAGAGTCTATGGGTTTCCGACTTTTGATTGGACTAAATAATCAATCTGAAAACATTGCATTGGATTCTTGGAAATTGTGATGCTTGAAGTGAACCACCAACTCCACATACAGTATCATGTCGTACTGGAGGAGCAGCAGACAGAAGGTTTTGGAATTATTTTGAATGTATCATGCGCCTGTGGATCAGCTTTTTCAAAGAAATACTGTACATCTACATCTATGCAGAACTTTTATTTTGAAATATCCAACACATGAGTTGCAATAATCATAGCATATTTTTACCTCTGCTTAGGAGCTGTGTTTTCCCCTTTGTCCAGTTTATTGGTTGATTGATTTGCCAGTAGGATTACATAAAAGCTACTCAGCGGACTTCCAAGAAACTTGGATGGAGGATGGGTTTTGGCCCAGAACAGACCCCATTAACTTTTGGATGAAGAGAACAGGTCCAGAGACATTCATTTCATCAGTTACAATCAGATACAATTCAGAGTTAGTTTAGATTAAGGCTTATTGTTACTATTCAGTGAAAATGCTTAATAGTAGTTAAAAAATGTTCTGGCTTTAATGTTCCTCCATGCTGTGTGTCTCAGTAGGCCGGTCCTGGTACATCTCCGCCCACGCTACAAATGCATCCAAACTCATTTGTAAGGCCCTTTCATCCACCAAATGGCATTTGTTTTCAGTGATTGTAGCTCTGATTCTGGTTTTGGCCAGGTGCTGCAGAATGAACACGCACGCACACACGTACGCACGCACGCACACACACACGCGCACACACACACACACACACACACACGTTGCCATCTTTGTACCTTTGAGGCGGATGGTGATGCACTGGCTGAGAGGCTTCCTGACCAGGTCCCAGGGGGATAAGGCCAGCTCCTGACCTGGCAACCACTCAGTATCTCCTGAAAGACAAAAGCAGAGACACATTAGGATAGAAAGAGTGTACAGTTATTGTACAGAGTAAATTAGTCGACACACACAAACAAACAAACAAACAAACAAACATTACACACACGATAACAAACACTATGAAATGCCAAACGATGTCGCCGGCTTACACAAACACACACACAGTGTACAGTATGCATAAATTATACACGCCGCAATTTCGCATGTATAATTCATCTGCGTGTTATCTTTATATGTCCTTTCTATTTCTACCATGCCTGCATTTACACATAAAAGCAAATGATGTACCGCCCAGATGGAAATGCTAAAAGAAATAAAACAGTAATACACAAAATATTCTCCTTCTCTAATTCATGAAGCAGGAGAAACCGTACGACTGCTTCTCTCACAGGATCTAATTAGGGCAAATACTCTTTGCATTATCGTGTGTAAGAAGATGCATCATAACTGTTTTTTTAGCAATTAAAATGTATAATAAATTTCCTGGAGAGTGGAGAAGGTCCTTGACCTACAATCCCAAAAATAGAGAAACCAATCTAGAACTAGAGGATACAGTTTGAGAGAACAATAAGATCCTGGATGGAGTTTTATATAGTCTTCCCCTACGAGGCTTCATGTTTTATTCATTTTATCATAAGAAGCTCCAGCGAATGTTCAGAGAGGAAGACGACTCCGTCACACGCTCAGTCTTTAGTTTATTTCTCAACCATCCTTTCACTCACTCCTCTCACTCCCGCTCACTCACATAATTGCTGTCGTTATCTGCGGCCGTCCACTGATGTCAAGACTCATTATCGCATATCACCTGCTGTAATAACAGTTCTCTTTACTTCATTCATAAGTCTCTCCTGATTCAAATGTTGATGTAAGCATCAAACTGTCTTGAATAAGACAGCTGCACCCAGTGGTTGGAAGTAATGAAGTACAAACACTTCATTACTTCCCTGAAGTAGATTTTAGAGGTATCTGTGCTCCGTACATTTTAACACAAGTATTTGTCCCTTCTCCTCCTCACATTTTCAAGACAGGTTTGTTACTTTAGTTTGAATGCGTGTAGCCCTCCGCCTGGATTTTCTTATTTTCTCAAGTTTTTGCTACACTGGACTTGAGGAAGGTCTTGGTGACTGAAACGTCAACCTTTCTAATGTAAATTAATCTATGCAGAGGGAAAAAAAAATACTTCACAATTATATAAAACACACTCCAAGTTCACATTTTCCAATTATGCTAACGTCATTTACATGTGTAAAAAAGGCCAAAAAGCAAGAAAAAGGATACATTATGGGAAATATCCGTGTATGTGTGGACAGGGTTTTTCAAGTCAGCATCATGTGCCAATAGGAAGATGTCCATGCAGATTATTTGGGCCAGATTATTCCCTCCACAGAAAAAAAACAATATCCGAGTCGGCTCACACCTTTGTACTTCTGATTATGTTAAAACAACAAGCTGCTGCTCGCAGGTCACGGTAGATCAAGAACCATGGCGAACAACACTGTTTCTATCATTTGTCTTCACTATGAACAAACAAAAACAACCCTCACTTCCTGTACTGGACCGCAACTGTAGTTATTATCCAGAACATCTGCAGGAAACACTGAAGGGCTTTAAGTTAATCTGAATTGCTTTGAAGGATGTTACGACTACGGCTGTCCCAATTCAAGTCTCAAAAAATAATTTTATAAAGAGAAAGTCACCACATACTGCGCAACTTTAAGCTCTTTTAACAATGTTCCTGAGCACAGGGATAAAAAAAAAAAGGACATCTGGCATTTGAACAGAGGGGCTGACGATTCAGTAAGAGGTTTAGCGACAGATGACTCACACCAGTAGTTTTAAGGGGGACAGCCCTGCACTCTGCAGCAGAGCGGAAAAACTTCCAAAGTCGGGTTCAATTCCCCTGAGATGAAAAATAATACAGCTTTTGTCGAAGTCCCCACTTTTGTGTCACCCCAAGGAAAACCTGCTAAGGAAAGAAGCTGAGGCATTTCTTCACTAATTGAACATCCGGCTTTATATTACACATAACCATTTTTCCTCCACTGTCACAAGAAACTGTGGAGCAACGGTGTCTGAAGAGCAGAACTTGCTGGTTGTGTTAGGATGAGAATGAGCCATATATAAACCAGAGCTCCACGTAACAATTACTCTGAATTATGATTACACTGTCATTACTCAGAATAACTAATCCTTTTCTCTATGAAGTGATAGAAGATTGTGACAAAAACTTTGAGATGACCTCTGTTTTCAAGTGTTGATGACCTGCAATGTTGACTGCCTACTGGAGCTGGAGGGGAAATCTATTTCAGTGTATCTCTATCTAATATAACTCAGGCACAAATATTCACAGATGAGGTAATGTTTTCAACTTTTACTTGCATTAACTGTAGTCTCGTTAACTGACTTCCTTACACTAGAAATAGCAGCGGTGAACTGTTACCTTGAGATTTCTGTGGTTTGAAATTTTTTGGAAACATTTGGATTGATAAAATGACACAATTTAACAAAATATATGACAATGGTGTAGACAATTTAATGCAGAATCAGTACATATATTCTTTTAATGATTAATTGATTATCAGA
Source organism: Diplodus puntazzo (assembly GCA_963678695.2). Taxonomy (NCBI): domain Eukaryota; kingdom Metazoa; phylum Chordata; class Actinopteri; order Spariformes; family Sparidae; genus Diplodus; species Diplodus puntazzo. Next base: position 13,254,254 of record OZ023161.1, on the reverse strand, counting down.
TAAGTTGTAGATGACATTTATAGAGAAATTTCTACATTTGCGCTTAAAGCTTGCTTTTCTGATAACTGATTAATATTTGACTAATCAATCAACCTTAAGGGCCACTATCGTAACTAAGAATATGTACTTAACGACTTGCCTGGTTAAATCAAGCTCAATATATTGTTTCAGCTCAAATAGGTTTTATGCAATCTAAGTTATTTGTGCAGGGTTTGTAATGTTAATGAGAGCATTTCCTGGTAAAAACCGAGCTATACATCAAAATGTTCGCTTAATTTTCAGGTGATCTAATAATTGATTTATCAGGAATAGAAGAAACATGTAAGAAGCTGCAGTGTTCTCTACAGGCAACCATCAAACTAGATGAATTGAATAAGAAATTTCCAGGAAAAGTCATGAGCCACACACACACACACACACATATATTTTATACATTCCCCAGACGTGCTGAAGCAAATGAGACACACATGCAGCTACGCAGACACAAAGCCAGACACCAAAGAGTGTCTGGATGTCTGCAGTTTGATCCTCGTTGACACAGAGGACCGACATTTTCTCCTAAATTGGCATCTTCCTCCACCTCCCACCACCCCCCCCATCCGCCCATCTCATCCATTATGCATCCCTCCAGTGCGACCGTTTTCTTTCATCATCATCCCCAAAACACATATGCATAGACACACACACCAGTCTCCTTCCTTGCTACGTGGAAAAGGCAGTAACAGTGACTGTAAACATGCGACACGGCAATGTAACAACAGACAAACAGGAAAGACTGAAGCAGACAGAGAGGGAGGTGACGCCGCTGTTCGAGGCGGAGGACATCGATTTCCTTTTTTCATCAGTCTGGACTCACAGCCCTGCACTGCAAAACACACACACACACACATGCGCGCACACATACATACATACATACATACATACATACAGACATACAGACACATGTGTAACTCTAACCTGTATCTGACCTCTAGTTGAGGAGCACCAACCACGCACTAATGACATCTGATCCCCAGAAAAATATAAATAAATAAATAAATAAATAACTGACCAAGGAGCAACATATGCACCGACAGATTAAATATTCATCAATACAAAGAAACACAGTATCATGTGTGTGAAGCTCTGACCATCAGCCAAACAAACACCGTCTCATCTGACACCACACATCTCGTTTCAGCTGAACATACGGGAAGCGGCATCACATTAAACTGTGGAGGCTTTACAGGTCAAACCCGTCAGTAATGTTCAATAACTGTAAACAGTTTCATATATGATTTTGTGATTGTGAGAAAAAAGGTTGAGCCACTTCTCACTAATTGAACATCCGACTTTATGAAGCTGCACACTGAACTTTTTGCACAGAACAATTTTTCCTCTACCGTCACAGGTAACTCGTGGTGCAAAAGTGCCATAAGAGCAGAAGTTGCAGTTTATATACCGACTAGAACCAGCCATATGGAAACTAAGGCATTTTCATTACACTGTTATTCCGAAGCATAATCAATTGATCCTTTAGTCAGGAAAATGGCATGAAATTGTGAAATATTTCTATATTTTTCTATACACAACACTGACTGTTGGTTGTTTTATCCAACCAACAGTCCATAAGCCAAGGTTTCATCCAAGAAGATTAGAAAACCAGAAGAAATTCACATTTGAGGGTCTTGAAACAATGAAATAGGGTGGACAAACAAATACTGTTTCAGTTACGATAAGCTTGTTAATACAGAGAGTAAAAGATGGGGACATTATTTAATTATAATTTCCAGCATTACCTCTTACAATGTATGGCAAACCTGGTCATGGTTTTATGGACAGGTACAATAAAACTAAAAGTAACTATATAAACACAGTCAAATGAATTAATCAGTGATCCTAGATTTCAAACAACTGGCTGTTGACAAACAGCAAGGACCTCTAAGATAGCCTCTAATTTGAGGCAAGCTTTTATGTGATACGGTCCATCAATTCAAGAAGAGTGTTAAGCCTACACTCACACTGGCAACATGGGTCAAACAGACCAAGACAACCAGAGGGAACTACTGCCAACCGGGTACACCTCATCTTTCTCTTCATCACATTTAGGTGCAGGTAGCCACTGTGATTGAACAAATACGTGAAAAGGCTCGGAACAAACTGAGAGTAGCAGCTTAAACATCAACAGACAGATGTATCTCATCTTTAAAGTCTCTGTTTCCATCTGTCCTTTGTGTCTACTGTGTTCAGCCAGAAAGGAGAAAATGAAAAAAGGAAAAAGCAGAGAGAAAGAAAGTGTCAATGAAAGGAGTTAAATAAAAGGGGGCAAGGATATAAAAAACACAGCTGTCCTCTCACCTATTAAGATGGAAGCGATACTGGCTGGACTGAGTCCGAGCAGTGGGCGCTGCGCCTCCTCTCTGGTCGTCTGAGAATCTCCGCAGACAGTCTGGAGGTAGGAGGTGAAGATGAGGCTGAGGGTGGAGCTCAGCTGAGACCAACGCATCGTCCGGTCGACCGAAACTCTGCCCAGCACCAACTGGCTGCTGGTGACACCCTTAGCCTCATCCTCCAGGGCCTCCACAGGACACATGGACCCCGCTCCACCTCCACCTGAACACTGGAGACGCACCAGGACCCGGTACAAGTCTAAGGGAGGCAAGAAATGGTCTTCAGTAACAGTGATTTGGTGTTTAAAAGGTCTAGTGTGTAGGATTTAAGGGGGTCTATTGGCACAAAAAGAATATAACATTCATAATTATGTGTTCATCAGTGTATAATCACCTGAAACTAAGAATCATTGTGTGTTAGTTACCTTAGAATGAACCTTTTATATCTATATATAAGCGTTTCTACAACAGCCAAGAACGGACAAAAAAAACAAAACACTGTTTCTAGAGGGGGACTTTCATAATGTTAGCGAGATGAGCGATATTTTGTTTGTTGTGATCTGCCACCACACCGCCAGATGTGACTAAACCCTACACACTGGAACTTTAACTAACATAATAATGTGAGGCCAGTCAAGGTATTTTTCACTGTGAATCTGTAAAGGCGATAAAGGGAAAAGGGCCTGAATACTGATTACATCATATTAATCTTATATCATGTAACATTTTCTGTTATGGTTAGATTTTTACAAATACTGTGGCATGTTATGACTTTTCACCAGACCCTGATGATAGTATTGTTTACATAGTTTTACGAATAATTTCAAGCATATACATTATATGTAAATACATGTGTCTTATATAAAAAATTATAATATTGTGATTGTGACGATTCCAACAAAGTTTGAACACAACATTAAATCAATAAAATGTATCAGTTTGAAGATTAAATATTTTGTGTTAGTATCGTAGAGTTGAACATACATGTGGGTCAAAAGAGTTTAATGCTCTGGATTTTTCAGACTCAGGGTTTTATCTTGTTTTATCCTTACAGCTTGGGCTTAAAGTTACAGACGGTTATCATTTTACGTAGTTTCCCTGTTAATCATGATCAGTATTTCACAAAAGAAAAGGCCACTGAAAACAGTTTTTGCCATCCTACTGTGAAATATGTAAATATATGCAACGCTGAGATCTCAACATGTGGACATCCACCTCCACCCGTCCACCGCTCATGTTTTAAATTGCTGGGCTATGTTTGACAAGTCAACAACACCATATCCCTATGTCAGCACTGGTGAATAAAAAAAAAAAAGACTGATGGCCAAAATGATAGAATCACTGATCAAAAAGCAGAATGCTTCTTTAAAAGGGGTTAAACTCATGTGCAAACACACGCACTCACACAGGGGGCCACTCACGGAGGTTTTCAAGTAGATCTTTGCAGTCATCAGTTGCCACGTCATGAATAGTGCGATTACACTTGTCCCTCCTCTCGATGTCCTGTTCACTGTGGCTGCACAGCACCTCCAGACACTCCTACACAAACACATAGATCATGTTCAAAAAAGCTGCTCTCAGAAGGACAGGTGTACAGCATGCACATAACAAAGGGTGTGTAACAACATACACGATCATCTCTGCAACAGAGGATGGTGTTTGTTATAAAAGCACGGATCAGTGCGTGGTCTTCATTCATATTCAAGGCAGACTCTCAGTCTAGTCTAGTCTGGTGTCTCCTGCGTTCGTTTAAGATGAGCGGGATGTTTCAGCTAGCAAGGTCAGCTGTGCCACTGTGGAGACTGACGGCCGGCCTGGATATTAGTGGAAGACGGAGTGCACTGATTATAGTAAGTGTAGGTGGGGAGTCAGTGTAGTGTACATAAATACAGATAACAGAGGTAACAGAGGTATGTTTACAGTATAATAAAGTTCTCCTCCTTGAACCGGCACCTTATCGTGGTGGAGGGGTTTGAGTACCCGAATGATCCTAGGAGCTATGTTGTCCGGGGCTTAATGCCCCTGGTAGGGTCTCCCAAGGCAAACAGGTTCTAGGTGACGGGTCAGACTAAGATCGGTTCACCCGCCCCTAATGACAGAAAGAACAACGAGGACGTGCACGTCGCCCGGATTGGCGTTACCGGGGCCCCACCCTGGAGCCAGGCCTGGGGTTGGGGCTCGCAGGCGAGCGCCTGGTGGCCGGGTCTTTGCCCACGGGACCCGGCCGGGCTCAGCCCGAAGGAGCGACGTGGGCCCGCCCTCCGGTGAGCTCACCACTCGCCGGAGGGTTCAGAAGGGGCCGGTGCAGAGGGATTTGGGTGGCAGTCGTGGGCGGGGCCCCCGGCGACCCAATCCCCGGACGGTGACTCTAGCCATGGGGACATGGAATGTCACCTCGCTGGGGGGGAAGGAGCCTGAGCTGGTGCGGGAGGTTGAGCGGTACCGGCTAGAAATAGTCGGGCTCACCTCCACGCACAGTCTGGGCTCTGGAACCCAACTCCTCGAGAGAGGCTGGACTCTCTTCTACTCTGGAGTTGCCCGCGGTGAGAGGCGACGAGCTGGTGTGGGCTTGCTTATAGCTCCCCAGCTCAGCCGCCATGTGTTGGAGTTTACCCCAGTGAACGAGAGGGTCGCTTCCCTGCGCCTTCGGGTCGGGGATAGGTCTCTCACTGTTGTCTCGGCTTATGGGCCGAACAGCAGTGCAGAGTACCCGGCCTTCTTGGAGTCCCTGGGAGGGGTACTGGAGAGTGCTCCAACCGGGGACTCCGTTGTTTTACTGGGGGACTTCAACGCTCACGTGGGCAGCGACAGTGTTACCTGGAGGGGTGTGATTGGGAGGAACGGCCTCCCTGATCTGAACCCGAGTGGTGTTTTGTTATTGGACTTCTGTGCTAGTCACAGTTTGTCCATAACAAACACCTTGTTCAAGCATAAGGGTGTCCATATGTGCACGTGGCACCAGGACACCCTAGGCCGGAGGTCAATGATCGACTTTGTGGTCGTGTCATCTGACCTCCGGCCGTATGTCTTGGACACTCGGGTGAAGAGAGGGGCTGAGCTGTCAACTGATCACCACCTGGTGGTGAGTTGGATCCGCTGGCAGGGGAAGAAGCTGGACAGACCTGGCAGACCCAAACGTATTGTGAGGGTCTGCTGGGAAAGTCTGGCGGAACCCTCTGTCAGGGAGGTCTTCAACTCCCACCTCCGGGAGAGCTTTAACCAGATCCCGAGGGAGGCTGGGGACATTGAGTCCGAATGGACCATGTTCTCCACTTCCATTGTTGATGCGGCTGTCCGGAGCTGTGGCCGTAAGGTCTCCGGTGCCTGTCGTGGCGGCAATCCCCGAACCCGGTGGTGGACTCCGGAAGTAAGGGATGCTGTCAAGCTGAAGAAGGAGTCCTACCGGGCCTGGTTGGCCCGGGGGTCTCCTGAGGCAGCTGACGGGTACCGGCAGGCCAAGCGAGCTGCAGCACGGGCAGTCGCAGAAGCAAAAACTCGGGTCTGGGAAAAGTTCGGGGAGGCCATGGAGGAGGACTATCGGTCGGCCTCGAAGAAATTCTGGCAAACCATCCGGCGCCTCAGGAGGGGGAAGCAGTCCTCCACCAACACTGTTTACAGTGGAGGTGGGGAGCTGTTGACCTTGACTGGGGACATTGTCGGACGGTGGAAGGAATACTTCGAGGATCTCCTCAATCCCGCTGTCACGCCTTCCATAGAGGAAGCAGAGACTGGGGTCTCAGAGGTGGATTCATTCATCACCCAAGCCGAAGTCACTGAGGTAGTTGGGAAGCTCCTCAGTGGCAAAGCACCGGGGGTGGATGAGATTCGCCCTGAGTACCTCAAGTCTCTGGATGTTGTGGGGCTGTCTTGGTTGACACGTCTCTGCAGCATCGCGTGGCAGTCGGGGACAGTGCCTCTGGACTGGCAGACCGGGGTGGTGGTCCCCCTATTCAAAAAGGGGGACCGGAGGGTGTGCTCCAACTATCGGGGGATCACACTCCTCAGCCTCCCTGGGAAAGTCTATTCCAGGGTACTGGAGAGGAGAATTCGGCCGATAGTCGAACCTCGGATTCAGGAGGAACAATGCGGTTTTCGTCCTGGCCGTGGAACACTGGACCAGCTATTCACCCTCCGCAGGGTGCTCGAGGGTTCATGGGAGTTTGCCCAACCAGTCCACATGTGTTTTGTGGACTTGGAGAAGGCATTCGACCGTGTCCCTCGTGGCATTCTGTGGGGGGTGCTCCGGGAGTACGGGGTCGGAGGCCCTCTGTTAAGGGCTGTACGGTCCCTGTACGACCGGAGCAGGAGCTTGGTTCGCATCGCCGGCAGTAAGTCAGACCTGTTCCCAGTGCATGTTGGACTCCGGCAGGGCTGCCCTTTGTCACCGGTTCTGTTCATTATTTTTATGGACAGAATTTCTAGGCGCAGCCTCGGGCCGGAGGGGATCTGGTTCGGGAGCCACTGGATCTCATCTCTGCTTTTCGCGGATGATGTGGTCTTGTTGGCTCCTTCGAGCCAGGACCTCCAGCATGTCCTGGGGCGGTTTGCAGCCGAGTGTGAAGCGGCTGGGATGAGAATCAGCACCTCCAAATCCGAGGCCATGGTTCTCGACCGGAAAAAGGTGGCTTGCTCCCTCCAGGTGGGAGGAGAGTTCCTGCCTCAAGTGGAGGAGTTTAAGTATCTTGGGGTCTTATTCACGAGTGAGGGAAGGATGGAGCGTGAGATTGACAGGCGGATCGGTGCAGCGGCCGCAGTAATGCGGTCGTTGTATCGGTCTGTCGTGGTGAAGAGAGAGCTGAGCCGAAAGGCGAAGCTCTCGATTTACCAGTCAATCTACGTTCCGACCCTCACCTATGGTCATGAACTTTGGGTCATGACCGAAAGAATAAGATCCCGGATACAAGCGGCCGAAATGAGTTTCCTCCGCAGGGTGGCAGGGCGCTCCCTTAGAGATAGGGTGAAGAGCTCTGTCACCCGGGAGGAGCTCAGAGTAGAGCCGCTGCTCCTCCACATCGAGAGGAGCCAGCTGAGGTGGCTCGGGCATCTGTTTCGGATGCCCCCGGGACGCCTCCCTCGGGAGGTGTTCCTGGCATGTCCCGCCGGGAGGAGACCCCGAGGAAGACCCAGGACACGCTGGTGTGACTATGTCGCCCAGCTGGCCTGGGAACGCCTTGGGATCCTCCCGGAAGAGCTGGAGGCAGTGTCCGGGGAGAGGGAACTCTGGGTGTCCCTGCTCAGGCAGCTACCCCCGCGACCCGGCCCCGGATAAGCGGTCGAAAATGGATGGATGGATGGATAAAGTGCAATATAGAACTGTGAGATTAAAACCAATGAAGTGTTTTTTAGGCCACTAAGGGACAGAGGACACGCAGCTCCTGATGGATAAGTGCTGAAACAATGTGCTAAAAGAGGCTGAAAAGCTCTGAAGTTCTGCACACTGTATCGCTGGAGTTACAGCACTGCAAACATCCCTTTTTATATTAAAGGGACAGTTCACCCCACAATTAAAGATACATACTTCCCTCTTTGGTGCTATTTATCCATTTAGCTTTTTTTGCTTTGAGGTTGCAAAGTTTTGGAGATATTAGCCGGTGAGGTGTCTTCTGTCATTGGGCGGCTATTCCCAGACTTCCTTATGCTTTTTGTGTGCACCATTTTCAAACCCCCTACTGTTTTTCAAACCCTCGCTACATCGAACAACAACAACCTCTGAGCTGGAAACCTAAAACTGGCAAGTTAACACAACACACGCCTGATCGCTAATGGTACGAATGTAAATAAGCTAGAAGCTTTAATGCCAGAGCTCACCTCCACAGAAACCACCTAGAAACCAATTTTCCACTGACACTATTTTGCAGGGGCACCTTCACTGCATCCCTGGTTAAACGACATGTAAACAAGCCAGGGAGTTTTTCCTATACTAGAAAGAGGATTGGTGCAGCTGGACCTTTCTCCAGCATTAACAGAGATCGGCCTGGCTATGCGAGACCAGTGGAAGGCAGACATCACTACAGTGGATATCTCAAAATCTTCGCAACTCACACCAAAAACAGTCCAGACGGATAAAAAGCACTACAGGTAAAAGGAAAAGTATGTATTTTTGATTCAGCATTGAATTATCCCTTTAAGCATTTCCATGAAATGTCAGGCAAATCCCTGTGATCACATTTGTTGCCATCTCATCCTCACCTTGAGGCCCAGGGCAGCAGCCATGTGTGCAGCAGTCCAGCCGTCATTGTTGGCCAGGTTCAGCAGTGCAGTAGGCAGAGTCAGGGCGACGGGGGTCACCATGGAGTCACCCTGAGTCGGGTGGCAGAGGAGGTGGCGAAGCGTGTCCACGTGTCCTGAGCGCACGGCCGCATGGAGGGCCGTGCAGCCGTCCTGCAGAGAGGAAAAGGTGAGTTTACGTCCACGTGTGCAGAGTTACCGCAACTACAAAAATGTCTGACCCAACTTGATTCATCGATACTAAAACGACTGATAATCAGGATCAATTTTGCCGATTCGTTTTTCTGTCCATCAATCTATCAATTAATAAACTTGATTCAGCTACGATTCATACACACAAAAACAAGCAGTTTCTGTACTCTCTAAACCAAGTTTAGAGCTCCTCCTCCATTTTAAATCATTACGTTTGACCCAACACACTGGCCAACATTTCCTGGTGTCTAAAAATATCTCCGTGCTGAAGAGGTCAGATATTCTATAGAGACGTTGGCAGCGCTCTCGTTCAGCAGGAAAGCTAAATGTGGAACAAAGCAGGTAACTAAATATAGGGTCTCATCACATGCTGCCACGGCAACTGACAGGCCCCCCTATGGTTACCATGGAGATCCAGGAGCCCAAACATCAATTAGCTTGCACCAATCAGACAACCAAACCCTCGAGAATACTTCAACCTTTTATGTGAAGCAGGATAAGTGTGAAACAATGCACTGTGGAGTGATGAAAGTGAGAAACATGGTGACGACTCCATCTAATATTTGCTCAGAGTAAAGTCTATCAAAAAAGATTTTAACTCTAGATTTAGAAAATAGAATATAGGGAAAATTAGCAGATGAAAACAGATTAACAGGTGACAGCGAGTGATGTTAGGACACAAGAATCTCCTAACTGTAAAGCTACACTGCTGTGGCCCTCTTCTAATGAATTGCCTGTATTTTGCAATTAAATTCTAAAAGTAACTATACAATTAGACAATCAGTTGGATATTTTGCAAATTAAAAGACGCACATTTTGCGTGCTGTAAAACCTCTCACAAAACCAGTCCTAATTTGTCCATTCTAGGCACAAAGTTTGGCCTGACTGGGTCGAAACATTTGAGCAAAACTGTAAAACTCATCTGTGACTTCTGGCTGACTTAAGACTAACCCGAGTCAAACACATTTTCACCATAACTCTAAAATAAAGGCTTACCTAGACATAGAAAATACTATATTCATATGTATATTTACATGCATCATATACAGACACGGGACTTACAGTTGTGGTGCGCGAGCGATCGGCTCCAGCGCTCAGCAGGACCCGGACACAGTCCAGCCTGCCAGCCTCACAGGCCAGGAAGAGGGACGTCTGACCCCCCTCTGCAGACGAATCCACAGCAGCTCCGGCAGCCAGCAGCGCTTCTACGCAGCTGAAAGGAGGGAGCAGAGTAAGAAACACGTAGACAGACAAACATATCCATATAGACATACTACACACATATTCGTCAGTATCAACGCATATATCTAGGAAGAAGGTGAGCCTAGGACGACATACAAAGTAAAAGTGTGGTTTGTCTCCAGTGTTTTAGCCCTGGTCTCGTCCTATTGACCAATACATCAGTCTGGCAGATTACTGGTCGATAATATCAGTCAAAACAGATAGAGCCAGAAAAGTAGACAATTCAAGCAATAGTCTGCCAGATTGATGTATTGGTCAATACGACGAGACCAGGGCTAAAACACTGGAGACAAACCACGCTTTTACTTTGTATGTCGTCCTAGGCTCACCTTCTTCCTAGATATATGAGTTGATACTGATACTATGATCATCATGTGATCATGTTGAGTTATTCTTAAACACTGATATTGGTTTTAAAGGCCCCAAAACATTTTCACACTCATTGTACCCTACATGCAAATGATGACCCTAGAGACAAAGAAATACTATGTAATGATGTCAGACTGTACAACCAGCACTGCTCCCAATAGCCTATTGACCTCACCCTGTACTCTGCACTGTGCAGTATGTCTTGCACAAAGGTCACTTCTGTTTTTGCACATCTGGTCAAATTCCTTAACACCCATATTTATTCCATATTTATTATCTGTATTTATAATCTACGTTTAAAACAATACAAAACAAAACAAGAAAAACTGCTGTTAATTTTGCACTATATCATGTAAATATGTATATATGTCCATTTCTTCCCTTTATAATTTTATTGCTTATTTTTGCTATTGCTTCTGCTCTTGTAATATGTTTCTGTTTTTGTAATATTCTGTCGCTGCTGTGACAAACAAATTTCCCCGTCTGCGGGACATTAAAGGATTTCTGACTCTGATTCTGATTCTGATTGCACACACATACAAACTAAAGTTCTGAGTCCAAGCGAGACCTGCTCAGAGACAAGTGAAGACATCAATCAGAGAGAGGAGATCATATGAGGAAAACTGAGCCCGTCTGCTAACACGACCACTGAGTCACAACCACAGAAAAAAACTGTTATAATAAAATAAACTCTCAGTGTGTGTGTGTGTGTGTGTGTGTGTGTATGTGTGTGTGTCAGCATGCCTTCTGGATACCCCCCCTCTATAAATAACACTGTGATCAGATATTACAACACTGCACATTCCCCAGCTGGTCCTGGGCATCGTGTTTTTGGCACACACACACACACACACACACACACACACACACACACACAGACAGACACACACACACATACACACACGCCCTCACCTCCACCATAACTGACAGAGCCTCTATGGCTGTAAACTTGAGGTTTATCCTGCCATTACATCAGGATCAATATATGTGATTGGAACCGACTTTGTTAATAATGAATAAGGTGAGCTCAAGTGACGTCTGAACAGGGGAAACTACCAATCAGCAAGCTGCAGACGTGAATGTCAGCTGCCCGGTTCAACTCATGTACCGGGTTTATTTTAGCTGTGGGAAATCACCCCATTAAGCTTCACAACCTCGTACTGTATGCCACAAAGCCACCAGCTCATACTGGTGTGGTGACAGTACCGAGCAGACATGCTGGCACTGCTTTAGGCACCGAAACCCAACGTGGTTAGTGGCAGAGGCATCGTGGTCGAATTTCACACATGGCAGGTTCCAGCTGTGCTCATCCCGCAGCAAAATATATGATGAGTCATCATTTGAAAACACATAAATTACTGTTATAATACTATAATGCTGTCCCCAAAAGTGTGAGTCAAGAACAGTTTTAGAGCTCCACGACAACATTAAATGAAACGTATGTTATACAAGCCTGAGATGGAATTAGTGGTGAAACAGTCAGCTGATGAATTGTCGAGTCGGTCACTGGAAGATGAAGCACTACAAAATCCCAAATCCCAAATCCTCTTTATGGAATCACATACATTTTATAATTCAAATGTATCAGAAATGATATCATTTTAATTTCATATTCTGTAATTTGATTGTTCTGTAATACCGACAACTACTGCATGGAATAGCGCTGGGCTTTGAAGCTTTTTTAAAAAAATGTTCCTCATGAGCTTACATTGTCAAAGAAGCGGCTGTTAAATGATGGAATGTTTTTTTGAGTGTTTTATATTAAGATACACTTTTATATCATTGTGACTCAAATTTATTTGGGTTTTGGACAGCTGTTCAGACCAAATAAGCAATCTGGTGATGCCACCTTGAGCTCTGGCGACTTACAATCACCATTTTTAATCAATTTTATAGACCAAAAAAAATCACTAATAATACAAAAAAAAAAATTGACAGAACTGTTGCAGCTTTAACTTAAATCCTTATGCTGGTAGTCATGGCACACAGGCAGAAGTATAATTTAACATAACTCCCTGCCGAATGATAAAAAATCCATTATGAAATATTTAAAAGATGTCGGGTAGGCCTCGATGGCGGGGGAGTAGAAGAGTTATCTGACATATATTTTCTCCGCAGTCTCCCTGCTAAGTGTGAGCGTGCGTGAGGCAGTTCGGGACAGGGGAGTACCACTGAAAGAAGACGACTCATGAGAGCTCACCTGCTGTGGCCGTGGGCGGCAGCAAAGTGTAAAGGTGTGAATCCGTTTTCATGCGATACATCAGCAGGTGATCCGGAAGACAGCAGCAGCTTCACACACTCTGACGGAGAAAGACAGAGAACGAAAGATGATGATGATGATGCAGAAGCCCGTCTGTTGTACGCCATTAAAATTAATTGTACTGAAAGGCGACATGTAAGGAGGCAGAGTTAACAAAGCACAATAAATACAGCCTAAAACATCATAAAAACTACCAAAACAGCTTTTATAGACTGTACAGTTTGTCTTGCTGCCATGGATACTAAAGGTTTCTTTTGGAGCTAGTTTATTTATGTGTGTCTCCTAGGGACGACTGGTTAGGGCAGCGTTCCGGATCCGTGAATTCCTTCACAATCAATCGCATCACGAACAGGGTCTCAACAACAACAACTGGGAAGTGCCTTGTCTGTGTTTGACAAGATCACAAAGAAAGTTAAAATCAACCAAGGCCTGATTTGAGACAGAGCTCAGCATCTGTGTGAGTTTTTAATTACTCTGCAAGTGCAGCAGACATCTGTTGACGCTCTAAAGTCAAAATTAAAAATGTCAGAAGAAGGAAAATTCCTTCAAACACAGTTGCGCCGTCTTGCTCAATTAGCTTCTTCCTGCCAGCCTCACCATGTTGTTCTAAAACATAGTTTTACTCGACATCTCTTGCATGTCAGTTCTGCCTTTTTCTGTTAAATATTCTGAAATAAATAAGTATCAACTTCCCATTTACACAGCAAAACTTAAGCACTTCCACATTCAATCAACAGCAATTAGCTAAGCATTCAACAACTATATGTCCCGAGAGTTTGAGCTACAGAGGGGTTCTTTCATCCTAAGAAGACAAGTTGTCCAAGTTTTACTCTCCAGTACGTCGGCACAGTGCCTATTTGTCCATGAATGAGAACAGAAATCCCCTGGAAAATGTTCCGGCTTTTCAGAAGGTCCGATGAGAGAAACCTTTTATGAGGAATCACACTGAACATTAAACACAAGTGGAACAGAAGTGGGGCATGACTTCAGCTCGCTGCGCTGCATGGGACATCAGCACAGACAAAAACTGTTTCACATGTTGCACATCAGGTAATATAGAGCCACCAGAACAACATACATACATACAACATACTGGTGGACTGATTATCCCCCCCCCGATTATCTATATGCGATTGCTGATAAAAAAATAAACTACTTTTAAAATTGTGCTACTTCGGCTCTGACGCAGCATCCTCTCACACAATGTCACGCCCAACAATATCTGATCACTATTAAGTCACAACTAATAGCCTATAAACACTCAATAATTTGAATCTGCAAAGTAGGTAATAACTCCATTTATAATGTAGCAGAGTTAAAGTATGTAAGTAAGTAAGTAGCAGAAAATGGAAATGCAAAGTAATCACTGGATGTTCAAATTTTTGAGACTAAGAGTTTAATTTTTTACTGCAAATGAATATCGGTCCCAAATATCAGCTCTCAGCCTACTTGATCTCTAAAAATCAGTACTGTTGGACTACCGCTGCATAGTATAAATAAAAACACATTTATCTGCCATTATGGAAAGGTGTGGGGCTTGTCGAAACATCTCTGTGTGCCGGTTTGGGAAACGAAGGACGAGAGGGAGGACAGGTAAATGGAGCTCAGACAATCAGATCGTATGAGGAGGAAAACTCTCGGGGGACACAGAGGACGATGAAATATTGATGTGTGTGTCTGTGTTCAGTGTGTGTCCTCTCGGCAAACGTCCACCTTTAAGCCCTCAGCACAGCTGTCCTTCAGCTGTATTAGTCATGTTCATGGATCAACGCACCACAACTGAGAGTGTTACTAAACATCTCAGCAGGGAAGCAGATCCTGATAGACCTGCAGTGTGTGCGTGCGTGCATGTACATGGGTGTAAATGGGTCTACATGCATTAATTATTCTGTGTGTGTGTGTGACAGCACGCTCTGCACTGCCGGTGTGTGTGTGTGTGTGTGTGTGTGTGTGTGTGTGTGTGTGTGTGTGTGTGTGTGTGTGTGTGTGTGTGTGTGCGTGTGTGCGATCTGAGCGACACCCGTGCTGAGACTACCGCTCTGACATGACAGTCCATCTCATTTAATGGCAGCCAACATAATGGGATCAGCCGCCGCTCATACAATTACAGGATTTACAACGGCACATGCAGAGTGTTTATCAGCACCGCCTCTTTGTCGTCGCACTGCATCTTCATCTCACAGCTCAGGGAACATCTAGATAACTGATCGGTAATGCTGCTGAATGTTTTAGGGGTCAGCCTTATGAATCAGTTCAACCATTTTGCCATCGGGACAAGAAGAGGCACAAAACCCAGTGGGCTAAAACAAGATAATCCTCTGAGGAAAACATGTTTTGGACGTCCCTCTAAATGAGGAACAACGAGCTAATCCGATGCTGGGCGATGTATTCCAGTCTCGTCAGTTTGGTTCATTCATTGACCACAATATAACTTCATGAGAATTATTAGAATACAAGAAGTGTTTGAATACCAATGAACAATACTCAACATAGATTACTGTTCTGTCACTAGTAGCTGCTCAAAACACGATCCTGCTTCAACATTTTCAGTCCAGGATCACAAAACTAAATATACGTAAATGGTCCTAATGTTTTTATCTTTGACAAGTGACGATGGCTCTTCGAGGTGTCCAGGTGACCAGAACTGTCGGGCGTTATCCTTTACTGTTCAGTTATTGTAGGTTTCTGATGTGTTGAGATATACTCAAACTTTATCTGAATCTTCTTTGAGTCTGGTGACAAATGTGTTTCCTTGTGTTCGTCTAGTTCAACACGCAGCTTGCGTGATGGTCAGTGGAACTTAAATATAATTTGCAAGTGATGTCTGGCTTGCCTTCTTTATACGTACAGGGAAGAGAGAACTAATTCAGGGTTTAATTCACAATTTAATCCATCACCAACATCACTTGAACCAAGTTCAAGTTTATCTTCCTTTTGACAAGTCCTTAACTGAACAATTCCACATGAAAATATATACCAGATCATAACCTTTTCAGGCCCCTGGCCTGACTTTTCTTCACTAAAGCAAGTGGAGCTGCATGAAAAGGGGAAATCCTTTATTCAGACTGAGCATTAGCATCTCATTTTCTTTTCACTAAAGGCCAACAAAAGAACAAAATAATGTTTGATTTATCCAAGATGACAATCTCAGACCATGTTTCTGCAGAGCCTGTTAGCTGTGGTAAGACATCAGGTGGTGGGGGGAGTTCTATGGTCAGAATCTCTCTTAGAAATGTCCTGATGTTTGATGTGTGGACCATCTGAGTCATGTTCCTTCTGAAGGTTTATTTTGCAAGATATTCAATCACGTATCACCCACTGTGAGCTGTTCTTAAAAAAGGCCAACGACTGAATGGCTAAATCAGAAACATGTACTCTGTGGAGGTGGGCAGGGTCTAACCACTCCACAGTATGTTCTCTTATCACTGTAAACATTCTTTCTACTCTACATTTAATAGAAAGTCACTGGAGCGAATGGCTCCTCTTCAGCAACGATCTGCTTTGTGTTTATGCAGCTCTGCACAGTCACACCTGAGAGAAGAACCTTATTTAAATGCCACTCTGTGATGGCAGGGGGAGAGGCCTTATCGCAGGTGTGTTTACAGGAGTTCATTCAGACTCTGGAGCATTTACACAGTTTGTTTGTGCAGGTGAGAACAATATAACTGAGCCGCATGTAGACACAACTCCTCGAAGAGAACTGTGGGTTTGTGAAAACACACGGCACCAGAAACACAGAGAGCAGACAGAGGTTATCGTAACTTTGCAAACGTACAATTGAGAAAATTAATCATGTGGAAGCTAATTGGAATGTAACAGAGAAACAAATACTCAGCAGCTAATAGCTACACTCAGATATTTATACATAACGCTTGACAGAGGTGAACAAGAGCAAACTCCAATTAATGCACCGTCTTAATGAATGCAGAGAGTATTTGTTTTCCTTTTCTATTTGCCTTTAATGTGCAGTAACAGCAAAATGCTGAATAGAAGGAAAAACACACACACACACACACACAATGTAAGCATACTGTATATATGTATTCAGAGACCGACTTTATAATCATCATTGTGGTGGTGTATCGTGATCCTCATTCCACTCAGCCACGCTCATAGAACAATCAATCCTGAGTGAGACCTTTGTTTGTATCATGATGCATCACCCTCTCTTTATCAATCAATACAAATCAATACAGTACAATACAATGTAAGCCACTGGACCTTCCTTGAAGACTACTCGTTAAAATCAGCCAGCCAACCACTGACCAATACCACAGACAGGGATTCCATTACCCCCGGCTTCACCTACACTTTAAAGTGTACATAAAAATATATACAAGTGTATGTTAATCTGTATAAAATGTTTGCTGTCTGTGAACTGTAAGACACCTGATTCAGCTGCTTACTGCTGACAGATAGACAGAGAAACATTCCGCATCCATACGCTGGCATTTAAAGGCGTAATCTATGAGTCAGAACTCTAGTTTAAAATATAAAGAAAAATCTGCTGCATCATTTATTTATTTGTGTGGCCTTAAAGTATTCAGATTTACATATAGAAATAAAAAGTCTAAGCCTTCAAACAACCAAAATACCCAGTGAAAAAGGGTGTGGGGAGTTACAGCCTTGACTGCATTAGCAATCCTTTGTCTACAATAAAGCATCGCCATGTCCAGTGTCTGCAGTACCTTTAATTTTACTACTTAAATGTCAACCCAGCTGACTAGTATTGATTATTAAATGTCAGTTACCTGTGTGTCCATTCTGAGCAGCAGCAAACAAGGCAGAGGTTTGGTTGTGGTTGTGGTTGTGGTAGAGGTGTTGGACTTGGTCAAGATGATTGGGCTTGTTCTCCATGGCGGTGGTAGAGGTGGTGTTGGTGGTGGTAGTGGTGGTGGTGGTGGTGGTGGTGATGGTGGTCGGGTCTGGTTGGTTAAGCAGCATTGACAATAAAGTGACATTTCCCTGGGAAGCAGCTTGGGGGAGCAGGGGGCGCCCGCCGTCCAGGGCAGCAGGCCCACCGCTGCCGAGACAGGAGACTACGGAGGGACACCAGCCTGCAGGGGGGAGGAGGAGCAGGAGCAGCACAGGTTAAACTGGGAGGAGGAGGAGCAGGAGGAAGAGGACGTTTCTAGAAGTGCTGAGCACGGGAGAGCGAAGGGTGTAAAGAGGTGGACGGGTTTGAAGGGAGGAGAGCACACTTCAGTTCACACATACTGTAGTACAGGCTCTTTTGTCTGAGCAGCAGGCAGGAGGAACTTAAAAAGAGACTGGAGTTAAATGAACATTTACAAGGTAGAAACAGTGGTTTTATTAACCACAGGAGCCGGCTATTTGTTTAAGAGCCAGTGAGTAAAAGCTCATGTTGTGCAGCCAAAAATTTCTTCAGATCCCCATACAATCATTTTAAAATTCAAGTAGAAATCTCCACATTTTAAAGATATCAGATATGTTAGGCTGAATGTGAGTCTATTTATTCTGGAAAAAGAAGCGATACCACAGAAATCAGATATTAAATCTCTGAAAAGAAGCCACTTAGTTTGTTTCTGTTGTTGTCGTCGCTTGAAGCTATCGCTGTCTAAATCCCAGGTGGTGGTTGGTTATGTTATGAACAAATCAGTAGGATTATGGGAGGATTATGGGAGAAAATAGGTAGACAGGTTAAGCGACACACTGAGGTTTCGTTTCAGATTTAGCTGGAACTCATCCAGAGACACTGTGATTCAGGCTCCACTCACTGTACTCAGTCAGTGAGATTTTCTCTCCCCTCCAGATCTGCTGCCAGAAGCATCTGTTTAACCAGAACGCCAACCTTCGATTTTAAGATTCAAAATGACCCAAATTACATCCGTTGTTGCCTTATTATCAAACCTTCTTCGAAGTCCTTTAAATGTTCAGTGTATAAAAACAACCTTTTTCACACTTCACCACAGTATCATGTATATTGCATTGTATCTGCTTGAACTTAAAATTCAGTGGTGGACTATTAGAGATATAATGGGTATTTTGTTTATAAGATTTGGTATCTTTGGTATGGAAGGCCAGTTTCACCATTTAAAGATGAAAAACGTTAAAAAATATATATATTCCTGTGGTTAGTCAAAATTATTGGATAAAAAGTCCTACTTATGGAGCAAAACTCAGTAATATGAAATAAAAAGTAATATACTCAGTTTTAAGTCAGAACTCAAGGACAAAAAGGACAATAATCATGGCTACATTGCCAGGAATCTCTTTCCTCAACTGGCAGAAATGGGTTTCCATACACTCTGAGATCAAGACCAGAAAATGAACAATGATTTTCTGCACACCACCAGCTCAAAATGATTATCCCACCAGCATGTTTGCGTTTAAATGGAAAATTGAATTTGAACTGCCTCGGAAAACACAGCTTCAAAACTCTTCCAGGGTTTTTCTCTCAAATAAAACATCTGTTATTAAATCAACATGTGCCGCTGACAAAAGTGTCTGTCATCACTTCTGATTAAGAGCGAGATGACAGATAGCAAACAGACGAGCAGATGAAGTCAAGAACATAAAAAAAGCCAACAACTGCTACATAAACAGCTTCGCTCTACTGAGAGGTGTCACGCTAAAGGCTAAAGATGCTCCTGGATTTATATGCATGTTCTGCACTCTGAAGGTCAAAAATGTAATAGGAAAGGGCAGAAATGTGTCTCACAGACTGAAGAGAGAGATACAATAGAGACAAAAGGATTGCGGAAAAAGTGCAGCTGAGAATCTCAAGCACACAGATAATGATAACGGCAGCCGTTATGGCGGCACTGACTGAGGGGGCGGTGGTGGGAAGCAGGAAAAGCGCAAAGGCTACAAAAACATATGAGGCTGCTGACAGGTGAGATATTGGACCTGCTTTAAAACTATGATAAAAATGTCTGGGGTAAGCCGGATTTCCCAAAACCTCATCACGTTGTAAGAGAGAGATGCTGCAAGCCAGGGCAATGAAATAACCGAAAGGTTGCCAACATTGGAGTTAACTCTATTTTTACAAGACATCCAAGTACCATAACCATCCTCTTCGATGGCAAAATCAGATCTGAGGACTCAAATATTGCGACTAATTAAAAAAAACATGGTGTCATTCTCAAGTGTTTTTATTTAGGGCTGCAACTAAAGACTATTTTCATTGTATATTAAAATGTTTTCTGGATCTATTGGTTAAGCATTTGGCCTGTTCAATGTGATGTCTTTAAATGTCTTGATTTGTAAGTACAAACCCAAAGACATGCAGCTCAATACGCCATAAAACAGAGAAAAGCAGGCAATCTCCATATTTAAGAGCATTTACTGCAGTTTTTGCATGAAAAATTGAGTTATTACTCAAACAATTTGACTCTATTAATTATTTGTTCAATTCTTAGCAATGCACTTAGTTTTGTGACTACAAAGCACATCTGCATGCAAAAAACAGGACTTTCAAAAATCTATTTCATCACAATTCACAGGTTCATCTAAGGGTGTTTCCAGTTTATTAAATCCTGGGTCTTGTTGTCCAGGGTTTTTATCTTGAATTAATCTTTTTTCAAACATGATGACTAAGACCATAGCAAAATTAACAAGAAGTCAAACTGGGCAGGAAACACAAGCAGCCAGACGATCAGACAGTCAGCAGCCAACAGTCAATGTGCACAAAGATCTGTTAGACTTTTTCTCGTCCAAACTTGTCTGACCACCTGACCGCTTGTGTTTCTTGACGTTGCCATGGTCCCTGATTTTAGGAATTGTCTCTCTGAGAAGTGGGAGATCTGAATCAACATCCATCCTAAGTGATGAGGTCACAAACGGACAGCTTAATGTAAAGGTGTGGACACCCACAGGATGGATTGAAGGTGCATTTGAGATCCAAACTCTCAGACCACATTTCAGAGGTGGACCGATCAACATGTGACCACAACAAACTTCAAGCCCTGTCTTTCCTTGTATAAAGTGTCGTATGCTGTACAGTTTTTCTGCCTATGTGTCTGTGTACCTCACAGCAGCTGTTTGAGCATACCGTTTCCACTATTTAACCATGTATGTTAAATTTATGAAAGGAGACAACACTTACTTACTTGCTTGCTAAACCTGTAAGATTTTACAAATACAGTAAACAGCAACCAGTGTAATCTACTTATGTGTCACCAGTGGAGAAGGTACCCAGAGTCCCTTAAAAAAATTACACTTTTGTGACTAGTTGAGTGAGTAGAAACTTTATAAACCTTATATAAACTGACACATTTTTAATGATTTGCTCCATCTTGTAAATTTCTGCATTAAATCCAATAATTGTAATTGTTTCTTTCTTCTGTTTCAGCATCACTGTACTCGTTTGTTTGCCACTTTGTGTCTAAAGTGTTGACATTTAACAGCTGTTTAAACATTCTGATTTCACCATTCACCCAAAATCTGTGAAAGAATAAAACATTTTCTTGACACTAAACCTGTTAAATTTGACAAAAACAGTAAAAAGGCCCGTGGAGAAGGTCCCAAGACTCCCTTGAATAATTGCAAAATTTTATAAACTTTTAAATGCCATCTCTGACAAATTCTTAATCATTTGGTCCTTCTTGGAAATTCGGCAAATGTTCTCCCCTTAAGTTATTTCTTTCTTTGAGTTAAAACATCATGCCCTTTTGTGACAGTGGTGTAAATGATTATCTGCATATCGAGCGAGGAAGTGAAATCTGATCACAAGTGGTAAATGCTGAGACGCATGTTAATGGCAGATGTGACCACATCTGATCAGATCACTCAGGATGTTATTATCAAGTCTGAACAGGCTCATAGTGAGTACACCAACAATGGCCAAAACTATGGAAATCAGACCATAGTTGTAACACACTCGGTTACTCTTTAGTCATTCTACGGAAAACAACCAAGCATTGTACTAAAAGCACATCACAAGATATATATAAACGATAACATTTACATGAGAACAACTTGATTTTATACAGACAGCCGTCAGTGACAGGAAGCAGAATAGACAGAAGGCCAGAGGGATGAGTTAATAGAAGCTGAAACAGGAAGAGTGCAGGTGGTAGAGGAGAGGACATGTCATGCTACTGGAGGATGGAAAAAGGGAAGGGGAGGAGAGAACAGCCTCTGGCATCAGCTTCAGAGAGGACAGGGGTTACTGGTAGGAAGGCCGACTAACCAATCTGAGTACACGAGAGGAAAGAAGCATCTGCTTTGCCTCAGTTCACCCTGACATGGCTAACCTCGAGTCTCTGAGGCACATGTTAGCGACATGTTGTCACTGCCCGCTGTTGATACTCATTACGACAGGGCTAATGTGACAACATGGGAGATGGAAGGTGCCCAGAGGGAGGACATATTAAGGGCAGAGAGAAAGATGAGTAGAGAGGATGCAGTGAGCGACATCAGATCTTGCAAGGTTTTTTAGGGTTGAGGGACATAGTCAGTGACATAAACTGAATTGACCCATGTGCTATTCTGCGCTGCATTCCTGTGGTTAGACCAGTTCCCTGTGACTTGATTGCTTTGCTAAGCTATGCTAGGCTAGCGCCATGGAAAGACAGTCAAAGGAAAGAGGCAGTGGGGAGAACTGGAGGGAGATGGAGAATGGAGGAGCCCCTTTACCTGATGCTGTTGCCAGGGGGCTGCCTGCTGAGGCACGGGAGCTACGGGAGGATGGAGCACTAATGGAGGAGGAGGTGGAGGGGGGTTTTATGGAGGAGGGGCTACTGACAGTGGTGGCAGGGCTGATGACGGGGGGGCACTCTACACATGCTGCTGCTGGCTGCCGCTGAGGGCCCCGGCCAGGCCCCGGGGAGCGGGAGGGGGAGCAGGCACCCACCTGAGAGGCCGCCAGGGCTGGGACCAGGTCCAGGGCGGGTTTGGGCGGCAGCTGGGGCGTGGCCGGTTTTAGCCCCACCCCAGGGGAGCGGCTGCTGTCCCCCACCCCCTTGATGGATGGGTGAGGAGGAGAAGGGGTCTGGGAAAGCCCTGGCTTTTTGGGAGGGATAGGGGGAGGGTTTCCCCGGTCGATCCTGGCCACCGTGGGCGACTTGATGCCGATGGGATGGCTCAGGCGGCTGGGAAAAGGGCCTCCCTCTGAGGCAGAGTGGGGCAGGCCTGGACGCAGGGGTCCGGCACCTCCTGCGGGAGGGCTGGTGAAGCGCGAAAGGACCTGTGTGACAGTGTGGCGTGCTTGCTGCTTGGCGGCAAAGTTGTCCCGGTTGGTGGGGGAGAGGTCACGGGCTGGGGGACTCTGGGATGCCGTGCCATTTTGGTCCTGTTCCTGGAACTTGTAGCGGGCTGCCTGGACACGAGGGCTGACTCCGCTGGGCAAGCCGTGAGGAACCTGGCCCTCTGAGCCATTCTCTGTCTGTGCCAGTCCTCCTGAGCTGCTGTGGACGATCCCACGGCCAGTCGTCTTTGGCAGACTCAGGCCCACATAGTTGGCTGGGGTCGGTTTGACGGGTATAGTGAGGGGGGTCTTCTTAGGACCCTCCACCTCAGTGGGGAGCAGGTCCGTTTGGCAAGACGCTGTTCTAGAGCTGACTGGCTCTGTGGCTACAGAAACAGACGTCACCGCTTTAGGTTTGGGTGGTGGGCTGGTGGCAGCAGCAGGTTCTGATCCAGCAGCAGGCTGGGCGACAGCAGCACCATCCTTCCCATCGCCCTGTTCAGTCCTGAGCTGCTCCACCTGCTGCCGCAGACTGTGGCTCTCGGTCTCCTCGCGGCCCAGCCTGGCACGCAGCTGTTCCCGCTCTGTGTCAAACTCCGACAGCTGCTTCTCCATCTTGGCCTCCATCTGTTGGCTACGCTGCCGCTCTGTAGTCAGCTCCTCCTGCAGCCGGCCAGAGGTGCGACCCTCCTCATCAAGGCGGGCCTGGAGCTCGTCGAAGCGCTGCGACTCCTCCACCACCCGCGTGGCAAGCTGCTTGCACTCGCGGACCAACATCATGACGATGTGCTTGTTCTTCTCGCGCTCGTCCTTAAGCTGCGCTGTCAGCTTGCGATGCTCCTGCTCCAGACTCTGGAGCTGCAGCTTCTCCATCTCCAGCTGAAAGGAAAAGATACACAGTCATCAGGAGTCAGGGAGAAAAACGCAAACATCTAAAAACACAAAAAAGGGTACCAAGATATCATAACAAGGGTTTGAGTTATCCGAGTTGGGCTTAGTAGATCTGCACAAACGCAAAGCCTTTAATCTAGTGCTGAAATGTTTTGTCAATGAATCACCCAATGGTCAATAATTGTCATAATCGATTGACTGTTTATGCCAATTATCGGCAAAGACTCGAATACACTTGCACCCTGAATCTTTTATCCCATCCTCTCTTATCTTATCTCCTAAATAAAAAAAATAAAAAAATACAAAAAATTGACAACAAAATAACTATTAGCTTCAGCTTTACATTTGATCAGATACAAATAAATCGTCTTCAGTTAAAGAATTAACAAATGAGTGTCGCCATCAACCACTGACATCTTTTCCTCGCCTTTTAATCGGATTGTCTAAAACCAATCAATCCACCACCCACCCAGACTACATAATGTAATGGCTCCATGAACCTCACATGTATGTGAAACATGCAGCATCTCTCACATACATTATGTCAAACATCTCAGTCGCAACCACCCGTCTCACCAGCAACCTGTGACACACTGCCAGTCTTAGCACACAGGGCGTCAGGTGCATCCTGAATATATCATCAATCACCGGGACAACACAAAAAACTTCGGCTACAAACACTGACTTTCAATTTAGTCTGTAATTGAGTATTAGATACTCTGGAGTCAATACTGAGCCTTTTGAAGCTAAAATGAGCCGGAACAATTTTCTACAGCAGCGCATAGACAAGCGAGATAAATCAAATGAGCAGGACAAAAAAGCTTGATTAAACAGACAGGCAAGAAAGATGGATAAGCAGAAAGTTACACAAACACACACTTTTTTAATCCATGCGTTGGCTTGGGGAAAGAGTTTATCCTTTTGCAGAGGCACAGCGTCTCTGCATAACGGTTGAATTTCAATGACTTGTCAAAGCCTGGGCTTCTATATCTGGAGCGCTGCTGCTATTGTTAGCTCAGAGCCGGCTTCACAGAGGGTAACAAGGCTTAACCGGGGCTCTCAACCCAATTGCCAAGACCCCGTCGCTCTAACAAGCCTCAAACAAAAGAGGCAACACCCCGTCACCCCTGTCCCAAACGAGGCGTCCCTCCCTAGGCTCCTCCACTTCCCCACCTCCCCCTATTTCAGCACCGTCAGGAAGTGCATATCAGCAGCAGCTGATGCTGAGGAGGAGCGAGGGGTTAATAAGCTCTTGGGGAGCGCCAAGGGAACACCAGTCGTTACTCAAAAGGAGGTGCTACAACTAGCTGCTAATTGGGTGAGGATTATGTCTGTTGTAAGTCAGCCTAATGCCTTGCAGGAACACATTTAGGGATGCTGTAAAGGTGGTGGTACACTGTGCAGTGTAGAGTGAAACCAGGCAGGATTAAGACACGTTTAAAATACACAGGAGCAAATGTCACCACTGACACACACTATGATTCAAATGCATTGCTGGAAAAGCTTTGAAAATCTTTCAGCCTCTTAATCTCTCCAATGGGACCAGACTGCTTGCTCAAACGTGTCTGATGGACGGTCAAACAGCTTCAGCAACACCACCCAGACAAATTCATGATTTTGGAATTAGAGAGTCCAATCATTTCTTCAACCGTCCAAAATCGACAACCTGACATCTGACACACTAAGTAATAGTAAATGAGAAAGTGAGCAGGGTTTGAACTTCTCTCTCTAGCTCCTGTTTCTCCCTTCCCACTACAGAACTATTTCAAGCCCAACACTTTGAATGTCTTCCAGGAGAGATCGCCTGGAAGCATGCACTGTGAAAAGCCGTCACGGGCGCCACAAAAACACATTTTTATTTCATCAGGAAAGTGCATGAAGTCTCTTCTTTAGCATCTGCTTCACATTCATATAGTTCCAAACATCCACAACAGGAGCTGTGAAATACACCAAGTTATCTACACACTGAATCAGTCAGACGGCTTCCTCTGAAGAGTATCTGTAGACAGGAATGTTTCTCCCCTTTTCAATCCGAGACGGAGATCTGACATAGCAAACACTAAAGCTTTAGATGTCTCTTAATCTAAGGCTCTCCATCAGGCCAGCACAAGACCCATTTAACTTCTTTGAGGAAGGACTTTACAGGTTTTGAAAGTTTTCACAGCAGTGGTCATTTCTACTCCATCATGACATTTGCGGGGCAAACTGTTAACTTAGCACAATGCTACAAGCTAAGTAGATGCTACAAGGTATTCTACATGGTCTTTTCTGCTGATTGGTGTTGAACCCATCTGTGGTGTAATCTGAGAATGGATCAACTCTTTTGCAAAATGACCCTGCAATTTTCTTTTCTGGTTATATTTTCTTTATTTTACAGGTGGCAAGAGTCCCTGAAGAAGACAGAACGGACTTTCTTCACATCCATGAAATGATTGTGCTGCTTATGTAGTTGCTAAACCTGCACAATTGAGACAAAAGGAAATCATGTACCTGCAAAGGCTCCTGGGAAGCAAATGGCCTCTTGGTGCTCCAATATTTAAAATGTTAATATTTTGTTAAAGTATCAATAGACATCCCTACAATATTGTTGCATTATATATTTTCTTTGTTTGATCAATGTAATACAATAGAGTGGTTTACCTCTCCACCTGTAATGACAACCACAGCAGAGTGTGTAAAATCTCGGCTCATTCTGCCATCATCTACAGTGTGAAATAATAATGAAATTAAACTGGAACTCATTTTTGTGGAGATACCTCGCAGGCACCTCAGTTGGACTCGGTGCTCCCTGGACCTGAGATCCTCTACCGCTGGATAAAATATTTACATAAAGCTTACAAGTTGAATCTTTCCTTCGAGGTCTATCCTTACACCTGAAAAGCTGCAGCGCCGAGGTATCGGCGTGCACTGCGGCAGAATAGAGCAGCCAATTCAGCGACTGTGAGGAACTGTGGATGAGAGAAGAAGGAAGAGAAGCAGGAGGCCAGGGGACTATTTTAAGATGACGGAATTTCAGCACCAGCGGTCGCGACCTTGCCTCCAAATTCAGCCTTGCAACATCAACAACACTCAGGCAGTGTGTTAACCCACAAAAACAGTGTTTCTCCGTTTTCTTGATTCATGGAGGAGGACATGAGGGAGTGGGGGCGTCTTCATTACGCCCATAAACCAATTCACTGTGTGTTACATGTAACCACCCGCCTGCCTTCAGCCTAAGACCTCATGGATAATTCAACAACTTACTCACAGGAGAACGTCAGGAGTGGATACGGATGGAGAGGATAAAGATAGCACGGACAATGTTGATGAAATTTACTCTACCCAGCAACCAGAAGATCCCTCTGAGTGCACTGAGCCTGTGTCTTTAGCAGTGTTGTTGTTGTTGTTGTTGTGACACTGGACACTTTCAGGGTTCCAACAAAACCATTATCCCTGCCCGACTGCTCCGTACACGGTTGTTGACAGTTTAGCTACAACTGTGTAATCAGTGGTGACGTGGTGGCTTATTCTGTGCTAAAGAGGGCAAACGGTTATTTTGTGGCTGCCGCTGCTCTGTTTATACACATTTTTAGGGTCAAGTGAAGCAAATCTCTCAAGGTCAAAGTTGTCTTGCATTGCATGTTTCTGATCTGATTGTGGAGGAGTGGAGCGGGGTTTCAGGTGAAATCTGGACCTTTTTTTAAACAAACATTTATGATAAGAACCCTGAATAACTCCAAACAACATGCTGTACACACCAGTCATTTCAGGCTATGATCAAGGTGATGCAGAAAAATTATGAATAAAGAAATGTGGAAAGTATTATTTATTCATTTTATCCTAGTATCAATGTTTTTATGTTTTTATCTATAATTTGCACTAATAAGGAGTTGCATCTCAATTACGTTGTACAATGTACAATGACAATAAAGATCTATCTAGGTAAATCTCCTGTCAGAAGAAGTTTGTTTTCACGAACAAAGTTTGCAGACAGTGAGCGATGGACTTCAAAGGACAATATTCACAACTTGGACTCATTTTATGGAAAAGCCTTTTTGCTTCTTTTGATCAGTTCACCCTGACAGGCTAAAGGAATATAAATCATACAGGAATGGAGAACAAATTCAGACTTTATGAACACTTCAAAGGCAGGGAGTCAACACTTCTTTCTGTCTCTTCTGCTTAAGGTGCTGGAAAATGTGAATTAATTATTCTTTGGTTCTTCTGGTGTCTGGTAAATGACCGGAACGACTGAATTGTGGCAAATCTAACTGATCTAACCATCTGACGACCTGAGAATGAGCCTCAAAGAAACAACTTTCTTCAGAATAGCTTTAACGTTTGCCTGCATTAGTCCTATATAGGTTTACTTAAATTGCCCAACTTTATCTACGCACAATGTCTTGCCTTGCTTTTCTGTTTCTCTCTACTGACAGCGTCAACTGTTTTTGGCAGGATCGTGGATGGTGTCCATCTCGCAGATGGATTAAAAAAAGAAAAGCAGACTATAAAATGCTAAGATGTGTTGCCAAATATGCTTGGGTGGCTGTTAATATACCGGCCCGCCCAGGTAAAATATACGCGTGGGAAGCCCAGAAAAATATTACAGCAAATCCTATTAGAAAGGTGTTGTTTTTATTATCAGTCTGTTACTGCTATAAGTAATATAATACCGTAACATGTTACGTTTGTAGCCCACCACCCACAACACAACCATTCCTACAATAACAAGAACAACAAGAATGTGCATTGGGCACATTTTGTTAAATCAAACCGGGATGTTAAAATGATAAATGT
Organism: Diplodus puntazzo; assembly: GCA_963678695.2. Lineage (NCBI taxonomy): Eukaryota > Metazoa > Chordata > Actinopteri > Spariformes > Sparidae > Diplodus > Diplodus puntazzo. The sequence goes on along the minus strand of OZ023161.1, from coordinate 13,225,777 downwards.
AACAAAGACAGGTTGTTATAGGTACCCAAAGTACTATGTGGGTCACAATTAGGTCAGAACACACTGAAATTAAAAGCTAAGATATTGTACATTCACTTTTAAGGCAGGAGAGCAAACACACAAAACCACAAACCAAAATCTCTTTAACCAGCTTTCCTGTCAAAACCAGCCACTTCCTACCTCTCCCTTCCTTCCACTCCTTCATTCTTCCATACCTCCTCCTTCTCATCTGTGTGTGTGTGGTTAAAAGTTCCAGTTGGATCAAAACTGTATCATGTCTTTTATTATTATAGAGTTCAGGGACAGGACACACACACACACACACACACACACACACACACACACACACACACACACACACACACACACACACACACACACACACACACACACACACACACACACTATTTTCTTTTCTATTACTCACCCACATTCATTCTGCCAGCATCTCATCCAAACACTTTCACACATTCATATTCACACGCACGCACGCACGCACGCACAGAAAGAAGAAGAGAGGGAGAGAGAAATGGGACGAGGCCATTGCAGACATCTGGCTGCCCAGTTAATCACGGCCACATATTCCTAAAGAGACCTGGAACAAAAACACACTCATGTACACACAGTCAACCATCAGAAATAGAAATGACACACCAGAAAACGGGAATTAAGTTCATCACACACACACACACACACACACACACACACACACACACACACACACACACACACACACACACACACACACACACACACACACACACACACACACACACACACACACACACACACACACACACACACACACACACACACACAGGTATATTAATGTCCATGAAAACACCAGAAACATTAACACACAGACGCACGTACGGTTTTCTCCTCGGGAGAATTTCTGCCACAGGGATTTGAGTCGTGTGTAAACAAACACAATCTGCGGTCAAACAGAGGAAATCCCTGCCGATGTAAACAACGCAGTGTTTTATTTTTATTTATAGACACTTAAATATGACGACTGACTCACCAAAATTAAACTCAAATTATAGAAGCATAACGCCTGAAATTATGCTTTTTTTGAAATGTAACTGGTTCTTCAGCTGAGCTGTTGTAGCTGTAAAGAAAAGAGTAAACATCTCAACAACTGGTTAATGGATTCCAGTTGACAACACTGACACGCCCATTAGTTTTCCACTGTTAATTTGAATATCATCATATTCTGAATCAATAAAGGTGATCTAAACAGCATGTTTTGTCTTGGTTATTCTAAATTAAGCCTTATTCTGAATACAACATTTCATGTATACAGCCACAATTGATAGGTAACTCCAGAACAGCAGGGGGCAGCATAACCGTTAACTGCTGCTCACTACACTCTTTGCTTTCTCTCTCTTGAACATTATCCACCAATAGAAACCCTCCTCCCCCTCCTCTGTGTCTTACCCTCTTCTGGCGGCTCTCGGCGGCAGCCAGCTGGGCTGACATGCGTTCCTGCATCTTCCTGCAGTGGGCCATGACAGCTTCCAGGACAGAGATGGGGCTGGAGCCCAGGGGCCGCCGCTCCTTGTCTCCTCCAGGAACCCCGCACTCAAAGTCTCTCTGAAGTGCCAGGAAGGGGTCCGTCAGGCTGTAGTGGCCGTATCGCTCTTGGAGGAACACCTCCTTCCTCTGAGCCTGGAGAAAAAAAGAAGAGGAGGGAAAATATTATTTAACTACTTTAGTGTAAAGATCACAAAGTTTGATTTTGTGTCTTATTGGATGATAAATCTGAAAATTTGTACCAAGTAAAGCTGGAGGTCTTTATACACTTCATACGTTTTAAAACCAGGGTCCATTTTTCATCACAATCACCACATTTTGAAACCTGCTCGTCACTAATGCCAATGGAAGTGCCTGTGTGATACACTGCAACTGAACTTCTTCTAATTATTGAATTTTTCTATAAAATCCAGACACTAACTGAGCCGATCCAAGAGGGAAAAATCTCTTTTCAGCTGAAGTGGTCCTGACAAGGAGACATTGCTCTGATTTAAAACCCCTGAGCGTGTTCTATCAAGATTTAATTATTCATGATTAAATAAACAACAATAAAGTCAAATATTTTAACAAATGAAACAAACAACTGGCCATCATCAGATACAGATCCAAACATTGCTTAAATCTGATTTCCGATCTGATCATCACCTTTTACCAACTGAACCTCAGTAACATCAAACCAGTGAGAGGACCACAGTTATAGTAAAATAACCCAAACTATTCTAACTAGTTAATAGTTTAAGCCAAAGTCATTCATAGAAATGTTCATGTTCCATGAGAGCGAGCACATACGTATTTATGGTTATAAAAGGGCTTTAACGGTGCCACTGTCTGCAGCCTCGCCCTCATCCCCGGGACCTGCTCTGTGGTTCAGGAGGAGGTCCATCCCATCAGCCTTGGTGTGGACCCTGACCACCCCCCACCACCACCACCACTCGCCCCCTGAACGCTGTGAGCCGCCTGCCTGACTCCACCAGCACTCAGCACTGCAGCAGGCCCGGCTGCTCTCAGGTTACAACAGACAGATGGCGATGGGAGACGGAGTCCTCTGAGGTGGTCGGAGGGAGCCCGATCACATCAAAATGTTCAAATGTGATGCCAACCAGGCATCACCACTTACATACTAGGCCTCAGCTGAGCTCCTGTATAATGCTAAAGGAAAGCCTTGAGTAGATAATCTAACTGGATGAGCCTCGACGGAGTGCTGGATTCTTCAGCGGCACAGCTGCAGCCTCTAATGTTTATCATTCATCTTTCTAGCTTTGACTTGTGAGAGAATGTAAACAAAACGCTGCTCAGCAGATGAATCAGAAGCCCAAGATGGCAAACTATCCCAACAGCATGTGAACGCTGCGTCACAGCTACGGCCAGAACACAAAGCAAAGAACAATATTAACTCTGTCATGGGGCAGAGAGACATTATGGACAAATCTGCACAGGATTTATTTGTAGAAAATAGAAAAAACTTGACTTTAACTTTCTAGTGCATTCATATTTCTGTGTGCATGTTACATGTTTCAAGCTGCTAAAACTCTGTCAATGCTCTTTTTCTTATTCTTGACATGTAAGTATCATGTAACAGGCTAGAGTAGAAATAACAGTTAGCGATATCATGAATTTGTTTTTGCAAATGTTGAAATTGCTAGATGTTGCTGAATGCTATCTACAGCACCCTAAAAGGAGGATAGAACTTCATGAATCCGGATGGAAATTCTTGTGCCAGAGACTGCTCAGAACACAGTGACACTGAAGAACAACAAACACAGTCATGATGATAGAGAGTAAATGGAGTAAATGCTGATATCACTGCCAAATAGAATATCATTCAAATGAAATGCGGCATCTCCTGCCTTGTCGCCAAACATCAACCATTCGTTAGACATCTGAATTTCCATCTGTTTCGGACACTAAGGTAAGTGTGCCTTCCTGTGTCCATAATGTGGCGCTTTTGAACAATCACTGAACACATTAGGTTGTATCAAAGTTAACTGCACCATGAACATTTCATGTAGCCTAAATGAGATAATGATTGCGAGGTTTGATCGGCAGGTTTCCAGATAGGTGCTCACTATAAAACACCTGGAGGGATCGTCCATTAGTAAATGAGATAAAGCAGCTGTAAATTCCAGTGTTATCCAGACTGCTGCTCCCAGCTGAAGCTGCCATCGGTCGAGCTCAGCTCGGTAACATTAGCCTCGTCAAACCTGCTCTCAGTCATTCTGACCACAACCAGATGACCACCCGCAGTAATCCAATGGTCAAATAATACCTCACCAAAACCCACTTGGCTGCAGGACAGCAGCTGCAGAGACCAAACCCGCTAACCATGAGTGGTGCTGAGAGAGACATTAAGAAAGTGGCTCGCACAGACAGAAATGCAAAATTCAGAGTACGACACGGGTGAATCAATCAGCTCCGAGTCTGCAGGAACGACTCCACATGGAGAAGAAGTATCGGCCGGTTGAAGCAGGTTCACCATGTCAACTGCAATGAATAAAACAGATTCAGAAGAGTCATGATTAATTTCTATCAACAGCAGAAGGCTGGTGAGGGAGGAATATTTAAGAGAGAGAGAGAGAGAGAGAGAGAGAGAGAGAGAGAGAGAGAGAGAGAGAGAGAGAGAGAGAGAGAGAGAGAGAGAGAGAGAGAGAGAGAGAGAGAGAGAGAGAGAGAGAGAGAGAGAGAGAGAGAGAGAGAGAGAGAGATTTAAATTAAATGTGGAGGCGAGAGAAAGACAAAGAGCCACAGTGTTAGAGACCGAAGAACAGACAGCAGAGACAAACAGGGACCAAACACAGGAAGGTGTTGGAAGAGGCTTTGCCAAAGAAGGACATGGAGATTGGAGAGTATAACGCACGCACGCACGCGCGCACGCGCGCACGCGCACACGCACACACACACACACACACACACACACACACACACACACACACACACACACACACACACACACACACACACACACACACACACACACACACACACACACACACACGACACACAAGACTGCAGAGCATGAAGATTGATGGTGAATCCTGAGAAGACTGAGGCAGCTGTTGATGCTGATGGCTGACTGTGAGCAGGCCAATGTAAACACACCACGGAGGAAAGGTGTGCGTGTGCGTGCGCGAGAGTTGAGAGAGGAGAGTGAGAGAGAAAGGGGGACAGTTTCCAAAGTGTGCTTGTTAATTTTAGTTCAGTATTTACTGTTGAATATGTCGAGGTTAAGTTTAGTTTCGGGCTGCACAATTAATTGAAATATTATCGATATCGCAACATGGGGAAGTGCTATATCCAGATTGCATGCAGAAAGAGACAGAAGAAGACGGAGAAGAAGACAGGAGAAGACAAGAAAAAGACAGAATAAGACAGAACAATAAGATAGAAGATGAAGAAGAAGAAGGCGAAGAAGAAAATTAAGAAGAAGGTGAAGACAACAACGAAGACGAAGGTAAAATAAATACTGTAGCAGATCCTGACTCGTATATCGGTTGGCCTGTATTATCGTCTCATATTGGCCTTTCACAATTATATATCCATACTGACGTGTTACAACTGAGGAGCCGCCACCTTGGGATGTTTGATATCTCTGCATGGAGACGTGACCTTGAATTATTCGATTATCAAAATAGTAACCATATACTCTGCTCCAAACTGAACAGATAGATGCCTCAACTGTGCAGCTGAAATACCCAGAAGGCACCACGGGAACCATCTGAAGAGAATCCTCTGCAAAGCTGCGGAGTAAATAATCAAGAGCGATGCGATGCCTTCTTTAAACTGCCCTTTAACTCCCACAATCCTCCTGTAAATATTTACACCGGAGCAGAGACCATTACAGCCCTCAGTCAGCCGGCTGCTCCTCCTCACCTCCACATCAGCAGCGTCTCGCATCAGACTGAATGCTTTGGTCTTCCCGGGTGAATATTGAGAGACGATGCAGTGGTATCTCCATTTAACACTTGTTTTTTTAATACTTGTAATATAATAATTGCGGTCACTCAAACCCCACAGGCCTCAGCTTTTCATCCTGCTCCTGAGGTTTTCCTGCGCTCTGAACATTAGCCTTTATCGTTTATTCAATTGAGCCTGTGTCTCTCTCTGCCAAATAAACTCATCTGGAAGAGGTTTAAGATATTTCAACTCATAAAGAGATAAGTTATAAAAGATAATCAAAGACGTAATCGGCTTCCCCACATCGTCAGAAACCTCCCGTGTCTTTGTTCACTGGTCCAAAAAAAAAACAGCAATGGCATTTTGTAAGGCTGCAGTTAATTAAAATATTTTAAACAACTAAAATATAGCATATATTAAAAATGCAAACGTTTCTGAATCAATTCAACATCACAGCTATTTTTCAAGCATATGCTGGTTCCAGCTTCTTAAATATCTAAAATATGCCACTGAACCCAAAAGGTTAACCTTCGTCTTCACTAAAACAAACTAATCATGTAACTGTAATTGTGTTCAAGTGGACCCTTCCTCTCGTTCTGCTCGGCTTGTTTCTCTTCCTGTTTGGAGCGATGGATCTGGTCGTCAATATTCCCTGGCTGTGAGGCTCAGGGTCATTGGTCACCCTATTACAGCATGCGGGTTAGCGCTGAACCCTTTGAGATCTCATCAGCTGTCAGACGCTGAGCTCCCCCGAGGCTCTATTGATCCCATTGATCCATTGGTTGTCATCAGAGGAAAGCCACAGTTTGACCAGTAAAGTTTGAGGCTGATACTGATGTTTCTAGACTGAGGAGAATATAAAAAAAACATTATGTGCTTTTATTCTGTCTTTTTATATTTTTGTTGCAATTGCAATAATTTTGAAAAGTCTTACTGACGTGTGCGTAGGATCAAAAACTACTGAATCGAAAATGGAACCATAGAAACCCAAACACTGTCAATCATTCATATTAACTTTATTAATGCAACAAAATCACAATTAATGTTTTTGCATTTCTGAATTAACAGTCTCAACAGTGGCGAGGGTTGTCACTACTGATTTGAAAGTTGAACATTTCCTTGCACGCAAGGTGAAAAGCTCATATTCAAACTGTTATAACCTGTCTGGAATGTAGTCTTTGAGAGCATTAGGCTGTTTGTTGTAGTGTTCCTTGAGTTCCAGCAGACTAAAAACCAAACGTCAAAGTTATGTCGCTCCTGAACGGACACCAATGACACCAAAACATGTGAGGAGCAGTATGTGGAGGTGTTTGTATCACACATGTGTATATCCACAGCCTTGAGTCTTGAAGCGAGGGGATTTAAGTTCAACGTGTCTATGTTTCAGTTTTACAGTGAGAACCACAGCTGACAGAGGCCTCCAGCAATCACCCGTTTAATTAAGATGTTTCCCAACTAGTTTGGAAGGATGGTACTGTATTTACAACAGCAATAATATAATAATGCTTAAGTATTTACAAGTGCAGCAGGAGAGGAGGGCCGGGAGTGAGACCTCAGTATTATTAGCATCAACCTTTACAGGCATGCTGCACTCAGTGGGTGAGAGGGTTCAGGGAACACAGCCAGAAAGAGAGAGAGCTGGATGTAGCGAGGAGCAGGAGGAGATTGAAGAATAGTGGCGGACAGATGAGAGGAGGTGGAGGAATGTCAAATGCTGCGAGGAAGGATGGCAGCGACAAATAAAATCAGAGAGAAAAGAGGGAGACAGCGAGAGCGGCGAGGCAGAAAAAGGCCCGGCAACCGGGGCGCAGAAAGGCCCTGAGCTGAAAGGATCAGAGGGTACTCCAAACTTTACACGGCAGAGAAAAGAGCAGCGTGTATTCAAGTGTCTCATTTCACTCCATTCAGGACTGTGTGAATGTAAAGTCAGTGGCCATCTGCCAATCAAGAAGATACAGAAATCATCGGGTCAAACAGAGGAGCCGCTCATGTCCGGAAAAAGCAAACATTAGACGCGAAAAGAAGGATACGCTCGAGGGCACTTCATTTAAGCATCTGACGCCTGAGATGCTGACTGACTCAGTGTCCGACAGCAGAGGGTTTGAGAAAAGAGCTGAAACTATTTGGGAAAACCTCAAAACAAGAGACAGTAGAAAGCAGAAAAGGCAGAGCGGATGAGACAGACTCCTCTTTCTGTGGCTGACACCTCCCTCCCGAAAGTGTGTTCACAAGCCGCTGGAGAAAAAGAACTTCTTTTTAATGCTGTCTGTGCAGGAAGGAGAAAGACGGTCATAATTTTAAATGTCTAATAGGTCTCTTGTTCCAAACAGACCCTTTTGATGGATCACAGCTCGACTTCAGTTCCCTGCTTCTCTGCCAGCAGCCAGTTCATTGCAGCATTTTTCTTTTTAATTGCTTTGTCTGAGAAATGTAAAAAACACTTTATCTTGGTGACACTGGAACAATTATCGTAAAAGCTCATATACGGATGTGCATGTATGTCATGTTATATCTCGAAGTGAAAAGTAAAAAGCAACCGCCTTAAACTGACTGCACTCCTAGTTATACTGTAGATCGGTACAAATACTGGCAACGAGAATCTTCATGGTTCAAACTTAAGACAGCCGTAAAACCATGTTAAAAATTTGTGCTGAATAATTCACTAAATTACTAAGATGCACTAGTAGAGAATTAAAAAAATAACAATTGAATTGAGAGCGTTTTCTGACAACTGTACTGGTATTATTCTTTATTTTCATACACTGATCTTCAAATCTGCAACAGTGCAGATGGTATAAAAAGCAACACTAATTCTGACAGAAATGTAAAGTAGCCTCGAGGAGCACAATCACAGCTACTAAAGCTAAAGTGTTTTTTAGTAAGTGTTGCCAGTCTCCAGCCGCTGGGCTTTTAATCAACACTTCCTGTCAGTGGCTGAGCTGCCGGTGGTGTCAATATATCGACCTTTCCCTCTGCGGCTTCTTGTTTCAGCCACACAGGGTCGGGTCAGCGTGACGAGGTTGTCAACTCTTCAGTCGAACATCTACCTTCGAGCTGAAGTGGCTCACACGTCTGTCTTTTTTTGTCATGCGTTGTGACTGATGTTCTGTGTGACAGCACCTTGCTCAAGGACACTTGGCCTTTCGACATTCACTCAAGTGCTTTTGTTCAGTTTATTCTCTAAGTGAGAGGTTTTTTTTTACTTGTCACAAGTGTTCTTTTCATTTAGTTTATTTCCTTTTACTCATAACATATTATACATTATATAACTTGTTATATTTGATATTATGGATAGACATTTGACATTGTGAGAGACATAGTTGTGTTAAATTTTTTGTTTATATTATCATCCATGCATGGATGTGCATGTGCACTACTAGGTAGCCTTGATGAGAGTGATAACATGTTATAGATTTTGTTTGATACTGAGAATAAAAGACAAAGAACAAAGGAATAAAGAAGTGGAGTCAATGTTACAGTCTGGGTCCTAAAAATACGGAAGCCCAGTTCTGCCAGTTATAGAAAAAAAAAAAGATTAAAACAAAGCTTGCTGAAAAGAATATTCCCATTGTAAGTCACACAATCATGAAATAGAAAGTTACAATCAAGAAATAAAGTCAACATTTATAATTATGGGTTTTTATCCAATAATTTCCCCCTATTATCTCATAAAAAAATGTTTTAAATCAAGCTTAATCTGGCGGAAATGGGTGTCAATATATATGAAAATTATTGACGTTGATGTTTGGTTTGAGATGACAGTTCCGCTTCAGGAACAGGGAATTCTCGGGGGGGGGGGGGGGGGTACAGCATCCATGGGCCAAACATTTCAGCTGTTTCTGTGAGTTGATCACTGTGGGTTTATGAACAATGTCTGACACTTGAGAATCCCCACGGTATAAATCAACATACTCTCGAATTTGTGCTGAATTTACAGTCCTCGATGTTGTCTTCAGTCTTCTTTAACGTGCCCTCAAATCTGTGCCAACAATTTCAGGATACAAATGTGAGAAATTTCACCTCGGAGCAGCATCTCTGCATGATAACCGGCCTGATTTATGCCGCACTCCTGAGGTGCTCCTCATTGACTCCAATCTCGGTTTGGTTTTCTAGGTCAGAGCTGCAAAGAACTGACAAACAGCATCGAGCGAGGGGCAAATTAGGCGCCGGGATAGGCTGAAGATATGGAGGACTGGGGGTGGGGGTGTGTGATCGTTTTGGATCCCTTTCTGGTCTCTAGAGATATGGAAGCCTCCAAATTATTGGAGGACTCGCTCAGTCTGAGTGCGTGTGTCAGCAGAGGGTGGATAGTCCCTCAGGATGCGCTGGCCCTCGGGATGTTGGCAGTGATCCTGAGGCCCATCTGTCATTCACACACATGCACACACCCCAATTAACTCATCTTTGCTCCAACGCCATTCAAAACCCAATAAACTGTAGAACATAAAGAACACTTGGGAATGACAAGTGGTTACCTACAGCTCAGATGGTGAAAAACTGAAGCTGAAGGTCACCAGCTACACGAAGCACCATCTAACCTCCATCAGTTCACCATATTGAAAATAAAACAAGGAAAAAAAGATGGACAAAACCTGAACACGAGCCAAAGAGGAGGACAGAACGCTTCATGAAGTTGAGAAAACAACAGTCTTTGGAGAGTCTTTAAAGGCGACATGTTAAAGGTGTTTGTATGTCGAACCAACTGTTTAAGTTGTCTTGTGATGTGCCTTGTGGTGAATAAGTAGGATAAATAAATGTAATTCCATGTCAGAACATATGCAACCAATCACAAAAAACAATGCAATTTCTTACCAATCGTATGAATATTGTGTTGTAACAGAAAAGCCCACGTCCTAAAAAAAAAAGGCACCGTGGATTTTGTTATCTTATCAACAACAACAACAAGTCATTGTTTCAGTATCAAAAGTATGAAAAAGAAAAAGATGAATGCTCCTTCAGAAGAAACTTCATATTCACAGCTGCTGGTCCAAAATGCAACAGAGAGGAGCTGTGAACTGTTAGCTAAGACTGAAACAATACCAGGAAATGACACAAATTTTGTGTATCAACTGAAGCATCGGCGATAAATAAGGGACATGGAAGGGCTTACACCATCACCAGCAATTAGACCGATCCCTCAGAACGACTGCTTTTAAAGTCTGACTGCTTATTTTCTTCTCTCTGAATTTTGACCGGATTTATGGACTTTAAATGGGAGCAATGGACCTCAGTGATATTGACATCAATGGAAAGTGAACACTAAATCTAAAAATATGTACATCATGTCTGTGTGTTATGACTCCAAGAAGCGGTTCAAACAGCAGCAATGAAGTGCCAAGGGCCCTTAATTGCCTCCCTAAGCCAGCACAGCTTCTTCTGCAGCTCCAGCTAACGTCTGTGTCAGTAACAAAGGCTAATCAGAAGATCTGCAGGACAACAATAACTAAGTTGTATTTTGGAACATCTGGATGTATCCCTTTCACCTCACACAGTATTTTGCCTCACATCCCACCTCAAAGTCCGTTAAAGAGACAAGTTAGCAACCCTGCACTGGCTACCTGTGAGTGCTAGAATCGATATTGAGATTTTACAGCTTGTTTCTGGTTTTAAAAGCCTGATCGGTGGTCGAGATCCTCTGGCAGGACCCAGCTAACGGTTCCAAATTCATGACTTGTGACCGGCTTTCGCTTATCGAGCCTCCCTGCCGTGAAGCTGATTACACACTTATCATTAGACATCACAATGCAAATCTTTTTATATGTAAAAACAGAAAAAGTGTTATTCAACATTCGGTGTGATGACAGCGTTAGGTAACATGCAGATGAAAGGCACCGTTTGTGTTTGTGTGTGTGTTTAAATGTGAAGGACGCCTCTCAAACACATCTCATAATCTCCATCAGTATGCAGAGCGATGATGGTCGATGGTTACGGTAACACTGAATCAGAAATCCATCTGAGCAGTGAGCGAGAGAGAGGGAGCATCTGACACTCGATGACCCGCAATCACGAGGGATTTCACTTTGCCAGAGGGATCAATACGAGCACGCGGATCCGATTTGACAACGAGAAACTGATAACAGAGAGCGAGCTACATCATGGAGGCGGAAGAGGTACTGTATAAATTAGATTGGGATAAAAGAGAAGAAGAGAGGTTCAGAGGAAAAAACGTAGGGGGGGAAACAGGAAGGATGATTGTCAGAGAGAGCGAGAGAGAGGTGGATGAATAAAGGGAGGATGAGAGATGAGAAAGAGCCGAGCAGATGATTACTGCCTCCTCTGCCAGGCCGCGTTCACACACACACACACACACACACACAGCTACAGCCCTCAGAGTTACGTAACGTGTTGTCGGTTCACAGTGTCACTGAGCCTGAACGCCATCAGCTTTTATCACCCAAAACTCGTCCAAAAACGGAGATCACGTTTCATTTCATCTCATGTGGGGGGAGGCGGCAGCCTGGATGGTAGAAAAAAAAATGGGAATTCCTGGCTGGAGAAGGTGTGCAACTGCTTCACTTCACTAATTCTTGTAACCATTCATGCGTTGATTATGTTTTGTGGTGAATGAGTCACTTTTCAGTCAGAGAGGAGGAAAAAGTCACAGCACATTACATTACAAAATGGCAATTAGTTTTGTCGGATCAACAGTCCTAAATGAAAAGAAAAATTAGATTAAATAGGCTGTGAAATGGAAAATGTGGCATTTCTGCTTCATAAATGGGTCACACAACTTATTTATTAAACAGTTTGGGCCATATGACGTTATGTACCATGCAACAGTAGAAATGTGTGCACCAGTGGAGATTTAGCAACAGTTAAGTTAGTTTAGTTTCCACTGCAGGAGCTGCCCCTTTGTATTTTTACCAACTGCCCCCGCTTGACCTGATGTTAATGTTAGCCGTGATACACAATAGACGGATGGGTCGTCCAATCACCTGTCGAGTTGTGTTTTTAAAGTGCCTGCCCTTTGCCCCAAACAGTTTCTAGTGGCACATGTCCAGATGGTTCTGTGCAACAAATCATTTGGTGTGTCATACTTTTGGCTGTTAGAAATAAAACTTTAGTTTAGAGCTACATACAAAACCACAATCAGTGCCTGCTGAAATTGTCTGCAGTCACTACAAATCAGAACTCACTTCACCTGCTTACTTCCATTTCCACAGATGGAGCTGCCCCAACACTTTTTCGATCTTAGATGAAGTAAGATAGGAAACTATGACTATAGTGAATGCAGTGGATCGGACAAGTGTGTAGTATTGACAGACAGACAAACAGAGGCTGCTCTCAGTAGCAGCGGAAAAGTGCTATTGATGGATCTTCAACAATGAGTGCGCAACCTTGTGCACAGATACGTGTGCAGAAGCTACTCAGGTGTTAAAATGGAGCACTCACAACTACAACTACCAAGCTTAGAAAATTCATTTTTTAAGACACAAATACAAAGGTTTTGCTGGACTAACTGCTTTTCTCAAACACAAATCCTAAAAGTGGAGCCATGTAGACCGATTCTCGGGAAAAAAAGGAAATAGATGTTCCTTCAGACTGATGCTCCCGCAGTTCCCGCTTGTGGCGTCATATCTGCAGACTATTTATCTCCCCACTAGAGGAAATGATTACAAAATCCATCAGTCATGCATCTCTCTCTCTCTCTGTGTGTGTGTGTGTGTGTGTGTGTGTGTGTGTGTGTGTGTGTGTGTGTGTGTGTGTGTGTGTGTGTGTGTGTGTGTGTGTGTGTGTGGCTGTGGTTGGGTGGGCAGGTCGTTGTGTTGCCCCCGGGGCGCCCACACTGTCAGACAGCTGACATCACTCTGACTTCTGCGAGGAACCAGGACATTGTTATATAACCGACAGAACAACAGGACAGGAAGGGTTAGTTCCTGGTGTTTCCAGCTGTAAATCAGTGTTGGAGAGCCAACGAAGAGCAAGTGATGAGTTCTCACAGAATTTCCTTCACAGGCGCAAAGACAGAACTGTGACAGCTTCACAGATAAAAAACATTATTTTCCAGATGCTTGCTGCACCGCTGCTCAACCTGCCACATTTAATAATTTTGTTCATTTCTGAGAAAAGTAAGGAGCCATTTAGAAAAATGGGACAATCTAACCCTTACACTGAACCATTTTCTTCAAGGTGAGACACAACCACATCCCCCAAATACAGCCTGGCATGTCTGGTATCTCTTTGGGATGTCCACTGGAATTTAAATATCTTCAGTGGGTTTGAACTACGTTTAGGTGAAGCGTTTTAAGGAGTTCAGGAATACAGGGTCATGTGTCAGAAACATGAGAAACTCCACATCTAAAAAAAAAATATGATTGCTTTTCAAAGTGAGAAACCACTGCATCTCCTGAACTTCGGAAAAGACTTCGAAGAAAAACACACACACACACACCCGTACACCTCTACTCTTTATGTGTTACTATGCAGACTAGAGGCTGAACGGGGCCTGACGTCTTTTTAAACGTAACATTTTTACCCAGAATCCAGTGCGGCGGCAGCTTTCTTCACTCATGTTTAATGAGCTCAGCTGATGGCCTCAATGAAAGTTTGATGAAGACCCAGATACTGTATGCCCACACACACACACACACACGGGAAATGCAACAATATACAAATACCCACAGGACACACACACACACACACGTGCACGGACGCACAGTAAATCCATATCGTCAGAGCCTGTAGTAGCTGACTTATCTGCTGTGTGAAAAAGTAGCTTACGATCTAATGATAAGTAATCCTCATGTGAATGAGCACAGAGACCCACTTCATACTGTCATGTGACGTTTCATCACTGCACACAAAGTCTCTCCATCTCTCCCTCCCCTACATGCAGCGACCAATGGAAATCATGATTCGACATTCCCAGGACTTCTAACCCTCCTATCCTGAATCTCTCACTCACATACACAATAAATAGGAACAGTTATGGGCTCCTGCGAGACGCTAGATATCAGACAATCACCCACTGATGAAGGCCGAGGTTTCTTCCTTCACCGCAGATGAAGGACTTTAAACGTTTTTTAATGGTCATTATGGTCTTTAAAAGGCTCCGGTCTAGACCAGAGGGAACCAAATGTTTCTGTTTTTCAACGGAGCTCGAGTGTCTCATGATGATCTGAATGACGTTTCAGGGGCTTTTCCACCCTGAAGTGAATTCAGACTTGGAAGAAAAAAAAACAGGCTCATTGTCGGCTGGCATGGGTGCCACAGTCAGATTCATGTTTTAAAGTTCAACATTTTAGAAAACACTCTCCTACTCTGCGCAGTGAGAAGATTGGTACAGACCTTGGCCTTAGTTTGAGAAACAACACAACCATGGCACCTTTGCCATCCAGTGAGAACTGCTCGCCTGGCGCATACGCCAAAACGCTTTATAGCAGCCTTTCATAACACCTTACTTTATGCTAAGCCAGGCTAAGTATGTTTCTCAAAACAGTGGCTTAATCCTTTAAAAGCCGTGATTTGTAGAATATAGCCGGAATCCGAAGGTAGTCCCAAAAGGGCAACGTATGACAAGAGTCACCAACAACTGCTGCTCCTTGCTGGCGATTCTTGGCTGTAGCAAGCAACCATTAGCTCATTAATTCTTGTCTCAGTTAAGTGTGGAACCAGTGGCCCCGAGAGGTCGTGTTGATTTGACCCTAATCCTTTGAGTGGTTGTGCATCTCTGTTACATGATAGCCCAACATGGAAGCTTTGACATGATGTCAACACTGTTGTTTCTTCACACCATGTTCACTCTTTGAATGCTTGAAACTGAAAGTCTTGTAAATTGCTCCTTTAGCAGAGACGCATCGAGGTGTTCTGTATGTTTTGGTAATTAAAACTCCTAATAGAGCCGCTATCAAATATTTAAAACAATCAGATCTGCTTATTACACACGGTAGTGAGAGTAAATAAAACACTGCAGTTAAATTTTAAACGGCTTCATCAAATATCAAACTGGAGTCAAATAAAGCCTGTTAATCTCTTGATGCTTATCCGCCGTTCAGGCTCTACAACAAACCACCCACACACAGATACAAAACACACACACACATTTAGAAGTAGAACTTTTCAATCCCTCAGCTATATGCAAATGTTTATAAAAACATAACGCGGAAAGAACATTTCCATCAAAAACATACTGAGGCAAACCCTTCAGAGAAAGTACGGAAATATATGTCTTAGTCAATGCGCGCACACACACACACACACACACACACACACACACACACACACACACACAGCATGACTTGCAGCTGTGTGGCTGTGCTGCCCAGTAGAGTCAGCTCCTTGCAGCCTATTTTTATCCTTAATGCCACAGTAAACCAACGCAGGCCTGCTGCTTGATTAAACCTTATAGTCCCTGTGGGCAGAGGCACAAAAAGCCGCCCCCCCCCAAAACATCTGATAGGGCTGCAAGTGTGTTTATTACTTACCCTGTGCATGTGTGTCAGTGTGTGCGTGTGATGCAGTCATGCAAATGCATATGTATTTTTCTGATTAAATGTGTGTCAGCACTATATGTCCAGCTGATTTAACCCCACGCTGGAAGTAAAAATCCTGCGAGCACAAAAACACACAGGCATCGACTCTTAACTGTGGACACCCCCTGCTAGAATAGACACACACACACACACACACACACACACACACACACACACACACACACACACACACACACACACACACACACACACACACACACACACACACACACACACACACACACACACACACACACACACACACACACACACACACACACACACATCAACTGGACAAAAATAAAAATTGAGTTAATGTTTTATGGTTGATTTGCAGACAAATGTAATATTTTAGCTTCTGGTCAGGAGCTAGATGCGCGTGCGCACACACACACATACACACACACAGACACGCACACGCACCTAATGTAAACACTCACAGACTGAAAGTGAATGTGTGTATTACCACGGGCTTGGCATGGGAGGAGAGATGAAAAAGGCAGCAGGTACAAGCCAGAGGGCTCGTATCCAACTGCTCCTCTGATATCACACATCAGTTAAAAATCACAGAGCTCAGCAACCCTGGACACCTGACCGCACGCACGCACACGCGCGCACACACAAATATAGACAGGAAAACAACACCATGATGCTCCAGGCAGGAAATGAAATTGTTTGTCAGAAGGCCACAGCAGCCACTTTTACTATTTTACCAGAAATGACAGTTTTAGAAGGAAACAGGACGTCTGGTCTGAATGATGGCGGGTTACCTGCCAAAGTGGCTCGGAGGGAAGACAAAATGCCACAGCCGCAACCAACCTCTGTTTATAGAACATTTTGGTTCTGGCTGGTGGTCACTCGTCACCCTGGGAAAAGACTGCAGTTTGTTCAAAACAGCACTAACAGCCGAGTGTGTTTTCACTTTGTGGATTCCCAACAGGAGGGTGGAAAACACCGAAATGCGTCTACGGCAGCAAATATCACCAAAGTGTTTCTCATGGGTTATGACTGTACGATTGTTTTCACTTTATTTTACTTTTACAGAGTTTCTAGGCGTGTTTTACAGTGAAGGTGTCTGAAATAAGGAAATTTAAAAGGTGTCTGAAATAAAGAGCAAATGTTAGAGGAATTATTCCATTAAGTTTGTTAACCTTGAGAGGAAACGCCCGCCAAACTTTCTCAGAGCACAACATAACTTTTTTTTCTGATGGCTGCTTGAACTAAAAAACTGTCAAAAATATTGAATAATTCAGTTTACCTTCATTACAAAAAGAAAAACAGCAAATCCTCAGATAATAGAAGACCTGAATGTTTGGCTTGAAAAATGACTTCAATGATGAATTGATTATGAAAAAATTGTAGCTAAAGCCAATGCTTTTTTGGAGCCAAGGCTGACATTAGGAAATAAAAATATTTTTCAGCAAAGATTTTTGCAGATGATGAATTTTCTTTAAAAAGTTTCCAGGAGTGTTTAGCAGTGAAGGTGTCTAAAATCAAGTGCTATCGTCAGAGGAAGTATTATAGTACGTTTATCAAACTTCAGAGGAAAGGGGATGCAGCAAAAAACATGTATTTAACAAGAGAGGACACCACTTAATTGCTTACCACCTCCACTTATGGATTTTCTGGAGAAACACTGATCTAATCTTAAGAAAAGAAGAAAGAATGTCAACCACAAATTTTAATTGTTTACTTTTTTTAAACAACCCTCCAAAACTAAAATATATCAAGCTTACCTTGATATAAAAAAATAAGAAAATCAGAAAATTCTCATATATCATAAGCTGGAAAAGAATTTTTCACTTGACATTAGTTCAATGTTAAAAAGATCATAAAAATTGGAGCCTGACCAGTACATTATTGTTTGAGCAGATGCCGATATTAGGCACTTCTTGTTGTTGTTGCATCTTGTTTAATGAGCAACTCCTCCCTTTCGGGTACGTTGAGGGGACACACAAAATCAAATTCAAGAACTATGTCATCATCATCTATCTCCATGTCTGACATCATCACATGCCAACTTGAAGCTCAAGATACGGTTACAAATAGAGAAAACATTTCTTTAAAAAAGGAGACAAGAAAGAATTTACTTTCACATCTTTCCTTTGCGTCCTTCTACCATCAGTAATTAATCACCATACAATGGTTTCAACCCTCACAACTGGTTGCTTGTCAGGTCAGTGATGTTAAATTTGATGCTCACCATATCATTGCTCTCCACAGGGCAGTAAGCCAGTCTGATAAAAACACCTGAAATGCTTAGGTAAGTAAAATCAAGAAGGTTGGCAGGGAAAGAGAGAGAGTGGGAGATCAAGAGGATTTCAGGCTCACCGAGGAGCATTCTAAAAAGAGAAAGATAGAAAAAGAGATGGAGATGCGAGGAGAGTCAACACCCCTCGCAGCTATCCGCTATGATATGTCTGTAGCGACGGGTGTGGGCTCCTGCCGAACTTCCCAATGACAAACAGCCCTAAGCAGACAGCGACTCCACGCACCCTGCCTGCTCTCATGTGGGCTGACGGGATTATCCACCAGCCTTTTACAGTTCAGGCATTTCACTGCTTTTATCCAACGTGACACACTAGGAAGCGGAGGGGAAGAATTCAGATTATTGGCTCAGGGAAGTTTGGAGCGCCGAGGTCTTTGGGAACGAACCAAGTCAGTCTGACTGACGGATCATTGGGCTGCCTGTTAAAACGGGGTCGATGAGCTACAAGCCGGAGAGAAAGAGCAGCAGCATGTCGTGGGCTGAAGTCTGAGGTAATGACGGATCCCGGCTTTCAAATAAATGTCTCCACAAACGTCTGCCCACTCAGATGTATCAAGCAGGTTGCACTCAAGCGACAGTATCATTAGCTACGTGTACATGGACAATATTTCTTCTTTGCAATTGAAATAATTGTGATTGGACATCAATTGTTTACATAGGATGGGAATAATACGGTCTGGTGTTCACGTGCAACAATACATTTAATCAGAGCAGCTGTGTGACATGCAAAAGTGATGAAAAATCACATATTTTACCTCTTTTATCACAACGATATAAAATGAATACCTCATCTTGAAAAGCAACATTTTCACCAGCTCTGTCTGGCCCCATCAAGAAAGAAAGACTACACCATCACTTCTCCACAACACTGTATGTTCATTATATCACAATTTCCCTTCCAGCTGCTCAGAAAATGTCACACACACAGGGAATATTCAACCGATACTATCGATTCGCTCGAGGATGTCTATAAATGGCACTAAGCAGGGAAGAAGGGACTTTCCGACAAGACATCCTCTACGATCTATGAGGGAAAAGACTGAGTGTTAAAGGTTAATTAACAGATGTGTTAAATGAGTGTCACAGCAAAATAATCTAGAAATTACTAGATGACCGACAGTAAAACAGACTGTTCCTGAGACTGACGCTCTCTATGACAATGAAGGGACCACGCAAGATAAGGTGGGTTTTTTACGCTCAGATAAGAGGTTAATAGAGTCAGGACAGGACGAAGGGGAGATGAAGTGTGCGGACAGAGGGGCATTTTTCAGCCTGAGGCGAGGTCACTGTCAGAGGGCTAAAAACTGGGGAGGTTTGACTAAAAGAGTCGGTCAGGTGCGGACAAGCTGAAGTAAAAGTTTGTTGAGACTGTCGGAGAGATTCGGAGAGTGTTTTGGCGTTGTGACACCTTAAAACTTTCATAATAACCACAGCCAAACGTAATGCAGTTTTATATGGCAGCAGTGCAATTAGAGCTTGAAGGATTAACCATCTGAAAGAAAATAAACTTCTAACTATTTTCACTTTCCAAGCGAAAGTGTTAACGATATACTGGTTCCAGTTTCTTAAATCTGAGGATTTGCTGCTCTTCTGTCTCATTTATGGCAGTAATTTAAGAGTATTTGGGTATTGGACTGTTGGTTGGACAAAAGAAGCAATTTCAAGACGTCACTTTGGGCTCTGGGAAATTGTCATGACCATTTTTTAATGTTGAATCTCAAAAATAACACCAGAATAATCGATAATGAGAATAATCATTAGCTGTAGCTCGATCTGCAACTTCATGGAGGCTTAAAGGTTATCAGTCAGTGCCTAGCAAACCATTTTTATGTCAATATCTATGAGTATATAGGGTTATATATATTAACTCAAAGTGTCACTTTGGCTCATGGAAGTAGTGAAGCGAAACACCATCCCCTTCCCTCTGCAGGTTGAAGCCCAGACTGGTCCTCACAGAGACAGAAATACTGGAACCAAGACGTGCAGAAGACAACTGCTGGTGACTCAACATCAGCTCAACATGAGCTCCTAACACCCCTCGTCCCTTTTCTAATGCCTCCTCCCTTCACAAAACCTCTAATGTTCATACCAGGGCTTCCCATAAAAAGACCGCGCAGTAATGACGCGGTGCCTCCTGGCACTGTTAAAAACAACATCTCATACAGCTGAATTAAAACAGTCTGGGAAGGGCAGAACAAAACCAACCCCAACGATGAAGGCCTGCGGTGTAAATGGAGCAGTAAAAAGGCGTTGGCTGGACCATAAACTGGTTTTAACATCTTCTCCAGTATTCAGCTGGATGGAAAACAATTAATGTGGAAAACAATTTTAATAAATCGGCGTTTTTTGGAATCATGAGCGCTTCATATTGAATGTGCATCATATATGAGGCATTTGCTGCATGGCTGCGAGAAACTTTAACGTTCCTTATCGACTGCTGGTCGATTGCTTTTCAATTAAGCTATAATTCTTTAAAATGTCAAAAGATGGTGACAAATGCACTTCGAAATGTCCCAAAGACCAAAGTGACGTTGTTAAACTGTAGATCTTTCCAACCAACAATCCAAAATCCAAAGATAGTCAGATTATTACAAAATAAAACTTCACATTTGAGATGAAAATGTTGCCTGGTAATTGACTTCAACAATGAATGAATTATCGAAATGTATACATTGCAATCAACCTATTTACTGCTTTAATTCAAAATAATATATAGTATGTTTTCATAGACGTCTCTTGTATCACTGACGCCAACTGTTCCATTTTAGCCCCAAAAAATGCAAACAAAATGAGGTGATTCTGATCTAACTATTCTAACTATCCCTAATGTGCCCGTTTCTCTGCCAGTGAGTGAGTTTTACACTGTATTTATACATTTAACTCTTGGTATTTATCTCATCTTGGGATAATTCTAACCCTTAATTTACTCATACTTTTCATTTTCTGGTTTGACCAAAAACCCATTGTTTATTCAGAGAAGCATTCACTTCATAATCAAACCACAGTTTTTGTAGGATTGTGCACATTTTGCAGGGCAGCCAGGACCTGGGCGTCCAAACAACTCTGGCACAATCCAGTGCTGCCACACGGCCGGTTGGCGAGGCGAGAACCAGCTCTGGTGTGAAATGAGAGGGTCACTGGCAGACCGGCAGGGCCGAAGCAGCAGGTACGCCCTCCACTCGGTGTCTGTCGAACAGAGCAGAGCTGGCAGTCTCTGAAAACAGTTATTCTGCACCATTAAGGCCCTGGAGTCTGCAGGTTTTCATTCCAACAGTGGCGGATTCTGCTGATTAGTAAGTCTCCATCCAGAGAGGAAGAACTAATTAGCGAAATGAGCTGGATGGAATAAAAGCCTGCGTACAGTCAGGCTTCAATGACACCAGGATGTGAAGTGCTGCTGTGAAGAACTGGAGCACCAAGACTGGATGATTTTGCACAATTATGTCACATCTGACCTAAAAAGAAATGAAGCTAAAGAGAGATTTCCTTTGAATTATAAACAGCCTCAACCTCTACCTGTGGTTCCAGCATTTTCTACATCACAATTTCTGTTTTTCCATCCACATGCGTCACACATTTTGACCCAGTTTCGATTAAATCTGCACATCCTCATACATAAACGACTGATTGTCTGACAATTGATTGTCAGTGACTCCTGAAATGAAATAGCAGTTGCAGCGAACCAGCGACAGCTGTACTGAATGTTACATTATATGCTCGCAGTTGTGTTCCTGTCATGGAACAAAACCACTCATTCAGGTTCAGGAAAGATTGTGGATTGGGTTAAATTGAGAACTTTCTTATGTAACTTGTGTATGTACGTATGTCATGAGCTTAAGCCAGTGGTTCTCAATTATTTTTTGTCATGCCCCTCCCCCCTCTGAATTGAAATACTATTGAGAACCTGATAATATTTATTTATTTATCTGTATAAACCACTGTATGAGTTGCAGCATTCTGCATACAATCACCTGATTATCGAAATGGTTTCATGCTGTCCGCTGCCAGAGCCTTTAGGCATAAAACACAAACAGGTATTTCCTTATTTCCGACCGTGTTCACGGTAAACCCAAGGATTATGTAGGCATTGTCATATTTTCCTAACCCTGCTCCATAGTTCCCGACCGAAGGATTAGCAGAAGAGCTTGTGTTTGTCTCTTTTTTGAGAGTGTTTTATTTTGAAAAGTAACTGGGTGGTATATTGTTATTTCGGCAATTGACTTCCTGTCTGCTCGGTGATAAATTCAGCTGAATTGCTGCGTCGTGCTCCAGCATCCGCCAGATATAGAAGTCCTGCGCATCTGTGCCGGAGGGCTCCAGACTGCCGGAGCTTGACGGAGCAGATACGCAGCACAGCGGACCTGCTGGAAGTTAATACAGAGGCTGAAAGTAAAACCTATCAGCTCTGCTGGCGTGGCGGATGTAACGCAGCGGACACGTATCCAGTGGATATAGACCTTCACCAGTAGGTGACACAAAACCTACCATTGTAGAGGAGGAGGGCACAATGAAATGATGTGAAAATGCAAGGGAAATATAATGTTTCCTTTTGTTTCATGTGTTAATGTGAGGATGGTTACATCAGACCTCTGTGAGACAATGAGGAGACATTATAACATCCGATCAGTCACACAAGTCAAATGTTCGCTACGTCAAAACGTATTCCGAGAAGGTGTTTCTGTTTCTGCAACGTTCAAATATCAATAATAGACAAAGAAAATGATCGGCTCCATGTAAGGATGCACAATATTGAGACATTTTTACTATTGGCCATTCATTGTATCGGTGAAATGTGTACACATATTTCTCCATACTCCAATGAAGTAGGTGGCAGTATGCACCTTTAAGCAGCAGCAGCAGCAGTAGATTAAATTGCTTTATATTGATTAATTTATAACTTCTTTATAAAATATGAAAAGGTGAAATCATCAGCTGCGCTTGTGCATCGATAAAGGCACGTATTAACAGCACCACAAAGATTTTCACATAACCAACAATATCAGCCCTTAATGTTGGAGCAGCTACATTACATTTCTATTGTTCTGGAGGAAAATGAAGCTAAGGAACTGAATCCTCCTCTGTATCGTCCAACAGGTGTGACCCTCTTTCCCCGTCTGATACAAAAAGCCTCGAGATGAGAAGCAGCAGACATGTAGGAGTGCATTTTTTTCCACACAGGAACCTTGTTTTCTGCCAATTTGACCAGAAATTGCTGTCAAGGGCAAGAACAGAGCAGCCAGTGTTTCTCAGGAACTCGATGTCTAGACAAAGCGGTAGCTGTGTTGAAGCAGAACTTGCAACCCCCTCGACAGCACTTTCTTCACCCACTTCAGTCACGACCTTCAGCCCCCTCCCAGGGCAGAGAACTCTGGTTCAGCCTGAGCAGAACAGCACGAGCATCACGCCACGGAGAACATAAAATCGGAGATGGACAGGAGGGACGGCTGTTTGCTCTTGCCGTTGCCTTGGAGAGGAATGGCGAATATGGGAGCAGAAAAACGCAGATGAAGATGGCTGTTGTAGCTGCTGAATGCTTGGAAATTTAATTGCTTTTAAAGCCAACAGGGAGGGAGTGAGTCGTGTTGCAGGAGGTATAATCGATTAATGGCTGAAACGGAAAAGGAAGTAAAAGCCCTCGTTCCCACACTGACTCAAGTAAAAGCTCCAGCATCCATCGACATCATGATTTAGTGATATTTATGACAACTGTAGAGTTTTTGATATTTACTTATTGGTACGAGTTCTCCTTTAAACCAGGTCCCATTTCAGATTTGAACAGTCGATACTGTGCTACTCGTCAATTATTTTCTCAATATACGTCTATAAAATGTCAGAAAATGATCATGAACAAACATGTTGATCAGTGTTTCCCAAAGCCCAAGATGATGACCTCAAATGTCTTGCTTTGTCCAGAACCCAAAGATTTACAGTTTACATTCATAGAGGAGAAAAGAAATCAGAAAGTCACCACAATAAAAAGCTGGAAACTTTTTCTTTAAAATATTACTCAAATCGGTTGATAGATTTATAAAAATAGTGGGTGATTAATGTATTCAGAGACAACAAATTATTGATAATATAGAATTTACACCAGTTCCTGAATGATACTTTTTACGAAATCTGTTTTAACAAAAGATTATATGACACGGTGACGTGGCGAGCCCCTCCTTTGGGCGCAACTTTGTGTTTTTCCTACATGCCTCGAGACAGCCAATCAGCCAATCACCGGAACTATTAGGTCTTGGCACAACGATCCACTGCATGCTTATTAGGTTTTGCAATTTGGTACCGAATGACAAGACATTTTTGTGATTCTTTGAATCAAATATCACAGCTATCCAATCGACTGCTGTTGTCATGTTTCACTCAAAACTATAATTGTGAACCTGATCGTGGCACTAGAGGAGACATCAGGGAATAACAGAAGGATTCATCCTCTGGGGAACATGAATGTCCGTACAAACCTTCATAACAGTCCATCCTACAGCTGCTGAGATATTTCAGTCTGGATTTCTACCATCACTGCCGTCTCTCCAACATCCTGTTCTCACTCGGCATCAGCCTACAGTCCCACGTCATTCACATCCTCCATTTTGTAATGACACAACGCCGTTCTTTGACATTTAAAAACGGGAGCATCTCTTCCAATCGCAGCCTCTCACACCTCTCCTCCTGCATCGTTTCACACTTGTTGAGACTCGCCATCTTTCTGTCACCATCTCACACACAAGATCGGTGAATCTGCTTTTTGGCAAACCCTTCTCCGACACACACACACATACACAAAAAGTGCAGTCACCTGAGGTGTTAGACTACTACTGGGTGGGTGGTTCAGTGCATTTTGCTCGAGGGCACTTTAACAGGTATCATCCTGAACACTTTAACCTGTTCGATAACAGCTGCAGGCTGAGAGACTCTGAAGTACCTTTCACAGGCATCTCTCTTCCTTTTCCTGTCTATTTAAGGGCTCCACTAACAGCACATGAAACATCACCAAATCATTAAAAGATTAATTCTTCTGAGCACAAATGAACGAAAATTAAGAGTCAGGCCCTCGTTTCTGTTTGCAGAAATGGAAAGACGTTAGTGAAAGAGCAGAGGCGTAAAAAGCTGCTTTCATTGTTGGCAAATTGCTTTTCAGAATATCATTTTCAGATCGTGATATCTTTAGCCGAAATGATCAGCAGATTGTGAAGAGGTTAACTGTTTTGACGTTATATGGTCTATAAGATATCAACTGAAGACGGCACGCTAACCAGCTAGCCCCAGCTGTCCTGCTCCAAAGCTCCTGTGCTAGTTGTGTTCAGACCAACGCTCCCACACTCCCATCTAAGTATGAATTCGACAGGTGGCCAATTCTTACATATTTCACCTTTACTTTCGAAAAGATGATTTTAAGATGTAGCGTATCCGACAGAAAAAACGTTTGAACAATTCAATTCGACACACAGTCAAACAGCATTTTAGGCGCTTTAAACCTCCTTCAGACTGTCACTTGTAACGCCACTATAGACACGGCGTCACGGTGGCCGTTATCCTGCGATTTCACATTAATTGCATCTTTTCTCATTTCGACCTCAGCTAATAGCGGTGAAGTCGTTTCTGCTGCGAGTTCCTCCTGATGCAGCTGGGGAAAAAAAACAACTCCCACACTCCTCTCCGCCGCCTCTGGCTACATCAGCAGCAGGTTAACAGGCCGAGAACATAACCACAAATATTATTTCATGTTCAGAAATACAGGAGGAGAAGAAAGGAGGATAGAACTGAGAAGATGAAAAAACTACACAACGGGGTCCCTCGTATTTTTAGTGTTCCTCTCTCCCTCTCTCTCGCTATGGTAACCTGAAGTCGGCCACTCACAGCTGCTGCTCTCATTCCAGCTGAACACCCACACTCTATTAATCGCTGTGTGTGTGTGTGGGGGAGAGAGAGAGCGAGAGAAACACACACACACACACACACACACACCTAAAAGGCAGTGTGTGTGAGTGTTTGAGTGAAAGAGTGAGAGTGTAAATGGAAGTGAGAGAGTGAGAATGTGTGTGTGCATTTACAGTATGTGTGCGTTCAACATATGAGCAGCATCATCACGTCCACCTATTTTACTTATACATGACCGCCACAACACAGGCATCCTGCCGTCAGTCAGTCAGTTACAGCACAGCAGCAGCGTGTACAGAGGCTGAACAAAATGGCAGTTTACTGGAAGAGCACCTGCTGGAGTCGAGCGATGTGAAGATATATACACTCAGCGGATGCTTTATTAAGTCGGGTGCGCCTGACAAACGTGAGACTGAAACACAACTCTGGTTATTTCCTGCGCTTGCTAAGTGCTTACGGGAAACGTTGTTTCACGAACTGCGGCTTGGAAAAGATGTCGCGTACACGTGTTTATGTGCTTGTGCATGAAATAGTGAAAATAGCACTCAGGGGCACTCATAATTGTGAAACAAGACAATGATTATCTCAGTCAAGTTAATCACAACTCTGGACTAATGCAAGATTGAAAGCAATGGATTTATATTGATTATTGAATGCAGCTTATAGGCTTGCATTTGCATTGCTCAACCAAAAGTGTAAAGAATAGTGATAATTATAATTTCCATAATATCTTATTAGTGTCCACATTTTGTTCTAGCACAGCCTCCAAGGGCACCAGATTGATGCATTTAACTCTAAAATGTGCATTTTAGTGCAGTAGAGCATCTCCAAGGTCAGTCCGCCATAGTCACAATAAACACTGAATATAATACAGTTAGAAGTTACAATATGATAGATTTCTATGAAACATCTCCTTTTCAAATGTTGAAATTGACTTCCTTTTACTTCATTTTGCAAATTTACATGGGTGAATCAGCTAGTTTATTCTGAACAGGTGTATTCATCTGAAATCTTTTCCTGTATTTTACAATTATCTGCCTTCTCTGCTCTGCTTCAGCTATCGACGAACCAACCTATTGACTGACTCTTGACATTAAAAAGCATTGTGTAGTTGTGCATTGTGAAAGATCCTTATTGACGGAGTGGTTTATGCCTAAACAAACTTATTTTTCATATTTGAATAAAATGAATAAACAAACCAACCTTGAAGGACAGCACAATTGTGTTCTGGGGTCCTTAATTTCCTATGAGAACAACTTGTTTATTCACTTATGGAGAAAAAAAGTCTGAGTTTGCTATTACCTCATTAATATTAATCTAACATCCATATAATAATAAGTATTCAAATTGTGAATTTGAATTTCTTCTCCAAAACTACATGGGGCCTCTTTAATAAAAAAATGAGGTCAGGTCTCTGCAGTTCAGATTCACGCCTCTCACTAGAGGAATGACTGTGAATACCTCCTACAAACACTCTCACTCAACACGTTCTCAGAGCTCACAGTTTTTGCTCCGGTAATTCCTTCGCAACGGATCAGTTAAGGCGAGCGGAGTTGACTATTTCTGTGTTTGTGTCACCGTCTCTTGTTTCATGCCCAGCCTCATCACGTGGCGCTGCAGTGTGTATGTTTGTGTGTGTGAGTTAGAGTGTTCATGACGCCTTCAGCTCACATCACACAGCGCCCGTGTCATCAAATCAAGTGACCGAGAGACCCTGAGAGACAGAGAGAGGACAGCGAGAAAGAAAAGTGGAACAGGGAGATTTTAGACTCAACTGCATCATCGCACAGGAAGAACAAACATGAGGAGGAGGAGATGAGCAGAATCAACAGAGTATATAAAATACAATAAAACAAACACTGCAGAGTTTTGGTCCACGTGTCCAGGAAGATTGGACTGTCTTCGACAAATGGTAACAATTACAGTCAAATATTCTATATTTTGATTGAGCTTAAAAACACATTGCATCAGCAGTGTCCGTAATTTCAGAATGTATGTCAGGGAGACCAACATATGGAGGTTGAGCTGTGAAATACAGCAACTAGGGGTGTCATGATTTCGATTCTAGATTTAAAAAAAAAATCAATTGAAATCAATTTGAATCACTGAAATCAAAAACAGGATCGATGATTCAGACAACATTTCAAAGACCACAGAGCTATCTTACCAGCAGCCTGCAGCTGAACTTCCAGCCACTTATCCTGTGTGCGGGAAGACAATCAACTGACTGGTATCAGGGCATCAGAGATGTTGGGGTTATTTTCTTTTGTTTTTTATTGATTTGCTTGAGGATAATCTGAATTTTGCAACAAACTGAATTTCTATCTTTTGTTGTTTCTTGTTGAATAACTGTACCAGAATAACTGCTCATGTACAGCTGTTATCGTCAAGATATTAAAGAAAAAAATGCCAATAAACCTGTCTGATCAGCCTCACTGACACACCAAGGCTAAAATAGAGACGAGCGTCTCGTCCCCTCTAATTAAGATGCCACTGAACAGCAACATCCAAGAAAAAGTATCTTCTTGGTTCTGTAGCCTTAAAAGCGTTATAAATCAGCAGGCACAGCAAATATACAGGATTTTACCTCTTACCTCCATTGATTTGGGAGAAAACAGTAAGTTGATGAATCATTTACTCAACAGGAGAATCTTATTATTTCAGTGAAATCAGACTTTTTTTGTTGATATTCTTGTTATTTTCATGCAAAAATGTCGGACATTCTCTGGTTCCAGCTTCTCACCTGTGAGGATTTGTCACTTTTCTCTTGAATTTCGTTGTAAATAGATTATCTTTGGACATAACAAGCATTTTAAAAAAACGTCAACATGGGTCCTAAGAACTCATGAGGGAATTTTCCACTATTCTATCGGCTAAACAACAATCAGTTAAACTAATAATCAACAAAATAAAATAAATCACATTATTTCCTCCTTCTCTGTGCGCTCCCACCTATAGTAAATAACTAACAGGCACTGTGGAGGTTTTCCTGAAAGAAGTCAGCTGCCAGAAAAAAAACCTGACACTTTGGATTTACTCCCATGCTTGATTTTATTTTTGACCTAGAAACACAAAAAACAGAAAGTCAGGTGTCCGACTTCACGAGAACATCCCACATTCCCTGAATGTGTGTGCGTGTAAGGAAACAGGCAAGAGATCGCTGCCAGGGTTGGGGGTTCGATTCCCAGTGGGGGCCAGCCCATGTTATAGACGTGAGCACTCTGCAGCACTGTTAGGCACTTAAGATAAAAGCCTCCACCTAACAGCATATGTTATATAATTATGCCAACAATGAGGAGACCGAGGGGAGGCTGAAGAGTGAAATATAGGCCTGTATAAAGGGGGAGGAGGGTTACAGTCAGAGAGAGGATTAAGAGAGAAAGAGAGTGAGAGGGACGGTTGCTATGACCTACTTCTGAAACACTTCACCAATCGCTTCGTTTCACACTGAAGATTTTTTTGCATGCGAGGGACACACGGGCATGGACAAATACTGTCCGTACAAACGTAACCGACAGGAGACATACTGTACGGAAAATGATTATAGACATACATTTAGAATGCAATGGCCAGTTTATGAGACGTGCAGTCGACCTTAAGGTGCTCTCAAAGATGAAAAAATGAATCACGGGAAATAAACGTTCCTCAGGCACACTTAAAAGGCTAAATTAAGTCAAAGCCTTTATGCAGTCAAGCATATTAATGCTTTAAAATGCCATCCACGGCATTCACATAAAAACAGATGGATCACAGCTGACACACAAAGATGGACATATTGTTCGCATAAGCGCCATAAATGAAAATCTAAATTATCAGCAGTGTGCTACAGTCCTGTAAACAGGTGTCTTTAAGAGTGTTGTTTATAATTATACACATTTATTTCTCCATTTAAAACATAAAACACATTTTTGTTCTGTTGTTGTTGTTTAGACTGCAATTCACAAGCTATTGTTTCATAGTAAGGTTTCAGACATACTAATATAACCTCACACACTGTTTTAGTGTACTAAAGAGCACGCTGGAGAGGGGTTTTGAACAAAGCCAGGGGAAGAGTATGGGCTATCGTTAGTAAAAATGCTAAGATAACATCAACCAAGACAATGAAAATGCCCCGTTATCTCCGACAACAACATCTCTAACTAGGCAATTAATTACCAAAAGGTGTTGATGAGAATGCTGATGCCTTGTTGGAAGGCTCAACTCTCTGTGAACCAGTGCAGCCGGCTGCAGGTGTACTAACGCCAGCTGTGGCTGCAGGAGACCTGGCTTTCAAACACAATACACTCTTCAGCGTTTGGATATATTTTAAGTTTGACCAGGTGTTTCCTCGGGTTAGACATGCTGCCCTGACTCACTGTAACATCTCATTCTCTTTCCCTCTAAAACGTTACTCCTAAGTTGGTTTGTCATGCTACTGGAAATTCTAACTTTGTTACAATACCTCGAAAAAAAGGTCGATATTCGATTCCATATTATGGGGAAAAGTTAATGCAACATTGGGGGCACAAAATGTAAGACTTTTATCAAAAGGTAAATGACAAGGCTTGTGTTCTGTGTATTAAGCACAAGGAAGACAAAACAGTTTGTACTGGTGTATTGATACTGCAAAAAATTAGTATTGAAACCATTTTAAATCATAGATATTTAGCAACATTTCAATACTTTTGAGAGCCCTACTCCAAAGATGCACTCTCTGTGTTTGTTTTCAATTGTGTAGCCTATCGAAACAAATGACCGTTGACCGAAGGTGCAGAGTGAGGGAAGATTATCCACCAGTTAATCGATCGTGGAAGGACAGATAAAAAAATAAAAGTAAAAAAATGTAAGTAGGGCTGCCAGATGTACTTCAGTAGCTGTAAATATATTTGAGCAGTCTGTCCAAGTAAAGTCTATATCTGGGAAACACTAATGACATTTCACCATCCACTTGGTACAGGGACAAGGAAAGTACATCCCGGACTTCTGCATCGAGACATGATGTTTAAAGAGAGAATCAGCCAAGAATTTTGCCGATACATCATCTCAGGCTCTGGAAACTGGAGATGAGCTTTATTAACATGATTTTCAGACATTTTATAGACTTAATGCTTTACTGATTCATCAAAAAAAGAACTGACTGATTCCTTGATATGAAGCTGCATATCAGCTGCATCCCTACATACATCACACACACACACACACACACACACACAAAGGCACACTAACACACACTCAGACATGCTCTTTCAACTCTGAGACAGTCCACCCCTCTGGGATTGGTCCTGTCTTCTCCACTGACAGACAGCACTTCAAAATCCACACCCCCACCGCAAACAAAAAAAAAGACTGTCATAAGAAACCGGCTCTCCAGAGACGTCCACTAACGGGTCGTACCACTTCTCCTGAAATGGGGGAGCCGGAGGTGGTGGTGGCTTGAAAGTAAGTCCGACCCTCTGAGTCTTTTGTAGCCTCATTCCTGAGTGTCATGTCAGTGGGTGGCGGTGAAACACGAGCCTGGGAGCCTGTGAAGGAGGGTCCGGGTTGGGGGGTTCTGGTTGCTAGGCAGCCGACTGATCAGAGCAGGATGCTGATTGGCTTATGTGTATATCTGGAGAGAGTGTTAACCCAAGACGTGTTAAACTGATTTTGGACCGTAAAGACAGCGGTGGGGGGGAAGAAGAAGACGGACACAGACGCATTTCATATTGGAAAAAGGTTGTCTTTGACTTATTTGTATTAGATTCACAGATTCAGATAATTACGTGCTCTTTCTTGAGGCTTTCCAAACCAAACTGCAATTCCAGCACAGATTTACTTGGCAAACTGACTTGGCCATGGTGGTTTGGACTAAAAATCCTGCCAGCGCACACCCTACCAGGGTCCCGACAGAAAGAATATGATTTCTTCATCCCAATTTCATTTCCTGTATCTCCAAAAAAGATGGGTCAGGTGTGGATGATGATAATACTGCCCACTACCTTGTTCAGTTTGAATAAAATGAAAAGATTATTTCCCGTGATCTGCAGGGTCACAAATTTTGCACAGCACATGACTGAACTCCGTGGGGAATCTTTATGAAACATCCCATCTCTATCTGGGGGGAAAACAAGAAGGCAGCTTCTTGTGGTTCGGGGATTGCACTGTGATTTTTAATATATTTCGGATTAGCCATGCAGCCCGGAGAGAGGGAGAGATACAGCAGGAAAAGGACAGAAATTCAACGATTTATGTGGAAGAGGGAAAGACGGCTAGAAAGACAGTAATGATGAGCAATGAGCTGCCACACCGTCTGCACAAAGAGATAAGACGACAGATAGAAACAAAGAAGCATTAAGCTACGGAGAGCGGCACTGAATGAACGCGGGGTGTCCAAAAAAAACCAAAGAGTTACGGGAAACAAAAAGAGATGGACAGAGATAAAGCAGAAGACAAACATTGCTGAGTGCGTTTGTGGGGAGGAGGGGGAGCTGGAAAAGCCCAGCAACAGGGCATGCCTTAAATAGCTAGATGGTCGGAGATAACGTGACGTTGGAGAAAGCCTGATGGCTCTGGGCATGTGTTGTGTTGTGCTAAGCATGTACAAGCCCAGTGCTGACAGCAGCTCCATGGGCTCTCTTAGTCATACGGCAAGATCACATGACCTCCCGAGGAGGCCTGCTCGCATGAGGCCGGACGCTGGTGGGCAGAAATGCCGACTGCCCATCTGGATTCCCAAACGCCGCCGTCTGTGGGGATGTTACCCCGATCCACCTCCAGACCAGCACTCAGTCATTGTAACAGAGAAAAGCCATTTGTTTACCGCTTATTCAGGAGCAAAAGCACTGAATGTTTTTACCATTATAAGCATGCAGCTGCTGCCGCGGCAGTGGTACCATTACTTCATTTCACCAGGATAATCTGTTGATGGCAGGTACTGATATTTATCAAGCTGAGCCAGACCACAAATGGACTGGAGATGCAACAATACACCCATTTAAAAAAAACATGGTGGTGCTGCGCATCATTACTCAGAGATACAGAGACGCAGGGATGGGCGACACGGAGCCAGACCAATAGCAGATTTTTGGGGCCATCGCTGACATTATGTGTAAAGAGCTGCACCATCAATGTATTAGCCAATATACACACATTTTATGCAATGATACCTCAAATGTTGTTAATAAACGATTGTGATGAAAGTATGCGAAGGAAGCAGCACATTTTATCGATTGGCAATAAACTTTAGTCTGTTGAGTGAAGTTTGCCGCCAAGTCTAAAAATGACTAAACAGCAAACTTCACTCTGAGATTAATAACAGTACTGAAGCATCATTTTCTGCATCATACTCTATAAATGGAAAGCTTCCGTATCAGTGCAACACATATGCCGACATCAACAGACCTGTGATAGCTGGCAGACAATATTGGCCAACCGATATATTGATCTCCTTCAAAGCACTTCATATATGCCGGGATCGGGCGACAAAATCAATACCTTGGTATTGATAATGTGACAATGATATGGCCATTGGTACTTTCACTTAATATTAATACTAATGAGATTTTTGCTAAATAATTATCAGCGCTGTGGATTAAATCACTAAGGAAGTAAAGGCAAGTATTAGGCAAGTATTTTTAGTAGTATTAGACACTCTACCTCCCTCCTTTAGCATCAGTTTTGTGTGTGAAGTTCACATATTACGTTATTACATTTTGAGTTTTGGACTGTTATTAATGTTGTGAAAACATTGCGGTTTGGTTAGGTGTACTGGTCGTACTGGTCAGTAAAATTAAACATCTAGTTGCTAAAAGGATAAATGTTTTTCTAGTTTTTCGAGTAGGTTTTTCGAGTAGGTGGAGAGCAAACCAGAGCTAAAAAGGAGAGGAATAACATAATCTACTGCTCATCTACCACTACTTAGCCTACTAGTGGCCATTTTTTCTCCCAGTGGTTTACAGACGTTTACTTCTTGCCGCTGCTTTAATGGTAGAGTGTCTATCTAGGGTCTTTAGAATATCAAGGACATTTAAAAGAGCTTTAAATGACTTTTTGAGATTTACTCCTTTCATCCACTGAAGAGGCTTTACACACAGTGTCTTTGTAAAGCTATTTCTTTGTAAACGGGGAAATTAGCACTGGCCATCAGCCAAAGGCTTAATCTTGGTTTTGGCTAGAGAGTTCAAACAGCTTCACCCATCACTCAACGCAAAAACGACTGTTTTAAAAAGCAGCTACATCTTTCTAAAAATGCACCTTAAATCACCTGTTGATTCTAATAAAACTGATTTGTTTCTTGGGTAAAGATGTGGTCTCCAAACTCCCTCTGAAAGGCTCTTGGTGCAGAATAAGGGTGACTTGTGCAGCAGGCAGCCAGTAATCATGTGATATCGCTGTCGTTCGGCTAATCTGCTTACAGCCCCCTTTCTTTTTCTCCAGGATGAAACCTGATACGGTAGCTCAGCCAGCTTTAGCCACACGCTAATTAATCTGCCGCACCAAAGCCTCCTAATAAAACCCTGACGCCACAAACAATCATTGTACCCTTGCCAAGCCGCAGAAGTTTGGTCCAAGCTTTTGGGTGTGGGAGCACGAAAGTGGTACGGTGGGGGAACTGGCAGTGTGGAGATTGTGGACCAGCGCTAAAACTGCCACGGCAGAGAGATCAGATCCCTGTGTAGCGCTTTGCAACCTGCAATTCCGCTTTGGAAATGCTGACTAGTAAGGCTGGTTAGCTTGATTTGTGGTTTGATTTTTAAGAAAAGGGGACAGCATTGTGCGGTGACACTGATAGCCCTGCAGCTGGTGGCCAGATGATGCTTTTCTTTTGGCTATTGAAGTGTGATTGGGGTGGGGGGGTGGATAGAGAGCTGGATGGGGGAGTCGGCTTAATCCGCTCTGTCACACTGTCTCGCTTTGTCGGAGACGATACCAGGCCTCCATTTTTTTTACCCTCTCCTCCTTCCTCTCCATCGTCTTTTGCTCCGATTCAAACTGATGAGCTGGCCTTCTCTTACTCCAGATACATCTTTCTTATCCCTTTTTTTAATTTCTCTCACCCTCCTTCATCCCCTGTTCCTCCTTCCCGCCTGTCTCTGTCTCTGAGGCTCTCTGACGGGGCTTATCAGCGACAGAACAAACAGGCTCATTGTGTTGTGCAAAAGCCGTCAGGGTGCAGAGAGGAGGCTTGTTTCTTTAAAACCTGTCTAGGATATCCATTCACAGGGGAGATGGGGCTTGCTGGGCGTCTTAATGCCAGCAGACAACATGGGTGCAGGTGGAATGGAGACAGACAAAGACACACAGAAGAGGTGACATCGGGGCACAGACTGTCCCACATTTAAAGAATAGGAGGCAGCAAAAATCCTAGATGATAGGCCGATGAACCTGAATGAAAAAGAAGAAGAGGAACTCCGCAAAAAAGTGAGAAAGCAAGTACAAAGATTCAGTGTCGAGGTCGAGTGAGGTAGAAAGAGAAGTGCGGTTCAATATCAACCACACAGCGGCTCAATAACAGGGACATCTACGGAAGCAAGCAAAAGGTCACTGCTTCGATCTCTACAACATGTGTTCAGAGTGCAGCGGAGAAAGATGCAGAAGTTTCGTTGTAGTCGCAACCCCGAATGAGCTGCACATTAAACAGCCCATGAAAAGAAGCCAGAGAGGACAGCCTTAAAGTAGAGCGTGGACAAACCGAGGCGCCGATCCTGACCCAAATGCACGGCTGCATAGAGAGAGTGACATGCGAGGAAGGTTTGTTTGGAAATAACTCGGCATTCCTGCCCCTCGGAGGATGAGCAACCTCCGACGTGCGGGCGAGACAGCTTCTGCAGGACCGCTGTCATCAACTGTGCATCATCAGTATTCAGTAACCAAAGATCAATACATCATCCTTTTCAGCTCATCCCAACCTTCATCGCTCTGCCATAATGTAGGTCGTATATATGCACACATATCAGAATCTCTTCAATCAGGGGCAGTAAATCTTCAGACAGTTGAGCAGAAACAGATTCAGATCTTAGGACTTCACAGTTTGACATCACTGACAGCAGGTTATGTATTTTGCAGAACACACCACATAGAGAAGACTACTTGTACTGAGAGATAGTCCACCTGCACACAGTGAGCTGCTCAGCTCAACACTCATCACAGCTTTTATATTTTGCTTCAATTACTTTAAGGTTTGCAGCAGGACTACTGATCGGTGTCCCTACCAAAGACATTTGTAAGGCTTCGAGGTTTGGAGGTCGGCCTGGGACCAAGAAATAAGAAATTTCATTTAGATAATGATCTGGATTGTGTTTTGCTGACTGCATTACAACCTTGATTGATTTTTAGTCTTTGTTGAGAATCATCGTGAATTATATTGGCATTTCTGCCACTTCAGCTAATTCAAAATGTTGTGTTTAAAACACTGCTTTCACTTCTGAAAGTAGAAGAAAGTGTTAGAAATCTGTTTATTTATTCCAAGCACAGAGAGGCTGTGAAATTATGGCTAGACTTTATGTTCACACAGCACTCAAAATCTGTTTTGTTTCTCAAATCAGATCTGAAAGATGGAGTCTCTGCACAGTTATTTGCAAGTAATCAGCTCAGATTTGTGTGTCCAGACAATACCAATATTTCTGCATTTGTTGCTATGGTATCGAGGTAAGAGCCAGTAACTCCACACACTTTTGACGGCACTTTCCAAACACAGAAGCGTGACTGACGCGCATGTGTAGAAGTCAGATCTGAATCACATTTCAAACCACCTCCAAATGTAGCTTGGATCAATACACTAACATTGCATGTCATGTTTTGTTTCT
Organism: Diplodus puntazzo; assembly: GCA_963678695.2. Classification (NCBI taxonomy): domain Eukaryota; kingdom Metazoa; phylum Chordata; class Actinopteri; order Spariformes; family Sparidae; genus Diplodus; species Diplodus puntazzo. The sequence goes on along the minus strand of OZ023161.1, from coordinate 13,188,965 downwards.
GCTGTCCAGACTTTGTAAAATCAATCTGAATATGCAAAAACACTGTTTTGGGCTGGTAATCTGAACATAGCCTTTTGGTTTCTAAGCGGGGAGTGCATGTAACTCTATAATGCTTTGCATAAACTGGATCAGTGTTATCCAAAGCATGATCAAGCAGACCCAAAGTGCCGACAACATCAGCAGATCAACATATCAAGTTTAGTTCTCTGAGACACCACTTCATCGAAAAAGATTTTGCTACAACACAAGACCACAATCCACACATGTCCTGCAAGAGGAAGGCTGTCTTGTAGTGATCTCAGAGGAAGAGTGGCAGTTTCTAAACCACTTCTCAGGATGGGAAACAAGGCTCGAGGTGGGCCAAGTTATACCACAATATCACAGTGAACGGCGGTAAGAAAGATATGGGAGTAACAGAAGAGTGTATCTTAGGAGACGAACAGGAGATAGAGGCTGTGATCATGGTGGAAATACACAAATTTGGGGCTGTTTTGCCCCCTCTGGAGTTGGACTGCACAGAATTGACTCCACCCTGACCGGGCCAAGAACCGCTCCATACACAGTTTTGCAGTGATCGCCTGGAGACAGTTCTGAAGGATTTCCAGGTTTTCCACGCTCAACTCTATGCTTCAATTCAAATAAAAGCGATTTTACCTTTACCTCAAACAGCATCTTCTTAATTGGTTTTCAATAGTCAGTGAGGAACAACAAGAGCCAGAACCAGTGACTTCAATCATCTGTTTATCTCTGCTAGCTCAGCAGGTGGTTCTGGACGAACACAAGGATTTGATCACACTGGCCGTTCTGGCAAGAAACAAAATGCTAACCAGTTGCTCAGCCGGCTCCCATTCAACAAAGGCAATTAGAGAGACTGCTTATCAGTGGGTAATTACAAAGAAAAGAAGGAAACAGTGGGGGTAGAGTCTTTCATCGTGATCGCACAAGTGTTCTGCACATTTCTGGGAAAAGGCCACCGACTCTGATTTTGTGATATCGCATTCACTTTAGCAGCATTCATGGTCATTCATCATTCATTAGACCAATACAGACTGAATTCTGGGTCACAATTACAGACAATCATCTCATCTCAAGCCTTTGACAAAAGGCGATCTGCTCCGAATAGGCTATGTTCGATTTGACCCTAGATGGCAGAGGCTTGGCTAATGAGTACAGGAACATGTCGCTGTGTTGTCTGGACTCACCCTCAGGGCCTCTATGACCAGGTCGCGGGCCTCCAGCTCTCCCTCCATGATACTCAGCAGTGTGAGCAGCTCTGGCTTACTCAGGTTATCCATGTTGAACTCACATTTCTGTAACACAGGCCAGAAACAACATGTCAGAAACATACAGTACAATCAACAGCTCATTTTCAAAATAAGGGCTTCATATAATATACTGTTCCCTCTGAAATACCCATCAAACTGTTTTCATGAAAATGAGCAGGCTGTTAGGGCTGAAACTAATTATTTTCATTATCGGTTCATGTGGAGATTATTTCACATTTTGTCAAAAAAAAAGAAAGAAAAGAAAAGAAAAGCAGCTAATGCTCGAATTAAAGAAGCTTGGAACCAGCAAAGTTTGAATCTTTTTTTAATACATTAATTGATTATTAATTGGCAATTAAATTTCTTTAAACAACTAATCTATCAATCAACTAACCGTTGCAGCTCATAAATTGCTTTTTAAAATTAATTCTTAAATTAGACATTGCCTCTGTTAAATCAAAACATGATGTAAATATTGTGTTATACTGTCAAAGACGTGTGTTTATATGGAGGACGTTTCACCAACACTGATGTTTGGCATGCTAGCATTTAGCATATTAGCCAACCGCTCCTCCATCCATAGCTGGAGCAGCTCGTCGCCATGACAGGTGACAACTTGCTTTAAATAGTAGATGTCTCTCTGAGCTGCACAGCTACAGCAGGGGACATACCCAGAGACATTCAAGATGAGTCTGCTGATCTCACAACAACAACTTGATAACATGTTACCATCAGCATACTACATTAGCAGCGGTCGCTAACTCTTGCTCAGACTGACAAAATATGTCCATTTCAGTTGACATTTTGAACGGCTGGAGGTTCCGGATGAAAAGTCATTGGATCATGCTCTTAGATTTGACCAAAAAAACACCAAAATTCATGGTTATCCATTTTACAGTTTCAAAGACCTTTCACTTGAGACCAAAATGTAAGACTGTCCAACCAAATTTGGGCTGTCATCAACCTACTAACTAACCAAGAGAGTCCGCAGCCATGACGCCAGCTAAAAAGGACACTAAATAGTAAATGTGCCACTGCTGTGCAGCCAAGTCTCAAAAGTCTGATTCTTATACACTGTACATAAAGATTTAAGTACAACTAACCATTTGACAACTTATCCAACGTTGCACCTACGTTGTGATGACTTCAGCTGCAGGAAAAGTTGCTTACATGACAACCACGCCACTTCCTCCCACTCTCCAACTGGTCTCATTAATTGCAGCCCTCACAATTAGGCTAGATGTCCCGTCCTACCTCGAAGCTATTAAGGTCTAATTACATTTAGCTAGGTCATTAAGCACCTATTTGGTCAGTAGCGACCGCAGGGCTAACGGGTGGAGATGACTGTAATTGGGAGTGACCAGACCACTTCATGCTCCCCCCCATGTCAATTAAAAGCTTTTTCCGGTCTACTTATGAAAGAAAAACTGGCCGCGAGTTGCATCTGTCTTGTCTGTTCATTAGAAGAAGGCATGACATATTTTGGGTGAAGTCAGCTTCATCTCATGCTTTCAGATTTACTCTGGCTCTGGCAATTAGTGTTTACAGAATAAGACATCATTGAGGTTTGGGGGATTAAAAAGGAAGTTAAAAGTTTGTCAACTCAATATGACAATTGTTTTTGTTAGTTTTGCCAATTTAACATTAGTCACGTTCCCTCTCTACCTGCACCTGCCTATCACATTTAATTCTGGATGAACCCGTTCAACTACAATGACTTGCATTTGACCAAGACAATTTTTACTTACTTTGATGGCTGCCAGGGCTCTGCGTTATCATGTGTTACAGTTACAGCTATTTATTTTGGAGACAAGTTTAACTTAATGAGATACATGGTCTATTATTGTAGTTTTACCAAGCCAGAATATATAAATCAGTGAGATATTTGCTCCTTCTGCATTGAAATGCTTCTTGCGTAACTACAATAATTTATTGTGTACATAGTAGATTGAAATGATCAGCTGATCAGTGGTAATTAATTAATCATTATTTTCAAGGCAAAAATAGCTGGTTTAAGCATCTGAAAAGTGAGGATTTTTACCTCTTTTTATATTTTCATATTAAAGATTTCTAGGTTTTCGACTGTAAGACAAAACACAACATTCGGGCTGCAAGTAGCAATGCTTTTCATTGTTGATTAATCTGTTGATTATTTTCTTAATTAATCGACTAGTTGTTCGGTATATAAAATGTCAAAAGACTACTTTAAAGAAATGTCAACCCAAGATAACTCCCTTAAATGTCTTGTTTTGTCCACAACCAAAAGCTATTCAATTTAATTTTACAGGGGAGTAAAGCAATGAGTAAATATTCACATTAATGAAGCTGAAGTCAGAACATTTTGACCCTTATTTCTTACAAAAATGACGCTATCGATTATTTAAGAGCTGGAATTTAGTAGTTGCCAACTAATCCATTAAAATATACAGCTCTGCATTTAATTTCTGGTAGCGAGGGGAGTCTTCCATTATTTTCTGTCATTTTTTTTATGTCACGGATTTTTTCTAAAAATCATTGATGGACTAATCAATAACAAAAAAGTTATGGTCAGTGTAGTAAGCCACATATTGTAGTGTATGGGATTTGCTACTTTTACTTAAAGCTACCCAAGGAACTCTTTTGCCAGACTACAGAGCAGTGTCATTCCTCAGGCTGTGAGACCCCTTAATTCTAAAATTTAAATTTGATGTTTTAATTTTATGCTGAATCCACCCCGAAGTTGAAAAAATACCCACCTGTGACAGTGATTAAGAATATCTATAAAAAATCATTTAGAAATAGCCAATCTTCTAATGAATGGTCTTGTTTGCTTAGTCGTTCATAAAGAGCCATCAGTATTAAATCAAGACTGTTTTATAACCAGTTAAAAGTTCCTTGTCGTGAGTTTTGGTTTGCGTCCTAAGAATAAAAGTAGAGTTGAATAATAGTTTGTACAGAAATGGGTCTCAGAAGAGTCGCTGTGAGACTCAAAGCATCTGAAATGTTGCAGAAACACGGTTTTTCTAGGGGAAGGATGTAAAATTCAACAACAAACCAAGAGCCAATTTTTCTTAAGACATCATGAATTTGGGACAAAGCGGAGACTTCTATTCATCTCCGATTCCTCCCAGTGAGACAGCTTTTGTTTCCCTGGTCACATCCTTGAACATTACAGTGGCATCATCTTAGTCGACATTCCAAAGCTCAGCGTCAGATTGTTGTTTTAAGGAACCTTGAAAGGGATCATTCAAGGCGAAACCTAAGTGAGGAAAATGAGCAAGATTCTTTACTCTACAGTCCAAAAAGAATGATGTAACTTCACGTGGAGAGGCCAGAAGATAACACTGGAGCTCGGCAAAAGTAGAATTTCCAATTACCGTGTTGGCGACAACTGCAGCCATCTGCTGAGAGAGCCACATCCAGCTTCATTACCAATATCTGGAAGCTTTTCACCAGGCTATTTGTTCAATAAAACCTTAGTAAACCAGAGACCAGAGAGGCAAATGGAGGAAGCAAGGAGCAGCTCGGCCTCCGGAGCACATCAGCCGGATTGGTACCTGCTCATTCCGGTGACGTTCGCTTGTCAGACGACCATTAAGGGCTGATTTACAAGCCCGCATCAGAACCTCAGCCAAGATTATTCCATTTCATCAACGATTCCCACATGTATAGAGAGGTTCAACGCACAGAATATGACTTTCAGGAGTGTGAGATTTCAACAAGCTGCTGCCTTCTATGTGTCCTTTATACGGTCCTGTGATGCTTCACAATGAGGGGGAAAAGTTCAGGATGCAACAACAGGGCACAGAGGTAATAAATCCACGCGAACAAACAGCCCCACACTCTCTTTTTTAAAGCTTTTCTCTAAAAATGGGCCACACAAATCATGTCAGCCTTCATCACGAAATCAGCTTTTAACAAAGGAAGATTTGCGTGTGCTCACTCTAATGTCGGTCTTTTTCTTCTCAGAACAAGGAGCTGGAAAGTGTTGCGTCAATCACATGTTTTAGTTTAGTCAGACCACGTTTCTATTCTGATGCCATCACGGCGAGTCTGGAAATAAAAGCCGGAGAGATTCCAAGGGATTGATTCATCCTCATCGAGCCTTCCAATCGATCCCCGAGCCCCCTTTTTTCCCAGCAGCCTTTTCACCGTTCAGAGAATTGGACGACTCAGGGCACCTTGATGGACGGCAACCCTGAGCCACGCTGTCCTGTCACAGGGCCTCGGGTGGTTGGTGAGGTGAGGTGAGCTGAGGCGAGGGTGGGGGTGGAGGGTTGCTTCTCTCTGGCATTTCTGCACAGTGAGCAGGTGAGGGAAGCGAACACTAATTTGTTCCATGAGCCGCGTGCTTTGCGCCAAGGGCACGAGCAGGCTGGCCGGCACTCAGAGGCTTGCTGTTAGCCTCGGTCCACTTAATGAGGCCTGTGTCATTTCACTCCGAGCCACGAGGGACGGGAACTGCTCGCCCTGTGCAAGTTCCTCCACTGTGTTCTGCTGGCAAAAGCTTTCTCTAGGCCTGTAGGTTTTCTCACAGACTCATGTACTGTCACCGCGAGCACAGAACTGTGTGAAATGACAGCCTGTGAATGGACGCCTGTGAGGGGTTACCAATGGTTACGAGGGAAATGCCACAAAGTTGGGGGAAATATTGTTGAATAAAAGGGTCAGTTACCATAAAATATAGAGTCACACTAACCTCTTGTGTGATCTCATAATGCAGACAGTTTTTATCTAATATGTGTTAGTTTTTCGATATCCGTCTCACACCATTAACAGTCTTAAAAGGAAGTATATCTGTTTAAAACCGTTAGAAGTCTATTGGATTGTAGGCCTTTAATAAGCACATCAATATTTCAGTCATACTGAACTAAACTACTAACCCAAGGCGAAAAAAAGAACTTTTTTCACACCGCATTAGAAGGCATCGAGCAAACCGACGTCACGTCATAATTCACAGCAATGGCCGACCTGTTGTTTTTGTTTGCGATTACCCTGTATTATGACAAATTAAATAAAAACTGTCAAGACAATGTGACAAAAGTGATTTAGGATGAGTAACCTCAATTGCTCCCTGCACAGACAGACTGCCATCTGTGGGATTTACCTACAGGGAACTGAAGCTGTTATATCCATCTGTGCCCGCTTCAAATCCACCAGACGACATTGATAAAAACAGTCATTTTATCTCGCAGAACATGGGAGTTGCTGTTCTGCTGCCGTCTTAAACGGTTTGTTTATGTGGTCCTCACAAACTTTGGTGTTATGACATATTAATACAGACTTAACAGACTGGACCAGACTGGAGCCCCGAGACAGTCAGCGGAGATGCAAAGTCCCAGCCTCTGAATCATATTCCCCAGATGCAAGGGAACACGCTTGTTTAGTACAGACCACAGTACACAACAACATTTACATAATTATTTCAATATTTTTCTGTAAAAATGAAATTACCATTTCCATTCAAATTGTGACTTATATTTGAAGTCACCGGAGCTCTACATTAGAGCAGTTTTACCTCTGGTAACACGAGACAAACAAAGTCCTCTGTGACTGAATCAATTTAGCTGATCTGTCTCATCATGGCTGATACCTGATCCACTCAATCAGGTCAGTATCTGTGCCGATACCAATCCACCATATCGTTGCAACTCCAGCTGTGAACACCAGCCTTTTTCTCCTCCATTGTACTAGCGTGCCGTCATCAATCTAAGAGACAAATGTCTAAAAATCTGAACAAATTAAACCGAAAATGTCTCTGCACCGTGTGATAGCACGAGCGGTAATTAAGAAAACATGTTTTTTTCTGTTATTTGGGTGAACTGATCCTTTAATAGCATGTAGAATTATACTTAATAATCTCTGATGACCTCTCCTGACTTGTTTACATGGTCATTTGAACCACCAGCATCTGAGCACAGAAATGTTGTTGTCGGGGAGAAGAAGCGATGACATTACAGCCAATCATGCTAATGGCACTCCTCCAACATGGCAGCATATCCCACATAACCACCGGTGACCACTCTCAGGCTCCCATTACACAATACTCCTGCCAGACACTGAAGAAAGGTTCTGAAGATGGAGCTGAGCGGGAAGCTGGGCGACATTTAAATGCCAGAACCTGGATCGGTTATCATGACATTTCACTTATGTTTTCCTAACCTTAACCAAGTATTTTTGTCACCTAACCCCAAATGCTGACCGAAAAAAGGGAACCGACTGAAAATGCCAAGTGAAGCTAGTGTAAAAATAATAAGTGAACGGGTCGCAGGTCACTTTCCAGTCGCCGGAACGACCACGCCCCCCCTTTGACTGATAACAAACGCTGTAAAAGTGATGGCACTAGATTGAACACAGCTAGCAGTGACGTCCATATAAGCCGCTGCGTTGCATGTTTCAGGTCTAGATTGGTTATCTCTGAGACCTGACCATTAATAAGCATCTGTGGCGAACACCTCATCACCGGTGAATAGCGAATGACGTTACTGAGTAAATGACATGTGTGCCAATTGTGCCTGCAGATCGAAGCCAATCCAAAAAGATCCTTTGCAAAGTTGTGGCTACAGATTTTCCTGTAAAAATATAAAAAAGGCCTGAACAAAAAACACCTGCTTTTGGAATGGAGTTGGGTCAGTCTGTCTGCTCGACAGACCGACGGGAGCAGAGGGTATTTTGATATTAATAATTGACAAAAATTGAGCTGAGCCTCCTTCTAATAACCGTTTAAACTGCATAAAGTAACGTTGGAGGTGGAGCTAAGACCTACCCGTTTCACCTCCTTGTTTCTCGAACAACCGTCTCCTGAGTGGGAGTCCTGCACTACTTATTCAGCCATCATGGCTTGCTCCAGATGCAGACACCAACACCGCGATATCAGATACACACTTTGTTAACACCCTGTTTAATCATCTGGCTCATGTTTCTCGTCTTCTTGGACTCAACATGATGCTGAAACCTCAGACTTCTACTTAGGAAAAGCTCATGTCATGATCCTAAAAAAAAAAAAAAAGTTTTCGTTTAACTACCACAGAGCAGGACGTAAACAACCTGCGTGCCACACTCACATATATTATGGTAAATGGGTGGGAGGTGACCTGCCGAGTGCCTTTCATTGACCTCTGACCCCTACCCAAGACCATGAGGGCCGGTCCTTCAGAGTCCTCACAAACGAGAAACTTCCCCCACCTCGGGCCAACAACAGAGAGTCTGACAGGGGGTGAGCAAAGAGCAAATTGCTTTATTTAACCACGGCAGGCATGATGGTGGTGGAGGGGGTGAGGAGAGGGAGCGCATGGAGGCGGAAGCCCCCGTTTACTTGTTGGCTGGAGCCTGCCAGAAGGAAGAGTGTGCTGGCAGAGCGGCAGGCGAGCTGAGGAGGCTGCCCTGCCCGGCCAGCTCCCATGTCTCCGGAGCACCTGTTCACCTCGACGCTAAATGTAAAGTAGCCTCCAGGCAGTTCTGAGCGCGCTCGGAGAAGGGGGGGGCTGGCTGACACGGTACTCCCAGCTATGCCAGCTGAGTCACTGAAATTAAGACCAATTTAGAAAGGTGTCTGGTGAACAGGGCCTCCACCCCTCCTCCTCCTCCTCCACCACCGCACTGCCTCTGCCCTCCATCCACCCCCGCAGCTCTTCTCCCACCTCTTTCTCTACCATCTCCTCGGCCCACTGCTCCAAAACCTACCCCCCCCAACCTCAACACCCACGCTATGCCGTCCACCCACATCAGGGCGCGTTTCTACTCCAGCAACTCCACACATTTCACACCAGCCCACCTCTTCAGATCGCACATCCAAAGAAGTGCTTTTTCTGTCGTTGTTTGCGTGGATTTTTGAAAAAGGGTTCAGCTCAGTGGGCAAAAAACTTGAGCGTCACGGCTCAGTGACAACAGTGTGACAGGTTGCATCACGGAGCCCTGCTAACAGGGAGAGGGGAAGGTTTCATGACTCCCGGCGGTCTGGACAGCAGATTGATCAGTTTGCACAGAGGAGATGAGGAGGGGGGTGTGAGAAATCACAACCAGGTGTGTATAAACAAGTGAAGCCGGAAAACACAAAGAGGACCACTTTTAAGAACTACTTGGCCTTGCATGACTCGTCTTGAGTCGCTCCTGTGCTCTGAACATCAGTGTAAAGCGGAGGACTGTAAGGTGAGCTGTTACAAACTATGGAAGCCTGCGAGGATTCATGGGGGAAGAAAAAAAATAACAAATCAATAAAAAAAAAAAAAACATTTTCACCACAATCAGCTGGATGTCATGTGCAGAACATCTATGAAAAATGAATAAATAATACAAAAATAAGAAAAGGTGAAATCAAAATGTGTCCAGCCTGGACAGACTGGACTCTCAGCTCGCTGTTAAGTCCCTGCGTGATCAACCCATTTACTGTAACACATGTTATCTATATGAGCTACAACCTGTGTGCCCAGCCACGGCTCGTCTCGGATCAGACGCAACGTTACGACAGCGGGATGAACGTTGAGAGCAGCCGGTGGAGGCGAACAAAGAATCCACTACAACGCTCGCACGGAGGGAAAAAAAACACAGCACTGTGTCTGTTTTTCGGAGCATTTCTGGCTCGTTCATCAGCCTCGGACCGACACGAACCCCTTGTTTTCCTCCAGACGGTGACGCCAGGCTCCCGCTGGCCACCGCTGTTGCTTCACAGAAATAGATGCGCACCGCATTTCTCTCCCCTCTTTTCCCCCACCGACTCTCCCTCTCACCTCCACGCCGATAAAAAAACAAAACAAAACAAAACACCCGTGCAGCCCCCTTGTTCACTTCCACCCTCACGTCTTACCGTGTCGACACTTCCCAGCACGGCGGTTGCCAGTGTTTGTACCGGAGGAGGCTGCTCCCCGCTGGCTCCCTCCGACGCCATCTTCGTACTGTAGCGGTCTGCTGGAGTGAGGGCGCATCCGGCACTCTTTAACTATTGCGCTGCTGAACGCGAATCACGCCACGGACGGCCATCGGAAAGGAAAGAGAGACGAGCTTTGACAGATTGGAGGAGCTGTGGAGAAAAAAAAAGGGAAGAAGAAGAGGAAGAAGACGAAGAGGGGGGAGAGAGAGAGAGAGAGAGGGAGGACGACAGGTCTCCGCCGTGAAAAGCCCTCAGCCGAGTGTGCGGGCTGCAGCAGGGGGAGGCGGGCAGTCTTGTAGGCGTGGACCGACCGACGCGTAAAATCCAGATGCGAAGCGCCGGTGCGCTCCCAACTGGAAAGGAGGTGCGTCCCGGCAGACTGATTGACAACAGCATTTGTCGGCCTCTGGAGCTATAAAATAAGCCGCCGAGTGGCTTCCAAACTGGGGCTCAGGGACCTCCAGAGACCGCTGCAGCTATAACACGAGGATTAATACACATTTCAATAAAATCAACCGGTCTCACTGTTGTTTTTATTCTGTTTTATTTGACAATCACGCACAAACAAATAAAAGGCCAGCATATTTAAAAAAATAAAATAAAATACTGAGATCATGAGCCCCAAAAAAAACTAAATGCCATAAAAGAAATGTGTCTCCTCCATAGGAAGAGGACCTTCTGGCTGCATTTGAGGACATCCCTCTGTCTTTTTTCCACAGGTGGAAGAAGCATTCACATCTCCCACCATGTCAGTAGTGGGAGATGTATTCCAATACAACCATTAAAACTGACCACAAAACAATAAAACAGGACTGTCAGTGTTTTCTGTTTGTGTGTAAGGCACATGATTGTATGTAAATTCTATATTATAATATCAATACATTATTTAATAGGTTTTGTTTTGATTTTTTGCAGAGGCAGCACCCAATTAACAGAAACTGCACCAGTTAGCAAGCAGCTGATATGCATCTGTTGTTCCCGAGCAGGTAATCACAAAAAACAACTGCAGAACAGCTAATACTCTAAACAAAACTGCACAACACATCACTGTTAATACTTTTAGATAGTTTAAACTGTAGCAATGCATCATAATTCCTGCATGTAGTCTGTGAAATCCTCACACATGTAGGCTAGCAACTGAAGTTGTCTTACAAATAGTTGACTAAAAATATACAGTATTTCCAGTAGTTCCAGATTAGTGTAGCAACTAAATAATCAGTGATTCACAATATGATTAAGTGCACATACAGAGGTGTCCAAAAGTCCTGAGACCTGACAGGCATTTTTCAATGATCTAGAAAACAACATCACAAAAAGCACACATGCCATTATCAATCAATTATTAGGGTTTGCTGACTTACATAGCCTTCAATTGAATACGTTTTAAGGATATGAAGTATTTTAAAATATTCCGAGAAATTACATCACAATAACAAAAATACCATTGTTGGGCCGCTTTTTAGCATTTTTACCAGATTTTTACCTCACAAAAGATAAACCTCAAAATCTAATTTGAACTTTTTTCTCTAAAAACATCTCGCTGGGCAAATTTAACCTTATAGTCGGCTAACTTTGGCCCAAAGGACCCCACTTTTGGCAGCCCTGGACTAAAGGTTCCTGTGGGGGCATGGAGCTCTGAAACACAGTCATTAAAGCAAAGTGGGGACAAACTAAATATTCTGAAATGAATGTACATTTTTCAAAGATTCAGTTTTTCACCCATATTGTTGAGCTGATATAAGCCTTTGTAATGAAAACAGGAATATAACTTGGTTGCTGGTGTCAGATTTATAGACCCTGCTGTGTATGCATATTAAATAAACACCGTTGTCATTTTTTTTCTGTTGAGAAGATCAGAGTGTTTCATTGCCCTTTATTGGGTCAGGACCGCTAAAAGAGTCAGGAAAGGGAAGGGAGAGAGGGGAAGATAAGGACTCTGCCAGGTGAGCCATCAATGCACACTCAGAGACTCAAAACCATGACATAATCTTACATGTCTTATCAGACGGGCTCCTGCAAAAGAAAGCGTTGGCGCCTCCTGTCATATCTACACGTTATTTCTCTGCACACAATAAACCTTTACAGACAGAGGTTTAATGGCTGTCTAAAAACACAAGCTTTAACAGGACATCTCTGAAGTAAACACTCACATTACAGCTCATTGTTTGTGACGGTCTGTGTGTACAAGCTGAAACAGAAAAGCAAAGGGGTTCAAACCAAAGCCCGATGTTAATCTTACACGAGTCGATGCTCAGAGTTCAAATCTCTCAGCTCCGAGTCTGTTTATCCCAGAAAAGCAGAGAGAGGATAGGGGCCCTCTCAGCTCCCAGATGTGGCATTTAGGATTAACGGATGCTGATCCAGCCTGGTCATCCAGAATGAGGTTATTAAGTCCCTATTTAGGTCAAATGTTGCACGATAGACGTACAACAATGAGGGGAACGCAGCCGTGTGATGACTTAAGAGATGTATAGTGACAACATGTGGGTAAAGTAAGTATATTTTCATGAAAATACTGTATAATAGTGTTTTTTAAAGATTAAACAAATACCTTTATAATGGTTATTTAAACATGTTTCTTGATATTCAAGCATTGTTGCAAACCCTGTAAAACAGATTTGGAAACTCAGGACGAAACTGCATGTTTCCTTGGATCCTGATCATTTCGCGTCTTTGACAATCTGCAAGTTTTTCACCCGACAACAGCTGAACTGTTGCAGCAGATGGTTTGAAACAGGGCTCTTTAAAGTGTAAACAGCTCACTAATGACTCCGTGACGCTGAAATCTTGACAGTAACTCACCTCAAAGCAATATAAAAATGATTTTTTTTCCCCACCTACAGGGCTTTTAGAAGCTTTTTTTAGGTTACATACGTTTCCCTTGATCCCACACACACACCTCTGCACAAGGTTGTCATCAGTTTTCTGATATCCACGGGGGAATTCTGGATGTGAATTCCCATCTTTCCCACAGAGATCTGTTTACCTTAATGTCTTGTCATGTGTCAAATCCCGAACCCGTGTCTAAAATTGAGGCAGATCAGCAGAGATGGAGCTGTCATGTGGAGATAATCCCTCCCCCCTCTGAAAGGAAGCTTGTCATTAGCTGGTGATTATGGAAGGGGCGGGGGGGGACTCCGGAGATGTAGCTCGGAAACAACGACCCCCTCCCCACCACCACCAACCACCACCACCTCCTCTCCTCAGCCGAATTTGGCTGTGACCTCAAAAGAAAAAGTTTCCCCCCCGAGATCTTTTCATTCAGTGAGTTCGAGGAAGTTTTGTGAATATCTACAGTAATTTACTGTGTATACTCCCGAGAGATTCCCAGAGAATAAGGTTCTCTCTGTCACAGTGACAGTGATGCCACAGGAGGAACCTTGCCCTTTTTATCGAATACAGTTCGTGTCTTGTAGCTGTGTTTTCCCCTCTTGTTCCTGCTGCTGGTCTCTACTTGCACCTGTTCTACAATTGATTTCTCACTGTGACTGCGACTTCAACATTGATTTAAAAAACTGCAGCTGTACATAGAAAGGATCTGCTCTTTGGCACCGATGGACTGCTATCAAAAACATGAAAATAATCAAATCAAACTCCGTGATAGTTACAGAGCAAATATTTCTACATGAAGTCATTGTCTGGCAGTTCTGCACAGGCACGAGAAATACACACACCAATATCTGAGCAGCAAAGTGTGTAGTTTCATTGCTTTGAGAAACAACAGTTTCTAAAATGATCGACAACTCCACTCTGAAGAACTGGGGTGCTGTGTAAAACATAAAGAAAACACCAAAATTAACATGTTTTTAAATGTGTCTGAATAACATAAAGGACCTGAGTGAGCTGATATGACAGTAACTGAAACACTCATTTAAGATTGAGACCTTTAAAGGGGAAAGCTGGATACATGGGAGTTCAGGGAGAGGACCCTGTAAAAAGTGGATGATTGTTAGTGTTTTTAGACATTATTAGTTTTTGTTTGAACAAGAGAAACCGATGTACAGTGTAAAATGATGTTTTGTGTAAGTTTAAAAGTCTATTTCAGCTTCAAGATAAGTCACCTAGAACTACTTGGTTATGACATAATTGTGGTTGGGGTTTAACAGAAAACACTGTTGATATTTTGCACTCTGCAAAAATCTCCTGGAAAATCTCAGGAAAGCATTTGATTAAATGACCAATATAGATATCTCTATCATACAGAATCTTTCAGAAAATGTGAATTAAAGGGACATCACTGACCAAATTCAAGAGTGAAAATGTCAGAAGTAACTCTTTTATGTTTGTTTTATCCCATTACATAAATAAATGTACTTAACATGGTTGCAAAGCTTTCTTTAGGTTCATATCAAGCCTGTCTCACCTTCTGTTCACCGAAAAATCAACATGCTCCGACTTGAACCTTGCTGAAGATTCATCATAGTACACATTTTGATAACACCGCATTTGTGTGTATTGCTGAATCTTGTGCAACACAGTGGGTTTCTCAGTGTGTATTTCCTGGCAAGCGACTAAAGTCAGTCCTACACAGAGCATGAAGCATAAAGGAGCAGTCGGGCCGGAAACACCAGTAGGCATGCCAGCTGTCTGTTGTTTAAACTCACACTAAAAAGCAGTCTTAACTGTGTTACCACCCTGTGGTCTGGACATCAGGTAGCAAGGCATGCTGCAGGTGGTACCTGTATTCAGAGGTCCTGGTCCCATCATGAAGAGGAGGCAGACGCATTTCTATTCATTTTGATCTTTGACGTTGTAACTGCCCCACGAAGTTGTGAACATAAAACTGTATTAACTGTTAGTATTCACGTTTGGCTGAGTCGTCTGTACAGTATATTGAGCTGAGCTGAACTTTCCTCCAGTGAAGGCAGAGGTGACACTTGATTGACACTTTGATTATCTCTACCTGCCTGATCCTGTTCACAGAGCCAGTGGGCCGGAGCCAACCCTGACAATCATGACAAGTTCCTCATAAACACAGATAAGAAAGAAAGTCATTCATACCTTCAGTGTGGTTATATTTTGATATGTATTTGGGCTAAAGGAAGAAAGTTCTCGACTTTAAGGAAGATATGGACCTGTTTTCCGGCTGTGACCAGCAACTTACAGATGTGTCAGTCCAGAAAAATTTCCCTACTCTTTGCAAAGATTTCACAAAATGCCATATCCCTCAATTTTAATGAAAGTGAGTATAAATCCGTGGATCCTTAGTGAGTAAAGAGTGATGATTGATTCAAATGATTCAAACCAAAGAGTTCAGTAGTTTTTATGTAATCCTGCTGACAAACTAACCAAGAAACATAGTTAGTTTGTCAGCAAGGCTGTCAGCAAGGCTGACAAACTAAGCAAGGCTACCAGGCCTTGTTGGCGACATTTAACTCCACTGCCATCCAGTCCACCTCCGGACATGAAAGTAAGCCCATATACATGTAATCTGAATGTGGTATGACCCATATTGTATGTCATTATGGTACGTTTGCCTGAAATTTGCATGTATTTCAAGTCCGTGGAAAAATTAACTGCCAGCATTATATTCTGGCGACTAGGTTGGTGTTTGATTTTTTGCCAACCGGCCTAAAATGGGGCGTGGCAATGGGAGGGGCCTCTCGCAAAAAGGTGCATAGCTTCCATATGGATTCACAGTTTTGCGGAAATTTGTGGAAAAGTTGGTCAGGAGCCAGAGGACAGCTGACTAACTTAAAGTGGGACAGTGGGAATGACCCTAACAAAAGAGGCATAACTTCTGAATGAAATCCTGACCCTTGATCAAACTTTGTGGTAAACACACACATACAGTGCAGACACTATTAGCCACATCCCTTTTATAACTCATAAATCGATTTTCATAGATGCATCACTGGATAAAGAAAAGTTCCTTTTTCATTCATCCATCTCCTTCGGTTGAGCAATCATTTGTCCAAACAATGGCAACGTCGACTTTTTATGTAATTGGCCACGGAGATCAATTTCTTCATGAGGTTTTGTGCTTGTGAATGTGCATCGCTTTTGCATTGAGCATTTGTGTTTGTTTAAATTAGAGTGTATATTGAACTTAGATTGTTGGGGTTTGCAGGCCACAGTCTGAGTAAGCCAGCAAGTATTGAAAGACCGACTAGCACAACAGTGGTTTTGTGAAAAAATGTAGAATAATGGCAGCTTCTTCTTTTAACATTGAGCTTCTTTGCTTTAACACTTGCCCACCATACTCACATTTTCCATTATAAGACCACGCCTCAACAATGTCCTTCCATTGTCAAAGTCCTCGGATCTTTCTGTTCATCTGCTCCGGGAGCTCAGGTCCTTCAGATGCAGACTGAACTATTTACAAGCAGATGAGAGGAACCACTGTTCTCACTAACTTGATCCGACCGAGCACCGATGTGGTTCATCATGTTTTCATGTTTGCTGTAACTGACGTGACTGCTGTGTGAAGAGGGCATCTGAGCAGTCACAGAGGATTCTTTGGGTAACCATGTTACAGAGAGCATCTCAAACGATGTTAGGATCTGAGGAAAGCATGCAGATGCTAATATGAGGAAGCCTCGCACACATGACGAACATGCGGTTCTGCAGAGAAAAAGTTATCCAGGAGCTGGGAATTTTTTTACCTCGAGGGTGCTCCACATTTAGTCTTGTTTTTAATCATACTGATGGAAGTTTCTACTGTTGGATTATTCTTCTAAAGTTATTATGATACCTTTTGTGTTTTTACTTATGTAGTTCCACCAACTACCAGAAGTATCTCCCATCAACTCATAGGTATTCTGTCAGTTAATTTAAAGGAGCCCTACACAGATTTTACACATGATGGTTAGTTTACTCGTCTTAATGAGTTTTGCTCAGCCTGTGAAAACACTTCTGTGGCTCTGTAGGAGATTTGTCAAGGCATAGATAAATAACCCTCAAGATTTCATCAGGAAAAGATGCTAACACTTGTATTTGGTAAAAGCTATATCTGTGCTTTTGGAACTTGACTAAAACTAGGACAAAAACTTTTGCCTCGGTTGCTCAAATCCTTAGAACACTTACTTTTGAGTCCTCCAATTTTACAAAAATGTTAAGGCCTTTGCACACCAAGTCAATTATTTTTTTATCAATTTATTTTTAAATGTGGAGAAGACCAAAACATTCACTGAAGCATACAATCGAAAACGTTGAGGGTATTAGGCTGACCCTGGTACTTATTTTAAACCAAACCAAGGTGTTTGCCCCAACCTAACCAAGTCCATTTTGTGCATAAACCTAAACAAACCTTTAAATAGAGCTGTCATAACGAGTTGTAATTGTTTTGTCATATTCAAGAGGGCACAAACTACATATTTGTTGTTTCATTTGCTGGAAGTCTGATATCAAGTGTCTCCTCTCTAATAAGGCATTACATATTATAAACTGATCATATGTTTTGGGGGTTTATTTCTCGCAAATCCTAAACCTGCAAAATAAAACATTGCTGTCAAATTAAGAGAATGATATTACAATAATTCTCTCTAATATATAATCTAGTAGCTGTATGAAGCATTTCTGCATGTGCTGGAAGAGATCTGCAGATGACCCATAAACCTTAAACCACAGGCTCCATTGCAGGAATAATGAGCAGGAATGTCAGGACAACAGCCCCGAGCTCAACTGATGACCATCAGAGGAGTACCGGGAGAAAGTGGTGCAACTGGAGACGTCGGGACAGACACTGATGGATGGGGCCGGAGTCGGGGAGCAGCAGCAGGGTCCTTCATCCAGAGCCCCCCTCTGCCTTAGTCCTGTGGGAATACTTGGCTCATATTAACTTGCTCATTGTCAGGACACACAGCGGGCACAATGACTCCCTTTCTGTCGACGAGGGGATAGTGGACTGAGAGGGCAGCCGGGCGGCCAGTCGGCCATCACTGGGTCCTGTGTGCTGCGGCTCTGAAGCTGGACGGCCAGCAGGCAGACAGGAAAGAAATAGAGTGAGACAGCAAGGCCCCGGATCTCATATCCTGGCCAGAGCTTCAAATGGGAGGACATGGAAGGTCTAGATAGTGACTCTACTGACAGAGTGAGAGGAAATGGAGGGAAGCAGGAGGAGGAGGAGAGTCGGGATCTGGGCCACATCTCCGTCTGATTGTCCCTGAGGGGCTGCCAGAAGCTGAACCAGACCTCTGTTCAGTCACCATCCCTGCTGATCAGGCAGTCAGCGCCACTCCGGCTTTTTCTTTCCCCTCTCCTCTCGCTCTCGGTTCATCTCAATGTCTTCCCTTTCACTCTCTCACTCACACTGTCTCTCTGTATCTGCAAACCGTCACATGACTGTAGAGAGGAGCAGACAGGTGCTTCTGCTAAATAGCGAAAAAGGCTGCAGTCACTGTTTTGTGTCCTCAAAGACAAGGATCCACACAATGAAAGAAAACCAAGGAAACATAGATGCTGTCATTTGATTTTGAGAGACTGACGATGCTGAATTGTGACATTGTTGAAGAGCTCATTATACCAAGGTCCACTGTAGGTCAATAATAGATTCTTCTGTCAGTTAATGCCTGATTTACTGATTTCTGCTTCAGTGTATCATTATGAATTCAATATTGATAGCACGATGTAATGGATACAAATAATCATATTTACTTATGGTTACCTTTAAATGTTGCTATCATTGAACTATCAACCCAATCGCCAGAACAAATGTTAGCCGAGTATGTTTCTGCAAAACCGCAGATAAGTTAAGGTAAGGTCCAGACCTTACTTTATGTTGCAACTTTACATTTGTTTAGGTGGAATTTCCATTTCTCTCTTGTCACAGCGCTTTGTTTATGCTCTGGTTGCATTTAAGCACAAAATGAAATTTGGTTAGGGTCAGGAAAACTTCATGGTTTGGCTCAAAATGCCTGTTTTGGTCACCGGAGATGTTCCGACTTCCTGTGAAAAATAGCCGATTTTGGTCTCCTCAAAAATGGGTTTGAAAATATCACCAGCTCTCCTTGAAAAAAAAACAAAGATTTTGTTGCCACGTACACCGCTGGAAATGGATCCAGCTCTCCTTTGAAAAAAACCTGGTTTTGTCGCCACTTAAATGGCTAGATGTGATAATTCATGAAAATCTTGATAATGATTTGTGGACAACGACATGGCTAGCCAGCTGGTCTTGTTGTGACAGATAGATTAGATAGATATAATAATGTTAGCTCTCTGGCTAATAGCTGAGCCAAAAGGTTACAGTGAGCTGAGTGGACTAAGTTCACTCTCCTTGCAAAGTTGTCAGGTTAGTCCTATTTACTGGAGTAGTGAACAATGTTCCCATCACATAAGACCTTATAAAACGTAGGAAAACTAAACAGTTGTCAGGGGTTTTGCCTCTCTACACAGATTTCACCTTCACATTTTGTGAATTTTCTTCTTACTGTTTATTCAAACCTCCTTGTTCTCAGGGATTTGAGAAATTAGCAGCACATAACCACCACAATGCACAGTGTACTGAGGAATCTGTTTCTTGCAGTCCTTCTCTGAGACATCTATTGTGTACACACCAACCAGTTCTCCGAACACTCACCTTGGCATCTTATTTAATTGAAAGGATGTTAAACATGTGCGGAATGTGAACGTGCATAAGACGAAACAAGTTTAAGTGAGAGAATAAGAAGAAGCGGCTTCAGACAGTTGCAGAAAGTCCATCGTATGCACTTTGGGTGGGGTACATGACAGTAATGCCTCCTCGCCCCGCTGTGATTCAGCATCGCAGTCGGTCAAAACAACATGTGGCTGGGGTCATGACCCTGATACTTGGCACCGGGTATCAGGGAGAACGACACTCTTGTTCAGAACCTGCGCTGATTTCGAAGATGCCAAGACGAGTCATGCAGAAACTTGACGACTTCAGCGCTGCGTGGAGCTGTCATCCCCTCCAGCAGACGTTAAGGTCTACTGGCTCTGTCAGCGTGTCGCTCTGATTTAACATCAACCACATTTTGGTGTTTTGTTTGCAAAAACCCTCTCATCCATATACAGACTCTTTTGGAATTAATCCTATCCAGGAAGAACAATTTGTTACAACCAATGGCAAACTGCCTACTAATTACTTATTAACTAACTGCCTTTATTAACTTTGTTAATGCCCCATGAATAAGGCATCTGAGAAGGATGGACCAACTACCCTGGGGCCGAGACTCCAGCATCAGTTCAATCAGGAAATCTTAACGCTCATTCACTCACAGCTCTCCTCATTGCCTCTTAATCAGCTGGCGCGTCGGATATACCAACCAGATGTTGCCACAATTTAAAATCAAGCAGGCATCATTGTTGGAATGTAAGCAAGTACATCTAAGAAGTACAGTTTTGAGGTACTTTAGTTTACTCCAGTATTTTCAATGTTCTACTACTTTATACCACATTTTGGAGGCTACTTACTCACAACATTAATATGATAACTTTAGTTACAAGTTACTTTTCAGATTACATCATGCAGAGCCAAATGAGTGCATTTTTAATTTAAATAACTTATTTTATTGTCAATCAGATAAAAAAACACACACACACAGATTCAGGTCATCCAAAAAAGGCTTAAAAGAAAAAAAAATGGCCAGGCTGATCATGGATCAACCCATGACATACAATGTTTGTATGTAAATATATGAATAATTTACTTTTATCTGTACATTTAATATGTAATGCTTAAGTACATTTATTGCAAGAATATCCAAAAGAATATACAAATCCTACACACATTTCTACATACTACTACTACTACTACCTCTTCACCGTAAATACATCATAATATGCTTGAAGACTGATGCCCATTTACTTTGGCTGGCCTTAAATGTTGATAATACAGGAGACTGTTATTTAAATGCAGGATCAGATTCCCACACTGCATTACTGTAAGTACTACAACACTGTTTAGATTGTTCCCTCTGTAAATAATCTGCACTGTCACCTCTGTCAGTAAAACCCCTGTAAAGAGACTTCACGCCTCAGGGCACTATCAGCTCTGCAGGGTGGCAGACTGCTGTTGATCTCAGACTGCCTGTCAATCACAGCCGCAGTCACTGAACAATGTCAGAGATCCAGTTTAGGACAGTTGACCTCAGGTGGCTCCGGACGACTTTGCCTGATCCACAGTTATTGATAGAGGGACACTATCATTAGTTTTAAAACTACAACCTATAGAAAGATCAATTAAGTACAGTATGGAAATGTGTGAAATGGAGAGCCTAATGAAGTAAAATGGATTTTGGTGTTTATTTGAATTCTCTCACGGACACGAACCTGCGAAAGATTTTCCAATAGTGTCAAAGCGGCTTCAGTACCCCTCACTGGATAAACAACTGTATCAGTGGGTTCATGAATGTGCAAAATGTTTTACAACTGTGGTGATGTGTTGCCTCCTAGTGGGAGAAGAGGGACAAAGGTCTGAGAGAGCAGAAGTGCACTGTTTTTTACACACTCACAGTTACAGTGTCTTATTGCAGTGACTTCACGCAAAACTATGGGGGACTGAAACTGGCAAGATCTGAAATAAATAGATGAATGGCTCGGTAAATAATTTGTTATGTAATTAAATGCACCAATTTATAATAAATGTAGGCCCTAAAGAATGTATCAAATGTGACATAAGTTGAAATTTCTGCTATAATTTGCTAGTGTCTTTATTTAGCACACCATTTAAACAAGTTTTTGAGTGTATTATTTATTTCCATATACTATATTTCTGTATTCATTCTGTATTATTCTCACAAGATGGAAATTTGTTCTTGTTTTTCCCTATGTGTATTGAGTGAGTGAGATCACCCCACTTCAATGTGACGTTGTAATGCAAATTATATTCTAAGAATGACTTTGTTGTGATAAAAACAAAATATTTATATTCATAATAAACATGGTTAAATAAGGATGACTGAAACTGTTAATAGTAGTTCATATCTTTTAATCACAGCATGTTATGGCGTCGTATAAAAAGACTGCAATTCAAAATCATTTCAAATAAAATGATCAAAATGTTAAAAATGCTTCTGTTAAACTGCAGTAAAAATTATACAGTATGATGTTGAGATAAAAGTTGTGAAAAAACAAACATTTAAACGTCTGCCATTCAACAAAAGGTAATAACTAGGTAATAACTAAGGTAATTTTCATGACACAACATAATTGTACAGAAAAAGATTCAGTATTTCACAACTCACGAAGCCTCTGGACAAAGAAGAAAGTGACTGGAAATGCAAGAACTCAGATTCAGAGAGAATGAAGGGAAGTAAAAGGTGAGGGATCCTTCATTCATCTGACCTTGTGTGCTCTTCGAAAAGCACTACCATTACATCTGTGAGCAGCTCCTATATGTTCCCAGAGAGTAAACACTTAATCTCAGAGCAGTCAGGTCACTCAGTCAAGATCAATGTCAAAGTTAAATGTTAAACTCTGTCTTTGTTTTCTGGATTAGTAGGGTCATTACTCTGGTATGGGTGGGCCTCAGTGTCAGCGAGAAAAACCTGAATAATTAACGGAATATTTATCAAGGACTAACAAAGTAAATATACATTTTATCCGCAGGATTAGGGAGATCTGCCAACGCTGTACTGAAGGTGGTGCATGTTTTGCTATAACTTACTGAAATAAGGATGTACAGATAAGGGAATAGTACTGTCTGCCTGCTCATAATCCTCCTGACATTAACGCTGCTTTATGTCTTGTTCTGACTGCTGGTTTGTTTCAACCTGGCAGAGATGAAGTGCACCCTGGGTCTCCCAGCCCTGCTTGCAGTCTCAGCTCAGACCAGGGCAGGGGTAAGTACCACAGCTGGAGCTCTCAGTCTTCAAGAAGAGAAGAAGTAAAGTAGCATGTGATGAAAATACGCCTGTAAAGTGCGAGTAGGCTGCTTCTAAATTGTTCTTTGGTACAATATTTGAGTAAATACACCTTGTTACATTCCACCACTGCATATGTATATGTATACAATGGTACAACAGGAAAGGTTTTGGGCTCACCTGGAAAACATCTGGATTCATCTTCCACAGAAAATTGTGTTGTTGTTGTGGCTTTAGTTGTTTGGATTTCTTGTTCTGGACCAACAAAACTGGAATACTGACAGCTGTTTACTGATCTTAAGGCGCCATCACAAGCAACAACAACATTAGTAAATCAATAACCTGGACTTTCATGCATAATCTATAATCTGTATAATAATATTCTTGCAATATTTATTTTTCTCCCTGCCAAAGACTCTCACTGTCCTTGTTTCTTTCATTGTTGATACAGCTGTTGAGTTTTATTGTGACAGAAATATGTCTTATTATATCGTCGATGCATCAATGAGCAAGTAGCACTAAGAGCTAATTTCATCTACTTTGAGTTACGTTTTTTAGTCCAGTCGTTCCCAACCATACAAGTCACAAGCTACATCTGGAGGACTGTGAGTTGATTTATGGGAGTTGAAAGACTTTTGTTTTTTTTGGGCCAATCTTTGACTTTTTGTGGCTTATTTAAAATCGTCTTACAAGATTAAAGGTGCAACGTTTCTTCATTGGAAATACAAACAACTCGAAATGTAACAAGAACATTAGGTAAACAGTGTTTTCTGTAAAGTAGGACAAAGGATTCACTGGTTCAATATTTAACATTGAGTTGTACGTAATGTGTTTGGTTTATGTAAAATCTTAATCTGACATGTACACATCCAAAAAAATTCTGCCAAAAATGCTGACTTATGATACTATAATTACATGTAAGTGTTAAATCTTATTACATAATTTAAGTTCAATGTAAGATGTCACATTTAATACAACATTGTTATATTAAATGTGACATTTAAATTCAATTTAATTAAACTAAACTAAATCAAGGCAGACTGTGCCATCTAAACTGTTCATATTACTTCTACATAAACACAAATCTGGCTACTTTATATATTCACATTGTCTCGACCTGATGGATAATCTTTGCAATGAATGTGACACTTTGCATTAAACTTTTGTATTAGAATTAGATGGAAAATGTACATGTCATTAAAACACTTAAGTTCAATGATTTATGCACATTATTATTTTGAGTGAACTTGTGACTGTAAAGTAAATGCCAAGTATAAAGCAGAGCAAAATGGAAATAGCCAAGAAAGTTACGTGTATGAATTGTACTGTTTGCGGTACTTGAATAAATGTACTTATTTACTCTCCACCTCTAGAAAGCAGTGATGGTAGCAGGAGTCCTTGAAGTGACATCAGTAGCATTGGTTGTAGTTGGAGGCTCTGGTTGTATGACTCCTATATGTTCACGGAGAGCAAACACTTGATGACAGGGCTCTAAAGGCGCTCAGTCAACTGTGAGATCAACAATTCAACTCTGTTTTTGTTCCCCTGGAACGGTCACACATCCGGTAAGGGTGGACCTCAGTGTCAGAAACTCAAATGAAAGAAATTAACTTTACACTCTGCAGGAGATGACCGAGTCCCTCACAGAGCATCACACTTCCTGCTTCATATCTGAAACAAAGAATTAAAGGTAAAGGGATAAAACTGCCTGTCTGCTCTTAAAGCTCCTAACACTGATGCTGCTTTGTATTTTACACTCTGATTGGTTGTTTGTTTTCAGCCAGGCAGATATGAAGTGCATCTTGGGTCTCCTGGTCCTGCTCGCAGTCTCGGCCTGGACCGAGGCAGAGGAGAGAACCATAGCAGGAGTGCTCAGTCAGGTCAGCCCTCCTGTCTGACAATTTTTCTTTATTTTTAGTATAAAAGAATTGTCAACAGGAAACACTGACTGCAAAACCTTTTACAGTTAGAGCGAATAGTTCTTGAACTTTCAGTCCCACCACATGCCCTCAGCTCAGCAAGACAAGGCAAGTTTAATCATAGAGCTACATTCAGACACAAGGCAATTTAAAGTGCTTTACTGGGGCATATAAATACATTTAAATACGACAAAGATATAATAAGTATCAATTCTGCATTAGAATATTCAAAAACCACTAGGTCGTTGTTATGCATATGTATTGTTGAGTTGTGCACTTACATTATCCCAAATGTTCCCAACGTTCAAACGACAGAAGCCCAAATTTTACTCAAGGTTTCATTGGTTATCATTGTTATTTCCCTGATAGTCGGCGAACAAGACTAAATTTGAGGCGATTGAAACTTTAAAACATTACCTCATCTGTAAACATTTGCGTCGCGGATTCAGAGTGTCATGCACTTACTGTTAGTCTTTCTCACTGGGGCCAAAAAAAATGTTTTTATTCATATTTTCTTGGTGTTCAGTTGTGGAAGATTCTGAAAACAATCTATTTCTATACAACACGTTTCTATTAGAAGTCAGATAGAGAGTCATATTTTCTCCTTACCACAGAAATTGTCACCCTGTTTGCAGGATGTAAAGAAAGTGGATGCTGACAACAAAGATAAGGACGAGGGAAAACTGACCGTCGCACAGCAGCTGGAGAAAGCCAACAACAATCTCAGTGAGGCACAATGAATTCACCATGCTGACTCCGACAACAAACACTGTAAAAATGATATTGGGTCACATTGTAAGCTATTGAGGGGCACAAAAACTACACCTTTTTATTCTGATTTTGCTGAATTACATGGAGTTTTATGCACTCAAGACACAGCACGGTTACATGGTTGAAGTCATGTTGGTGTAAGCCTTTTCGACATTTTCACTTGACAAAGCAGGAAGAGCACAGGTGATACTATAACTAGAAAAAAAAAACTGTTCTGTTAAAGCGACACTGCTACAGCTAAACGGACTTCTGCTATCATTAATTTAATCATTTACACCTGTGCTGTGCTTTGGTTGTTATGATGTCTGTGGCATGTTAGTTTACAAAGGGTGGGACTGCAACTAAATGCTGGGTTATGTGAGTGCAGTGACTTGGAATAGTTGTGTTTACAATAAGCAGACTGTTTGACCAAACCTCTTTTCAGTAGCTGGATACTGTTTGGCACTTAAGACCCCACTCATTTACATGCAGGACCTGTGACATAAACTTAGATTGTCACACCGCAGTGCATAAGGTAATGCGGGACACTCAGGAGGCAGCAGGCTGGAAAGGCAGCAAGTAACACAACATGACATGTGAGGATGAGCCTTGTGAAATAAAACGCACACTGAACTGAACCAAAAACCCCAAACCATGATATAAATATCTGACCGGTGTTGTTGTGACTGTTTTCTTCTTCTCACACACTCTTCAGACCGTGATGGCATTAGGATAAGAGATGACATCATCGTCGCTCATCACCGCACCAAGAGAAGCACCAAACTCTTCACCCTGCGTGATCGTCTGTGGCCTAAATCCAGCGACGGCAAAGTTTATATTCCCTATATCATTGCTAACCACTACCGTAAGCGCCTACGTATATTCCCTGTGCTGCAGGAGTACATTCCGGATCTGTTCAGGCTTAATTTTTTTTTTATTATTTGTTTTTTTGTCAACAAATTTGAAGCAAAGGCAAAAATCATCAGTGAACGTCCCGCAAGAAAAACTCTCACAACACCCACTCAGAAAATGGAACAAATCCACAAAAACACAAAAGCATCATCTTGCATCAATCCACTGTTGTCTAAAAATGAGTAAAAACATATCAAAGAGCCAAACTGTTGCACTGGGTTCCTTCATTTCCTTCTTTCAGTTTTCATTCTGATGGGTATCCTGGAGCCCCAAATGTGGGTTAATCTGCAGCTGGAGATGTTAGTCTCAAATATATATATATACTATACCCAATTTTTCAGTAACATTTGCTTGAAACTACAGTGACCAGCTCATTGAAGAAATTAATAGAAAGATATTATTCCCAGCGTGGGGCTGAGAGTCACAGGGTTAGGACTTAGGACAGTAATAACTGACACATTGTTTTTGGCGCCTTTTCAAGGGATTTGTTGACAGTATGGAAAATATAGAACAATCTCCCTCTTTTTTTTTCAGCGTGTGGTTTCCATCTTTATGTTTCCCCTCCAGCCTCTGAGGAGCTGGATATCATCAAAAAAGGCATTGACTCCTTCTCCTCCTCCACCTGCATTCGCTTCCTTCCCCGCACCACCGAGAAGGACTTTCTCTACATTCAGTCTCTGAATGGGTACATAAAGGTTTAAGTTTGGCAGTCAATGTTATCAATGACAATCCTTACGACATAAACTTTTGATCTGTCCTATCCAACATCTCTGTAGATGTTACTCCTACTTGGGCCGCCAGGGCTACGGGCAGATAGTGTCTCTGAGCCGCAGCGGCTGCGTTTACTTTGGGACGGTCCAGCACGAGCTGCTCCACGCTCTGGGCTTCAACCATGAGCATTGTCGCTCCGACCGAGACCAGCACGTCCAGGTCCTGCTGCAGAATGTCATGAAAGGTAGGCTGCAGCATTGAGGAGGGAAAACAGATTCCTGACAGATTCCAAGACTGTACTTGGCTCAAAACAAAAACGGTAAACTGTGGATTTTATACGGCATTTTTTTTAGTAATGAAATGATGGTTTCATGAAGACAGCCACAGTCCGCGTGTGCTGATACATTCACTGACTTTTGTTTACTGACTTAATTCAAAGATAAATACTTTCAAGCTGACAACTGTGGTTACCTGATACTTGAACTACTTAAACATCCCAATTGCCAGAATAAATGTTTCTGCAAACCACTGATATATTGATACTTTACATTTTTTTTATGTCATCTACTTTTCTTACAAATAGGACTTTTAAAGCAAAATGTGTGAAATGCCCGCCCCCCCCCCCAAACAGTTTGTCAGATGTAAGGTAGGAGCTATCTGCAAACAAAACCCATTAAGTCATAACAATGTTGTGTGTTGAAAACTTGTATATTGAAGTAAACATGAGTGAAGTATGAAGCTCTGTGATTCCACCCTCTCACAGAAGTTACACTGTGCAGAAACAAGTGATAGAGACACCATTCAAACTGTTACAACACACTGAACCATCAACATGATTTTGAAGCTGTTATCTTGAGGTCAAAAAGTTACCTAATGTTGCTTCAAGTACTGGATGTTAATATTTCCTCCACCACTGCAGGTCAGGATTTTAACTTCAAAAAGGTCGACACTCTGAACCAGGGGACTCCATACGACTACGGCTCCATCATGCACTACGGCAGGTCGGTTTAACTGACTACTTTGTAATCAATTTTAAAATCTTATCCACGTTTTTAATTGTCTGGTGCCAAGACAACCAAAATCATCCATGGGTTTGATTGGATGAAGCTTGAGATATTCTTTATTTTTGCCTAATGAGAAGAAGACAAAAAACATCCCATAATAAGACCAAACCCCCAATTTACTAAACAATGTAAAGCCCCAAGCAAGTGTAATGGTTCACTTTTTAAAAAGGCTCACTGATTGAAAAAAAAAGCTGCTCCCTGTTATTTTTGACAAAGGTTTCTCGAACAGGAGAAACAGTGCACCTGTAAGGGACTATTTATAGGGGATCAATTCATTGTGTCTGTCTTTTAATGTGAATTTTTGAAAATAGGAACAAAATAGAATAGTACTATCCTTTAAGTTTTGCATTGTACACAACATCTCTACTTGAGCAGCAAAAAATCCACTTACAAATCACTGATCGTGAGTCGTCTCCTCCTTTAAGGCTGGCTTTCTCCAAGGACGACCACAACCCCACCATGGTGGCTGTCCCAAACTCCAACTCTGAGTTTGGCACGGCTACAGAGATGAACCAAAACGACATCAACCGCATCAACCTGCTGTACTGCAGCGACTAGTTCTCCAGCCCAGAACGCATCACACTGAGGTTTCTTTGACTAAAACTAATGTTCTTATTTAAACCCCTGAAGTCTGTACAGGATGTGATACTTGTTCAACATCATTCCAACACGCACACGTCGAGTCCAAAGCAGAACAGACTCATCATGTGTGAAAACTTTGAGAAAATGTATTAGACATATTATAGATATTAAGTTTTGTTCTTGGTGAAATAAGAGTCATAACTATATTCCAGTGAGGAACATTCATTCATTTTAAATAGGCTACAATCACTCGTGTCTGCTGGAATCCTTAAGAAAACAAAGCTTAGAGGAGACATATTATGCTCAGGTTCATCATTATATTTTGGGTCACTACTAGAAAAGGTTTACATGCTTTAGTCTCCAGAAAACACATCCTTGTCTCTTTTCTTTAGGTCCCCTTTAAACATGTGATTAATAAAGCTTACCTCACAGACACTCAATAAAAGGTTATGTTAGTGTTTCTGTCCAGGTTTGGATTAAAGATGTTTTGTATACACTGAAGAAAAACATGATTGGAAAATAAATAAACCTGCTGCGACTGATAAGACCTTGATGCCAGATGCTTATTCCGATGATGCTGTTTCCTGCAAGAGAATTCATCTTTAAAACAGTCTTTATTTAAAACCTTTGGCAAAAAATGTATTTATTATTCAAAACTGTGATGTGATCTGTATCTTATTTTGTCTTCAGATAATTGATTTAACATTTTACAAAGAAATTGCAAGATATTTTCAAGACATCACTATATACTCTTCGATACTCACTATTGCGAATTCTTCCGTGTGACCTTTCAATGCATAAATTAGTCCTGCAGCTTTTCCGACACATACAAAGAAATACAACAAAACGTGCAGTGTGGAATTAACATTTTCTCATAAGAATGAATAGGAAGTCATCATAAAATGACCTCAGACCCACCCCTCTTTGGGGCCTTGTTGTCTCTCCATTAATTTACATCGAAAAGTGATTCAAAGTTAAAATGAGTCACCAGACTTTGGACTTTACTGGAGTATATGCACATTTTGATAGCTTGAAAGGTTTTCAAGCCATTGCAGTTTATGTTTCTGAAAATATTCGGCCCATTTGAGATTTTAAATTGGTGTTTTACATATTGCAGAGAATATTTCCATTAATCTTGATTAAGATCCCACAATTTCCACTCCACACATAATTCATACATCAGACTAGGAGGCAATTTTGTGCTGGTCGCAGTAATTATGGAAGCAAAGAGACTTACATTTTTGGCTGTATAGTCTCAAAAACAAAATTTGAGCCTAAATGTCTGGAGGAAAGTTGGAGAATCTCATCTTTCTTACTGGCTGTCATTCCCTCATCTTTTACAATCTACATCGACGCATTCAGCAACTTCTCCAGTCGCTCAGGTTGTGAAGTTATACCATAAGAATTTCTTTTCAGTAGCAGCAGGACATTACTTTTTTTCCTGTGAAATTATAGGAATATTTTACATATCTTATTTCTGTACTACTTTTTTTCTCATTTCAGAAATTTCTTTCACATATTAATGTTCCCCATTTTTTGTTTTTAAGAGAATAAACATCTTATAGTATCAGTGTCAGTGTAATATCCTCGGTTGTCAAATCATTAGTGATCTTTGTGGCGGCCATTTTGTCCCTGTCTCTCTCACAGACAGACACATATACTTATATACTTATAAAGCATCAGGATCAGGCACATGCAAAATTTATTGAGGAATGTTCTAGTTTTTCTCTTTTATATTCATTCATTTCACTGTTTTCATTATGTCTTGTTTGTAAGCTAAAAAAAAGTTCAAGCAAGAGTATTTCTGAGTAAGACTGAGTTCTGGTAACATTTTTAGAAATTAAGTACACACGTAAACAAGAGTAAAACTCAACATGTTTTAATGCAAATCTATTGATGTTGATTGAATCATAAAGAAATTATTGTTGACCCGTGAAGACAGCGATGATGACAACTCTCTTCCTGAAGTATGCATCATCTCATTCACCTGTTTAGAAAGAAAATGTTGTAGTGGTTGATAAATAGATAAATTAAATATATTTGAGAATGTGTATGTAACCCACCTCAAATACTCAGAGTACTCAATTGTATTCAGGACCAGTAACTAGGTTCGTAGGAGGGTTAAAGAGAGAATGACAGACACAATAAGTAACTGGAGCCATGGGGTGCTTTGAACTTGAACTATACTGGCACTTTTAGGGGTGGTATCGTCCTCAGAGTAACAGGTGATCTCAGTCCAACTCCTTATGGGTAAGGAGGTATCTCGTTCATTGGGGGCTCGCCATCTCCTTCATCAAGGAGAATCCAAATCCAAAATCTAAGGATTTCCAGGAATCTCAAAAACCTAGCCAAGACGCTGCCAAAAGTGGTAAACTCCTAGCGCACGGATCCTTCCAATCACCTCTCTCACTTATCATCTCATTAACAACTTTCACTTGTTAAATTGAACTTGTTTCTGCACTTGTAACACTCGTCAGCTCGCTTTGTTGTTCTTACTCTGTGTTGTCAATGTGTTGAAACGGGGTGGAACTTACTTTCCCTTTCCAGTAGGAAGTCTTCATTGCCTGATATAGCCAATAAAAACCAAGTATGAATCAAATCACTCTAATTGTCAGCAAACAGGAAATAATATGGGGAACAAATAATATAACTGGGCCCAGTTCTTCACTGGGTTACATTCTGCTGACAGGATTGTTGTGTTTATTTTACCTGTTCAGCACTTGTACAGCCTGTTGAGTCTGATGATGTCCATCTGGCTCATCTCGGTGGCCAGGCCGAACTCCACACTGGAGTCAGGGATGGCCACCAAGGTGGGCAGGTTGTTCTTTGAGAAAGCATACCTGACGCCACAATAAGACAAACATTAATAAGAGTTGCACCACATACAACACAGCCAAACCAACCCCTTGCATTTTTAAAATTCTTTCCATCACATATAGCAGCAACACTCATAGCAGAGTGGCTTTTGTTTTACCTACTGGTGGTAATGCATGACAGAGTCGTAGTCGTAGGGGGTATCCTGGTTCAGAGTATTGATTTTGTAAAAGTTGCTCTCCAATCCTAAGGATTTAAAAAAGAAAACAGAGTTGTCATGAGATCTTTACCTGTGATATAATGCTTTGAAAGAAAAGTTTGACATTTTGGGATTCATTTGTTTTCTAATGGAGTTTTACTGAATGACTCAGAACATTTTGTGGCTCGGAGCAGCACTTAAAACTTTGAAGCTTTAGCTGTGCTGGTAGGCAGACTTTGCTACCAGAATCAGGTGAATTGTTTCCAAATATTTCCTTTCTTTGTGCTAAGCTAAGCTAAAAGACTGGTGGCTGTAACCTCATATTTAAAGGACAGATATGACATTAGTATCAATCATCTCACCTGACTCTTGACAAGAAAACTAATAAACGTATCTCTCAAAATGTTCAACTAAATTGAAATATGTTATGGTGCACTTTATTTTAATAGCGCCCATTAAATTAATGTCTCCTATGTGGCATCAGTTAGGGTACTTATCTTATATTAGGTGCAAATCTTGATATTGTCTCTTTTCACAAATTTAATTACGAACCAGGGGTGACGTTCTCCAGCTGGATGCGGATGTACTGGTCGCGGTCAGAGCGTGTCTGCTCGTGGTGGAAGCCCAGGGCATGGAGCACCTCATGCTGTACAAGATGATTATAAACACAGCCCGAGCGAGACAGAGACAGATCCTGTCCGTAGCCAAGACGGCCAATGAAGGAGTAGCACCTGGGAAAATTCAGGACACATCTCAGACAGCATATTCACTGATAGCGGGTCAGTCATGTTGTTTCGTTTTTGACTCTGTTTAGTAAATATTAAAAATACCTCAAGTAGGGATGCATGATATTAGATTATTTGCCAATATGCCAACACAGATATGGTTAGCGATGTGTGTGCACAATATAAGTGTGATATTATTGATATTTAATTGAAATCTCTATTTTAAAGCCTTTATCGTATCCAGCAAGTTGGAAAAATGCAAAACTATGTATTTAATTTATTTTCTACCAAAATATCTTATCAAAATGTTTGCCTCTGAACATAATCTTACAAATAGTTACCTTCATTCATTGCAATATAACTGGGGAAACAGATTAGATATGTTTTTTAGAAAACGGACACAAATCCACAGAGGTCACATAGAGATGAACATAAAGATAACGGGTGAAAGAACACAGAGTACATTCACAAGGACTAATTACCAAATGAAACACAGCTGAACATGAAAAAAGGCTGTAAAAAGACAAAGTCAGGAAGTGTAAAGTAAAATGTGACACACAAGACGCACATAGAAACAACAAAAAAGAACAGGAAACACATATTATAGTGCCACATATTTTTCTTCGAGACAGGGTTGCTAAAGGAAAACAAGCATGGTAGAAGAAATCAGGATGTCATGCACAGTGTGCTGTACACCTCCTTTAACACACTCTTACCCATTAAGGGATCGGATATTCAGGAACTCTTTCTGGGAGGTGCGTCTCACAAAGCGTATACAAGAGAATTCATGGAAGGATTGCAGACCTCGATCAATGATTGCCACCTCACGAGAAGCTGGAAAATTAGAAAAACTTTTCATTTTAAATGTGCAATATTCTATAATGACAAGGGAGTCTATTGCTTTACATTTTTAAATTACGAGCCATTGAGAAACATCTGAGGAGTTGCTTTTCATCTCATATCTTTACTACTAATTGGTTTATTGAAAAAAGCACAGTTTGGACGTTAAAGGGTCACACTAGGAGCTACTCACTGTACACTCTGGAGACGGCGTAGGGTACGTAGACGTACCCATCGGCAGACTTGGGCCACATGCAGCCACGTGATGTGCAGGGGTCAGCATTTCTCTCAGCTTCAGAATTATAGGCAACATCGTCCTCCAGATATGGGTCACCAGGCGAACGGACTGCAGCACACAGTCAACATAAGATTATTTTTCACAAGATCTGATTTGTAGTTTCTGAATGTCTTGGAGGTATTCAGCATTTTTACTTAGACAACGTTTAGACCAACTAATAAATGGATAAGTAACTAATAATTTCCACCAGATCTTTATTCCTGGAAACAGAATTAAAACTCCGCGATTGAACAATTAACTGAATTAAATCCTTTTAAGGGTATTTAGGATGGTGATGGAAGAAACTAGTGGAAACAGACCAGATTAGAATATTTCACCTTGGTGCCACATTGCATTTTCCCATAACAAGAGCCTTTTTTCATCTTGTTTGATTTGGAGCAAACACATGGCCTCAAACAGCTTCTGTCAACAAGTCACATCGACTGAAGCAGTAAAAGTAGGAAAATACAATTTAAATCTTGATTTTACATTTACATTCACATGCTGATATACAGTAATGTACAAAACACACATACATTGACGCATACATGCTACAACGACTTTGAGGTTGTTAACATAAATTTTAGGTTTGGATTCCCACCCACACCATCACAGTGAAAAGGACACAAATATATATTAAAATAGTCCCATAATCTCATCAAAACACATGTGAGTTTATAGATGAATAATTTATTTTAAAAACCATATAATGCAGCATAATAGCTATATCCTCATACCAGGTTTCTCTTAACAATGAAGTGTCAACAGGCACAAGTTTTCTCTTTTATATACCATCTCATTTTATTAGTCTTCTTTTAAAAAGGTTTGCGCTATGTTTTGTTTGTAATCTAAAAGAAAGTTCAAGCAGAAGTATTTTGGAGTATGACTGAGTTTAGGTAACTTTCAGCTTCAAAGTGCCAAGAGCACCAACAACCCTCATAAGCTCACATGTTAAATTTGAGCCTAAATGTCTGGAGAAGAGCGGACAATACCATCTTTCTAACTGGCTGTCATTCCCTCATCATTCCCAATCTGATGCGTTCAGCAACCTCTCCTGTTGCTCAGGATGTAAAATTCGGCCACAAGTTTTCAATACAATCAGGACTTTTGGAGGTAATTTCCTATGAAATTATGTGAGCTCATACACATAATCAATGACAGTCTCTCTCTCTCTCTCTCTCTCTCTCTCTCTCTCTCTCTCTCTCTCTCTCTCACACACACACACACACACACAGTATATATATATTTTTTATATCTTATTTCTTTACCACAGAAACCAACCAGAAACACTAATGTTCCCCATCTCAAAATAAGAGAATGAATTTTGTAGTAAATGAGTACTACTGAGCCTACTGCTGAGTGTCAGTGTAATATCTTCAGCTGGCAACTCATTGAGCGAACGGCCATTTTGTCCCTCTCTCTCTCACAGGCAGACACAGTTATCTATATACTTACAAACTAAAGCCTCAGACACAAGCAAAAAAGTTTTTCTTTTTCATTTAATCACTTTCAATTATTTCAGTAATTTATTAGTCATCTTTTAAAACGGTTTCCATTATATCTTGTGTGTAAGCTAAAAGAAAAAGTTAAAGCAGAAGTATTTTTGAGTAAGACTGAGTTCTGGTAACATTTTTAGAAATTAAGTACACACGTAAACAAGAGTAAAACTCAACAGAACTGTATGTTTTAATGCAAATTTATTGATGTAGATTGAATCGTAAGGAATTTATTGTAAACCCGCGAAGACAGCGATGATGACGACTCTTTTCCTGAAGTATGCATCATCTCATTCACCTGTTTAAAAAGGAAATGTTATAGTGGTTGATGAATAGATAAATAAAATATATAGAATAATTATAGGATGTGGTGTTGAAAGAATGTGTTGTGGTTATTTTACCTGTTCAGCACTTGTACAGCCTGTTGAGTCTGATGATGTCCATCTGGCTTATCTCAGTGGCTGTGCCGAACTCAACACTGGAGTCAGGGATGGCCACCAAGGTGGGCAGGTTGTTCTTAGAGAAAGCGTACCTGAAGCCACAATCAAACAAACATGAATAAGAGTTGCACCTTAAACAACACACCCAAACCAACCCTTTGCATTTTTAAAATTCTTTCCATCACATATAGCAGCAACACTCAGAGTGGCTTTTGTTTTACCTACTTGTGGTAATGCATGACAGAGCTGTAGTCGTAGGGGGTATCCTGGTTCAGAGTATTGATTTTGTCAAAGTTGTGCTCCATTCCTAAGGAAAAACAGAGTTGTCATGAGATCTTTACCTGTGATATAATGCTGTAAAAGAAGAGTTTTCTAATCACACACCAGGGGTGACGTTCTCCAGCTGGATGCGGATGTACTGGTCGCGGTCAGAGCGTTTCTGCTCATGGTGGAAGCCCAGGGCATGGAGAACTTCATGCTGCACAGTGTCGTGATAAACACAGCCTGAGCGCTGCAGAGACAGATCCTGTCCATAGCCAAGACGGCCAATGTAGGAGAAGCACCTGGGAAAATTCAGGACGATCTCAGACAGCATACAGATACATTTTGTTAAGGAATCTGCACGTTATCTTGTTGTTGGTAAGTAATGAAGTAATTGTAGATCCAGTATTTAGGCATTCTGTGGGTAGGGTTAGTTGAAATATTTATTCTGTCTAGATACCTCCTGTATAGTCGCTACAGCGTCAGGACATTTTAGCCTATGCCTCCCTCCAGAGTCTCCACTTCCTTGCCCTTATGGAAACCTGGATCAACCCAGAAAACACTGCCACTCCAGCCGCCCTCTCAACTGCCTACTCATTCTCACACTCCCCAAGACAAACAGGTCGAGGAGGAGGAACTGGACTCCACATCTCACCCACGTGGTCCTACCCAGATTTGCATTTGAATTCCACGCCCTCTCTATTACCATTCCTTTCAAGCTCAACATTGTGGGGATCTATCGCCCACCCGGTCCTCTCCGTGACTTCTTTGATGAGACGGACGCCCTCCTAAGCTGCTACCCTGATGATGGCACACCACTGGTTGTTCTGGATGACTTCAACATCCACCCAGAGAAGTTGCACTCATTTTAATTCATTGAGTTCTTCTCCACATTTGACCTCACACTCCCTCCACCCACCCTCGGGGCTGGGACCCAACTTGACATTGTCTTCAGAAGGTCCTGTAGTAACTCGGCACACTCTGTTACCCAGCTTACTGTGTCCGACCACTACTTTGTCACCTTATTGCTCCCCTTGAAGTCCACCACCTTCCTGGCCCCTACACATCACACAGTCAACACCCGCCGCAACTTGAAATCCCTCTCTCCCATAATTGTCTCCTCAACTGTTCTTTCCTCACTACCATCCACAGAGCAATTCTCTCCAATGTCCACCGAGGAAGCCTCCTCCTCTCTGTTATCCTCCTTCTCTTCCTCTTTAGATTCTCTCTGTCCCCTCACCTCCCAGCCAGCCACTCCATGGCTGTCTGAATCTCTGCGAACCAATAGATCGATGTTACGAGCAACAGAGAGAAAATGGAAAAAATCTGATGCTGATGGCCTTGCTCACTACCAACATCTCCTCTCTGACTTCACCTCAACTGTATCAGCAGCCAAAACTGCCTTCTCTCTGTCAAAGATCAACTCCTCTGCCTTCAACCCAAGGAAACTATTCCCTTGTTCTCTACTCCCCCTTACTGCTGATGACATTGCAACTTACTTTACCAAGAAAATAAAATACATCAGCTCCTCATTTACTCCGACGTCCATCCAGAAAGTATCCCCAACCCTCACCTTTGATGGCCTTACGCGCTTCAGCCCTCTCTCCTCTGAAGATGTTCACACACTAGTGACGTCTAACCATGCAACTACCTATTCCCTTGACCTGATTCCTTCCTCCCTTCTTCAAGACATCTCACACGACATCTTGCCATTTCTCACCACCCTGATCAACTCCTCCCTCACTTAAGGCCTTATTCCAGCTGCCTTCAAGACAGCTACAGCAGAGCCACTCCTAAAGAAACCCACCCTAGACTCAACTGACATCCTAAACTACACATTTGTATCTCTTCTGTCATTACTCTCTAAAACCCTAGAACGGGCCGTCTACAACCAACTGTCCTCCTATCTTACACAAAACAACCTCCTTGACCCCAATCAGACAGTCTTCTGTTTTCACTATAGACTAGATCACTAGGCTCTGCAACCACATCACATGGACTCTCTTGCCACTGTTATGCAGACAACACCTAACTGTTACACTCTTTTACCCCATCCTCTGGGACTCACGTTGCAAAGCGCATCTTGCAATGTCTAGCAGACATCTCGCTTGGACAACTGCAAACCACCTAAAGCTCCACCTTCATAAAATTGAAAAAAGACTGCCCTCACATGGACCTGTCAGTCACTGTCAAGGATGTCACAGTATCGCCTTCATCTACTGCAAAGAACCTGGGTGTAATCCTCGACGACAGACTATCCTGCATCCCCTAAATCACTGCTGTGACCCCTTCCTGCAGATTTGACCTCTGCAAAATCCATGGGATCTGGTCATTCATTGCAAAGGATACAACACAACTCCTGGTCCAAGCGCTGCTCATTTCCCGTCCAGACTTCTGTAAAATGCTCTTGGCTGGACTCCCCGCCTCTGCAACTAAACCATTGCATTGTATCCAGAATGCTGCAGCGCGCCTCGTTTACAATTTACCTAAATTCTCACATGTCCCCCCCATCATCCGTGACCTCCACTGGCTTCCTGTTGCCACCCATATTCGATTCAAGACGATAATACTGGCCTCAAGGCATCAACATCACTGCACCCATCTACCTCCAAACACGACTCTTCTCTATTCTGGAGCCTCAGTGGCGGAATGAACTCCCGACCAATAACAGGACAGCAGAGTCATTCGCCATCTTCCGCAAAAGACTCAAGACTCACTTGCTCAGACTTCACATCGTCCCCGCAAAGCACGACTCCCTCCCAGATCGTCAGCTGGCAGATGCAGACATAAAATGCTTTTTAAAATGCAGGGATGAGGAAAAATGAGAAAGCTACTTTCTTAATAGTTAGCAATCTGTGTGCATAATATAAGTGTCACATTATCAATATTGAATTTAAATATCTATTATAAAGCCTTTATCAACATATCTGGCAAGTTGGAAAAAATGCTAAATTAAGTATTTAATTTATTTTCTATCAAATTATCTCATCAAAATGTTTGCCTCTGAACATAATCTGACATATAGTTACCTTCATTCATCGCAATATAACTGGGTAAACAAGTTAGTTATGGTTTTACAACAAGGACACAAATGCACAGAGGTCACATAGAGATGAACAAAAAGATGAACTGACAACGGGTGAAGGAACACAGAGTAAATTCACAATGACTAATTACCAAATGAAACACCGGTGAACAGGAAAAAATGAAAAAGATAAAGACAGGAAGTTTAAAGTAAAATGTGACACACATAGAACCAACAACTTAGAACAGTAAAAAATATTATATTAGTGCCACGTTTCTTGGAGACGGAGTTGCTAAAGAAAAACAAGCATGGTAGAATAAATCAGGATGTCATGCACAATGTGCTGTACACCTCCTTTAACACACTCTTACCCATTAAGGGACTGGATTTTCAGGTACTCTCTCTGGGAGGAACGTTTCACAAAGCGGATGCAAGAGAAATCATGGAAGGACTGCAGACCTCGCTCGATGACTGACACCTCACGAGAAGCTGGAAAATTTTAAAAACCATTCATATTAATTGAGAATGCAGTCTATTATTTTTACATTTTTGAATTATGAGCCATTGAGAAACATCTGAGGAGTTGCTTTTCATCTCATATCTTTACTACTAATTGGTTTATTAAAAAAACACAGATTGGACGTTAAAGAGCCACACCAGGAGCTACTCACAGAATACGCTGGAGAGGGTGTAGGGTACGTAGACGTACCCATCGGCAGACTTGGGCCACATGCAGCCACGTGATGTGCAGGGGTCAGCATTTCTCTCAGCCTCAGAATTATAGGCAACATCGTCCTCCAGATATGGGTCACCAGGCGAACGGACTGCAGCACACAATCAACATAAGATTATTTTTCACAAGATCTGATCTGTAGTTTCTGAATATTTTGCAGGTATTCAGCATTTTTACACAGACAACGTTTAGACCAACTAATAAATGAATAAGTAACTAATAATTTCCACCATTTTTTTTAAATTCAATTTAAACAACAAATTAAATATGAAAAAAAAACAAATTTTTTGTTACATTGGGGGCACATTTCCTCACTATTAGCAAAAACTAAAAGCTACATTAAATCTGGTTTTCAAAAAACATAATTCCTTACCAATATTCCTGTTCACCCTCTCAATCCGCTCTGAAGTAGTCAAAGCCTGATGACCTGTGGAAAATTGATTGAGATTTTAGTTTATTCACTGTGTACCGAGCTACGGTCACACAACTAATGACACTTTGATAAAAGATCTTAAACTTCACTTTTAAAATGACACCAGTGTTTTAGAGTTAACCTCATACGGTGTGTTTTATTATAAGGCACTAACACTCTGGATTTTATATTTGGATAAAAAAATGGACAGCAAACTTACAGAATCAGGAGGTTTCCAGAAATTTTACATAAAGAAAAAGAAGACAGAAAAGCAGATTTAAACTACAGGATGGAAACATTTACTCAACTTTTGTACTCAAGTATATATCTGAGGTACTTCTAGATTACTTATGTATTTAAATTTTTGAAACTATTTTATACTTTTTTCTTCTACTTGATTATATTTAAGAGGGAAATGCTGTACTTTTAATTGCAATTATTCACAGATATAAGTCATTTTAAGATAATAGATGTAATAGAAATGTGAATCATATGATTATACGTGCATTCAGCTTATACTAACAAAAAACTATGAAGTTGATGAGGTAAAACATTAAATATATTGTCAACAAAGATTAGCAAACGATCCAAACCTGTTTTATGAATTATATTTTACACAGCGTCCCAAGAAAAGACAGCTTCTCAATATTTTTGCAACCACTGAAAAATAGAATATCTGTCGATAAACTTGCCTCCCTCTCAGCCAAAGCTGACACAGCCACCAGGACCACAAGGCCCAGAATGCACTTCACTTCCATGTCAACAAACAACCTGTAGCAAAACACAAACAACCAACAACTCATCAGACCCTCCAACTGATGATTTATAGATCATATTTTTGTCACCTTGT
Organism: Diplodus puntazzo; assembly: GCA_963678695.2. NCBI lineage: Eukaryota > Metazoa > Chordata > Actinopteri > Spariformes > Sparidae > Diplodus > Diplodus puntazzo. The sequence goes on along the minus strand of OZ023161.1, from coordinate 13,148,084 downwards.
TCAGTTAAAAACCAGTATCGATGAGAATTAATTAATACAGCTCACTTACCGTTTTCCCTGAGGTGAGAGAAACACTGCGAGTGAGCGTCACAACATCATATTATAAAGCACCAACAGAACCGGAATTAAATCCTTTTAAGGGTATTTAGGATGGTGATGGAAGAAACTAGTGGAAACAGACCAGATTAGAATATTTCACCTTGGTGCCACATTGCATTTTCCCATAATAAGAGCCTTTTTTCACCTTGTTTGATTTGGAGCAAACACATGGGCTCAAACAGCTTCTGTCAACAAGTCAAATCGACTGAAGCAGTAAAAGTAGGAAAATACAATTTAAATCTTGATTTTACATTTCACCCATCAGTCATTCTTTACTTTATATAAACTGCACGTGAGCTCAGATGTGTTATTCTATATAGTTTTGTAACACATGGACAGACTCACTTGTCACATAAATGAATGTTGATATACAGCACATACATTCATTGACACACACATACATATTGTACAGGCCCGAAGTCTGTTTATCAGACATGGTCTGTAATATTTTATGTTGATGAAGGTTAATGAATAATATTTTATGCATATTAGGTCTTCTGCTTGATATAAATTTGTTGCAGATATCAAGGAATTTGATGGACAAAGAAAAGTTACCTTTAAACTGGAATAGACTGAAGTTGAGAGCGAATTACAGACTTGACAGATTTTTCATCTCCAGTCAGATGGTATTTTTTAACCAGCTCAAAGGATCATATTCAGATTTGTCCATATTCCAACTGTTGGAGGTGACCGGTCTTATTTTACACAAACCGCTGGGTTATTAGATAGGTTGATGTCTTGTAGTACTTCTCTATTCTCTGAGCCTGTTCTTTATGTATAGTGTTAACCAGCCACAACACAGCACCAGGTGCATCCAGTCCTGTGTGTCACCATGCATAATTTTAAGTAGCAGTGTGAGTTTGTGTGTTATGTGTTCTTGGCATTAAGGTTATATTTAAATTTTTTACAGTACCCTAAATCTTTAAACATCTGTTTTTTTTGGCCCTTAAAAAAGCAATGCTAATGTGTCAGCAGAGAGCTGAAGCTTCACATCCGAAAGTCATATTATCATCCCGTTGAAGTCATGCTTGTGTCCACCTGACGTTGTCCAATATTTATAGATTTCACCAACTCCTGAGAAAAATATCTGGCTCTACAGCTGCCTGACTTTCCACTTTCTTCACCAGCTAATCTCTTCCTGTCTGTCTGCTGTTTGATGTTGGGCACGTAGTGTACAGTGGGTTTATTTATTATCTTTTAGGGGAAGTGAGACTGAGCCATTAAATGTACCCTAAAGCATAAACAATGAGCTCAAATGTTGTTAAAAAGAGTTGGGTGATCATTTCCTGTGAGTTCAAATGATTCCTTTCTCTTTAGAAGCAGTCATTTGATTCAGTGTTTAACATCCAGTGTGTAATTTTTTGTTATATTTAGTGGTGTGGTTGCAGGTTGCAACCATTTGAACACCCCTCATCTCTCCTTCCTTTAGGCCATTTTGGGGTACTGTAGAAACAAAGCAGTGCAACATGTCCTACTCTGTGGAAGACAACCCTCTGTACATTCAAAAGAATAATTCTAAGGTAAATAATAGACTACAGTTCTTATTTACAGATGATTATACACAGATGAAAATGTATTTAGTAATATCATATTCAATTTCTGCCCCCAAATCCTTCACAGTGGACATTTAATATATACAGATTCTGCTGCTTTGAGACTTTAATTGCTCAAACTTCAGTTTTAAACTCTGGATTGTAGTCCAAAAGTGTCTGAAAGTGCAAAGACAACCAACAAGGCTTTAATGTTTGAAGGTTTATTGTCAATAATGTCTGTTAAAGTGTGAGAAAGCATTGTCAGAATGTTGTCATGTTGTCAGAGTTTCTTTCGTCACCTGTTGGGAAAAACAACCAATATGTCAATGTCAAACAAACAAAACATTAATCCAAGCCAATAATTTGATTTATACAGGCAACACTTACAGCAGCAGAGGTAAAACATGGGTACAAACCGAGTTATGGGTAACATCTGTACAGGGTGTTCAGTCTGATGATGTCATTCCTGCTCATCTCGGTGGCCGTGCCAAATTCAACGTTGGCGTTGGGGATAGGAACCATGGTGGGCTGGTTGTTCGCGGAGAAGGCGTACCTGCAGTCAATGAAGAGAACAGGGGTTGAATTATTTTTAGTTGTATTTGAAATAAAAATGGTTTATTGTTTATAGGTTGTTGTTTATTGTTTGTGATGTGAAATGACTATAATATAACACAGTGATGAAGAAAAAAGTCAGAACTGTACTGTAAATGTACTTTGTAAAAAGTACAAGTAAAAGTACATTGTAGATATATTTACGTGTTTTTATACGGTCAACCAATTAATGGCCTGGCCATTACTATAGTTATTAAATAAATGTAGTGGAGTAAAAAGCAGAGTACTATTTGCCTCCAAGATGTAAAAGAGTGAAAGTACCTTAAAATTGTACTTAACTACAGTACTTGAGTAAATGTACTTAGCTACATCTCATCACTGATAACATGGATAGAGTATCAGTGTTATAATATAGTTGTTACTTGGTAGAATTTTTGTATGAATAAGAGAAAGGTCCAAAGGTAATGTCGACAGCTCTGGGGAATTTTTTGCTTTGTTCTGAAACGACGACTCAGCTTGCCGCTCTGAACCTATCATTTTTATACTGTCTCTTTGTAAAAAGCAAACTCAGGTCGATTGCTCATCTGTTCATAAGAAAAGTAGTTTTCTTGAGTGTCATTACCAACTAGTTAAATACTGATGCTGTAGGGTGACGACCATCTCGACCACCAATCCTAATGCATCAATATTTGAGGAGTTGGGAATAAGACTCAAAAATCAACATTGAAAAAAATCTACCTCTTACGAATTTGACAAGTCAAGTCACCTCTCTCCTCCCCAAGATACTGTAGTCTTACCTGCAGTATTCTAGTTGTACTTCTTTATAAAGAGACTATATTAAGGGTCAATTTATCAGTAAAAACACAATATAAAAGTATATTTCTTGATTTCTTCTCAAATCTTTTCCTTCCCTGTCTCTATTAAACACACAGAAATATAGTTAAAACTGAAAAAATAAACTGAGACTTTTGAATCATCATGTCTCAAGTCTTTAAATCAAAGTCAAATCTCAGGTCAAGGTCAGCTCAAGTCCACATCTCTGGCAAAAGTTACTTTTACTATAAGGGGACAAAGTTTTGTCACCAAATAATCATAAAACCAATCAATGTCACTCTGAATAAAGAGATGTTAAATGAACAGAAGCCTTGTCAACCTGTGGTACTGCATGACAGAGTTGTAGTCGTAGGGAGTGTTCAGGTTCAGAGTGTTGAGCTTGTCGAAGGCGTACGCCAAACCTGAGAGGAGAAAAATCACAACAACTGGTCAGAAAAGACAGAAAACCACGTGGTAAAGAGCTTTTGAGTGAGTAAGAACTCAGCACATATGATATCAGACTGAATATCTTTGGGTTTTGAACTGTTGCAGTCACCTTCGATACTTCTCCTTGAGCTGTGAGACGTACAGTAATAATGGGTGTTTTTCACTGCTCATAGACAAAAATATTATTCTCCTCATTGAGAAAATAATCAGCAGATGAAGTGGTAAACAGCCCCAGATGAGTGAAACATTAGGATAATTTCACTGCTGTGTGTGCGTGTGTGTGTGTGTGTGTGTGTGTGTGTGTGTGTGTGTGTGTGTGTGTGTGTGAGTGTGTGAGTGTGTGTGTGGAGGCCAAAGAACACACCAGGCTGGATGTTCTCCCACAGGACCCGGATGTACTGGTCCCTGTCGGAGCGGCACTGCTCGTGGTTGAAGCCGAGGGCGTGGAGCAGCTCGTGCTGGACGGTGTTGTGGTAGATACAGCCCTGACGGTCCAGAGACAGAGTCTGGGAGTAACCACGGCGGCCGACGTAGGAGTAACAGCTGCATTGGTGCAATGAAATGAAAAAGGAGTGATAATCAGGTAGGGATAGCTCATAGCAAAAAGAATGACATTTTGAGGTGGGACCTGCGGTTTCAAAAAGTTACCCATCTTTAGAGGAAAACAACTGTGATTTCACTGTACAGTGCTGTGTTACATAAGTATTTTTTTATTTTGCTCTTGTTTTAACCCCTCAACAAGTTTTGAGCTCATAAAAGCTTCAGTTTCAGGTCCATGAAATATGTAAAACTATAAGAACCAAAAGAATTGATTTCAAATACTTGTTAAAAACAAAACAACTACATTATCTGGGGCATAATTCGGAAGTCGATTTGACTAACTGGAAGTTATTAATTTATGCCTGAGTTGATAGGGATTATTTGTTTAAAAAAAAAAACTATTTCAGAACAGTGTCCAATTGAGTACATTGTTTTTAATCAAAAGAGTAAGATAACGTTCATGCAACAATTTTTTTTTTTAATAAACCTCATCATCAGCTAGCCAATACGTCAGTCAGTTACAGTTGGGGGTACTGAAGGGTCAATCTATATGATGATATCATGGTAAAAGGTGAGTAATGTTTATGTTTTTTGTATTAATTTGAATGGAAAGGATAACTTATATCTAATGGCTATTAATAGAGAACAGAGGACAGCAAACTTGGACACCAACATGCTGTAGGTCAAAGTAGCCGCATCAATACATGCAATACTAGCAAGGAAGTGAAAAAGGTAGAGAAATTCCCTGGACTCCTTTAGAAAATCCCTCAATTTTGTGCTTTGTTGAGAAGGAGAAACATTATACATTTTGTAGAAAATTGTCAAAGGCATATTATTAATTATTTGGGCCTTCTTGTAAATTTGGTATATGTTATACAGTAAGTTCTTACTTTGTCTGCTCATTTGTCCCAGCGTGCACAGAGCAGGACCATTAGCACCCCCAAATCTCACATCCATGGGGATGATATTTGTATTATCTGCACCAGATACTCATTTCAGTTGAGTATTTACTCAACCCTCATACAAAAGTTTTCAAGGATCCCAATTATGTCGGAATATGCTCAAAACATAATCAAGAATGTTTATGTTTATGTATTTGAAAGTGCAAAAAACACCTTTAAGGTAAACATTTTATCCGTGATAGCTGATATCAATTGCCATCCATTATCTTACATTTCATAAAAAATACAAAGACAGGTTTGATTTGATAAACTGAATGTAGGTTACACAGACACAGACAGTGTATTACCCGTTGTCTGACTGGATGTTCAGGTAGTCTCTCTGGCCGCTGTGTGGGACGAAGCGAATGCAGGACACTTCCTTGAAGGACTCCATTCCACGCTCGATGATGGAGCGCTCACGAGAGGCTGAGATTGCAGGTGAGAAGAAACGCAGGTGTAATACATACACAAACACATCTACAGCCAACAGACCATCTCAATGAAACAACAAAATGTGTCGTCTGTTCATTCTCTCTAGAGCGACACAAAAGGTCTATCAACAGGACAACACTGCTTGACATGACATAGCCATGGTTCACGTTTGGATTACACTCAAAAGACTTGGTAAGGTTTAGGGAAAGATCTTGGTTTGGGTTTGAATTACATCATTGTTACACTAAGAAACATGTGGTTGGGGTTAAGTAATGATAGTGGTCACTGTTTTAATAAAAAAAACAAACCCTGTGTCAAACTCTGATCCTCTTTTTCATGTGTCCTGTGAAGTCAACAGTCTTTGGTGACACTGATGACAGAAGGTATTTACTTTCAGAAAAACCAAGATCTTCTCCTAAACCTAACCAAGTCATTTTGCTGTAAGTTGCAGATTTACTATTGCCAGTGATGGAATATTATAAAGTAGGTTACATTTACTCAAGTATTGTAATTACACAAGTGCAACTTTGAGGTATTTGTACTTTACTTTAGTATTTGAATGTTCTGATATTTTATATTTTATATTGTGCGAATACTGCACTTTTTAATTCACTATGTTTACTTGATACATTTGGTTACTAATTTGCAGATAAAATACTGCATTTTGACATTATGTAATTTTATCGGCAATTAGATGAAAAAATACTGATTCCAATCATCAGAAAAATGCTGAATATTTGATGTGAAAATTGATCGACAGGTAGAATACAGTACATACATGTACAATATGTTATTGTTGTAATGTTATTATAACATACTTTATGACTTTTACTCAAGTACTATTCATCTGGGTGATTTTCAAAGTAATATTTTAATATGATACATTTACTTTTCCTCAAGTATCACTTTATAATTGATGGTAACTTGAGCATGGAATGAGACCATGTTTGTTTTTACAGGTGGGTTCAGAGTGTCGAGCTTGTCAAAGGCGTACGCCAAACAGAGAGGGAAAAAAATCCCAGCAAGTGGTAAGAAAAGACAGAAAACCATGTGGTAGAGTGCTTCCCGACCTTTTGAGTGAGTCTTGAGTGAGTAAGAACTTAACACATATGATATCAGACTGAATATCGCTGGGTAGGTGAGGCCAAAAGCTACAGCGACGCAGTTGACAGACGGGTATATCGCACAGTTGGCATGATACTGGGTACGGCCACTAGAGGGCACTGTCCTTTGAATATTTTGGGTCGCTTCCTGAAACAAATAATGTTATTCTTCTGAATTCTTTTACTTACTGAAATGTGAGGCGATGACATAGGGCACATAGACCCTTCCATCAGCAGATCTGGGCCACATGCAGCCGTTGGAGGTACAAGAATCAGCGTTTCTGTCATTTTCATTGTCGTAAGCGATGTCATCAATGACTAAGGGTTCCTTGTCTGAACGAACTGTAGGAGGAGGACATAACAGGAATTAGTAAGAGTACTGATGACTGATGGATGATATTTATTAATGAGTCAAAATTTAAAAAAAAAGAACATTTTCTTATGGACTAAGATGTACAACAATGTTTATCAATGTACACTGCCCCGCTTATGTGAACATAAATATAAAGACTACATGTGTCTCACCAACATCCTTGTTTGCCCTCCACAGGCGCTCAGAGACAGACTCCTCCTTAATCAAGGAGATAACATCACACATTAGTCATGACTCCATTGAAAAAGTTAAATGTGTTAATGTAGAGTGGTGTGCAGCACCTTTAAAGGAACAGTTCACCTGAAAATTAAAATTAAGTAATTATCTAAACAATCCAATGTCAATGAAAAGTCAGCAGAAATTTCATAGGCCACAAAACTTTTCAATAGCGTTGCAGCATTCTGATAAGTATCTGGGGCACTTATCAGAATGGTAAGTAGCTGAGGATTTGTTTTAAAGGTTATGACCCCCCCACCACCAAAAGAAACAAAATTCAGGGGGACTGTTCCTTTAATCTGTATTTTCCTTAAAAGTTTTTTGCATAATTTTGCACCCTCCCTTTTAATTTAGCAGTCTGTGGGATGTGAATTAGGATTTTAAATGTAAAATTCAAAGAACAGATTCAAAGGCAAAGCAAAAACAAGATATTTCAAGTCACACATTTAATTCTCACTTAATCTGTAAGTGGAAATCAAATCTTAACATAAATACTCTCACCTTCTCTTCAGCCCAGGAGCAGTCAGAGACCACAAGGAGGACAAGGAGGCCGACTGTGCACTTGAAGAAAGCCATGTTACCAGCCTGCAGGAGTACAGTGTTAACACCTGGCTGCTGCTGCAGTGGCTTTTTATAGTTGTCAGTATATCTGTCAACTACTGAAAAAAAACCCCACCTGAGTGATAAGATGCACATTGCCTTGAAAACATGCTGCTGATTCCCACCCTAACTAAGTTTTAAAAAAAGTTTGCTGGTGGTGGCAAGAATTGTTCTGGAATAAACATGTGACCTTGAGAAACTGTAGGCCAAAGACACCTGTTTAATGTATGGATCCTGGGCTTCAGTGATGGAACAGATCAGTTTGTCTGAGAAAAGAAAACATATCACAGATTCATTGTGGCCCAGAAATCCAGGGTTGTCGAACTGGGGGGGAAAGTGGGACTGATTACCAGGGCCCCAATGGGGGAGGGGGCCCTCGAAAGGCCTGAAATAAAAAAAAAAAAAATTATTTTAGTTTTTTATTTCTAAGTAATTAGTGTCATAACTAACTTAAAATTGGCAGAATAAATTGGATGAGAGACTTTACTCTGTATAAAAGGCTATCTGAGGCCCCTCTCACCCTCACAATACATAATGGTTCAGTCCACCCCTGCAGCTGCAGGAGCGAAGGTGCGTCTTTAAACAGCTTAAGGAGTGGAGTAGCTGCTGCTTATCAACACGTCTTTCCCCAAGAAAGCAAAATCAGGGAGCCTTAAACGAAAGGAAAAGGCAGAAAGGGAAAGAAAGCAAGGAGAGGGAAGACAACTCCTCACAAATTTCTTTCAAAAGAAAGGTGAGCAGAGTTCACAGTTAACACAGTTTAAGAACAGTGAAAGCTAATGTCAGCAGCAGTAAAGACTGAAGGCAGTCAGACAGCCATGAATCTAGTTTCTCAGTTTGAGCAGCAGCAGGTTCCTCATCCTCATCTCATCCTTCATTAAGTGCTGACTGAAAGTTATTATTGCAACTAATCATTTCACATTGAGGTCGCGGACCTCACGGTAAAAATAGTTCAAATGTGGAGTGATATTTAGCTCCTTTCCTAATAAGCTAGCATGACATGTTTTGTATCAGCGGATTCATTTCAATTTCAAGATTTCCATGACAAAAATCTTAAAAACTGAGCCCCTGAAAGCCTTCAGAAGACAATAATGTTAATGCCAGATGATCTACCATCATTTTCAGGGTTAAGAGAGGGTTATAAAATAAAAATAGCCTATAATCCATATTTATTTCAGAATGATTTTCATGTATTAAACAGTTCTGAAATAAAAAGAGCATATGTATGTGTATGATATAGTTCAAATTCAGCTATCACTACAATAGAGTGTTTGGTCAGTGGTTTTGGACTCTCACCTTCCTGCTTTGCAGTAGGAACAGAGGAGATCATTTCTGGTGCATGCAGACTGTGTGACTCAATACAACTTTCAGTACAATCAGAGAAATGTTTATATTTTCTGGAAATCAAGAGATTAAATCACAATGACCATATAGCAGCATACATATATTTTTTCATCACAAATCCAATGCCACCACCTGTGAGTGTACAGTTGTGGAGATAAATTAGACCTGAATGCAGGACTACAAGGGAGACAGTGAGCAGTAACCAAGTAACTGTCATGTTGTTCTTTTCACAAATATGGGAATGACAGTCAAAAATATCATTAAAATGCATAGTTTTATATAAAACAGCATCAAATGTTTTCACAGGCCTATACATGGGCCCAATAAGATTTCTTTTTTATGGGGCCCAAAATCCCTGCAGAAATCTCTATATATATGCCTATGTATATAGGAAGACACAACATTAACGTACACAACATAACAGCAAATAGTGAAACATGGCAAATAACAATTAAATAAAACAAACAAGTACATTTACCTTGAGAGCAAAGTGCTGCCAACCACATGGGCCTTCATATACGTCTCCACCTCTGCACTAAGTCTTGTGGTTGTTGAGGTTGGTGTAATTGTGGTTGAACTGCGGGTCAAAGAATCATCTTGATGAGATCTTTTCCTGATACTGTACTCCAAGTAGTACTCTTCAACAAATCTGTTTAAGACCATAGTGTACAACCTTTTCCTTCCCAGCGTTGGGGAAGTTATCTCCAATAACTAGCAGGTTTCATCTGCATCCAGGAGTGCGGGGATGAACTGCTTGACGAACAGCCGTGCTGCTCCTCCAGCGTGCGACCCTTGTCTTTGAACCGATTTTACACTGTCCTTGCAAACTGCATGCAAGGCTTCCAATGCAACAACTTTAAGAATCATCTTTACAAGTTAGGTTGTGGATGACATGCATCATGATTCATATTGTCGTAAAATATGATTGTTTCCCCTTGTAGAGAATTGAACAAATAAAGGGTTCATCAACAAATGTTTGTCTTTTGTATTATTTAATAGAAAACAAGAAAAACAGAGTATAACAGAGTTGATCTATTTCAGCTGACAGGTCCCTACTCTGTACCAGGGCTGTTAAAGAAATAAAAAAAATAAAAAGATAAATAAATAAATAAATAAATAAATATATATATATATATATATATATATATATATATATATATATATATATATATAGATGATATGATATATAGATATATATATAGATATATATATATAGAGAGAGAGAGAGAGAGAGAGAGAGAGAGAGAGAAATGTACCATTTTACCATGTTAACCATGTTTATAAGTTCTTTTTAGCAAAGAAATAAGTTGAAATAAGTTAAAGTAAAAATTGGCCATATTTATTACTTTGATTCTTCTTCTGTTAGAATTTGAGTCCATTTTTCATCTATTTGCTGGTCCTGACTTTAAGCCATTATTAGCTAAGTCAAAATGCAGAGAAGCGCATAGATTTATACTATACATTTCAAAATGTTCTTATGGGTGGGGTTTGGGGGCATGACCTCAGTAATTCTAAAATCTTGGCTGCGGCCCTGCTCTGTGCACCAAAATGTACTTGTCGAGTCTGAGAAATAAGTACAGAAAAAGTCACACTTTATATAATACAGTGATGAATCAGACAAAAGGGGGAGCTAGGGAGGAATATGTGATGGCCTTGAGCATAACACAGCACCTGCAGTGAACTGATAAGTGTCCTGAGAACAAAATGTTCATCTATACCTACACAGCTCTCACCAGGTTGGAATGTAACTTACACAAGTTAAAAGTTGCAATGATTTCTACAATTCCTCCTTTGACTGTTCTATGGTGGTTAAGTATTTACACTTTTTTTCACAATATCAGTGAGAGCACACATGTACATGTTGAAGCAAACACTTAATGCACTGACACATCGAAAATCAGCATCAGCTGTTTTTTCACAACAGAGATATTATAGTGAGGAGGAGCAAGCGTGGGGAGGAAGTTACACTTTAAGCACAAGAGTCTACATCAGTGCTGCCACAGTCGTGATAAGGAGGAATCCACACAGGTGCAGTGTGGGCTTGTGCTTCATCAGGGGTTCTCTGGTGTTCAAAGCCATGTGGCGTGTCACTGATTTATCAATGGTTCTGATGATGAGGCACCGAACACGAGTGAGACAACATCCCAGCACCACATTGACATTTAGTCAAACCAGTTCATCATCCCTGCGTCTGTTCCAGCATTGTCTTTCAGTTCCTTGTCAAGTGTTTTCTGCTTGGTCAATGGCTTTGTGAATGAACCATGTGGTGCCGTGTTGTTGGGGATGAATGTACAGCATGAATCTCCAAACATGACGCAAGCACCTCCTTTTTCATCCAATAACATGTCTGATGCCATTTTATTTTGCCATGCTGTTTGGAAGGTGGCATGCAGTTGTTTACCTGTAGCTCGGAGGGCGTCTCTAGTCAAGTGTCGCTGATTATGATGAATGTAATGAATCCATTCTCGTTTTTTTTTTCCTTCAACTGTTTCGCCCTTTTTATTAATCAGGGACCCTCGCGTGGCACGCCGATCGCATCCAGGGTATCACTAGAGAAGAGGTCAAGTCTGCGTTTTGTCATGAAAGGCGAGTCAGTGTCAAATGAGTCCAGGTAGATGGTGGCTTGTTTTATCAATTTGACACGCACACATCTACCTGTCCAACTTGTAGACAGGGATGGTCAGAGTATTTTTTCACCACAATGCCACTAGACATCTGCAGCCTTCATGTGAGGATCTGAAAATGGCGCGTCTGGCGTATTAAAAAAGGGAGATGGGAAGAAATCGTAGGGAGGGAATGTTGCAGGTGATGGACGGGTGAAATCAGACAAAGGGATATAAAGTGTGCGCAAAGATCTTGCATGAGAACAAAGAGTTCTGAGTTAGTGAGATGGAGATCACAAAGGAATTTACAGGCGTAGTTGGAATAGGGTGGGTATAGGAAGTCGACAACACAAGTTTCTGAAGTATGTAGAACAGGCGCAACCATTAACGTAGGGCGAGCGGACATGCAGAACAAACAGGAACGGTTGGTGTGTTGTCGCGTGGTGCGATTAGCCAGGAGTTATGTTTGAGAGTGTCTGGGTCAGTGATAGGATTTGTGGTGAGAGAGTGTTTGGTTTGGTTGAGTGGTGTGGGTGTTGTAGGATTGGGAAAAGATGAGTGGATGTCATGTGCGAGGAGAATAGGTAACACCATAATTACTGAACACAGGAATAAGAGGAATAATGAGCCCATTAGACCACACCATCCCCGCCCACGGAGTGGGTGCCATGGTCTCAGCCTGGGTTCCATCACCGATCCCTCAGTGGTGACAAAGAGATCAACTCTTCATGTCACTGTGTTGGACTTTGTCAATTTGATGGTGGCACACTACTGATGGAGGAGGACGCTGTTTCTGGAACGAGAACATGTAGCCTTTCCAGCCACCTTAACAGCGGTCTCGGAGGATAGCAGCGCCTGGAATGGATCTCTGTATCGCCTCTGCTTCTGACCTGAGATCGTTGATCAAGACCCACAGGCTGCAGGTTGTGGAGGACCAGCATGGCTGCAGATGGCAGAGCACTTTTCACCTGTGAATGCAATGCTGAGTAAATAGGAGACAAGTTGGCACAATATCTCAGCAGCTTCACACGCCTGTGGTAAGGGGAGGGCGTCTACCTGAACCTACACCTGTCTGAGGGGGTCTACCATCAAGATTTTAAGGGGAATGACACCATGTTTGTTTCTGATTGGCATGTGGAAAAGCACTCATGGGAGTCCTCAAACCAAGGTTTATGTGGTCACAGATTTACCACCAGATGGCAACAGTGACCACTCATAGACATGCATTGATGGAATTGAGCTGAATGACAGCATTTCTGTCTCCACAGGCATTTTAGTTATCTTCAATCCTCCTGGATGTGAAGTGAAAAGATGCAACTTTTGGAACAGCCCATTAACTGTGAAGGGGTGTTTTCATTGAAAGTACTAGGTTTGATGACAACCTGGGGACCTGACTAAATTGTTGTTGTTGTTTTCAACACAACATATCAAGAAAAAAATCCATTCACAGGTAATGAAACAACACTTGAGGCTTTATATAAGTTTACGTTATTATGATGATTTGACTTTTTTGCCCTCTTTTTTTTGTGAGTTTAAAAGAAAAAAACTTATTAATTTGTTTACTATGTATCAAGGAAACTAAATTCTCTCTCCGTCTCTCTATATATATTGTCGTGGAATAACTTTTTACCAATTATAAAATAAATACTATGGAGAGAAGTCTTCTTGTCCTTGAGTCTTTATTTAACAAAGGATCACAGTCTGCAAAGTATGGAACCAAAGAATATGACAAATACAATCTTATTTTTTTCATCTCATCCCTCCTTCTTAATTGTTTTACACAAATGGGGCCTTTTCTCCCACTTTGAAATACCTGATAATTTTCCCTTATTCGACTCACAGCTGACCAATTACATGAGCTCCCCCATCTCTAAGAGCAAAAGCCTACCGGGGTTCTAGGGAATTTTTGGCTTACTACTCATCCTTAACTTGACAAAAGCAAGGCAGTCTGTCAACGCTTGGGCACTCTTGATGCTGGGTCACTCTCAGCGGCAGTTCCTCATGTGGGCAATATGGGCAGCCACCCAGGGCAGTATTTGTGGAGTGGCAGCATGATGGCAGATTTTTTATTTGTTTATTTATTTTTTTAATTTTTTACTGTTAACCAGATTTAGAGAGCAATTTTGTTGCTACACAAAATGACAATTTTTGTGTAATGACCCATATAATCTGTTGTTTTCTTGTTTTAATCTTGTTTCATATTTATATATCACTTGACCCGATTCCTTCTGCTTCTAATACTGCTGGCTTCTGTAATGAATGATTTACCCCAATTAAGTTGTTCTTTTCTTTTGTTTTCGTTTTTTATCTTGTCTTTTCTCATAACGAAACATGTACCCCCCGTGTTCTTATTATTATGGACAAAAAAATAATGACAAATGTGTTTAAAGTGGTTTATTTAATTGCAGCACGGCTTTTAAAAGCAGAAATTTCAGTACAAGAAAGATACACTAGTATGGAGCTATATACTCATTTGTATATGCAAGTGGAACATTGTTCCATTTGACAGCATCAGAGAGTATTCGACATGAACTATTAAAGACAATTTCTGTGTCAAACAAAACACTGGATTTTCAAAAGAAAGCTCAGGAAACAAGTAATTGATCAGACCTCTTGAAGCAGCATGCCATAAGGACGGATGGCCTCGTGCACAATCTTCTCCTCATCTTTTTCACTCGTTCCTTGAGGGATGGGAATCAGCCAGTACTTGTCATTGTTGTATTTCTGCCTGTACTGAGGGTTGATACGGTTCTGCATAATCACCCGGTACGTCTTGCCGTTCTTAGAGGTGAAGGTTTTGGCGTATGGGATCACCTCATTAATGTATGGAGTAGAGTAAATCCCCCTGCCATACGACTGACCTGGGCCTGGCTGTAAAAAACAATTAAAAACAAGATGTATATGAGGACTATTCAGTATAAACAGTTACATACAGTATTTCTTTGTGGTTTTTCAGGCTTTTTCCTGATGGTTTGGATGATGGAAGTTTTAGTTTTTAAAAGCATGTTTACATAGTGAAGTTCCTCCAAACAAAGACAGGAGGTCATTTTCAAGTTTCAGTTTCAAACCATCATCAGGAGATGTTGGGAAAACAGCTAACGAGTTTATTAAGTAAATATTGAAAAATGGCAGATCAGACACTGAAAACTGATATAATCGAACCTTGTAGTGTCCTGCGATAATGCCATCAGCGCCTTTCTTTGATGTCCCGTGGTAGGACACAGGCCACTCTCCTGGCACTGACTGAGTGCTACGGTATCGAGTTCCCAGCCAGGCGTTTCCATCATAATTATCCAGTACCTGTGACAAAATATTTACATGTGACATTAGAATTTTTTGTTGGTCTCTGCTCTTTCGTCATTTTGAAGATCAAGCAGCGATCTGACTTGTTGATGAAGGTGAAGTGGGTCATCGACCATGTGTTGGAACAAAGTTCAATATTTGCAATGAGAAAAATTTCATAGAAAAACTGATCTTCAATTACTTCAACAATTGGTGAGGGCAGAAAAAAAACTAAGAGCAAAAGATATCAGAGAAAAGATATCAGACAAAAAACGTTGAATTACATTGTTACAAACCAGTGTTGTAATGATAAAGCTATACTTGAGTAAAAGTAAATATAGACTCACTTAAGTGTCAAAAGTAATTATCTGGAAACAAATGTACTTAGGTATTAGCGGTAGAAGCAAAAGTAAATTATACTTATATGCACATGCATGTTTATAATATATACTATGAGTGGACTGATGAATCGTAACTAAAGTTCAAATAAATGTAGTGGAGTAAGAGTAGAGTATTTGCCATTAAAATGTAGGGGAGTAGAAGTATTACTCAGTATATACTCTGAGTTGTACTTAAGTACTGTACCTGAGTATATTTACTTAGATATAGACTAGACTATAACTAATCTAGTTCCATCTCAAATTTGTCACAAAATATGTTTGCTAAGACGTGGACCATAACAAATCCATAACACAGTGATATAAGGTTTGTTATGGATCTGTCATCTTGTTTTGATGATGTATTGTCTTAAAAATGGTGGACAGTTGATTGACGCTGCTCATTTGCTTTACTATTGTTCATCTCTCTAAGCTTTGGCTTCCTGGAGTCAATTAAGTTCAAGGGTACAATTCCAGATTTTGTACAGAACACAATAATCAACAAATTCGCAGCTGCATGTAACAAATGAGTGGGAAGAAAAGACCAATTCAAAAGCAAATTTACCCTGAGGGCAAAACGCTGCCAACCACATGGGCGCTCATACACCTCTCCACCCCTGTAGTAAGTCTCAGTGTCTCGCAAGTTGCTGAAATCGTAGTCGAATTGCGGGTCGTAGAATTCATTTTCATCAATGATGTGATTTTTGTCTTTCACGGCTCCAATGTCCACCTGGTTCACTTGGCGAAAGCCTGCTCTCGGTTGAGCACCTACGAGGAGGTCTTGAATGCGGGTGAAGTTGCATTGTGACACCTCGCTGCAATTTAAAGGGACAAGATGCTGTTTCAATGAAGATCACCGCTTTCAGTCAGTCACATCTGAATTATATCCCACACAACACGTTCTGCAAATGCAATTGTATTTACATGTTTTCATGACTGAGTAAACCTGTTTGAAGCAATTTTTCATCGCAACATCACAACTCTTGTAATTACCAGGTATCATCTGCATCCAAGATCGTAGGGATGAACTGCTTGATGAGCAGCTGCTGCGGTGGCGCTGATCTGGCTGATCTGGCTGATCTCACATGAGCAGTCTGCGATCCTTGTCTTTGAACAGATGCTACTTTGGCATTGCAAAGTGCAGACAAAGCCTCCAGTGCAATCTCTTTATCGATCATCTTTACGATTAGCTATAGTCGAAAAAAGTAGCAAACTGCTTTCTTTAAATGGGGAGTCTTGTCTTCTTGCTGGATGAGTTGATAGAATAACTGAAGGAGCTCGTATTTATATGCAGACTCTTCCGAACAGTTTTGAAACATGACGCAATGGGTGTGATGTCTCAACAGGAAGGACGATTATCGATTTTTCTTTAGTTTCACATAGTTGCTGGAATTAACAAGCATGTTGCTTTAGCACAGCTATTCTTAAAACTTCAAAAGAGACAGCATGTATTTTTGGATTTTTGTTTTTCCGATATTGGTATGTCCTAAGTGTGTGTAACAATACAGCGTTACACGTGACCTTTGAGGTATCTGGATGACAACACATTCTGATTTTTTAATTTTCTTAGCTTAGATTGAACGATGACTAATTGTTTCTCCTTATGTGACTTAAGGAATGCAGACAGAGTGAGACTCACAGTTACAGGGGTCCTAGAGCAGTTTTTCAGCTGTGTGAGTGTGAAAGGTTAGCCTTTATAAAGTACTAAACCTGAGGTTGGCCCGCACACCAAATGGTGGGAGATGCCCAAATGTTTATGTTCCCGTAGAAGGATATTGGTGTCAATTTGGGGAAAAGACCTTAGGTTGACCACAGCCAAGCTAGATGAGTTATGGGAAAGGAGCAGGGAGACAGGTCAACTCCTCTTTTTGTCTATTGGCTAATTTACCAAAGGGACCAGTTAGAAGAAGTGGGTGTGTACTGGAAAAGGGACTCTAAAAAACCCTTGCATAGGAAGGGAAGAGAGGGGTGGCATTTGGTGGATCTCCAAAGATCGAAGGACTCGAATAGGATTTCCGATAGAGCAGAGGGCAAAGTATTTTGGCATTGCTTTTGCCATAGATTTGGGAATATCAGAAAGCGGCCGCTTCTGATTAGGACGCAGGGCTCAAGGTCTGTTTCAATAAAGATTGCTCTATCATTCCATCCAGCCTGGCCTCCGCAGAATTCTTTTATCATCAAACTACACACCGACACCTTTGATGAAGAGAGCCCAGAAACAACACCCTCTGTTGTACAATTGTGTTTTGTATAATGAAAATAAATTGAATTTATAAAAATTTAGGGAGCCTGAACAAGAGAAGAATAGGACGTGTACCTCACAAAGACCCTGAAACTCCCTCATGAAGAACAGCTCTCTTCAAAAGGGTCATGACCCAGAATTTACATACACAGCATGAAAGGTTTGGACAGCTTCTGTTACACAGTTCCATGAAGAGAGTCACCACAAGGAAGAAAGAGGAACAGGCCGGCACACTCCTATGGCACACATGCTGCTATGATTCTGAAATATGTCAGTGGGAGTGAAAGGTCACTCAGAGCCAGACTTCACTGGAAAGGTTGTTGCAGCACTTCCAGTGAAGTCTTGTTCTGAGTGACCTTTCACTCCCACCAAAAGAAGCCTTCATCTGGTTGATTTGATCCCATCATTCAAAATGAACCAGATCCAGAAAGAAACAAAAACAGACCCACCTCTCTTGCACAAGTGTAATAAATATGATTCTGAAGTATTTCAGTGGAAGAATAAGAGTGTTGGAAGAGGAGGAAAAATCTGAGAATTAGCAAGATACTGAACCCCAAATTGCTCCTGATGAGCTGTTGGCGCCTTGCATGGCAACCCTGCCATCATTGTATGAATGTGTGTTTGAATGAAATAATGCGACTAGTGTTGCAAAGCGTTTTAAGCATTCAGTTGACTGGAAAAGTGCTACAGAAATGCAAGTCCATTTACCATGTATAAAAAGAAGAAAATATTTTCTAGCTTTCCCTCTGTTGCCCTCGGGTTGCTTTGCCTGAAGCTGCTCTGGACAGATGGTTTTCCTTGTTGCTAAAGTAAATGCTAGCAAACAAAATACTGATAACCAGCAGCTTCTCCATGAACATGTCGAGAGTTAGAGTACAGAAGTTCGGGGAGTTTCCTGGTGGACAGTTACCAGTAGCTTTGTTGCTAAAGTAAGTCCTAACTGCTTCTAAAGGTACTTAGCTGTTGACAGCTCTGTAAGTGGTCCTTACTCCACTGGGTTTGTAAGATTCAAAACCAGGAAATAGGAAACTTGAAATTATGTAAAAGTAACTAACATTCTATTTGCTGTTTCACAGGGAATTTAATGCCACAGTAATAACAACCTACCACATCCATGGTATCGCAGAGCATGACTTAGCTAGAAGACTCTCCAGGTGATGAAACTATTTAGTCTAATGTTTGATCTTGTGGTCAGTTATACTTGACTAATGGATGTAAACTTGCCCTCGCAAGAACACACCACAACTTGTGTGCGTTCACTCCAGTACTGAAACAAATAGCACAACACCTCCGGAAAAGCACACAGGCAAAATATAATGACATGTTTACCCACTGTTTTTTCTCTTTGGTATGCAGGGACAATGACAAGAGTTTTGTTTAAAATTCAGTTTATTAAATGCAGTTTGGCTTATTGGAACGTGGAACAACAAACAAGAAATCTCCATACAGGACATTTACCAAAGTTTTTGATACTTCCTTTCAGCATGAACACCATATAGCTGTGTTTTTTCAGTTTACATAATCATCAATAAATGAAAATGATGTTAAATCGTTATATTTAATAGAGAGTAGAGTAGTCAGAGAGTATCAGCAAGTACACAAGCATCAACTACAATAGACATGATCTATGCTTCAAAGACAACACACCCACTGGATTTTCAAGGTAAAGCTCAGAGAACAAAAGAGATTTTGGTATTTTTTTGTGACCTTTCTGAGCCTGTTAGATTGCTCTCAGCAGAAGGCCATAAGGACGGATGTTATTTTGCACTATCTGTTGCTCTTCCTCTTTTGATGTAGCAGCGTCGATGGGAATCAGCCAGTACTTGCCATTGTTGTGTTTCTGCCTGATCCTTTTGTTGATTCGATTCTGCAGAATCACTTTGTATTTCTTGCCCTTGTGGATGAATGTTTTGGCATATCCTTCCGCCTCAGATATGTATGGAGTCGAATAAACCCCCCTGCCATATTTCTGACGGTGGCCTGGCTGTTGAAACAAATTAAAATGAGAGTTTAACATTTATGGTATAATGTTTCTTTCGATTGGTTTGTAAAAATCATGTAGATATATTAATTCAACTCTGATCCAAGACTTTTTCATGATTGTCTACAAATGATTTTCAAAGAACGCAGACATCGCCAGAACAGCTCGCCAACTGAAAAAGGGTGGTAAGATACAACACACTTGGACGGCAAACTGCAGAATCTACATCAAAACAAATGGAGCATGAGCTGAAGAAGTCAAAATAATCCAGATCAGGAGTAAGGATGAGTTGGAGAAATACGATAACTAAGGTATGGCTCTCGAACACTCCATAACTACAGCACAGCAAAGTTTAACGGTTCTTACACGGACTGAAAGTATGATGGGAATATCTGAAAGGATTGCTGAGCAAGGAAGTGTGGAGTTCATTACAAATCAACATGTGAATCATACCTTATCTGACCCGAATGAGAGAATTGACCCGGATAATCACTTCTGTTTCAACATGACTGGGAATTGCAAGTATTACGCTGAAGTTCAATACAACGACAGCATTGAGATGGACGGGAAACTGTCTCTAATTCACTTTAATAGCAGGAGTCTATACACCAACTTCCGCCACATCAAGGAATACCTAAATCACTTCAAAACCCCTTTCACCATCATTGCAGTGTCGGAAACATGGATTAATGAAGACGAAGGCACAGATTTCTTCCTGGATGGATATAATCTTGTATGTGTTAACAGGAGAAACAAAGTCGGAGGAGGAGTGGCACTATTCATTGACAATAACATCACGTATGAGACAGTACAAAACATGTCTAAAGCTGTGGATCACTTATTGGAATGTGTGACAGTTGAAATCTGTGTAACGAAAGGTAAAAATATAGTTGTAAGCTGTGTTTACAGAGCACCTGACTCAAAAATAGAGGACTTCAATGAATGTGTGGGAGAAATATTCTCTGAAACAAGCCAAAAGAGAGTTTTTATCTGTGGTGATATAAATATTGACTTGCTCAATCCGAAACAAAACAAGGTAATTGACGAGTTCATTAATTTGATGTATACAATGGGCTTACAACCTCTCATCACACGCCCAAGCAGGATCACGACACACAGCGCTACTCTAATTGATAATATTTTTACTAACGTTAATGAAACCGCAAGTGGACTTGCAAATATTTAAAACACTGTATGACAGACACTGTCCTGTGAAAAAGAGACACACAAATCAGAGGAAGGAGGAGAAACCATGGCTCACAAAAACATTGATAAATGCCTGCAGGAAGAAAAACACTCTGTGTATAGACAGTTCCTAAAATCAAGGACGGCCCAGTCTGAAGTGAGATATAAAAGGTATAGAAACAAGCTAAACAGCATCCTAAAGGAATGCAAGAAAGAATATTACAGCAATCTACTAGCAGAAAATATGAAGTATACTAAAAAATTATGGGATATTCTAAACAACGTGACTAATAATAAAAGCACAAAACTAAACTACCCTCCCTACTTCAAGTATAACAACATGCAGGAAGATAACCCGGAAGTCATAACAAATAGATTCAATCAAATTTTTGTAAACATCGGGCCAGAGCTAGCCAAGGACATTCCTGACTCACCCCTACACTGGGACCATTTTGATAAGGATGGAGACAGAACTCCCTTCTCAATGTTTCTCCCACCAGTGAAGGACACAGAGATTAGACATCTGGTCAACAAATGCGTGGCAAAAACTTCCAGTGATGTTGATGACCTCGATATGAGGCTAATTAAGAAAGTATTAGACGGAATCATTTCACCTCTAACATACATTTTTAATCTGTCATTTCAAACCGGGATATTTCCCACCAAAATGAAAGTTGCCAAAGTTGTACCACTGTTTAAGAATGGTGAGACACACGAGTTTGCTAATTACAGACCAATCTCAATACTGCCACAACTGTCAAAAATCCTAGAGAAGCTATTCAATAATAGGCTAGATAGCTTCATCAACAAACACAAATTGCTATATGACAGCCAATATGGATTTAGAAGGAACCTCTCGACTGCCTTTGCTCTAACTGAGTCTGTGGAAATCATTACCGACGCTATTGATCAAAAACTATATTCAATAGGAATTTTCATAGACTTGAAAAAAGCATTTGACACCGTCAACCATGATATTTTAATATCTAAACTGGAGAGATATGGCAATAGAGGTTTAGCACTGCAGTGGGTCAAGAGATATCTACACAAGAGATCCCAATATGTTAAAATAGGTGATAACACATCGACTAGCTTGGACATAGTCTGTGGGGTTCCACAGGGGTCAGTTCTGGGTCCAAAGCTGTTTATACTATATATAAATGATGCAAAGTGTCACATATTCTGAAATTAATATTATTCGCGGATGATACAAATATTTTCTGTTCTGGGAGTGACTTGTGGAAACAGTAAATCATGAAATGGCCAAACTTCATGTGTGGTTTAATATAAATAAATTATCACTAAATCTTGGGAAAACAAAATATATGCTATATGGGAAAAAAGGCTGCAACAACAGTACTAACATTCAAGTAAACAGAGTGAATATTGAAAGGGTCCATGAGAATAAAGTACTGGGCGTGATTATTGACGACATGTTAAGTTGGAAGCCACACATAAGACAGTTAAAAAGGAAGTTGGCCAGGAGTGTGTCCATACTCTGGAAAGCACAAAAAATACTAAATCAAAAAGCACTTCATCTGTTGTACTGCGCACTAGTCTCTCCACACCTGCAATACTGTGCAGAGGTGTGGGGACACACATATAAAGGCTCCACACAGCCTTTGTTCATACTCCAAAAAAGAGCTTTGAGAATCTTATATTATGCCAACTATAGGGCACACACAAATCAGTTATTTATCGAATCAAGAATACTCAAACTATATGACTTAATAAACTATCTCACACTACAAATGATGTATAAGGCAGCTAACAAAAGCCCCCCTCACAACCTGCAAATACTTTTCCTAGACAGAGAGAAGAGTTACAATCTCAGAGGGAACATGATTTTCAGGCAAAGGAAGGTACGAACTACGTTAAAATCCTTTTCCTTATCTGTAACAGGTGTTAAACTATGGAATGTGCTAGAAGATGATGTCAAAAAATCAGCAACACTAAGTGGCTTCAAGAAAAAGGATGTAAATTCAACCGTTGACCGGTACAGATTAATACAGGAGGGTTGATAAAGGTCAGAGGCACGACTCAACAGACACTGTGTTGAGATGGCCTGGGAGCATAACAAAAAACATTCTGTACCCAAACAATAAGTTGAACCTGAGAAACTTGTATGGTTCAAGGCCAATGCCAGTTGTACGTAGCAGGATGTTGTTATAATGTGTATCAACAATGTGGAGATAACTTAGATACGAATACAAACTGTGACACTACTGTGAGTTATCACAAGTTCTTCTGAGCTGTAAAGAACTCAACTGAGCCCTGTAAATCGGCACACTAAAGTAACTCGATTGGAGACTTGTCTAATATTGTACAACAACGTTCTCAACCAATCAATCAATCGATCAATCCACGATGGAGTTGCTGAGTTGGTCACTGAACTGAGTGTTCTCAACACGGCGTGCGGGTTCTGGTGAACCGACATGCCTGGACGGGACCTTCATGTCCGGCTACGTTATGGATGCTTGGGGAAAGTGGAAAGTCATCTGCCTTGCCGCACTGGATGTGGAGGATGTCGAGGACGTGTACATGTTCACGTTCATGACAATTGGAACGATAGTTTTGGGATTTGGAATCTTTATGCAATATCGTAAAATGAGAAAGCTACTGAGCAGACCAGTGCGTGGGCAGACATCGCCAATACTCGGAGTGCTGTGGTCGGGATGCGCTCTGACATCTCCGCAATTCGTGAGTTCGTGGCACTGATGCAAGTTGACGTAGCAACTAATCGGGAGGATATGGCGAAGTTAACAGCGGCGAAAGCTGCAGAGGAGACGGATGAATGAAATAAATATGGCATAAAAAGGGCTCTCACACCATCCCAACAAATAATAAATACACTGGACTTTTGCTCTCTGTCGATTGGACCATCATTCTGACCTTGTGACATGCCTGGCTATAAGATGAGGCTATAAGATGAGACTGTTGTTCACTCATGACGGACTAATATGGACACATGTGCAGACACACACGTAATCTGTATGTACTGTCTAGAGCTTGAATTCAGCTCTGTATGCTACTGCTGTAATATGTTTTGTCAAATGTCATAGTAAAAGAAATTGTTAGGTAAAAATGTAAAATGCAAAAGATAAGAAAAGATTAGGATGAAGATTTTATCCTGTGGGTAATGGGGGCGGGACTAGATAAGCTTTGGCTTCTCCCGCTTTTCCCTTTCGGCCATGTGTATTGTATTATTTGAACAATGATGAAATGTGATGATGATGAATTGACATGCCCGAAATAAACAACATAAATAAATACATTTAAAAAAAAAGCATACTGACTCAAAGTTACTCCCAACCAAGACAGGGGCCCATTTTATGTTTCAAGCTTTCAGGTTTAGTTTCAAACCTTCATAAGCAGGAGATGTCATGCAACTAGTATGTTTTTTGAGCGTTTTTTTTATTTATTTATTTTTTTAAAAGGGCACTTCAGTCAGTCAGGGCAGCATGAGCAGTAATGACATTATATCTAGACAAACATTTAGACATTCTGCTTTAACCACATTAAACTTTTTTTTTCAATGCCATTCAATTCATTTTTATGTTGTTGATGCACACTTTTCTCCCAGTATTTAGTTTCCCTTGTTGACACATCCATCAATTTAGTTAGTAAGTATGTTAAAGTATATATTATAGTGCAGTAACAGAGGTGTTACACTTGTCTAAGGGCAGAAGTGACTGTTTTTAAGTATTTTATGTTGTTGCATGCTGTGGTTTTATTTGCATGAGTTTGTTTGTTGATTTGCATGCTTTGACTGTTGCAAATCAGTTTGTTTCTGCACCTCCTGTCACTGCTTGAGGTCTGCAGTCCCCTTAAAATAAATACTGTTACTCCTTTCATCTGGTTGCATTCACTGTTTTATGCACCACTGGTTTTTAACTGCTCTCCCGACAACAAAAAGAACATTTTAATATTTTTTATCTAAATTTTAATCTTGGTCATCTCAATCTAAGCCAAATCCTAGGTGGAGTTGTTGGCCTCATTTTAAACATAACCTTGCCCGGTCACACTTGCAGCTTTAATCTAACTTGAAGTTTGGCTTTTTGGTCTCAGTATTGCTCTCAAATCGATATAAAAACACCCACCGTTCCGATAAAATCACCCAACCCCCCTTTAATAATCCATATATAATCAAAACATTGAACCTGGTAGAATCCCTGGATAATGCCAGCAGCACTGTCCTTTGATGTCCCGTGGTAGGAAACCGGCCACTCTCCTGGAACTGACTTGGTGGTACGGAGTCGATTTCCCAGCCAGGTATTTCCACCACTGTACTTATCCAGGACCTGCGACAAAATATTGACACGCGACTCGGAAGTTTTCTGTTGGTCTGTTGCGGCAAGTCATTATCCAGCAAAACATTTCTCTACCTATCTTTTTAAAGTGATCCTAACTGCAACCAACACAACCACTAAACTTTATGCAGATGAGAGCACAATGATGCCATCAATAAGTTAATTGGCGTATGGTGTGATCTGGTGACTTGCTAGCTATGTTTGGAGTTATGCTAGTGCCAGCTGCTTTCATCAAAAACAGTTGGCAACACTGTGCTGAAAGGCAGATTCTTGATGACTTATCCTGATCAGTTGGAATCCAACACTCTGGCAGGCAGAATAACTCCAATAATGGTTGGAATAGCCAATCTGCTAGATGTTGGTCTCATTTGCTGATGTAGGTCATATAGAGACATCAGTATTAAAATAAGACTGTTATAACCAACTAAAAGCTCCTTGTGGTAGGTTTAAGCATTAATGAAGTATGTTCATCACATTTCACAGTGTAGCTCAAACATTCAACTGTACTAACAGGAAAGAAAACGTAATTTTAAATGGGACTGGGATTTTGTAACATTATGATCCTGCTTTGTACAGAGCAAAATTACACTGAAAGGAAATTCTGGGATTTAATGGCAAATGAAACAGACATATTTACCTTGATGGCAAAACGCTTCCAACCATATGGCCGTCCATACTTCTCTTCACCTCTGTAATAAGTTTCAGTGTTTTTTTAACTTGGTGAAATCAAAGTCGAATCTTGGGTCAAAGAATTCATCCTCGTCAATGATGAGACTCCGTCCTGTTGGAGCGTCCACCTCGTACACTGCGACAATGCCTGGTGCCGGTGTAACACCTATCAAATGGCTTTGGAGGCGATGGCAGCTGTTTATTGACACCCGGCTGCAGTATAATGAAGGAGATACAATATACAAAAACACACCAGTGGTTAGTTAGATCTGAATTATTTCTGACACAACACATTCTGCAAATAAGAAAATGTATTCACAAACTCTCTTATGACTGTTGTAGAATATAATACATATATACATAGTGTTTACAATTTTCTGAAATATCTTCTCAGGATAGACAGAAACAAAAAGTCCCATAACCAATAATTACCAGGTTTGATCTGCATCCAAGATTGAAGAGACGAGATCAGTGACGGACAGCTGCTGGTGTCCTGGTTCTCCACCGTAGCCTGCTCTGGAATTACCATGTCGGGCTCTAAGTTGTTGAATAGATGTTACACTGGCATTGCAAAGTGCGGACAAAGCAGCGATTGCAACATCTCTATCGATCATCTTTTACAATTAGTTATGGTAGCAGAAAAGTAACTGTCTCCTTTATAAAGAATGTCTGAGTGCTGTGTTGTTGCTGGCTGCCTCCTGTCTGCCCGAGTTGGGGTGGTCCCTGTGGCGGCACTCCCTGCGGCCTTGGATCGGGATCGCTCTCAGTGTGGTTGCCCCCCCCCCAAAGGTAGCTTCCTCCGCGCCTCAGGTCTCGCTGCCCAGCCATGTCTCTCTAGTGACAGCTAGTGTATGTGTGAGTCTGTGTGTCTGCGTGCGTATGTGTGAGTGTGTGTTTGAGTGTGTATATGTATTTGTGTATGTCTCTGTGCATGTCTGTGGGGGTGGAAGGATTGGGTTCTTTTAATTTTCTTCTCTTGATTTTATTTGCTGTTTCTCTTTTCTGTTGTTGTTTTTAATCTCTGTAAGGCACTTTGAGCTACTCTTCTGTACAAATAAAGATTGATTTGATTTGATTTGCAATCCGTAAACAGAATGAACTGAATGAGGACATGAAGCTCACATTTATAAGCAGACTTCTCCTCACCTTGACATGTTTTCATCAATCATGCTAGTAATGGGATGTAAAGTCAACACTTGTCAGGTTGCAGTTTGTTTTACTTTTGTTTCACACTGTTGCTGGCGTCCGACTATGTACTGTTTGCCAGTCAAAAAGTTCAGTCAGCACCGCCAAACCTCTCTGTCACAACTGCAGTTATGATTCTGATGAACTGCATATTGTTTTGATAGTTGTTTTGCATTGAGACACAGCTGCAGCTCTTTGTGTGGGCGAAGTAATGAGGAAGTGACAAGATGACAATCAGCATTTTTCCCCCACAGTTTAACAGCAACCAGAGTACTGCAGGCTGTACTTCCAGCAACTTAAAGGTGTTCACAGGAAACACTCAGACTTTTGCTTTTATCAGCTGGGTAAATGGTAACTTGTCACACTTGTTAGTGCTTTTAGTACGACATATTCTGTATGTTACAACCTCTTCACAGCACTGCGGCACGAAAACACTGTCCAGGGAAACTCAGCGATGTCATTTTACACTAAAATACTATGACTTTGTGTACTTCATTTGAAGTATTAAAGGACCTACTTGTAAGAAAATTAGATTTTTGAGTTTCACTCCAACACTTTGGGATGGCAGCTAACCCGTCCTACAATCCCAAAGTGTCAGTATGGGACATAATCAGCCAGCAGCTGAAAAGATAATGAGCTGTTGCGCCAGAGTTTCTATATTTTTCACTTTTGCCTCTGTCTACCACATCATGTTTAATTGTTTTATGCTGCCAAAAACCTTTTGCAGACCTCTGAGCTCCAGCCATTGACTCTAAAAATAGTGGACATACCCCCTGTAATGTCACCCATCGGTTTCTGGAGAGTCAGAATGAGGCTCAACGTGGGGAGTACAGGCTGTTGCCATACTGGCAGTACCTGACTCTGGCAAACACACACCCAACCTAACTGGAAGTTACAAGCAAGCTAAGCCTAACAAGCTATCAGTGTTCAGAAAGAGAAGTTCTAATCTCACATTTTTTTGGTTTCATTGCAGGATGACTTGTGTTCTCAATAGGGCTGTCAAATGATCATTTTTTTAATCGCGATTAATCGCATTTTGTCCATAGTTAACTCGCGATTAATCACAAATTAATCGCAATTTTGTTGGCACATTTTTTTCTGTTCTAAATGTACCTTAATGTATTTTTTCATGTTCTAAATACTTTTAACAACATAAGAAAGGTCAAATATGCTTGCATTATGAAAATGTTTATTCAACACTTCAAATCATGCAGGAAAATAAATCCAGGGTTGTCTGCTTTTGGCGAGGGGGGGCGACGGGCTCTCTGCATCTGCCGTCTGTTTGGCTTGCAAGTGGTGTCCACTGACACTGCACGTTTTTCTTCTTCGCCTTTTTCACGCAGTGTGCTGCTTTCTGTCAGTCAGTATCAGCGCCATGGCTCCGGGGCAGCAAAACAATAAAAAGCACGACTTGAATTTCAAACTTTCTATCGTGATATATTCAGAGGAAAACTCGGGAAAGCAGCCGCTAGACGTTTCTCTGTCGACCCCAAGAGAGTGAGAGAAACGAAGCTTCAGCGTCTGTCCGAGGAGGACAGCAGCAGGGCCAGGCTGCCTGCTGGAGGGAGGAAGAAGGCTAGCGAGGAGCCTGAGATAAACATGCGGGGATGAGTTATCAGCAAACGGGCACGCCACGAGAGAGTGTCCCGCAAAATGATCAGGACGATGGCGAAACAAATGTACGCCACCGTGA
The DNA here is from genome assembly GCA_963678695.2 of Diplodus puntazzo. Lineage (NCBI taxonomy): Eukaryota > Metazoa > Chordata > Actinopteri > Spariformes > Sparidae > Diplodus > Diplodus puntazzo. Next base: position 13,119,565 of record OZ023161.1, on the reverse strand, counting down.
GTGACAGCAGAGATGAGGAGTTTGCAGCGAGTGCTGCTTTTCAGTCTGCCGTGTTTTTAACGAACCGCCAGCCCTGCTTCTTCTTCTTCTGATTCCCTTTCTTATTCTTCTGCCACCCTCTGTATCAAGACTACGGGTGCCGCCGACGGCCGTAAATCATACAATGCACTTTTTTTTTTTTTATTTTTTTTTTTTTTAATATACTGAGCGTTAATCACGCGTTAAAAAAATTAACGCCGTTAAGAGGACGTTGCGTTAACGCGTTATTAACGCGTTAACTTTGACAGCACTAGTTCTCAACTCATCCTGATCCCTATCACTTTTCTGCTTTATTTGCTTTGAGATTATTTTTTCTTTTTTGCATGGAGACACAAGGAGGGTTTGCCTTACATGCAACAAACATGTGAGGCAGCCCTTTGTACGGGCAGTGATATGATGAAGATGATGTGTAAAATATGAACCCTTAAACCAAGTCTTAACCCAGTTCAACTGTGTTCCAAAGTTACAGTGTTACAGTGACCCGCCACTCAAAAGGGTTTGGCCCAGTGGCATAAAGTGGGGCACCAAATTTTCTTCACACGCACACACAAAAGAAGATAATTGTCAACATCAATCCAAAAAAATATCAACTGGAAAACATGTCATTCAAGTAGCTCTTAATTACATTATACTAATTATTATATGGCTTATTGAGCAAAATTGCTGAAGAACTGACAAAGTAGAGAGAGTAATAGTCAGCATACAACAACATATTACACGTCAAAAGTTACACAAAACTGTTAACTAGGTCAATGAACACTGTGTGTACTGTTTTCTCCAAGTGACCACTGACATGCATGTCTGGACATGCTTGCAATAGAATTTGTGAGAATAAAAATTGTTGAGCTTTGGTGTCAAATATACAACGCAATCATTCAACTCCAGGAGGAAACAGGAGTAGCACAGCCACACCTCTGGCACAACTGCAGCTATGATTCTGATGAACTTTATATTTTTCTGATAGTTGTTTTTCATTGAGACACACCTGCAGCTCTTTGTGTAGGCAAAGTAATGAGGAAGTGAAAGCACAAAATCCGATGTTGACAATCAACATTTTTCCCCCACAGCAACCAGAGCACTGCACGCTGTACTTTCAGCAACTTAAAGGTGTTCACAGGAAACAGTCTGACTTTTGCTTATATCAGCTGGTTAAATGGTAACTTGTCACATTTCTTAACCTAACTTACGTTGTCTTCCAAAGTTAGTGCTTTTAGTTCAACATAAACTGTGAAAGTTTCAGATGCGGCGAACCGAACCAGTGTGAACGGATAAGCAGGCGGCGTGGAGCGGGGGTGTGTCGATCGCATAGTCTGGTAACTGACTCAACTTAATACAGAGAAATTTCCCACAAAGCAACGTTACATGACCAAACAAAATGTAACGTAGGACCTGTAACTGTCTTTGGCAACTTACATGAGGAAAAAAATACCACAGCTACGTGGAGAAGCCTCTGTCCCCTTGTCTCTCCTCCCGCCCGTCCTACCAACTCTTAGTTACATTTCTGCCCCAAACTTTCCCCCAGAAAAAAACCTCCGTACCCGCAAGTGTGGGAGTCAGACAGGTCCAGTTTACTGATGGCGATTATGTAATTATGTAATTTAGTGTGAAAAACTTAATTTTGCCTCTGTCCAGGATGTTTGGTGGGTCAGGATCTCAATCACAACACATTATAACAGCATCCATATGATTATCAACTATCCACGGGTTTAGATTGACAGGGGGACACCTGGGAAACACCTTGAAAAAAAAAAACGACGTCATCATCATGACGTGAACCATCACGCCTCTTTAGGAGCCGCAGCGCTGGCCTTCTGTGTGAATTACACAACGGTTCGTCTTTAAGGTGGAGATGCTTCGCTATGTGTGAACAACCATCGGCAGAGAATTGGCGAACCACTGCTCCGGAGATAATGCAGCGTCGCTGTGTAAAAAGGGCTACTGTCCAGGGTAACTCAGCAATGACATTTTAGACATTTATACTGTGACTTTGTGTACTTGATTTGATGTCTTAAAGAACCTATTTGTATGAAAATTAGATTTTTGAGTTTCACTGTCAAAATCTGATGATTTGGGGTGGCGGCTGACCCGCTGAACAATCCCAAAGTGTCAGTTTTTGGTGAGTTGAGAGTGAAACTCAAAAATCTAATTCTCTTACAAATAGGTCCTTTAATATTGACCTTAACTTTTTTTAGTCAAGCATTGCAGGTGAGTGATGTGGTGTTAACTCAGCAATGATGAGATGCTGGAATCATGAACAAGTGCCATTTACTTCAACAACTTATAATGTAATATAGTTCTAAGTATCAGCACAGTACGTTTAGTAGTTGCCATCTTGTTTCATTCTGACTTTTCTGCGTACAGCACGTTAAAGGGGCACTATGCAACAATATTAGCAAAAAGTACCCTAATTATGCAGGCTGAAAGTCATTCTGAATGTTCTTTGACACTTTCTGGGTTGTTTGGTCATTGCTACGACTCCCCCTAGCGCTTCTGGGCGGAGAAACGGAACATGCAACTTGCTGCCACCGGTCCGAGGTCAATCCGGAAGTGAGCCGGCGGAAGTATCCCGCCGCCCCTCGAAAATGTAGTCAGATTGTAGTTTCGAAACTGCTTTACGGCAAACACCCCCCCAAACATGGAACCAGGTAGATATAAACTGCCAGTTGCAAGGCAATTGTTGTATTCCTCATGTAACTTATCAGTCGACTAAAAAGAGACCCAGGAAGCCACAGTCGGAGGAACAGAAGAAGAAGAAAAAGGAGCTTGACAAAAAAAGAGACCAGACACGAGTAAACACTGGACGAGCTTTTGAGGAGTCCAAAACAGGCGCCGACTTGGCCGTGTTGCTGTTGAAATTGTGAGTGGATGAACTTTGTCTTTGCAACGTGACTTGATAGTCTTTTGAACAACATTATTGCTTGACTGTTTTATTGTGAGCCCTGTATGTGTTTAGCTTGGTTTCTTGATGGCTCGCTCGATAGTTAGCGGGTGTTTAGCGTAGCAGTCACTTGCTACCAAACACGTTTGTTTGCGTTCTGAATCCAGGTTCTCGTTGGTATTTAGATATCTAGTTCGGTCTTTGAATGTCGCATGATTTGTCGCCTGTATCTTGCGATATGTCCGGCTGAACATAGAGCACTAAGTGCACTAAGTGCCAGACATGACTCGCTGTTTAGCCGGCTGGCTTCTTAGAAAACAGATGCACATGGTAACGTAGTAGCTGCTAGATGAGCGGGGGAGGCTCGTCAACAAGTCTTTTCGACAGTGTATCTGCGCCGAAGCTGTAGGGGGAGCCCTGTAGCGAAAAACGTATGCACAAAACTGGTGCAAAGCTAGAAAACGGCGAAGGAATCTGGTCTGGAAACTGCTGCTGCATAGTCCGGCTTTAACTATGACCCACCTTACACAACAGTGCCCTCTGTGGTATAAAGCAGCAAAAGCAGCAGTATATCTGTTGTGTATGACAACAGAACACAACAAGTGAGCGTAGAGGTAAGTAGTATATTTATATGGTCTTTATGGTCTATATGGTTTTTATGTGGGAATATATTAGAGTGAATTAAATTGATTTATATTTTGTCAACAGATAAGTTCAAAATACAAAGAGAGCGGTAGGTTTAAAGATCTGTGGCCTCATCAATGTGGGCTTCCACACCAAACAGCTCAACTTTTTTTAGAACAAAAATTCAAATATGGATAAATTAAATTAGATAAAGTGTTTACCCATAAAAATATAAGACTATCTTAATGTGTCCACTGATTGTTGCTTTCTTCCTTCAGTTGCCACTGCCAAAGCTTTCAGAAGGTTTGAGTTCAGTGATTTTGGCAGCGCATGGCCCTGCCACTGGTGTCAGTCTAATACTGGAGGTGTGTAGAGAGATAAGGAGTTCATCTGTTTGCATATTGATACAGTTTTCCTGATTGCACTGCATCAGGGGGTTCTCCAACATCACCAGAGCACCTGTCGTGATGCACAGACGTGGCTATTTATAGTGACCACACCATCAATTTATCACGTTCCAGTAATCCATCATCAGTAAAATTCAGTCATTATTATCAAACTTTAGAGGGATGATTAGTAACTAATCTGTAGTGCTTGACTTGACATTTTACAAATGTATGCTACAAAACACAATGAGTGTTTTTCTGTACTCACCTTCCATTTCATGTCTATCTTATTTACCTGCAACTCCCTCTGGTGAAACTGTGTGAACACTGGTCTGAAGACTGCGTGTGGTGCACATGTTTTCTTTTAATAACTGCCAGTTTATGAGGTTAATGGTATACGATTGTTTTTTGTGGGTATAAATTGGTTAGCTGCAGCCTCACCTTCTGCTTTGATTTTCTTCTATTTTAGCCTGGCTTATAATTTTAATGAACTATTACACGTTCAGAAGTATTTATGCACACAGTAGCCTGAGTGTTTCAGTGACATCAACAACAATTATTCAGACATCAACAAGAGCAGCATGACGGAAACAAATAAAAGTACAATCTGGTCCAGAAAAACTTCAGCAACCTTTGAATATTTTCATAATTTAAATCATAATACTTCAGTAAAGACTTTACTGATAAAAACTCTGTTAATTGTATTATTATTAAAGTTTCTGAAGACAGAAAGAGCAGAATCATTTCTGTGTTCTGTGAGTAATTATTTTAGGGATTTTCCAAAAACGTACACAACTGCAATACTGCAGCCAGCCACCATGAGACGATCAAGATGTTTTGGGTTCACTCTAGTCCATAAGTCACTCCAACAAGACAGATGAGAACAAAGCAATCCCTTCATGTCATGCATTATACATTCATTTTCCAGTGATAGAATGTTCCTCAGGTACTGTACTTAAGTACAATTTTCTAGAGTATTTCTATTTTCTGTTGCTTCATACTTCCAAATATTGCACGTTTTACTCACTACATTGAATTATTACCTTTAGTTAGTAGTTACTTTACAGATTACATGCTGCAACAGAGTCAAATTAGTGCATTTTTAAATTGACTTATTTTATCAACAATCAGATAAATACCCCATGAAAAAAAGAGAAGAAAATTCCGATAATTAGAAAAAAGCCGAATATTGGATCTGATTATTGACCAGGTGGATAACCAATCGACCCATGTACAGTATATGGTGTAGTAAAACTTCTTACTTAAAATGAAACTCTCGCCAAAAAGCAACCAAGGCTTATTTGTGATTGAATATGAGTCAAACCTTCGTGTAAAAGCATAATTGCGACGAAAGAGGTACTTTAAAGATTCACCGTAGTTTCCAAGCTAATTTTCAATGCAGTGCATGGGGCACTCTTACACTAGCATCAGAATCGCTATTTTTAAAACACTAAGAAGGCTCGACACAACATGAAACTTTGCTCGTAGTCTCACCAGCGTCCAGGGAAAATTAGCTTGCCTGAAAACGAAACTACGATAAATCTTAAAAGTGCCTCTTTCATCTTTATTATGCTTTTACACGAAAGTATTCAATCACAAATAAAGCCTAGGTTGCATTTTGGCGAGGGTTTTACTTTAAGTACAATTTAAGTACTATTTGTATGGGTAATATTTTAACATGATATCTTTACTTTAACTGAAGTATGACTTTTGGATACTTAATACAACACAGTCCTTTTCTGGAAACTCACTTGAAAAACTGTTAATGCCACTGTTTTTTTATCCATTGAATTAAATATCTGCCAACTCCTGAACAGTTGTTGGCAGATGATATGAAGTGATCATGTTAAATGTACAGTTGGTGATCTGGTGACCTCTGACCTCCTGTGTCTTGTTGCTCTTGAGTTTCTAGTTCGATCAGGTTTTTGTTGGGCTCTGATTGGCTCTGACTCAGTGCTTCATTATCAGTGCTCTCTGATTGGTCAGGCTGTGGAGGGCTGGAGGGCGGGGCAGAAGGCGCCTCCTCCTCCTCCTCCAGGCAGAAGGGCTGGATTTCTGGAGCATCGACAGGCTCCGCCTCCTGTGTGCCTGTGGGGGTGTAGTAGACCCAACAAAACCAAAGTCAACACAGAGTCTGCAATGGCTGGCGAAGCCTTTCAAGCCACCCTACAGCAGTCTAGGTGGATAGCAGCACCTGGGATGAACCTCAGTATCGCCTCTGCTTCCAGTGGCACCTGTGATCCTTGATCAGGACCCACAGGCTGCAGGTTGTAGAGGACCAGCATGGCTGCAGATGGCAGAACATTTTTCACTTGCAAAATGCAATGCTGAGTGAATAGGAGACAAGTTGGCACAATATCTCAGCATAGCATCTTCACACACCTGTGGTAAGGGGAGGGTGTCTACCTGAACCTACACCTATCTGATTCGCATGTGGAAGAACACTCATGGGAGTCCTAAAACCAAGGTTTATGAGGCCACAGATTTACCACCTGATGGCAACAGAGACCACTCATAGACATGCATCAATTGAATTGAGCAGAATAACAGCATTGCTGTCTCCACAGGCATTCTTGTTATCTTCAATCCTTCTGGATGTGAAGTTAACACAGTGCTGGTACATTTCATCACTGTACACGTCAGAGTAGAAGGTGTTTGATTTTAAAGCAAATAAGGGCAGCATGGGATAGTGATGTCTGGTCAGCTATATACACCCTTTTGTCTTATAGCACAAATTCTTTAAAGCTCTACATAAAAAAATCCAGATTTCATCTAATGAGACAATGTAACAAAAGCCACTCAATTTATTCATCAGATACAAATGAATAGCACCACACTCATCCTCACCTACGCTGTGACGCTGTGACCCTCTAGTGTAGTAGAAATTTTTAGGCATTAACCTAATGTTTTGTGTGGTAAAGAAGTAGAGTGTCCCGATTCTTGTTTAGTGGTGCTGGAATGGTTAGGGCTACATGGAATGAAATAAAAGCTAGAGAAAAGAGAAAAAAAGGCAAAGTAAAACAAAACAAAACAAAAACATGATTCCTCTATTCCCATATATCATCCCAATTGTTAGATACATATAATTACATGTAATGGCCGTGATGATAATGACAACAACAAAGCAATAATACAATCATTTCATATTATAATAATAGCAATCATGTTAATCATCATAGGCACACTTTAAGAACTCTCTGTCATTTCAGTGTTTTCTGGTCAAAAAATGTAGTATTTCTTTTCTTTTCTTTCCTTCTCTTCTCTTGCTTTGTCTTTTATTATAAAGAAACATGTACCCCCTGTGTTCTGTTAGTGCAGACAGAAAATAATGACAAATGTGTTTAAGTTGGTTTATTTAATTGCAGCACGGTTTATCAAAGCAGAAATTTCAGTACAAGAAAGTCACACTAGTATGGAGCTATATGCTCATTTTATATGAAAGTGGAACATTGTTCTGTGTGACAGCATCAGAGAGTATTTGACATGAACTACTAAAGACAATTTATGTGTCAAAGACAACACACCCACTGTATTTTCAAAATAAAGCTCAGGAAACAAGTAATTGATCAGATTAATTTTGTTGTGACCTGTTAGACCTCTTGAAGCAGCATGCCATAAGGACGGATAGCCCTCTCCACCATCCTCTCCTCATCGTCGTCGCACGTTCCTTGAGGGATGGGAATCAGCCAGTACTTGTCATTGTTGTATTTCTGCCTGTACTGAGGGTTGATACGGTTCTGCAGAATCACCCGGTACTTCTTGCCGTTCTTCTTGGAGGTGAAGGTTTTGGCGTATTGGATTGCCTCTTTGATGTATGGAGTAGAGTAAATCCCCCTGCCATACCGCTGACCTGGGCCTGGCTGTTAAAAACAATTACAAACAAGATGTGTATGAGGACTATGCAGTATAAACAGTTACATACAGTATTTCTTTGTGGTCGTGCAGTCATCACAAGACTTTTTTGTGAGTAAGTAAGTTTTTAAAAGCATGTTTACTTAGTAGGCTCCTCCCAACAAAGACAGGAGGTCATTTTTTGTTTCAAGCTTTCAGTTTTAGTTTCAAACCTTCATCAAGAGGAGGTGTTAGGAAAACAGCTTACAAGTTATTGAGTAAATGTCTTAAAAAAAGGCAGATCAGACAGTCAAAACTGATATATCGAACCTTGTAGTGGTCTTCAATGATGCCATCAGCGCCTTTCTTTGATGTCCCGTGGTAGGACACAGGCCACTCTCCTGGCACTGACTGGGTGTTACGGTATCGAGTTCCCAGCCAGGTGTTTCCATCATAATCATCCAGCACCTGTGACAAAACATTTACATGTGACATCAGAAGGTTTTGTTGGTCTCTGCTCTTTCGTCATTTTGATGATGAAGCCGTGACAGGAACTGCTGATAAAGGTGATGTGGGTCATCGACCATGTGTAGGTGCAAAGTTAAATATTTGCGATGAGAAAAATTTCTATGAATTTAGCAATTCAACAATTTCTGATTTCGTACAGAGCACAATAATCAACAACTTGCAGCTGCATGTAACAAATGAGACAAAAAGTCAAATAAATCAAAAGCAAATTTACCCTGAGGGCAAAACGCTGCCAACCACATGGGCGCTCATACACCTCTCCACCCCTGTAGTAAGTCTCGGTGTCTCGCAAGTTGGTGAAATCGTAGTCGAATCGCGGGTCGAAGAATTCATTGTCATCGATGATGTGATTTTTGTCTTTTCTGGCTCCAATGTCCACCTGGTTCACTCGGTGAAAGTCTGCTCTCGGTTGAACACCTCCGAGGAGGCTTTGGAGGTAGATGAAGTTGCATTGTGACACCTCGCTGCAAAGTAGAGGGACAAGATGCTGTTTCAGTGAAGATCAATGCTTTCAGTCAGTCACATCTGAATTATATCCCACACAACACGTTCTGCAAATGCAATTGTATTTACATGTTTTCACAACTGAGTAAAATCTATTTAAAGCCATTTTCTGTCTCAACATCACAACTTCTGTGATTACCAGGTATCATCTGCATTCAAGACTGCAGGGATGAACTTCTTGACGAACAGCTGCTGCGGTGGTGCTGATGTGGCAGAACACAAATAAGCAGCCTGCGATCCTTGTCTTTGAACTGATGTTACGTTGGCATTGCAAAGTGTGCACAAAGCCTCCAGTGCAATGTCTTTATCAATCATCTTTACGATTAGTTAAAGTAAAAAAAAGTAGCAAACTGCTTTCTTTAAATGGGAAGCCTTGTCTTCTTGCTGGATGAGTCGATAGAATAACTGAAGGAGCTTGTATTTATAGGCAGACTCCTCCAGACAGTACTACCAGTAAGAAGCATGATGCAAGAGGTGTGATGACTCAACAGGTAGGTCGAAATCTCGACAGGTAGGTCGAAACGGGAACAGGCTGGCACACCCCCATGGCACACATACAGCTAGTATTTCAGTGGGCGTGAGAAGTCACTTTGAGTCAGATTTCACTGGAAATGCTGCAATAACATTTCCAGTGAAAAAAAGACTTCTGGTTAATTTGATTGCACCATCATTCAAAATGAAGCAGTGCTAGAAAAACAAATTGGAGAATTAGCAAGATACTGAACCCCGAAATGCTGGTGCCTTGCATTGCAGCCTCCGGCATCAGTGTATGAATGTGTGTTTGTCAGGGCATGTGAACGGAACGGAGCGGGGAGCGAGCGCAATATAGTCGGAGTACAGAGCGGGTTTTAATCCAAAGGCCAGAGCGATGGTTCCGTTTCGCTCCAGTTTCATTCCGATACCGCTCTCCACGAGTCTAGGGCATGTGTAAGTCCAGACTCACGTGTGCCTTAAAGGGTCAGCCTACATTAGAGGTCATTCGTTGAGAGATGGAGTTTGTGAAACATTTCGAAAAGCAAGCAGACAGGTCATAGGAATTGCTCCCTCTTTTAAATTTGAGGGAGCGTGGAGCGATTTCACCGGAGCTGAATGAAATTGTAGGTGAGCGGAGAGCGGACTGTGAGCGGGGCTGTCTGGTATAACTCTGAGCGATGGAGCGAAGGAGCGAACACCCACGTAATGGGGCGTTCAGACCAAACGCGATAGACGCGAATACATTCGCTTCATTCGCGTCATTCGCGCTTGAGAAAAAAAAGACGACGCGCTTGCCCACTCATTTTGCCAAATTAGCTTCTAACTAAATTAAATACTACAATAAACATTCACACAAACTGGAAGTGGTATCCTGCAAAGGCGGATAATGCTATAAAAGTGCTAACTGATGCTAACATTTCATAGAGAAACACGGTCAGTAACGTAGTAAAACAAGCCACAGATAGCTTCAAAACTTACCAGAGAGTCCCACCTCCTCAGCGACTTTCACCCATGCCTCCTCTTTTTTAAATTTGTCCCGGTTGAACACCGCAGTGGCACACAACACATTCTGCAAATAAGAAAAGGTATTCATAAACTCTCTTATGACTGTTGTAGAATATAACCATAGTGTTTACAATTTTCAGAAACATTTTCTCAGGATGGACAGAAACAAATAGTCTCATCTCCAGGTTGGATGACGGTTTCATCTGCATCCAAGATTGAAGTGACGAAATCAGTGACAAACAGCTGTTGTTGTCGTGGTGCTCCAGCGTAGCCTGCTCTGGAATAACCATGTTGGGCTGTAAGTTGTTGAGTAGATGTTACATTGGCATTGCAAAGTGAGGACAAAGCAGTGATTGCAACATCTTTATCGATCATCTTTTACAATTAGTTAAGGTAGCAAAAAATGTAGCTGTCTCCTTTATAAAGAATGAGTTCTGTCCTGTTGTGGGGTGCAATATGGAAACAGAATAAACTGAATGAGGACATGAAGCTCACATTTACAAGCAGACTTCTCCTCACATTACATGTTTTCATCAGTCATGCTAGTAATGGGATGATGAGTCAATGTCAGGTTGCATTCTGGGTTTTTACTTTTCTTTCACACTGTTGCTGGCATCCAAGTATATAATATTCGCCAGTCAAAGTGCACCAAAGTTGGACTGCAAACCGGATGGAAATGTTTTTTTGTCCCTTTGCTCACATGCAATGGAACTGAACAAGAGGCAAGTGTTGATTTTGCATATTTGTGACTGCGGCCTAATCAAAAATGGGTTTGTTAAACAGGCCCACCTAACTGGAAGTTCCACGCAAGCTAAGGCTAACAAGCTATCTGTGTTCATAAGAAGTTTCTAACTTTGCATTTTTTTTTGCTTTCATTGCAGGATAACTTGTGCTCTTAAGTCATCCTGATCCCTATCACTTTTCTGCTTTATTTGTTTTGTTTTTTGCATGGAGACACAAGGAGGGTTTGTATCACGTGCAACAAAGATGTGAGGCAGCCCTTTGTACGGGCGGTGATATGATGAAAATGATCTTTAAAATATGAACCCTTACATCAAGTCTTAACCCAGCTGAACTGTGTTCCAAAGTTGCAGTGTTACAATCACCCACCACTTAAAAGGAGTTGGACCACTGGCGTTAAGTAGGGGGCCACACTTCCTACCCCCTCCCCTGGCACCCTCGCTTGGACCACACCAATCTTTGAATTTGGCTTTCATTCTGATCTCAGCTATACACCTGTAAAGTTCCATGACTGCATCTTGCAGAGTTATGACATGGAGACAGAAATCTGTCAACAGACAGAAATATAAACACCTGGCAGAGTACTCTGAAGTGATTCTGTGGTTGTTCCTGCCACACACACACATATTTGATTGCGTGAAATACACAACGCAATCATCGAACCCCAGGAAGAAACAGGATCAGCACCACCACACCTCTGGCACAGCTGCATAATGGCGGTCCTAGCTTGCATGACGCCCTAGGCGAACCTCACCTTCAACGGCTTTATATTGCTCTGATAGTTGTTTTGCATTGAGACACAGGTGCAGCTCTTTGTGTGGGCGAAGTTATGAGGAGGTGGAAGTGCAAAATCTGATGATGACAATCAGTATTTTCCCACCACAGTTTAACACACCAGCAGTGTTGGGAAAGTTCACTTTCTACATGGACGAGTTCAAAGTTGGACTGGTGGACTAGTTCAGTTCATAATTCAAAATTTTGAACTAAGTTTACAGTTCCAAAAACGAACTAGTTCATAGTTCTTTTTTTTTTCAATATGTTGATGCGAGCTATTATTTTTCAAAATGATTGCCACAGCCCATATAGAACAACAGACAGCTATTATTTTATCAGTTTTAACACTGAAACTGCAGCTCTCCAACAATATTCTGCAAAACCAGTTTGTCCAGCTGCGGCTGGGAGATGAAGACAACGGAGCCGCTAGCGTACGCTGTTAATGTGATTTGGGTGGTAGAGGATCTGTTTTGGCTCACTGTTGCTGTGCCTTTTGATTTTTCATTCACTTGCACATACCTTGAAAGGCTCGCCGGGTGCTTTAGTTCAATGTGCTGTTTCAGGTTTGTGGTACAGGACAGAGTAAAAATTAAAAATAAAATAATACATAAATAAGTAAATAAATATTTTTTTAAAAAGAAGAAGAAGAAAGGGAAAAATAAAATAATAAATAAATAGATAGTTCAGACACTGGCTTCAGGGAAAACTTTTCATAATGACTCAGTAAGGTATTACTTTTTTTATTATTTAACAAAATCAGAGATTTAAGCAAAGAGCTCAGTTCCAGGAGAAAAGGAGCAAATTTAGGTAGTGATTTTGCAAATTTTTGTTTGTGAATAAAACATTTTGCATAGGATAACAAAGTTCATCATGTGTTCAAGAGCATTACCTTCTGGGTTAACATAGCAAATAACATGTTTCAGCGTAAGAGAATGGACAGAGTTAGTAGCATCCAAAAAATGAGATTCAACAACACTCCAAAACTTTTTAGATATATCACAATAAAAAAACAGATGTGAAGCCTTCATTTGTTTGTGTCTCCATGCTGAGCACATTGATGACGCATGCGGCGGTGCGACTCTGTGGTGGCTGGTGTTGCCAGTGTTCTGTCCGTTCAGGACGAATTAATTTGTGTTCGTTTGATATTGCCCCAGTGCATGTTTGGTATGTAGCTGTGTCTGTCTGAAATAGTTAAGTTTTGTTTTGATCGAAAGTAAAGCGAGTTGCACAAACCTCTCGTCCAGCGTCCTTTTTATACACAACAGCCAGATTTGGTGTTTTTCCGCGACATATTCAGGCCTGTTCGCGGTGTGTTTTAGCCGGTTTTCGCCTGGAAGGCTCGATGGGAATCTGGCACTGTGTTGAACGAAGTTAAACTGTGAGAGCGCACCGTTCACAAACGCCAGAATGAACGCGTTCACAATAACGTTCATCAGGCAGAAATACAGTACGTTCAGTTCGCGTTCGCCCAAAATACGAACGTGTTTAGGCACAACACTGCACACCAGAGTACTGCACGCTGTACTTTCAGCAACTTATAGGTGTTGACAGGAAACAGTCTGACTTTTGCTTTTATCAGCTGTTAACTCACATTTCTTAACTCAACTTAGCTTATCTTCCAAAGATAGTGTTTTTAGTATGAAATATTCTGTTTGTTACAACTTCTTCACAGCACTGTGGCATGAAAACACTGTCCTAGGAAACTCAGAAATGTTTTGGGATGGCGGCTGACCCGTCCTACAATCCCAAAGTGTCAGAGTGGGACATAATCAGCCAGCAGCTGAAAAGGTAATGAGCTGTTGTGCCGGAGTTCTTATATTTTTCATTTTTGCCTCTGTCTAGCACCAGTGTTGGGAAAGTTCACTTTCTACATGAACTAGTTCAAAGTTCAGTTCCCAAATTTTAAAATGAACTAGTTCAGTTCATAGTTCATAATTCAAAAATGTTGAACTAAGTTCACAGTTCCAAAAATGAACTAGTTCATAGTTTGTTTGTTTTTTCAATATGTTGCTGCAAGCTATTATTTTTCTAAATGATTGCCACAGCCCATATAAAACCACAGACAGCTATTATTTTATCAGTTTTAACACTGAAACTGCAGCTCTCCAACAATATACTGCAAAACCAGGTTGTCCAGCTGCGGCTGGGAGATGAAGACAGCGGAGCCGCTACTGTACAACATTAATGTGATTTGGGTGGTAGAGGATCTGTTTCGGCTCGCTGTTGCTGTGCCTTTTGATTTTTTATTCACTCGCACATACTTTGAAAGACTAGCCAGGTGCTTAAGTTCAATGTGCCGTCTCAGGTTCGCTGTTGACATTGTTGATGTACGGAGTTGCTTCTTTAAACCCGGCGGGCAAAGTTTACACAAAAAGGACAGATTTTTCCCACCTGGATCATCACTGACCTTTTCATAATATTGTTTTAAGTAATCATACGAAGATACCGTATTAATGGTGGAGGCAGAGTCTGAGGTAGTGATGCTGCCTCCATTTGCTTTTGCCTCCGAGAGCCAGAATGAGGCTCAAAGTGGGGGGTACAGTACCAGACTCCGGCAAACTCCTGGCCATGGCTGTGGTCACACATACGCTAATGTGGGCAAATGCCCACCAATGCTGAATATCAAGCACACACGACTTTGCTATTGATTGTGTCTGCGATTTTGCCAGTCAAGGTGCACCAAAGTTGAACTGCAAACCGGATGTGAACGTTTTTTTGCCACTTTGCTCACATGGAATGGAATTGAACTGGAGGTGAGTGTCGATTTTGCGTATGTGTGACTGCGGCCTAATCAAAAATGGGCACAGAGGTGAGTGTGGGTGGAGCTGAAGCGAGCCAACTGGAAGTTCAAAGCAAGCTCAGGCTAACAAGCTATCAGTGTTCGTTTGTTGAGTTTGAGTGCAGGATAACTTGTTTTCTCAACTCATCCTGATCCTTATCACTTTTTGCTTTATTTTGTTTCGCAATATGTTTTTCTTTTGTTCACCGCCAGATCTCTGACACAACTGCACAATGGCATGTCCTATCCTGCATGACACCCTAGGCGAACTTCACCTTCAACGGCTTTATATTGAAACCGTCGTTCAACGGCAAGGTGAAGAACCTGCTCAGGACACAGAATTCTGCTTTCAAGTCTGGGGACCTGCAGGCCTACAAGCAAGCACGGCGAAGCCTGAGAAGAGGCATCAATGAGGCCAAACGCAGCTACAAGCAGCGCATAGAGGAGCACTTAAATAGCAACGACTCTAGAAGCATGTAGTAGGGGATAAAAACTCTGACTGGCTACAAGTACAGCTACACAGCCACCAACTCCACAGACCGCACACTGCCAGACTCCCTCAACCACGTCTTTTCTCGCCTTGACAACCGGATTGCTGCTGACACACATCCGGCTCTACCAGGGAAGGACAATGGCATACAACTGGACCAACATGAGGTCAGATCCACCCTGCGTAGAGTCAATGTGAGGAAAGCAGCTGGACCAGACGGAGTCCCCAGCAGGATTCTCAAGGCCTGCGCAGACCAGCTAGCAGAGGTATTCACCACCATCTTCAACCTCTCGCCACTACAATCTGCAGTCCCCACCTGCCTGAAGTCAGCCACCATCATTCCAGTCCCAAAGAAAGGCACAGTGAGCTGCCCCTTTCTTGAAATCCAAACGTACAGAGCTCTCTGCCCTCTACATGCACTGAGAGGAGGTAGAGAGGGTAGAGCTTTAGATCCTTGGGCTTCACATCTCGGCCGACCTCACCTGTAGCACTCACATCTCTCATCAGGTGGGGAAGGCCCAACAGAGACTTTACTCCCTCGGGAAGCTCAAGCTTTCTCACCTCCCTCAACACCTGCAGACCAACTTCTATCGGCCAACGATGGAAGACCTACTGCGGCACGGTTCGGTTCTCCAGCTGCACAGCACAGGACAGGAAGGACCTGCAGCGGGTGGTGAGGGCAGCAGAGCGTGGCATCGGGACGACACTACCCCCTCTCAGAGACATTAACACCGGTCGACTTCAAAAGAAGGCCAGCTGTATCATCAAGGATCCCACTCACCCCGATCATTACCTGTTCTCCCCCCTGCCCTCTGGGAAGAGATACAGATCTATCAGATCGAAGACAAACAGACTGAAGTTTCTTCCCACAGGCAGTGAAAAGCACAATAGCTCCTTATATATGTAAGGATTTGTATCTTTTTTAATACTGTTTATATTTAAGTATTTATGTTTATTTGTCAAACGAATAGCTGCTTAACTGTGTTTCGTTGTTTTTGAAACAATGACAATAAACGTCTGTTCTGTTCTATTCTATTCTATATTGTTCTGATAGTTGTTTTGCATCGAGACACAGCTCTTTGTGTGGACGAAGTAATGAGGAAGTGGAAGCACAAAATCCAATGAACACATGAGAGTACTGCACACTGTACTTTCAGCAACTTAAAGGTGTTCACAGGAAACAGTCTGACTTTTGCTTTTATCAGCTGGGTAAATGGTAACTTGTCACATTTCTTAACCCAACTTAGGTTATCTTCCAAAGTTAGTGCTTTTAGTATGACATATTCTGTTTGTTACAACCTCTTCACAGCACTGTGGCATGAAAACACTGTCCAGAGTAACTCAGCGATGACATTTTAGACTGATACTGTGACTTTGTGCACTTGATTTGACATCTTAAAGGACGTATTTGTAAGAAAATTTGATTTTTTTTGAGTTTCACTGTCAAGTATATTTATATGGTCACATGCAGAGGTAGGTTTTTATGTAGGAATACATATTAGAGTGAATTAAATTAATATATATTTTGCCAACAGATAAGTTCAAAATACAAAGACAGCGGTAGGTTTAAAGATCTGTGGCCTCATCAATGTCGACTTCCACACCAAACATGTCTGTCTTATTTACCTACAACTCCCTCTGGTGAACTGTGTGAACACTGGTCTGAAGACTGCGTGTGGTGCGCATGTTTTCTTTTAATAACTGCCAGTTTATGAGTTTAATGGTATATGCATGGTTTTTGTGGGTATAAAATGGTTAGCTGCAGCCTCGCCTTCTGCTTTGATTTTCTTCTATTTTAGCCTGGCTTATAATTTTAATAAACTATTACACGTTGAGAAGTATTTATGAAAAATCAGGTTTCTATGTTGGTGGACTGAGCAGCACATCAGCACACAGCAGCCTGAGTGTTTACAGTAGTGACATTAACAACATTTATTCAGACATCAATAAGAGCAGCACGACGGAAACAAATAAAAGTACAATCGGGTCCAGAAAAACTTCAGCAACCTTTGAATATTTTCATCATTTAAATCATAATACTTCAGTAAAGACTTCACTGATAAAAACTCTGTTAATTGGATTATTATTAAAGTTTCTGAAGCAGAGATATGCCGAGTCCAGTTTACTGCGGACACCATCAGATCCAGGTCTCCAGGAGAATCAGAAGGACAGGTTGATGAGTGGAGCGTTGTTCTCCCTTTTGTCTTCTGGACTCCACTTGATGAGCGGAGAGCTCAGGTCAATCAGCTGCTGGAGCAAAACAAACAGGTTTTATTTAAAGATCCCCTCCAGACAAATCAAAATAATTCCAATCTGTGGATCAGGGTTCATACACTTTTTTAACAATAGTTTTCCATGACTTTTCAATGACTTCTCCATGACCTTTCATTGAATTTCCAAGACCGAAAATCGGTGCCTCTAAACAATCAAAACAGACATATCTTGATCCTAGGAGTGATTGGCAAAGGACAAAAAAGCAGGAAAATATACGGCTCCACTATGGATCTCTTTACATTTATTTTGTCCCATTGTTGGCTTCAGCTAAGAAAGATAAAGTTCACCCCACACGTCCAAAATTCATAGAACACAGTGTCTCCCCGAGATTTTTTGAGTCCCTAACCTAGCAACACTAGGGGGGTCCAGGGGTTACTCCCCCGGAAGAAAATTTTGAAAAATAACCGTTTAAATGGTGACAACTGGTGAGATTTTTGAAAATAAATAAATAAATAAATAATTTTCAGAATTTCAGAATCAGAATCTAAGACATGAGACAAAATAGTGTAGAAGTTGACACTGCTGCTTGAAAATATGTTAACCTCTTGAGCAGAAGAGTCAGTGGGTCACATGACATGGAAGCTATTGAGAAAAAAATCATAATTTCTGCATATTAATATTCAGATAAAATAGAAGAAGCACTAAAATACAATAAAAAGAGCTGTGTCTCATTCGTCCAGTTTACTAATACAATGTGCTGCTGGAGTCACTGGGTCACATGACATGGAAGATATTGAAAAAACAATTATTTTGTATTAATATATTTATACGAAGTAATTTAATGACGGTCCCTAAATCAGTCTCCAGCGATTCAGCGCGAGGCTCTGTGAGGTGAGCTAACGTCCTGCTGCTGACACTGGGAGAAGTCTCAGCTGGACCCGAGTGAATATCCGCCGAATATCATACATTTTATTTATGTTTTACGCATCCTAAATATTATCCACGCAATATTTCCATGACTTTTACAAAACTTTACAGGAAATGTTATTTTTCATGAACTTTTCAAGGACCTAGAAAATGCATTTTCAATTTCCAAAATTTTTCCAGGTTTTTCATGACCGTACGAACCCTGGTGGATAGAACCAGGTGAGGTTTTAGCCCAAGATGACTGCCCGAGAAAATGTGACGATGGCTATCGAGTGGCGAGACTTGACTATAAGAACTTTGGTGTCAGTTACCTGATTTGTAGTGCAGGTCTTGTTGCTTGTCCGGATCAGGTCGGGGGTGTTGGTCAAGTCGATGAGCAGCTTCTCTTGGGGCTGCAGAGTCGGAGCTGGAAGATCCAACAGGAGAACCTGAGGAGAGAAGGGAGAGAGCGTCAGAGTGATGAAGATCTGTGGGGTTTCCCCTGAAGGGAGCAGCTAATCAGATTGAACTGAGGATAAAGCTCGTCACAACTACATGAACAGGTATCTTCAGTCTGTGACAGCAGAATCATTTCTATGTTCTGTGAGTAAATATTTTAGAGATTTTCCCAAAACACACACAACTGCAATACTGCAGCCAGCCACCATGAGACGATCAAGATGTTTTGGGTTCACTCTTGTCCATTAGTCACTCGAACAAGACAGATGAGAACAAAGCAATTCCTTTATGTCATGCATTATCAGAGTTGTCCCAAACGATTATTTTTCAGAAGATTAATCTAACGATTAATTTAACGTTACATGGCCAAACAAAAGTAACGTAGTAACTGTAACTGTCGCAGGAAAAAAATACCGCAGTTGTAGGCGGAGCAGCGTCTGTCCACCCGCCTGTCCTACCGACTCTTCGTGAACCGACTCTTTCTGCCTGAAAAACAGCGTCTGTCACCGGCAAAAAACTTTACCTCACTTAAGTGGTTGTGTTGATATAAACCACCGTCAGCCCTCCCTACCGAGGCTTCAGTGAACTTTCCCCCAGAAAACAGCCTCCGTCCCCGCGAGTGACAGAGTCACGCAGCGACTTGTTTACTGATGGCGATTATGTAATTTAGCGCGAAAAATGAAACTCTTTCACTTTCCAGGATGTTTGCTGGGTCAGGATCTCAATCACTACACATTATAAACAGTCCGCGGGTTTAGATTGACAGGACACCTGGGAAACACCTTGAAAACACACCAACGTCATCATCATGACGAGTACCATTATGCCTCTTTCAGAGCCGCAGCGCCGGCTTTCTGTGTGAATTACACAGCAGTTCGTCTTTACTCCAGCGGTACATCACTCTGTGTGAATGACCAACGGCGGAGAACTGACGAACCGCCGCTGCTGCCTTGATGCAGCGTCTCTGTGTGAGAGGGGCTATTCTCAGCCTCTGCGGGTCCCACCACTTCCTGTTTGGGACGACGCGTCGACCCAAATTATTAATGTCGACGAATTTATGTCGTCTTAGTTTCATGGAATGTAACTAAGTAAATTTACTCAGACACAGTACAATTTTGAGGCATTGGTACACTTCTTGAGTATTTCCATTTTCTGTTGCTTCATACTTCCACTCCACTACATATTGAAGGCAAATGAAGCACTATTTACTCGCTACATTAACCTGATAACTTTAGTTACTAGTTACTTTACAGATTATGAAGCATCGGAGCCATTTTCTGGAAACTAATTTGAAACAGTTAATGCCAATGTTTTTTATCCATTGAATTAAATATCCGCCAACTCCTGAACATTTGTTGGCAGATGATAAAAAATGATCAAGTTAAATGTACAGTTGGTGATCTGGTGACCTCTGACCTCCTGTGTCTTGTTGTTGCTCTCCTCTTTAGTTTCCAGTTCAATCAGGTTTTTGTTGGGCTCTGACTGGCCCTGACTCAGTGCTTCATTATCAGTGCTTTCCGATTGGTCAGGCTGTGGAGGGCTGGAGGGCGGGGCAGCAGGCGCTTCCTCCTCCTCCAGGCAGAAGGGCTGGATTTCTGGAGCATCAACAGGCTCCGCCTCCAGTGTGCCTGTGGGGGCGGGGCTACAAAGAAACAACAAAAAAAAGTTAGACCTCTGCATGTGTTGTCATGGTAACAGAAAGGTAATTTGATGTAGTAGGACCACAGCCATTTAGATGTCAAGAGTGCTCACCTGCAGCTTCTCTCCCTTTTAGCAGAGGTGGGACAGGGGGCAGAGTCAGAGGTGGGTGGAGGTCTTGTGTGGCGGTTCTGATTTGTCGGTGTGGCGACAGGGATGGCTGACATCCTGCGCCTCATGGGAGTAGGCAAGGCGGAGGCACGACGCGCCTTCACCTGCAGCGACCTGCAGCTGCCAGCAGAGGGTGTCAGAGGACCAGCAGAGGGCTTCTGAGGACGACTACAGGGGAGGAAGGTGTATATTGATGACATCACTGAATCAACAGAAAAGTAGGTAGACCCAACAAAACCAAATGTCTGACTTCAGACAAAGCACAACAGGACAGATATTTCTTCTTCTTTAAGAAAAAAAAAAAAAAAAACCTGGTTGACACATTTACTATCTAGAAATATTCTTTAGAACCTAAAATTACCTCCAGTCGCACTTGGCGGTCATTGATTATAACTAGTTGATCCGTTTTACCAGCTTCAAACCTTCCAGGGGAGTTTTCTTGTCCCCAAGGTTTACATTTAATGCTTCCCAGCAAAACACTTCGGGCCTTGTATAAGAACATTATCATATTCCTGCTATAAACTTGTCATTCTTTTCTCCATGATACTTTCCAGGTCACCTCTAATCACATAAACTTGCTGCGTTTCAACCAGTCTAAATGTCACCTGTTCAGATGTACAAGGAAAACTTTTGAGACATTAACATTTTAAAAATCAGCAAGTAAGTGCCCGTTCTTCTCTGTTGTTCGGCATGTTTTATTTACAGAAGTTATATTCCCTGAGATCCTGAACAATTTTATTAGTGTTAGTTTCATACACGTGAATAAGTTAAATGTACAGCTGACTACATGGGTACAACGTTGGTGGTGTAGTGTGACGTCATCTACCTTTCCACGTTGCTTGCTGACATCAACCTCTTTGGCTTCAGTGAGATATCTGGAGACAAAACACAAAGACAGAAAGACATATCAAAATCAAATATAGAAACTGAAGTCCTGTCAGTTTGAACCACAATATTGAAATTAAAACAGATCAGTTCAGTCCTGATGATGATGAAGTCTTTTCTTTCAGTGCTAAAACTTTCAAATTAAGTTTGTCCTTATTTACCCCACGACCACACAGAAAAAAAGTTGCTAGTCTAACTTTGTAGCTCTATTGATGGTAATCAGCAAAATGTTGAGCTCCTGACTATAGTATTTGTGTTGCAACTGATGATTGGCTGCTGTGACTAAGTTCAGGCTTCAGGAACAGAAATCATGTTTTTGTCTCTGGAGTTTGGTCTTTTGTTCTTATTGACTGATTAAAGGAATTCCAATCTGTGACCTACTGGATATCATCTGATGACGCTAAAGTCTCTGGGGGCAATGGTTTCGGACCAAGCTTTCGTCTTCCGTGTGCTGCTCATTGTTTACAGTCTGATTAGCAATCTTGAAACCTGTTGACAATCAACAATTTAGCTAATATCTCTCTATCTAAATGTAGATACATTTTGATAAGCTAAGTCACTAATGAGTTCAGAGATGGATTTCAGCCAATGCCTTGGGTTTCTCAAGCACTGATAACGTATGCCGCTTACCTGCATGCAACCTAAACCACTCAAACGTGATTGATATTGATCAATACTACTCAGACTACAAACGGAAACCAAAACACTATCTACAGATTCTGTATTCATACCCAGATATCTGTTCATAGAGATTAAAGGAATCCAAATTGTGCCATGAGACAAACTGATGAAAATTCACCTAATTAACAGACATTAAACTGACAGCTCCATCAACATCATCTTACCATCTACGGAAGGAACTCCTTTGACCCCTCCACTGGGTGTCGGTGGGACCAGGGCCTCAGGTTTAGATCTGGTCTTCAGTCCACTCTGTGGTCGGACTGAGGCGATCCTCTCCAAAACTCTCTTGGGGGGCGTCACCTGAAGAGGTGTGGCCTCAGCTCTCTTTAGCGGTGTGGACCTTTTGGCTTTGATGTATTCTGCCTCAAGTGGCCTCTTGGCTTGGGCAGACAGCGAGCGGCGTCCAGCGGTGGAGGGTGCTGGCTCTGCGGTAGAGTAGATGGTAGAACGACGCGGTCTGCTGTTGTTCACTGGTCTGCTGATGCTGCTGGGGGTGGGGCCAGTAGAGCTGCTCATACTCCGGTTTAAAGAAGAGTTCAGTTTACCTGAGGGGAGACACAACACCTGTACTGCTGCACGTTCTGATTGGATGATGAGAGCAGGAGGTACCGGGGCAGTTAACTGTTTAGTTTCCATTCAGCTGGTTAGTTAACAGTAAGCAGTGTTTGCGCTGCGTGTCCCGTTCTCACTCACTCAACACAGCACGTCCGTCAGTGAATAGCATGATGTTATATTCTCCAATGCAGTCCACCAGTAAAACCAATGAAGAAGAGAGGAGGACTATTTAATGCAGTTGGCTTGAAAGTAACTTACTGCAAAGAAGACTGCTGGCCTCATTGTCGAGATCAATCCCTTGTGAAAGACACGTCAGTAAAACTGTAATAAAAGCCTCAAAACCCCCCAAAATGACTTGTTTTACTGTCTGAATTTGGGGAATTCAGATCCAATAAAATTTGGACCGTCTAGAAGAGCGGCCACATTACATTTTATCCCCATCCAAGTTAGCTCGGCACTAAACCAGAAGTTAGCCGACTCAGTCAGCAGAAGTCTCGAGTGCACATGCTCTATGGCACCTCAGCTGGACAGCCACCGCTACAATTAAAGTCTGATTCTGTGGGAAACAATGGTAAGGCAGTGCTTCTGTAAGAATTGGAGAATTGTTAATCTGTAAACTGATGTAGCTCTACTCCATCAGACTGACCATTAACACCAAGCTGGTAACTGTTCGTTTTTAGCAGTTAGCGTACCTTTAGCAGGGGAGATAGATAGGCTGGAGTTGAAGCTGGACACCGAGGACGAGGATGAGGATGTGTTCTTCCTGTCCGTCACCCTCCTGCTCTGAATGGGCGGAGCTTTCACACCTGACAGGTTCCTCACAACCCTCTGACGGAGAAAACACTATGAGGTATCTTCACAACATATCAGGATGTCAATGATGATCACATTTCCCTGATAAATTGAGCAGAATCAGTTTTAAACAGGTGTGTTACCTTGGTGGGCGGAACCAGCGTGCGCTTTCCCAACAGACTGGAGTTGAGTGAAGAATCGCTGATGTCAGACGCCACGCTCGCCGTATCAGAGAGCAGATCCTCGCTTGATTCTGCCCTGCTGGAGGAGCGAGAGGACGGGCTACGCCTCCAACCCCCCACCGCCTGAAACAGAGAGAATAAAAGAGCTGACATCAGCTTTATCTGCATTCATTTAGCAGTAGTACTGAGTCGCCAGTTAACTCTAAGGGGTCACAGATGATCAGTGTCCTTTATTGACTGAATGTTTCACCAGAGATTTGAAACGTAAAAACAAACTCTTTCCCTACTTTGCTTGGTGGTTGTAGTCTAGTTTTCTCTATTCCGCTCTTGCTGGCTGAACAGGAAGTTGTTGGGGCAGCCGGTTTGTTAGGCAGCACAACTCCCAGTGTGGCTTTCCCTCGCAGCCCCATCTTAGGCTGAGGTTTGGCCACTGCCACAGGGCTGGAGGTGCTGAGTCTAGTGGATGGAGCAAGGTGGGTGAATAAACTTGTGTTGGCAGAGGTATGCCGGGTGGATGAGGCATTGCTGGCATGCCGGGTAGATGAGGCGGCGCTGGCATGCCGGGTGGATGAGGCTGCGCTGGCAGGGCGGGTGGATGAGGCTGCACTGGCAGGGCGGGTGGATGAGGCTGCACTGGCAGGGCGGGTGGATGAGGCTGCGCTGCCATGTCGGGTGGATGAAGCTGCACTGGCAGGGTGGGTGTTGATGCTGCTTCCTCTCAGCAGGCGGCGCTGGACAGCAGGCGGCAGCTGCTTCATGGGACTGTCCTGGACACAGAAAGTCTCGCGTTTGATGGGACTGAGCGTACTGGCAGTTTGACCAAGCACGCCCAGTTTAGCCTCAACGTCCTGCAAGAACTCCTCCCTGTCGGTTGTGGTGTCAGTGTTCATGTTTGTGGTCTTATCACCCTCGCTGTGTGGCCGAATCAGTTCGCTGCCCTGCAGCTGGTCTGCTAGTCTGTGGGCTTCCTGACACACAGCCTCCAGCTGATCCCCAGACAGTGGGCTCCAGCTCCCCAAAGTGCCAGTCCGGCTGTCCTCAAGCCGAGTTGCCACGTTAACAGAGACACATTTCTCCGTATGGCTGACTGGACCCATGAACACCTCGTCTTCATCTTCATCACCTTTGGAGCTGCAGAGCAGAGACACACACCACTGACATCACAGCTGAGAAAAGGACACAAAGAGCTTAAGAAAGATGAACAAGATGACCACAAACCTGAGCTCATTTCTATTCTTCTTTGTTCTTTTTT
Organism: Diplodus puntazzo; assembly: GCA_963678695.2. NCBI lineage: Eukaryota > Metazoa > Chordata > Actinopteri > Spariformes > Sparidae > Diplodus > Diplodus puntazzo. Next base: position 13,094,777 of record OZ023161.1, on the reverse strand, counting down.
TACATCATGTTTTTAATAAGGTAGATTTGTTGATCTAAAGAAGATATTTAATATTCATGAAATTTACCATTACATTTTCTCATTTAATGTAGTACCAGTAGTTCACCAGACGATGTCACCATTTTGGTTTTTCAAAACAATAAAACTTTCCTTCATAGAACAACACATGTAATATAGACCTAATCTGTTTCCTTTATTTATCAGTTCTACAAGATAGACACTTCTGTGATCAACAGGGACCTGATATCATATATTCATTAACATAATGTGCCAACAGACCTTAGATAGCCATGCAAATTAAACTTGCAAAGAGACGTCCACAGGTTTAATCAGAAGTTTAATGCTTGAGGTTTGTTTTCCCAAGATTTCTCTGGAGCTGTCTCAACACCATCTGAAATTTAACATCTAACAACTTTTCCAGCTTTAAGCATCTCCTCCATTACCTTTGTGCACTTTATTGTGGGGCAGCAATGTTGATTAAGGTCACACACATACAGCAAATGTTAAGAGTCTGCATGTTGATCACAAGCAACAAACTGTATCCAAGAATCGTTAAAGGTGTAATATGTAGTTTCAGGAAAGAAACACAAACTCATAAAGTTAATGTTTACGATATCTGAAAGGTAATCACACAAACTCAAAAATCACTATTTGATGCATTTCCACATAAACAAGCCTTCCTTGAGAGGAATAAGGTCCCTTGAACACTGTTAGAGAACTGCTCCCAACCTACGCAGGACACTGAGAGCACTGGAAAGCTCCTTTGGCAACAAACACACACCACACCAAACCAACTTCAAGCTGTGCAATCTCATTATCCCAATGTGCAATGTCTGCATCTAAATGTGAAATTGTATAAATCGTCTCGTCAATGTGCAATAGTGTAAATATTTTTGAAGTTTTTTGTTTTGTATTTAAATTATTCATATTGTCTCTACTGCCTTCTAACATGTATTTTTGTTTTAACTTATTTACCGCTAATTACAGTTTGACAAGGAGACAAAGATGAACCTTGAACTTGATTTTGGCAGCTAAAACTCAATTTAGAGATTTTAAGAAAAAGATAAACCTGTAGAAGATGACACTTTTTCGGCGTTAATAGACATTTATTCAGAAGCAGCTTGTTAATGATGCCTTCACGTGACAGTAGCTTTTAATGATGACGATATCATAATATCAGCACTGGTGGTTTGTGGCCCTGATGATACAGTTTGACAGAAACATGCGTTTCCTACCTGGCAGGTGACAGAGTAACATCGAAGTCAAACTTCTCGTCAGTCAGAAAGAGCAGATCTGTTCAGAGACATTGTGCATAAAACGGTTAATAAAACACATGAACGTGGCGCCCAGTGTGTATAGATGTTGAAACAGGGTCAGGGATTGTTAGCTAACTTACCGCTGTTAGCCCGACACTCCATCCCGCTCTTGCTTCTTCTCTGAGGGAAACAGATTGATCCGGTTCAGACATGTAGAAGCACATTCATCTCTGACATTAAACTATAATCACAACAATTCCCCCAAAATCTGGCAAACATCGGAAAAAGGGGGTTTACACGTGAATGTTAATCGCAATGCTAACTTTAACGTTAGCCTGCTAGCCCTTCAGTTCGACAGCTAACGTTAGCTATCCTAAATCAAACATTAACTGATAAGAGCTTTAAACATTAAGTTTGGTTCATTCAGTGGCTCACACAGAGTGTCTGTTTGATTAAAGCAAAAACTACAAACCTCAAGTTCCTCTGAAAACTCACAAATATATTTTTCTGCTCCGCATTCAAACTGCGACAAGAAAAACACACATAACCACACAAACAATTCAAATCTCCTGCGTTGCGCGTCACGTGACTCAGGCGGATTCAGCCATTGGTTGAATTGTATGACGTAGGACTGTAGGCAGAGTTGTGGGGATTGTAGTCCAATGAGTCGACACTGGTTTCCGGGTTTAAAAACGTCACATCCTTTGGAATTTTGTTTTTTGAAAAAAATGAAACATAATCGCTAAAAATAAAATAGAATAAACCTTCGCATTAATGAAGAACACATAATAGATGAAACACTGTTTGATTTGATTGATTGATTTTTAGTCACAAAAAAGTGTAAATAATTTCATACTGTTGGTGATTTTTATTTCTATAGTTCAGAATTATTTTATGAATTGATTTTACGTGTAGAAATATATTTTTGTTAAGTTTTAACTGTTTTGTATTATTTTTTGATTAAAGTTTCCCATACTCTATGTTGCTTTTGTTTAATGGTATTGTCCCTTTCCGTAAAATTGAATGAAATAAATGAAGCAGATAAACTAACAAAAACAAAATATGGAAACAAAACAGCTTTAAATGTAGATTAGAAAACAAATTTGAAAGAGGACAATATGTCTGAGTTATACAGGAACAAGTCTTAAGTCTTAACAATGTCCTTTAACATCTGCTGGACGATGCTGAGGATGTTCTATGAGTCTGTTGTGGCCAGTGCGATCTTCTTCGCTGTCACATGCTGGGGCAGTGGGCTGAAGGTCGCAGATAACAACAGACTAAACAAACTGATCAGGAGGGCCGGTGATGTCGTGGAGGAGGAGCTGGACACTCTGACGACCGTGGCAGAGAGGGGGTTGCTGTCCAGGCTTCAGTCCATCTTGGATAATGTCACACACCCTCTCTATGATGCAATGGCCCAGCAGAGGAGCAAATTCAGCGGAAGACTCCACTAACCCAGATGTACCACTGAGCGCCACAGAAATCATTACTGCCTGTGGTCGTTAAACTCTATAACGCCTCCCTAAGACAGTCAGACATTCCCCATTCTGTAACCTGACTCAAACATGGACAATCATTTTTCTTTTTTTCACTTTTTGCACATCATTAAACTGTACATTTGATCTTATATAGTTACATATATATTTATATTTTTTTCTTAATAGATGTTGCTTGTATAATATATGTTGTTTGTAAATCTGGAGTTTGTCACAAAAATAATTCCCCCTGGGATTATTAAAGTATTTCTGATTCTGATTCTGATTAAGAGGTTGACAAAACAATCTCGCCACTAGGTTCATTTCTGTGTAATACATTTTAGTCTTATCTTCACAGTTTATGACCTTTGCCCAGTTGTCATGAAAACATATTTTGAAATTTCCTGGTCTGAAACGTCACGGCTGCCGTGGAAGAAATGTTGTCTCAGGTTTTTCTAACCAGGCTCTTCTCCACCAGGGAGAGCTGTTCTTACCTGTCACTCAGCATCCTCCACCATCAGTGTGGCAAAGGTACAGCTGTGTTCACCGTCAAGAGGAACATTAATTATGTTAATGAGAGGAAACTTTCCTTAATGACTCTTGAACTGGGCCAGACAACTGTTGGTCCTCATTCAGTCAGAAAACAAACCAGTGAAAGTAATTTTCCAACAGCTATTTTGTGAACCATCAAACACAAGTTGTTTTATTGGATTATTTAGCAGCACAGGTTTTCAGCATTGTGGAACTTTGTTTAATCAACATCTGCATCTGGTTGCCTTTTCACTTTTTAATAAATGTATTTGTTCTTTTTGTACGCTTTTGTACAGGCAATGTTACAGATTTTCCCTCCACCTCCTTACACTCATATTTTAAGTACTTTATTAATTAGAAAAGAGACAAATCACACAGAAGACAAAGGTAAAGATACATTTGAGTGATAGCGATATTACTTTACTTATTTTCTATCCTATTCTATATAAGATAAAAACAATTCCATAAAATTTCAACTTCATTGTTTGTAATTTCTTACTATTTTCTGCTAAAACTCTGCCCTAAAAATTGCTACTTTATTCTGAAAACATTAGATCTTGTTATTCCTGTAAAAAAAGGTTGTCAGAATGTTAAAATTGTGATTAAAACAACGTTATTAGATGACTTCACTCTTAGTAATACTTTTTATATTAAGCCTTTTTCTTTGAAAACCAGATTTTTCATATTACTGTTTAAACTTTTAATGTTTTCAAAAATGTATTTCTACTTTATTTTCCAAAAATCTCAGATGTATTTTTGGCTTTCAGTGTACCTGATACTCTGCTGTCACTGTGTTTCTCTCATCCAACACCTCTCTGACTTGGTCTTTGCTGTCCATGTTGGCTTTGAAGGTACTTGTTAAATCATAAGCTTACTGCCTAGTTTAATTTTTAACCACCTACTTTTTCCCCTATTTTTTAACACTATTTTGGAAAGAAAAACTAGTCTTGTTACTTAAAGGCCTGTCAGTCTTTCCCTTTCTCGACTGAGGACTGAACAAATAAACAACCTTTGTGAGATCAAATAAGGACTTTCATCCTGAAGACATTACTTAATTCGGTTCATATTTAACAGATATTTTTGTCAGATCCTCTCTTTAGTAAAGCCTCGTGATAACTTCATTAATGCAAGTGTTCTGATCACTACCCCTTAGTGCCACTGATACATTTTTAGGACAGCTTTGCTGCAACCATCAGTGTAATTGATCAAGCTCCGCACAGGCTCTGGAAATTGTTTTTAACTTTTAATTACTTTCGTAAAATCCAACATAAGACATATACTTTTCTGCCTACAAACACACTTTTCTGTAAGAATAAACATCCCCCCTCCTTAAAACTGACTGAGTCTAATCATTTCAGTCACAGATCCTTAAAGTTAAACTTCGACACAAAACTAAGCAGAGCTCGTCACCATCTGCTTGTTTGCTCACAAACTGCAGATTAAAATGAGCTCTGACTACGTCTGAACATCAACATGATTATTTACAGATCAGAAACTGATTATTGGTCGATCACCTCACAAACACTTTTCTCCTAAACAACAACTGTAGAGTTCATGTCTACTAAGTCAAAGAAGGAAACAGCAGTCTGTTTGTGCACAAACACAAACAAAACACTTCTGCTTCCTGGATTCTAAAAAACAGCAGTTGAAGTCCTGACGAGAACCAATCACATGAGTCTGTTTTTAAAATGTTTTTTCATTCTTTGGCTCTTAGAAGAACCACAAACGTACGAACAGACCATCGTAACAGGAAGTGGTCAGGTCATGGGAGTGGGGCTTCAAAGGGAGGTCTCCAGACTGTGCAGGGGGCTCCCCGGACAAGGTGGCAGCCCCGCTGAGTTGGGTGGGATAAACCCGGAGCCCCTGGAGCCGTCTTTATGAAGCGGGACGACGCGGTCCATCGCGTTGCTGTTCTGGTTGGGTGAGGACGGGAGAGGCTGCAAGTTGGACAGTCCGGTGAGTGGCGGAGGGATCATGATGGAGTTGCGTTTGGTGGGGGCTTCGTCCTCGCCCTCTACCTCATCAATCAGGGGTATCTGAGGTTCCGAGTCCTCGATGCGGAACTCAGGGTGATTCATGAAGTTGTGTATGGAGTTGCGAGACTCGGGCGTCTCAAGACCTTCGTACGGAGACACGCTGTCTCTGAAAGCATTCACCACACGAATCTGAAAGACAAGGGAACCCAGTTTGAGGTTTAATGGAAGACCAGTGTGTTGTGGACAAAAGGAAAAATCTCAACTGTGTCTGTTCTGACTATGGATCATAATCATATTGTGATTCCAACGTAATAACAACCCAAAGTCAGAATGGATGCTGGTATGACCCGGGTGAAACTTTAATCTAAAGGTGAAAACATACCTGCGTCTGGATGCGGTTGAGGCCGCGGCACCAGAGCACGTGGCCCCTCCTCAGCTCCATCTCAGCGTGGTCGATCTCATCCAGGTCTTTCATGTCCTCCAGCTCCTCCTCAGGGATCTCCTCCTGCTGCGTGCCGTGACCCGCTGTCTTCAGGAACCTGAGCCAGCTGGTAGGGACGCTGGACACCAGCTGAGAGGGAGACAGACACAAATAGTACACCCCTAATCATTAACGTGTCCATGCAGGTGTTATGTTTGCATCACTGGCAATTAAAGCAAGAGCAGATAGACACCATGACTGTATTTGAATGAATGCGGCTTGGATAAAAGCCTGATGTCAGTGGATTTTTTGACCAGTAATTACAACATTCCCAGCTCATGTTTGGCTGGAGACCTTTGTTGCATGCCATCCTGCCTCTTTCTCCCCTAACAACCTGTCTACGCTCAAGGATAAAAAGAATTTTACCTGTCCCCACAGGAGGCTGCCGATGCCGAAGAAGAGACACCACAGCCACTGCTCGGGGGTCAGACTCACACAGCTGAATGGTTTACCACCAAACTGGACAATGACGATCTACAGGAGGAAAGCGAGATGTCGTCATACGGGTCATTTTTTAATCACTTTGCATCGTGAACCTGACCTGGCGCGAAGACTGCCTCGTCCCTCACAGATTACCTGTATGAGGAGGGTTCCAAAGACGATGGAGCAGAAGATGGGGTTGTTGAAGACGCCCTCAAAGACGTTCCTCTCGCCGTGGATCTTGCGAGCATTGAGCTCATTAAAGATTTGCATCAGGACAAACGTGTTGAAGACGATGGTGTAGTGCTCGGAGGGCGGGGCGTGGAGGGGTGCGTCTCTGCCGCTGTCAATATCAAACATCTTCTCACCTGTGGGAGGGAAAAGATGTATATATGTTTCATTGTCAGAGACCTTCCCTTCCCTGTATAAGTGCTTTTCTGTACATTCTGAATGGAAACATGATATTTGAAAATCCTTATCTGCATTTCAATGGACAGCTAAGATGGAGAATAATGTGAATTTGTGGCTCTAAACTCAAACACACAGTCTGTTTTAAACAAAAGCCGTGGTGTGTTGACAAACCAACAAAGAGCAGGGTGAAGATTGTGGCCAGCTGGTAGACACCGTGTCCCAGGATGTTCTTCATCATGGTGCGGGAAATGAGCGGTTTCTTGCGGCCGTACGGGTTCCTGAGCAGCAGTGCCTCTGTTGGCGGCTCGGTGGCGAGAGCCAGCGAAGCGAAGGTGTCCATAATGAGGTTGACCCACAACATCTGCACAGCTTTCAGAGGAGAGTCCTGAAAACACACACACATATACAGTCAGTGTCTGTCGACAGAGAAACCTCAAACCCAACCCAATCTGGACTTTCAGAACTTTTTAACACTTGATTTGATTAAACTGAATTCAGCGTTTGAGTCACAGAAAGTCTGACTTTTAGAGGTTATACTGATCGCATGACTTTTTTTGGTCTGGGTTATTTTGTTTGTTTTCAGTTTTCAGAGTCTCTGCTGCCAACTGCAGCCTGGATAATCTTGAAAAAGAGATTTCTAAGGTTTAAAGTCTGGTTTATTTTGTGGAGGAACTACACTGAACCACAATTTTGTTCTGAAAGGACATGCCAGCAACTCGTATAGTTCAATCACTATTGTTGTGTGACTGTGTTGGTGAATGCTATAGTACATAAACGTACTGTATTAGTATCGATTCAGTCATTTCTATTTTACTGTAAGAGAACCTTAAAGCCTTACTATTAACATGACATATTCTTGACTCGAAAAGCAACAGTTACAGTTCAAAACTCACACAACTGTTGCAAAACTATAAGTAAGTGATACACCTTTCCCATCTAAATGAAACCCACAGTATGTCATTTCTACTACTAGAGGTCTCTCAATCAAAAAAAAGTACCACAGTCATAGTGTGATGGTGTGGTTGTCATCTTCACTAATAAACAACCACTATTGCTGATGAAAGTCGATCTGAAGTGACTCAGGGAGAAATGTTCAAAGACGAGGTACTGTAAGTTATATTCACGTTATGTTTTGTCATGCTTACTGACTCTCGGACGCAAGATCTTGTTGTTTCCCCAGAAGTTTTAATGACCAAATCAAACACACTGTTAACAGATCTCTCTGGGTTTGAACATTCTCAGGAACATTTGGGGTAATGTAAGAACCCAATGTAACAAAATATAGGGAAAGGTTTCTTGTTATATCTTTAACATGTCTAAAAGGCAGAAAAATCGGAATCCTGTTATTCTGAATTGTCCATTCAATGATAAAATCTCTAAGTCAAGAACCAGCCAATGTTCTGTTTGGAGGGGACGAAAAACCTCCACCACTGTCAGTTGGACTGGTGTATTTTCCTGTCAAATGTTTCTTTATTTTTTATTTTTATTTTCACCCCTATGTAGGCAGCAGAGGTGTCATATGGCTCTGACCTGGGTGATGCAGGCTCCAGTGAAGGCCACAATGACGGCGACCACATTGACAGTGAGCTGGAACTGCAGGAACTTGGAGATGCTGTCGTAGACGTTCCTGCCCCACATAACAGCCTTCACGATGCTGCTGAAGTTATCGTCTGTCAGGATGATGTCAGACGCCTCCTTCGCCACATCCGTCCCTGCGATGCCCTGCAGAAACATGTCGTGTAGGTTACCTCACAGAAACCTCACACTAGAACCCGGCCGTGAGCCTTTAGACCAGACCTGATCTGCAGTCTGATAAAGACTCTTCTGAACCTGTTATTCATCTGCTAATAAAGATCCATTCATGAAGATTTTTACCATTTACTGTATGTACTGATCACTGTTTTTAGTGATTTATAGCACACTGATTACTGTTAACCAAAACCGTCTTATGCTGGGTCCAGACCACATGTAATGAGCATGATTATTGCCCAATCAGGCAATCATAGAGCAACGGTTGGGAAAGTCAATGGGAACGACTGGCGATCGTTTAATCCAGATGTAACGTCTCTCAGTGGATGACAATCAATGCCACATCTGGGATGCCTCACAAGCCAGACAAAAAAACTAGCATTTTAGAATTTTTCTTAGGTGAAATGATGTGTTTTAAACGTTGACCAATAAAAGCTCAAAATGCTCCTCTGTGCACAACTGTGAACATGGCGAAGTGAAAGAGTAACATTGTTGGTGCCTTGAACCAGAGGGAAAAGGTCAACATCGCCTTTTCTTTTTTCTATGCTTTGCCAAACAGATGACATTCAGAATTCATACACACTGTCATTGTTTCTTTGCACTGTCCCCCAAATCACGCACATTGTGAAAGACAACAAGCTATGATTGGTCAGGGAACAATGTGACAGGTTACAGCAAGAAGCTTAGTTCAGAAATCGCCTCATCTGACACATTGACCATCTTATCAAACACAATGTTGTATAGTCTGAACCCGGCTATAGAAGCAGCAATTTGATGGCATTCGCGATGATCGTTACCATGGCGAAACCGACGTCCGCTTTCTTGAGGGCGGGACCGTCGTTTGTTCCATCTCCGGTTACCGCGACAACCTGCCTCTGCTCCAACACAGTGCTGTCGATGATACCTGAGATGACGTCACACAGACACATAGATAACGACGTAAGTTAGAGTGTGCAACTTAAAAAAACTTAAACACATGCTCACATTTTCTTTTATTGACTCTTTTTTATTCATTTAAATGTTTACAAGCATGTGAAGCACATGAGTCTAAGCTTTGCTGTTTAAATACATTTTCATTTGCATGTCTCACTACCACTCTCTATGACGTGGTTAAAGTGTGTCTAACCTTTGACCAGAGTGTGTTTGTCTGTTGGAGACGATCGGGCGAGGACTCTTAGCTTTGGCCAAATCTTATCAATGCGCTCCTGCTCAATCTACGGAGAAAGAGAGAAGAGTTTTAGCTGCATACAAACATTTCCTCTGTTTATCAGATTAATCTAAAGAATGAGTTTCATGAGTCTGCTTTCTGTTTTGGTACACTCTGTGTTTGTCTCACCTCTCCGAGCTCGTTGCGGATTCGCCTGTTGAACTCTTTCCCCTCCATGCACAGGAAGTCGTCTCCAGGTTGCAGGATGCCACATTTGATGGCGATGGCCCGGGCAGTGTTGATGTTGTCTCCGGTCACCATGCGGACAGTGATCCCGGCCCGCTGGCACTTTCTGATGGCGTCTGGTACCTGAGGAGAGGAGAACACCAGAGGAAACAAAAACCGTGACACATGTTGAGGTTAACAAAGTGCTCTTGACAGATGACAGAAAAAGGAAGAACTGAAGAACCAATATGATGAAAAGAAGAAGAAAAACTGATGACTGTCAGACAACAGCTTGGCTGTCAGTAAACACTGTCAGGGCACTCGCACAGTTTGAAAACATCGACACACAAACTAAAAAAATTGTTAATCCTGCAGATCACACTGTTTTGTAGCCTGTATCAGTGCAGGATCTTGAATGTAATGAGCTATACTAAAAATGCAGCAGTAAATTCAAACTCTGCGGGCTGCAGTTTGTTTTACTAGATTAACTTCACTCTGAGGTTTGAGGAGATGAATCTGCACATTTTCTGCGGGGCTGTAGAAGTGACCAAAAACTTTCCTTGCCGTGTGACAGAACATTTGTCCTGTTGCTTTTGGGATTTGAGGACCTCAGTTTGTGGTCTGTTTACATTCTGCACTGCAGAGACGTCAAAAATGTATTTTATTAATGCCAAAATCATTTCCTTTAAAACCCTTTTTATCATACGCCGTTCTGAAAAATCTCTCCTGCGGCTCCTAAAAGGGTTAGACACCTCTGGGGCTCTCCTAAATACCAGAACAGAGAAGAGTCAGACTGATTTCGTCTCTCTGAGGTGCTCGAATAAAATGTAGGCTAAAATTTTTCAAGAGAGAAAGCCTCAGGAAGTCAGACTCTTGATATAAGAATGACCTGCAGTGTTTAAGGAGCTCTTCAGAGGTCCAGTGAGTTGTGACTCATACTGTGTGTATTTTGACTGTGATTGTAAACACAGGGATGACGTACCTCAGGTCGAACAGGGTCCTCAATGCCAACGACGCCGATGCAGGTGAGGCCAGTGAGGATGTGCGCCTCGTCGTCCCACTCAGGCTCTCCTTCAGAGGCAGGGAAGTCTCTGTAGGCAAGGCAGATTGTCCTTAGGCCCTCGCCTGCCATCGGCTCAATCACGTTCTTGACCAGATCTTCTCGGTCCCGAGGTTTGAAGACTTTGGCCTCGCCGCTGGCCAGCAGGATCTTACAGCACCTGGAACCACAGAAAAGAGTCATGTAATCATCATGTAACTGAGCGCAGGGCTGTGTGAGCAGCAGCGGTGGACCTACTTCCTGAGGAGGATCTCAGAGGCCCCCTTGCTGAACATTCGGTAGCTGCCATCATGGTTCCTCAGCACGGTGCTCATGGACTTCCTCACAGAGTTGAAGGTGTAGACCTTGAACAGTTTCTCCTCTGGGTATTCGTTGCGGACGGTCTGGTAGTCTCTGTGCAGGTCGAGGGAGAGTCCCAGTAAGGCACATTCGGTCTTGTTCCCCACCTGGCGAGCCAGCCCGCCCTCCTTCTCTGGAGGCTGCGGAGAAGATGTGAAGTCACAGTTTGACTTTAAGTTTATAACGACAACTCGGCACTTTACATGGTGTTAGAATTAAACTCAAAACAAACAGCCGCTATAACGGTGTTTAAGGTTGAATGAAAAAAATTTTCAGTGCACTTCGAATGAGACCACTAACGGTCACTGTCGGCTTTCTGCCTGCTTGTTCAGCGTCAGGCATACTTAGAGTTCTTTTATTTTACTGCTTTTGAGGCTCTTCAAAGTTTCATGTTTTATTTCAGAGTTACTTTTTCCTAAACAGCCCACCCACAGCCTCAGACCGGACCCTGCTTAAATTAGATAAAAGGCAGCGGGGATCGTTTCGTTGGCACAACCGTTTTTGAATGGATCCCATCAAATCACCACCTTCCTTTAAATCACATTTTAATCGCTTTACAACGGAGCTCATCATTTTCTGCCGTGTTGATTCTAATTAATGGTAATTGCTTTTGTGTTTTTTTTGTGTTGTTTTGTTTTGTTTCAAAATAACGTCCCACGCAGTCCACCGGGAGGGGCATGACTTCAGATCTCTTTATAGCATTGAGGAAGTGACTGTTTGCTTCTTCAGCACCATGGACAGCACCATGGGTTTAATAATACACAACACAGTCAGTCTGCTGATGTGACTGGTGGTGGGAGAAAGCAGTTTAGTTGGATATAGACAATAATTAATGGAAATTATCTGAAAATAATTTTTAAAATATATTTGCGTGTGATTAAAGTCGTGTTTAGGAAGAGGTAGGACAAACGTAAACTTTGTGATAACTTTCATGATTATAATAAGTTAAACCTTTGAGCACTGGACTCATGGATATGTTATTCAAACTGCACTTAATGGATCAGATTTCATCTACTGACTGAAACATCGAGACCACACGAGCACAGAGTGGGCTGTTTTCACTCTGAGGAGACTTTGAAGTAGAGCTGAAACGATTTCTCAATTGATATTCAACTAACAGGAAAAATTAATTAGTGACTGCAGCTGACAATCTTTTAATCATGTAAGTCCTTTTTTGCCACCTTTGTCATGTGTGGCAGTAACCTGAATATCTTTGGGTCTTGGATTGTTAGTCAGACAAAGCGAGACATTTGATGACGGCCTCTTTGGCTTTTAGAAAGTGTGATAGACATTTTTCACTGTCCTCTGACATTTTACAGACCACTGATGTCATACCTTTTCAGGTAGTGACCCTTTTTAGCCAGACAATGCTCGCTGTCAACCATTCATGTCTATGAGCTGTGAGAGGTTTAACCAAAGATAGATAGAACTTCTTACATAGTTTCAGTAGAAAAGTCATGAGGACTTAAAAAAATAAAAGCAAATATTTGAAAAAAAAGTAGACTAAAGATTTTGTGTAGCAGTATGTGTTATCTTTCTAACCCATTTTGTTAATCATCTCATGATGCCACACATCCATTAGGTTGGGAGCCACTGTTATACTGGACAATTCATTAATCAATCCAGAAACCGTCACTCTAATGCGGGGTCTAGGCAGAGAACATGTTTTTGTTTTCAATGATCTTTCTTATTCTTTCTTATTTTCTTCAGTGAAATTGTGTTTGCAGAAGACTTAAAGGCAGGTGGGTTGCAATTTCTGTCCACAACTCAGGCACATAACATGTAACAACAACCTCCAGGTGGCGCCGTAACAATCAAGATCATAGCTTTGAAAACATTTTGGCTCACAGTCAAAATCTTTTCATTATTTCAGTCTCTCAACTCTTCTGGATCTTTGCGCTAAAGGTAATACAAAGGTAGTCATGTGTCTTTGTTGAAGGTCATAAGCTACATCCAGTGCTTCTGAAAGTAGATCTATATACTTAAACAGAGCATCAGCATATAGTAGTTAGCCTTGATGAATTATTTTTAAAAAAAAACTTTGTATCGGTTAAGTAAGAAACAAGCACCCAAATGCTCACAATCTACTCCTGACGGTGCAACTTGCAGCTACACCTGATCATGAAAACGAGAGTGACAGAAAAAATTCTAACGATAACACTTTCTGGTTCTTTTCAACCCTTTTAACTAGTGCTGTCAAAGTTAACGCGTTAATAACGCGTTAACGCAACATCCTCTTAACGCCGTTAATTTTTTTAACGCGCGATTAACGCTCAGTATATTTAAAAAAACAAAAACAAAAAAAAAACAACCCGCATTGTATGATTTACGTCCTTGATACAGAGGGTGGCAGAAGAATAAGAAAGGGAATCAGAAGAAGAAGAAGCAGGGCTGGCGGTTCGTTAAAAATACGACAGACTGAAAAGCAGCACTCGCTGCAAACTCCTCATCTCTGCTGTCACTCACGGTGGCGGACATTTGTTTCGCCATCGCCCTGATCATTTTGCGGGACACTCTCTCGTGGCGTGCCCGTTTGCTGATAACTCATCCCCGCATGTTTATCTCAGGCTCCTCGCTAGCCTTCTTCCTCCCTCCAGCAGGCAGCCTGGCGCTGCTGCTGTCCTCCTCGGACAGATGCTGAAGCTCCGTTTCTCTCACTCTCTCGGGCTCAACAGAGAAACGTCTAGCGGCTGCTTCTCCCGAGTTTTCCTCTGAATATATCACGACAGAAAGTTTGAATTTCAAGTCGTACTTTTTATTGTTTTGCTGCACCGGAGCCATGGCGATCATCAGTGTGATACTGACTGACAGAAAGCAGCACACTGCGTGAAAAAGGCGAAGAAGAAAAACGTGCAGTGTCAGTGGACACCACTTGCAAGCCAAACACACAACAGATGCAGAGAGCCCATCGCCCCCCCTCGCCAAAAGCAGACAACCCTGGATTTACTTTCCAGCATGATTTGAAGTGTTGAATAAACATTTTCATAATGCAAGCATATTTGACCTTTCTTATGTTGTTAAAAGTATTAAGAACATGAAAAAAATACATTAGGGTACATTTAGAACAGAAAAAAATGTGCCAAAAAAATTGCGATTAATTTGCGATTAATCGCGAGTTAACTATGGACAAAATGCGATTAATCGTGATTAAAAAAATTGATCTTTTGACAGCCCTACTTTTAACCTGTTTGTCTCCAATGAGCTCTGATCTGTGCAGCGGATCCGGGAGGCAGTGATCAGATGAGTCCTGAGCTGCTGTGGCACCTCTCCAAACCAACCTGCTCTCTAGTCCAAACGCTTAACTCACAGAGCCTCCTGAATGGACAGATATTTTTTACAGCTCACCATAATCTTGGTGGTGTAGGCGCAGTTGACTCCGATGCCCTGGACGAGGAGGTCAAGGATCTTGGCAGGAATCAGGTCCGGCTCTGGCACCTTTTTGTAGTAGCGCCCTGCAAAATGGGCCTGCACCACTGTCATCCGATTCATTGTGAGCGTGCCCGTCTTGTCGGAGCAGATGGCGGTGGCGTTGCCCATCGTCTCGCAGGCGTCCAGGTGGCGGACCAGGTTATTGTCCTTCATCATTTTCTGAAAAAGGAGGAAAGCAGTGTTTGAGTCTGTGTAGTTTGTTTTCACTAAAGACATATACAGAATGAAAAGCGTCAAATGGGCCTTATCTGTCTGTATATGCTCAATGTGACAGGTTATATAATGCTTTATACAGACAGACCTTGACTGAATAGGCCAGGGAGATGGTGACAGCCAGAGGGAGACCTTCAGGCACGGCCACCACCAGCACCGTCACACCGATGATGAAGAACTTGACCAAGAACTGCACGTAGATTGGCGTACACTCGCTGGTCCACGGAACCCCCTGAATCCAGAAGGTATCGATCAGGAAGCGGGTGATCAGGATGAGGACGACGAGAGCCGACATGAAAAGACCTGAAGACACAAACAGAAAGAACGACAGAGAGTTCATTTCAGCTATAGCCCTGATCATGAGTACAACAGATAATGTGTCAGTGAGCACCAGTGAAGAGTCTTCTGGGCAAGGCTAATCTGAGACTGAAGCCAGTGAACAGCCCTATACTGGATTGTGATGTCACTGTTTTACCCAGCTCTCAGACACTATGGAGAATATGAAGCTGTGTTGTAGTTTTCTGACAGATGTGGTTTGTACTAGTATTTGTATTCTTAAGGGTGCAATATATAGGAATTTCACTATAAAGCATAAAAAAATAACACTAAATATCGACAAAAGGAGACGTTTGACATTATGTCAAAAAAGTCCATGAAGTTAGCATGTTAGTTAGCTAGAAGTTATCCACAAGAATGCCCCCCCAAGCTCCTGTTATAGTGGTATATAAACATAAAGATGCATTTATGGCTCCGGGAAAGCTGCATTTTCCCCTAAAAAGCAGGAGACTCCAGGAACAGGGCCTTTCTGGTTGGAGTTTGCATGTTTGCCCTGTTCTTCAGTGGGTTTTCTCCGGGTACTCCGGTTTCCCCCACAATCAAAACAGGCACATTAGGTTGACTCATGGGTAAGTGCCCTTGAACACTGGCAAAGATCTGGTGTTGGTCCGCGTGCCCCAGGGTTAACCCATGCCCCTTCCTCTTACCTCGGGATAGATTAAATGCAGAGTATCAGTTTCAATATGTTGTACTGTATGTATTGTATGTAATGTATGATTTTTTTGTTCTTGTTCTCAACAGAACATATGCTCTCTTTTCCAACCTGCACTAGATCAGTGAAAAAGTTTGTGTCCATGAACATCTCTCCTCCCACAGAATGTCTCCTGCAACTCCAGAACTTATCAGCACAGGTGATAAAAAGTTAAAACTCCTGGTCCTGAAAGTATGACCGAAATTAACCACTCAAGAACCATTGGACAGTTAGGAAGGTTATGATTTATAGATAATGGCTCTGGCCTGTTCAGCACAGCTCATGAAGTACGCAGTAGTACACCACGAGGAGACCTGACCCAAGGGAGCACTGAATATGGTGGAGGTGAATAACAGGACAACACGTTTGCTGCTCTGACTGAATTAATCCTGTGTGTCTACCATATGTGGCAGCTTCACATTCACAATAAGAGTGAAGTGGAGTGCAGTGACATGTAGACTGGTGGTTTTTCATCCTTACATAAATATGAACCTAACTCTGAACTCTCCTTAAGTCTCGCACTTTGAGTAAAATGCTGAATAATTGGTTGTCTCAGTAATTAAACGGGCAGTTTATCATTTTAGAGAATAAATCTAAACTTAAAATGTTTATATTTACAATATAAATGAGGTAATAATTTCCATGACTAAATAAACAAGCTGTTCTCAGAGGAAAACAAATACCCCAAAAACACTGTTTGAAGCTAGAGATGGTGGCAGGGTCCGCCAAATAAAAACAAAGTAAAACAGTATGAAATTTTCCTTTGAGGTCAGTTTGTTTATTTTAGTTTGTTAATGAAGATCTTCCTCTTCTGATTAAAATTTCGTCTCTAAAACTACACAGTGCAGCTTTAATGATAATAACATTTATATCTTTGTTTTATGAAGAAAGAATGCCAAAGGATGCTTTACATTAAAGAGGGCACAGACAAAAAAAAGCAAGAAAAAACAATAGTTGAGTGTACATCATTTATCTTATTCTCTGTTCGTACCTGCTTTGCCGATCTGCACAGCCAATTTGGTCAGCTTCCCCTGGAGGACAGACTTCTCCTTTTTAGGAAGCTTTTGTTTCTTCTTGTCTGGTTCATCATCCTCGTTGAGCGGCTGCATCTCCACAGTCCCTCCCTCCTTCTTTTTTCCTACAGAGGACACAGGAAGTCAGTAAAACATTCAACCATCAAAACTGATACTTCAAGTTCAGTCCGGCCGATTTAATTCATATAGGCCTACCACAGATTCTGAAATAAAAGCCAGATTTTGAATGAATGTCTCAATCTCAAACAAGACGATTTTTAGCTAGCTTTGAATCACTAAAATGTTGTAGTATTTTAGTTGCTGGCCTGGCTGAAATCGTATCTCACTGGTCGCACACAATTTGTCCAACTCAAGAACCTAAGATCTTCCTCCTCTCCAGTCTCCAGCGGTGTTCCCCAGGGCTCGGTCCTTGGCCCCCTCCTGTTCACTATTTACCTTCTGCCCCTTGGACACATTCTCAGGAAATTCCATATTCAATTCCACTGCTATGCTGACGATACACAGCTTTATATCTCCACCAAGCCTACTTCCACTCTACCACCCACATCTAACTGCCTACTGGAAATTAAATCATGGTTCTCAATCAACTTCCTTAAACTGAACAGTGACAAAACTGAGGTCCTCCTCGTTGGCACCAGATCCACCCTGGCAAAGCACAACCCCTTCTCCATGTCCATTGACAATTCCACTGTCTCACCATCACCCCAGGTAAGGAGCCTGGGTGTCATCCTGGACGGCACCTTAACCTTTGAAGCCCACATCAATAATGTTACCCGGTCTGCATACTTCCATCTACGCAACATCAACCGCCTCCGTCCCTCACTCACACTAGCCAGTACTGCTATCCTCGTAAACACCCTGGTTACATCTCGTCTGGACTACTGCAATTCTCTCCTCCATGGTCTTCCTCGGAAATCACTCCATAAACTCCAACTGGTCCAGAACGTAGCTGCGCGTATCATCACCAGAACTCCCTTTGCTGAACACATTACCCCAGCCCTGCAGCAACTTCACTGGCTCCCTATCAAATTCCGCATCGATTTCAAGATCCTACTCCTCACTTTCAAGATCCTTCATAACCTGGCACCATCATATCTTGCTGAACTGATCCATATCCACAATCCCTCTCGCACCCTCCGATCCTCTTTGACCATTCAGCTCTTTACCCCATCTGCCAACTTAACCACCATGGGGTCAAGAGCTTTCAGCCGATCTGCCCCCAGCCTCTGGAACTCCCTCCCACCAGACATTCGCACTTCTGACACTGTCTCCACCTTTAAATCTCGCCTGAAAACACACCTATTCCGTGTGGCCTACTCTGTATCAGCCTAATCATATAATCACACTCCTGCCTATTCTCCATTCGACTCTATTGCACTATTCTCACCCTGGAAGCTCAACCCTGCCTAACCCGGCCCGGTTGACTTTCTATATGGTGAAGACTGCAGAGCCTGAACCCTGCGCACCCTCTTTTCCATTCTTTACCCCACTCTACTGCACAATTCTCACCCCAGAAGCTCAGCCCTGCCTAAACCGGCCCGGCTGACTTCCTGTATGGCGAGGACGGCAGAGTCTGAACCCTGCACACACTCTTTCTCATTCTCTATTGCACTATTCCCACCCCGGAAGCTCAGCCCTGCCTAACCCGGCCCGGTCGACTTCCTGTATAGTGAGGACTACGGAATCTGAATCCTGCATACACCCTTCCCTATTCCTATCTATTGCACTACTCTCACCCTGGAAGCACAGCCCTGCCTAAACCGGCCCAGTTGACTTCCTATATGATGAGGACTACAGAGTCTGAACACTGTGTAACTGCATCCTCTTACTGATTTTATCTGCACTAAATTGTCCTGTACTTGTACTGTCTTTTGTTGTACTGTTGTTGTTATGTGCGGTGTCCTTGAGTGCTTTGAAAGGCGCCTTCAAATAAAATGCATTATTATTATTATTATATAAAAAATGACTGATGTCAAACTTGTATCTATTTCGCCTGCATCCAGAGCCCCACGCACTTTCAATCTAGCAAAAATGACTCAATATGCATCACGTGGCGGATTTTCAAGATATTGTATCAACTACAGATTGTACTTCTGCATTTCTTTATGCCAGAACCCACGCACATAGAGAGAACAGTCGGATCGAGAGAGAGGCCTGCCCCTTGAGTGGCGTCTCAATTAACTCTGATCAAGCCGTCTAAAACTGGGCAGTATACAACTAATTACAACTATGAACCAAGATTATGCTACTACACTGCCTATTTCTCATCTAAAATGCTTTCGGAATATATTTCAATGTACTCTTTAGCTGTAATAGAGAAAGATCGTGAACAGGAGGTGCACGCCATATTGTGAAAATGAAGGCAGAAAAAACTCTTATCAAACTGTTTAAAAAGGCTGTGTAGATCAAATATGAATCAAATCACTGACTCAGAGGCAAAACCAACTCTCAGCATGACAACCATCAGCGGGGCTGGTTATTAGAGAGTGCTTTCTGGTTGTTGTAGGCCTTCTACCTTTTGAGCAAGAGTGAACACCACTCCCCTTTCCCCCTGTTTTCATTGGTTATATCAAACCACTTTTAAAATATTTGTGCATTAATTCTGCATAAACATCCCAGTTTTAAGCGAGAGTTATTTTTCCAACAGTGAATTACTTCTTCAGTTAATCGACAGGTAAAAAATTGGTTGAAACAATTGCTTCGTGTTGATGGTGCTGTAATTTGTTAGATGGTATTAGGTTGTAATCGTCACTTGCGGTCCACAAAAAGCGACCTGGATGAGTTAAAAAGTTATTTATTAACCCTGATAATAAGTAAGGAAACAACAATATTGTTGTTTTTAGTGATGTACAGGTGCAGCAACAAGTCCGAGCTATCAACATTAGGGCTGGACTGATTATCAGTCCATCAACTAGTAACTTAAGTTAAATATCTGAGGCGGAGTGAGAGTGTTAGGTAGCAGAAAATAGAAATTCTGAAGCAAAGAACCTCAAAGTTGCACATACTTAATTTAAATTGTAGTTGGTAACATTTCATCATTAGTTATTCTCAACTGTGAGACTAACATTTACATTTTTACTGTAAATGTTTAAAATATAATTATTGGTCTCATTGTAGGTATCAGCCACGAAGAAACCATATCAGTCGACCCCCTGATGGACATTTCAACATTTAAACTCTCAGAAATGAAGAACGAAGGATAACTTCCCAACATAGGAAATGAGACCATCCAAAAAGCACGTGAACGCAGGGAGAGTGTTACTAGACGACCGGTGGATGGTGGAGCCATGATGTTATGTGTGAACAGGTAGGTGGTGTTTGTCTAATCCGGGTCTGGGTTTATTGTGCTGTGTTGATTAACTTCTACAGCACCAGAGCAGACTTACAAACTACTAACCAACCAGGCTACGTTATCTCCGTTCCCTCCGAATGGCCGCAGAATTAACGGCACTACAAACAGACTCAGCTGACTCGGTAGCTCTTTGACAGATAGAGAGGGTATCTGCAGGTGTGTGTGTGTGTTTGTATCTGTGTGTGAGCGTGCTGATCCCAGCTCAGTAATGAGGTTATTAGTGGACAGGCAGGCAGCAGCAGCAGGCAGGAGAAGAAAGCAGCTGCCGAGCTTAAGGCCGATAATCTGCTTGGTCCTAATCACCACCAACAGAGTCAGGGGCACCTGCTGCTGCTGATCCGACCACGGGGACATACATTGAACCATGTGGGAACGAAGGGACCAGGAAGACCTGCCTGGGACCAGGAAACATGATTGAACCCAGGTGGAGCCAAGATTCTGACTGACCGCTGGTCTCCTGCATGATCTCTGACCAGCCTGATCACAACCACCTCTTGTAAATCATATGAGATTCTTCTGTTGATTGATTTATTGTCCTGCATCACATGCTGAACAGCAAACATGGCATTTCTGATATCACGATGTTGGTGTTGAACAAGCTGTTGTGGCCGAGCGGGTAGCAGAAAGAGACTTTCACTCTGTAGACCACGGTTCATATTGCGTTTGGAACCTGTTATCATACTCTTTACTCACTATTTTCACATGATGGTAACTATTATATTCCATTTCCTTTCAGGTGTCTGTTTCTGTGAGACAGAGAACTCGCCACCTGTATTCTCACAGCTGAAATTACAAGGGGCTATACTATCAGACTATAGAGTGGTGTAGACTGTAGTCCTAAAACAAGGAAATCAGTCAGCATTTTTGCACATCTGGCTCCCTCATCTTAAAGTCTATGATTTTTTAAAATAGTTTTTTGGTTTAAATAAGGTCTGTGGTTATCATAGGCTTAAGACATTTACACATCTTGTTCTATGACATAAAATAGTTCATTAAATGTCCCACAATGTAATTATAAGGCACTACTGTGTCTTAAAAAAGTGATTAAATGAGACTACAGAGGTTGTCAGGGACATTAAACGTCATCAGTGAACACAGACACTCTTCTACTCACCAGTCCGTCTTTACAGGCCGACTTTAGACACAAACTATTCTAACTCTAACTTTACAACTTGTACATTGATTGATTTAGAGAAAATGTGTATAGTATTTATTTAGTGAGACGCTCAGTGGTGGTGACAGTTAAGTCATGTGACTACAATATAGTCTGCTTATAACCTAACATGCATGACATAACATGACATAACATGCACGCATGATTGTCCCTCCTCCTTAGCCCCCCACTGGGCCTGAGCAAAGTTACCTCTTTTAAATACCTCTTCACATCGAAGCGTGGTCGCAGGACTTTGGACAACACAGTGAGCATGACTAACTTTACTGACTTTCAAAAAATAATTTTGGTCATAGACAGCCCTCTCACATCCCTGGATTTCTTGATCATGCAAGGCGGCGTAATACTTATGATCACACTTCACGTCCACATTGTAGGTGCTTGTGCTCCTGCTTGTGCTCATGTATGAGCAACCGTACCAGGCCTAAGCATACTTCTTGCGACCGTGCCAGGACCAAGGAAGTGTACCGTGCACGAACACGGTACGAAGTGTTCACCCTAGTCAAACAAACTGGACTTTGGGGATCAAATGTGCTTGGGCACAGAACAGATTGCCTAGTGTGAGTGCGCCCCTACTTCTAGCAATTTAAATTATGCTTCCAAAATCACAAAAGTGCCCATAGGCATTTTATTGAGGGAACAAAGGTGATTCTAACTTCCAGGTTAGCTTGCAAAAATACACCATTGCTACAGCTCTTGAGGTAAGAAAGTGGTTTTATGAGACGGGATGTGCCAGGGCTAGCAAGTTAGCTTCAATGTTCACATCCCTCACTGTTCTACAGTGACCAGTACAGCTGTGAATAAAATGCTGCCACTCAGCAACCTTCACATCCACTCAGTCATGTACGATAAGTCACAGTACCGAAGCTGCTCACCTTTCCTGCCTTTGTCGTCCTTTTTGCCTGCAAAGAAAAAACATGCAACAACAGCTATTAGTCAGTCATACAAAACTTGTATTAAACATTAAAAGAGCCAAAAACCATAGATATATTATGAACAAATCGAGAAAAATCTGCTCCTGGATGTTAATTCTTTACACTATATGGTTCTACACTTACCGTCACTGGAAGTGTCTGTGCGTATCAGTTCTGTTATGTCTACTCTCAACTTACTTTTCTTGTCCTTCTTCTCTTTCTTTTTCCGCTCCTCTTTCTTCTTCTCTTTCTCCTTCTTCCTCTTCTCTTTTTCAGCCTTCTCCTCATCACCATCACCGTCCTCACCGGCACCGAGCAGCGTGAAGATGATTCCAGTCTGAGAGTTCACACCTACAGCGGTCACCACCATCTTGCCGGAGCCTTCCATCACATGGGTGCCTGAGAAATCGAAATACACAGAGTTATCGAACGCGGTACTGTAGATGAGGACGGATCACATGGTACTAACCTAACCAAAGACTAAAGCTATGAAAAAACACGGAAATTAGCCACATCTCCCTGTTGTGATTTGTTTCTCGAGCATGTAGACCTTCTCGAGGATAGGCCCACAAAATAAACGAGTAAATCAGAACTCCTTTGACTCTTTTTGTAAAATGGATGTTTAGATGAACTGACATTATTATTGTTTTGTTTTCTTGTCTGCCTGTCAATCTATTCAAAATAGTACTAACTGTTGTTTCATGCTTTGTATGTGTATAGTCTTTTTTGAATGAAACAGCTGAATAATGCCACAGGAAAGAGTGGCCAACAGGTTAGATTGGAACACTGGGCCACTGCAACAAGGCCTCTGTACGAGGGGGCGATCTACCAATTGCTCTGCCCAGGCACACCGACAGTTTTGATATGAGTGTATCGCTTGATACCATGTAAATGTTGAAATGTACACACTACAGGTTTCGCATCTCTGTCCTTCCTGGAAGCTGAATAACTTTTCTGTCTCTCTCTTCTTTCCACTGAGGCTCTAAGGATAGAGGATGCCGTGTTTGGTCATAATTAAATAAAACTGCCTCTGCTTCTTGTCTTTGACACTAAATTAGATATCTGACTGCCGATGTTGTTTGGAAGAAGCTGAAAGAGGATGAGCTAGGATCGTACGTTCTACAGAAAACAGACCTACGAACCAATCATCAACCGGCAGTCACTTACAGTTGGTGTTTTTTCTAGAGGCACACTTTACTATTACTGAGGTGACTTTCCCTAAAATACTAACTTTGACTTTGTGTCTTTTTCCACACTGAGTCAATATAAAAATGTTGTAATTTCTGTAGTATCTTTTGTGGATTGAAGTTGTATCATTTCAGAGAAGGAAGAGTTTAGGTCCATAGGTGTGAATAAAAGAGAGATGTATAATTTAATGGTGGAACAGTTTGTGCTGCTGGTTGACAATGACGGTTGACAATGTCAGCTCGGGTCAGACTGAACTTGGCTGTAATTTGAGGTGAGTGGAGTAGAGTGAAGCACCTGATAGCAACATGAGGTCTTTGTCGAGACTCTTCTTGACGTGGTCCGACTCTCCGGTCAGAGAGCTCTCGTCAATTTTCAGATCGTTACCCTGAATCAGGACGCCATCAGCTGGGAGGAGGTCACCTGGTACACATCAACACACACAGGTATACTGTAACAACAGCTCACGCTCATCAGGTCATTGTGTGACATCATCATCACGCTGTCTGTCCGTCACATGATGAGTACAGAAAAGGAAAATGTCAATAATTCAGCAGTGAAACCTTAATTTTAATTTACCTTAATATTTAATTGTCCCCAAAAGAAAATTGTGTCTGGTCACTATAATAAAACTAAAATAATTCCTTAAAATAAGACTTTATGTTAAATCATCCCACTGATCTGCTGACAGTGAGCTCTGTGGGTAATTCAGAAAAACAAGGGAATCATTGCTATTCAAGTTTTCATAATTAGGGGTGGATTGCAGTGAAGTACATTAAGTAGTAAGTACTGTACTTCTAAAGTAAAATCTTTAGGTACGTATTATACTAGAGTATTTCGTTTTTCTGCCTCTTTATACTTCTGGATTCAGATGATCAATTCTGATTAGAAACATAAATCAACTACTATGAACAATGACAATATATTTCTATAGTTTAAAGTGGCTCTGTGGACATTCTGTGCTTGGTTTATATTAGCAGTCTCCATTCCTAAAGTAACGTTAGCTACTGTTGCTCTCTGTTAGTGGAGCGGAGAGTGGCACAGAGACGAGGTACTCGAGACAGCGCATGGAGTCACAGCCTTTTGACTGTCACAGAAAATCTGATCCAAGTCCAGCTGCATTAAACAACTTCAATAGGCAACTGACGGAGCTGCGGAAGGTTTCATTTTTCACGTCACGTTACAATCTGCACACATTTGTCAAAAAAAAAGTTAAATTGCTTCAAATTGTTACACAGAGCCTCTTTAAGCTACCAAGAACTATATAACTGTATAATGTAATCTTTACAGGTGATTAACACGTGATGAACATCAATAATCATAATATGAATATCATTTGATTAGAGGGGCCACTTTTTCATAATGACTATTTTTAGTTTGTGAATTTTGAACGCAGATCTAAGGACTTCCACAACTGTTTATATGGAGTTTTTCAATTCTTTGAGGACTAAAAATTATATTCTGGTTAAAATCAGAAACTATCAAATCAAATATTATGCATCTGAACAAATATCTGATGTCAACTGATTTTTTTTATTATCCTGATGCTACATTTCTGGCCATAAAAAGTACTGTTTGATATCATGCTCTAACCATCACACAGGGTAAACTTGTACAAGTGCAGGCTTTTGCTCTCTCACCATATTTGACTTGTGCGATGTCTCCTACGACGATCTCTGACACTTTGATCTGTATCACCTGCCCCCCTCGTACCACAGTGAACTTCTGCTCCTGCTCGATGCGGCTCTGGAGGCCACGGAACTGCTTCTCTTTGCTCCAGTCATTGAAGGCCGTCACAAGGACCACACACACCACAGACAGCAGGATGGCTGCGCCTTCAATCCATCCAGCCTCTGCCTCACCCTCGTCTTCTACACCGCCAGCTGCCCTGCCACAGTCTGAACATATACAACAGCACAGTCTTGTAAAACCTACAGGTTACCATAAAACATGCAATACCAAACCCAGCAGGACTTGTCAGGGTGTTATCAGGACTGACTCCTGCCCCATTTATGTAAGATTTATTTCAATATAGTTGTTTGGTTTATCAGTAAAGTGTATGAACTATGCCGCAGGCTGGACTCTGCTGACACTGACAACCAGGGATGAAGCTGTGACATGTGAGTCTGAAACAATGAAGCTAAATAAGCATGTCTCCTGTAGAGTTTAGCTGAGCTCTGACCAGGACACACATCTTTCTCTGATTGTGTGTGAATCTGATGTTTTCACATCACCACTGATAATCACGTGACATGACACTAAAGGCATTGAAACTTGAGTCTAACAAACCTGAGACTTGACCTGTAGGCTTTTACATATGAGTCTGGGGCAGATAAGGATAACAGAGTATTTATCATATTCTAGGTTAGAAGTTTTGATGGAAAGCATGAGTAATAATACTGAGTATATTCAAAACTGAATAAATGTCTACATGTTTCAAACAAGTGTCTTCGGAGCATTCAACAACTTTTGAAGTCTTTGGTCGCTCCTGTCCCAACGTGAAGTTTGCAATATGTTGTGTAAATATATAAAATATATAAAACTTTAACCCAGAATAAGCAGATATTTACAATCAATCAAATAACTTGATATATTATATTATATTATATATTGTCTTTCTATCATTTTCACACGTGTTTTTTTCTCATAGAGGTTTAGCAATTGATCGAAATGTGTTTATTTTGTGTTTTACAGGATGTGTTGGGGAATCAGGGTTGTAGCTTATAAAGCTTGCATCAGAACAAATCAAAAGATAAACTCACTCTGTCTCTCAGCACCCGGCGGTCTATAGAAAGAAAGGCCTAGTGAAATGATGGCTGCCACCTCCAGGATGATGAGCGTGACATCCTGCAGGGCTTCCCACACTAACTGCACAAAGGTTTTTGGCTTTTTAGGAGGAATGAGGTTCTGTCCAAACACCTCTTGTCTTCTGTCGATGTCCTCCGAGTTTCCATCTAAACCTGCAGCAGGAATAAACAAAGACAACATCAGTGGCATGGCCCCCTTTGATCTTGACTTACACCATTAAGCCAAGTTCATATGTAATCAAACATCTGTTGATCCAAAATGATGCTCAATCCTAACCAATTCACACTTTTTAAACTCTCATCACTTGCAGGATGGAATGGAGTCAGATAACCTCATTATACTTAACTGTATTGAACCCCAAACACCCTCCTTTTTTGCTCAAATAGACGTTTATTCAAATCTAGGGGAGAAAGCAAACTCTACCAAAGATCCCACATCTGTCAAGCTATATTTTAGGCAAGTATGTCGACAACATTTCTTTCTGCTGGCCTCAATACAGAAGTCAGAACGTTATTCACAAATTCTGATTTTTTTTATTAGATCTGAATACTTTTTTTTTTACATTACATTTACTGATCTGATTTGTCTCATGAACATGTTGGGTTTTATAGCAGTGTGTGCTCTAGTTTTAGCATTTCTATGCAGTCCTTTTCAGGAACACTCTGATCACCGCTGAGCAGCTTTACTGGAGCAGTTGGGGTTAAATGGGCACTATGTATTTTATATTTGCAATAATAATAGAATTTATTTTTTTCAATAACTGAATAAACAAGCTGTTCTAAGAGGAAAATGAGGTCCCCAGAACTCCGTTTGAAGCTAGAAAGGTGGCAGGGTCCGCCAAGTATTAACAAAGTAAAACAGTATGAAATTGTGTTGTCCTTTGAGGTCAGCTGGTTTATTCAGTTTATTTAAACATGAAAACAAAGACAGTTTGTTTATTTGGTTTGTTTAGGCATGAGCAAATCAGTAAATGAAGATCTTTCTCATCTGATTAAAATGATTTCCCCCAAACTACATAGTGCAGAGACAAGAAAGAGAGAGAAAGAGTCCAGCCAGTTATTAGTCCGAGCCCACAATGGAACCATGAACGTATAAGATCTACTCTAACTGTAATTTAGTTCATACTTCAAACTACCATGCAAATGAAAATAGAATATATCATAGTCATTTAATGCTAAATTTTAGACTTCAAAGTGGTAGTCAACAAAGCAATGAGAGAAATCATGGTGGGTTTACAATCAGTCAAACCAGAATGTTGCTTCCCTCTCTAACTCAAGCAGCTCGAACTCATGACGCCCAACAGCTTTGAAGTAATGTGAGGAATCCTTATGGATTTAATACCAAAGAAGTATTAAAAAGGCTGTATGTTTTAGCAATTTACATGTATTAATCACTGTTTTATTTACCCTATGTGAGTGGATTGTAGAGTGAAACGAAAGATGAGACCTTTCCCATCTCTCTCGGTTGCCTATACAAGCCTGTGAATGATTTGTTTCGTCTTTGTGCCTCTCTGCGCTCCACCAACAGAGAGCAACAGTAGCAAATGTTAGTTTAGAAATGGAGTCTGCTAACATAAATGAACGTCCGGCCTCCAGCACAAGAAAGAAGTTCCACATAGCCCCTTTTAGTCATTATTGTGTGCGCAAGTGCCATACATTAACTTATCTCTACAGTGAGTAACAGAAGCTCGACACTCAGAGAGGCAGAGCAGACTGTGATTACAACTTGGTGCAGGATGAGGCAACGCAGGTAGTATTAAAACTGATTTGAACAATTTAAAGTGTTCATTTCGATCATTTGAACCTGACTTTGGAAATGGGAGTGTGACACATGGTGTTTGTGTCTCTGCAGTGCTGTGGTGTAGTGTAGGAGCAGAGAGCAGACTGGTTTCCTCTGTGGAACAGAACAGGTCGAGGCATGCTCGGATCCCACCAGACACACTGCAGCTGCTGCACTTCTGCAGCTGACTCGGTCGGTCTGAACATACTTTTAACTCTTTCTGTTCATCTGAAGATGAAACTCAGTGGGCTGAGCACTGAGCATGCTCTGTGCTTTCAGGTGAGTGGAATCACACTGAAAGTTAATGGCCCTGCCCCCCAGCTGTCACCACAGAGACACGCAAAGAAATGTGATGGATTTTCCACTGATTTCAAGCTGCTGCTGACATTTTACCTCTCTGACAGCGGGAGATGATATGCTGAAGGTGTTTACTAAGCGTGAGCAAGATGGAAAGACTGAATGAAATAATGATGAGGAGGAAAATGTCAAAGGGCAGACAGATGAGGCACACTGAGTCCACCAAGGAACATTGAGTCCACTGAGATACACTGAATCAACCGCCTGTAGGTTGTTCTGGGACACGTCATAACAGCTCAATGTCGACACAGTAAGGTTTGGCTATAGAGACTGATTTGTTTCATCAATATGCATGCATTGTAACCTGAGAAACTAATGAAACTGTCCCTTCCTCCATGATAGTTTCATGGAAATCCGTTCAGTAGGTTTCTGTGTAATCCTACTGACAAACCAACCAACCAGCCAACAAACCAGCCAACACACCAACAGACAGACAGATACAGGCCAAAACATTCCCTCCTTGGTGGAGGTAATACAAGGGCTAACAGATACAAACAGCTGGATGGTCACTAAAGGAGCAGCTCAGTGTTGTAAACCTGCAGTCACAGTAGGGTCATGGACTATACGTTTAGCATGGAAAGTAAAATGCCGAACTCCTCCGGTCATCCTCTGCATGAGAGCACAGAGGACACACCCTCCAGGGCTCAGCAGAGGCAGAGGTCACTGAGTCATCTTTACATGAGCAGCACTGCCACCACAACATTTAGCATTATTATCGTGGTGGCTGTTTAAGGAGTGCTTTGTAAGTTTTACCTTTGTTGGAAAGGTGACTGTAGATAAAAGTACTTAAAGACGGCTGGGCAGGAGTTTTGCAGACAGATTGTAAAAGGGGACATTAACATTTCAGGTTGGTCAGCAAATAGTGACACAATCAGTGTATGGACTTTTTGGTATTTTTCCTGGCTCTGAAACACACTTTGCCCATCTGTGTTGTATTTTGGTAGCCAGCACTGTGTACGCAGCGCATAGGTGGAACGCCATTTGCGTAGGCAACACAATGCTTGTATTGTTGTTGGTATTTTGGTGTAAATGGGCTCTCAGAAGCTGAGAAGAGAAGTCTCAAAGCATCCATGCAGTGAATGAAATACAAGACAGTACGTGAGAAACAATTAGATTTACCTAACTTTAAAAAAATATATATTACATAGTATTCAGTTTACTGTAGTAGCATATGGTTGTGATGAACAAAGTGATGAGTTACTGTTGTTTTAGTGTGATAAAGTGAATGTAACTGGTGGCAGAAACAATGAATTTTAAAATGACACTGATGAAAAAATGCTGTACTTATGATGATATCTGGCTGATACCCGATCCGCTTAATAAGGTCACTATCACTACCGATACCACCGACTGATTCAACGATCAATGCATCCCCGGTTGAAGACACACACTGGTTTTCTTACAGCATCCTCAGCCATTTCCTCTCAAGACAATGTTGTTGAACAATCCCAAGACAGTGTTAAATGACTTCCGTCTTTAAAGCCCTCTCACTCAATCTTCACCGCTTCACTAAAACTGTCTCAGACACAAGGTATATCATCTCGTCCTCGCCGTGCAAATCCTCCATTTGAATTTAATTAAATTGCAGTATTTATAGAATGGAACATGCTGTGTTTGTCTCACATTATCCCGGGGCTGATAGGCAGCAGAGGAGGGTCAACCGAGGCCGCAGGTCACAGTCGACGTTGACCATCTGACAGTCAACAGTCCCTCAAGTCAAACTGAACCAAATATGTCCTTTGTTGGTTTAATGGTGCCCGCTCCAGGGGGAGGGGTCAGTGAGTCACTGTGAAGGGGCCTAAAACATAATTTTACAGCAGAATGGCTCTGACATAAAACACCAAACTGTATTAATGGTGGAGCGTCACACTGCCTGTGGTTGAACTACAGTTCAGTTTCATTTTTCTGTTGCCGTGATGCTCACGCTGGCAGTCAGCCGTGTTGTTTTAGAAACACTGAGCCAGAGTTTTTAAGCATATTTACCTTCGACAGGTGACGTCCTCAGTCTGGCACACAGTCCATTAACATCTCCGTAACACTCCTGGATCCTAGTGATTGACTCTGCTCCCCTCAGCTCCATGAGGGAGCGCAGCTCCTGCAGCGAGCAGCTGAACTCCACCTCGTGGTTGGCCTCGCCACGTCGGCCATGTTTGGACCCACGAAAAGAGTTGTTGGCCATGTCTTCTTCCTCTGGGACTCAACAGAGGCCTTACCAAAAAACACAGACTCAGTGGTCGGCCGGAGTAGCAGATCTGGCCTGACGGGGACTGTGTGACTGTAAGTGAGAAGACAGGTCATTTCAGAGGTTTCATGGGAAAACAAATAATTAACTATAGGGGAAAATGTAGAAATATCACTGCACACAGGGCGAGAGTGGACACAGAGGTCATGTCCTTGGCATTTTTTGTGGGAATGTGGAGTTTTCTACCTCTCAATTACATTCAAAGACTGCTTTTGTTATTTTTGTGACACAGCATGTTTAAATTGGATTTTTTCTGGCAAAACTGTGAGGAGCAATAAAGTAAGAGGGATGTAGTCCATTGGTAAGCTACATATTTATGGATTGTGGTTTTGAAGTTGCATGTGGATCATAACATAAAAATACAAACTTTTTTTTTTTTTACCGCAGTTAGCTTTAAATCATTAATTTGAAGAACAACAAGAATTATCAAGATATAAATCAGTGAAAATATTTGTTATATTCAAAAATCATCCAGACCCTTTAGCAACCAGTTACTGAAGAAAATGAGTTTGACATGAGTGATTTTTTAAAATTAGACTTTAATGTTGCTTAATGAGCTTTTGCTAAATTGAACTGAAGAACTTTGAATTCTTCCAGAAATGGTCAGAGCAATAGAGAGATGTGTCATGTGTAAATAAAAAACTATGTCATATCCATATATGACCCATCGTGGCCCAAGAACCACCACCAGCTCTGCAGCACTCAATCACGGAGGCAAAAACAAACTTTTTACTTCAACTTCAAAGTTTTACTTTGTTTAAATTTGGAAGACGCTGCCACCTTTCTAACTTTAGTTGTTTAGAGTTCTGGGGACCTTATTTTCCTCTGAGAAGAGCTTATTTATTTGGTTACCAGCCAATCAATATTAATAGGTGCATTTTAACAGTTGATTCACATGGCACAGATGGTGTCCGGATAGATATTTGTGTGTGGTGTTAAGTGTTGTGCCCGCTGGTGTGTGAACCGAAGCCTTTATATTTGTTCTTCACAGGTTGTGACCTCTGTGCCTTCAGCTGTAATCTGTGTCAATCAGTCAGCCAAGGCTTAATCTGAGCGAGAGAGAAGCAGCCTGTTTAAGGCTGAAGAAGAGAGCAAAATGAGGGGTGAACAGGCTGAACGCAAGACATGCCGGTGAATAAAGCTTTGCTGCACTGTGCAAAGCTAGAGCCCCATGAGCGATTCCGACCAACGCACTGAACACTCAAAGGGACTCAGTTTGCAACAGGAAGCACAAAAGGTTCAATCTTAGCATGCAACAAGACCATTTAAATTTTTACTGGAGGAAATCTCTGTTGACCAGCTACTAATGAACAAATCATCACAGTCGTACATGAAACTACAGAAGCTATAGCTGTGTGAAAGAGCTGAATAACTCAGCAGCCAGCCCTTCACACTGAGGAAACATAACAAGCTTTTATTGAAGAAAAAAACAAAGATTACATATATACATATATATATATATATATATATATATATATATATATATATATATATATATATATATATATATGTATGTATATTCATAGCCAGTAATTTCTGGTAAAACATTATTGTCACTTCATTACAGCAGCAGTAGAAGAAAGGCTTTACTTACAGAAACTTCCCCCATTGCCTCCTGTTAGCAGCAGCAGGTATTAGTGGCAGTCCGATTACTTCGAGCAGCGTCACACTCACAGCTCCAGAAACAGCCCATAACCCGGCCACGGCTCCTCAGCTGGCAGTCCTGCACACCTGCTCCACGACCACAATTTACTTTCAAAACCAGTCCGTTTTCCAGAAATTCTGTTTGACCTTCAGCAAGCTCACAGTCACAAGCGGCGCTCCATCAGAGGAAAAAACAGGAGCTGGCTAAATGATTATCTGAGGAAAGCCTCGCTTAATCTAATTAGACAATCTGTGGCTTCAGTGAGCGCCAGAGAGACTGCTGCTGCAGCTCCTCCTGCTGAGAGAAACACATCATGTCTACATGGCCAGGTCTATACACCAGGAATACACAGACCGGGTCTACACACACCAGGAATACACAGTCTAGGTCTACACACACCAGAAATACACAGACCAGGTCAATACACTAGGAATACACAGACCGGGTCTACACAGAGTCTTAGACCAGGTCTGCACATACCAGGTCTAAACAGACTTCAAGAGAAGATGTGAAACTGAAGAGCTAAGACTGAACACTCTAGAAACCTGATGTTATGTCTATCACACTTCTCTTCCCCTTAAATGCTGACATCAGGTGACACACGCATACGCACGCACGCACGCACGCGCACACACACACACACATACACACAGGTGGATTACAGCACATAGACACACAGGAGGATTAACTGAACACACACACACTGGGTGATATCACTGTTTCACATTTGCATGTTAGTGTTTTCACACTTAGTTAGTGTGACCTTTGACCCTACACTTGAACAAGGACTTTCACAGCAGTGTTTTTTTAAGACTAACTGGACAGATTAGCCCATGGTTAAATGTCGTTACTGATCTGAAGGTGTGTAAATCCAAGACTTCTATTGTTAATTGATCTCATTAAGAAGATCAAAGGCTGCAAAACAAACATATCTGATTGATTCGTTTTGGGTGAACTGGTTCAGTCAGCAGCACTGGGCAGGTTCACCTGTCATCAGCTCGTCAATCTCTTCACTGTGTGTGTGAGCTGCCACCTGGTGGTAATGCACAGTCAACACACAGCACACACTTTCTTGAGCCACCTTAAAGGTCCCATATTATGGTAATTTCTGCTTCTTGACATGGTTCCTTGATGTCTAAATGGAATGTTAGTAACATGCTTTGGTCGAAAAAAGCTGAAGGATTGAGCACAGCAGGGTTCTTGAAACACCAGTTTCACAGCCCTGCTCCAGGTGGCCTGTTTCAGTGCCTTTCCCTTTAAATGCTAATGAGCTACTGCGCGCCGCCCACGGTACCGCCCACCTCCTCCTGCCTGCGGAAGACGTGAGGATGGCATCATGTGACCATGGCAACGGCGGAGTTTCTGGGAATAATGGCTGCCGGACAACAGACTGCGGTCCGACCCAGAACAAGAGGCTCCAAAAGAAAGTAAGCAGCCAAGAATGAACATTGGTGTTTCTCAGTGGTTAGTAGTTAAGTTTGTTACCTCGACATTACTTTATGTTATTATTATGTTATCATATTATTATTTACCTTTATGTAGCCAGGTAAGTTGATTGAGAACCTGCTCTTATTTGCAGTGACGACCTGTAATTAGCTACTGCCAGCAATTTTCAACTGTAGTTTTCAGTAAGCCACAGTTGCTTCCAATCACCTTTCTACCAGCAGAATTGTTTTTTAACCATTTAAAACGGTTTCTAAACTTTATATATATTATCAAAGAAACAATGTGACATGATTAGTGATCATAGTTTCCCATGAATAATAAAAAAAAAGGCATAAAAACAGGTGTTCCTGTGGCTATTGTAAACAAATGCCTACAGAACCTGAGAATATCTGCTGTATGGAAATACCACAATGAAGTGTGAACACTGGGCAAACAACGTTGTCATTCTGCTCTCTCTCTTTTCTCTAATCTATTGTCACTCACTTACCTTTCATTATTTCTAGGTTATACGAAGACTACAGCAGTTTCCTGAGCCACCATCATGCATGGTGGACCACCCTGGCCTGGAACCTGTCTGCCTGAATGTATCTGCACTGCAGAATGCACTGAACATTTATCGGGCAGACTATGAATCTTTACGTCTGAGGGGAATAGTGCAGTAAGCTTTTAGTCACATAAATACTATTCATTTATCGTAAAAGTGTTATGATTAAAAGTACATAACTGCTTCTTCTATCTTACATTGTTTATAGTTTATTATCTTTTACTTATTACCATGAAAATTACATATCAAACAATGAAAACACAGAACAGTTAGGAAAGATGTTTTAATTGTAAGAAACATTTGTAAACATGTGTTGACATGAATGAAATAAGAAGAAAATACATATCTGAAGTGAAACAGTTTGACTTTATATATTAACTTCAATATCAATATGAAAATGATAACAAAGAAAGTATCTCGTTGCCATGGGTGTAAACATTCAGTGCTGACTTTATATTGAATTGTGTTTAGCCAATATAGCCTACATAAGCTTTGTAAGGTGGTGCTGGTGCTCTCTGGGGCGGAGAGTGAGAGTTGTGCTGCCCATCTGTGTGGTCCGAGAGGTCTTCAGGGATTATGAGTTTCAGCACCTCGTTCACATATGGGGCAGGGTCCTGGAAAACCTTCTGGAAGATCAGGTCCAACAGTGCATCACCGCAGTCTGCAGTGCAATAAACAAATGCATGTTTACAGGAAAACTGCAGTAGAACCAAAACACCTTGTGCTGCAGTGTTGTAAAGTGTCTCTTATTTCTCCTAATTACTTCTCATTTATACATTCTCATTATTTATTTTGAAAACCATCTTAAAAGAATTCAGATTTTAAGTGTTTGTGTTCAACCTTTTGTGTGATGTCTGTGTGTCCATGTTTATTTTAATTTGAGAGGTTCAAATAAAAGATTGTAAAACTTACAGAATGTCGTGTCTGTCTTCACGGGTTTGGCTCTGCACTCTCCCTTCCAGGACTTTGGAAAGCTCAGTTTGAAAAGAGGATCCCCTGATGATGTGGTGGCTTGCCCTCTATCAGCATTCTTATTGTGATGCAGTGCAGCCAGTCAGAGTCTTGAACAGTAAAAAGACAAACATGAAAACAATTGCAAGAAATGGGCAAATGTTCTCAACAAGTAATCACAGTTTAATTTACCTGCACAGCATTCCCAGATATGGATAGGATAACACATGACAGCACTGTTACAGTATAATTCAAGCACTAAAGGCTGCAACGCCTTACATTACTCTAATCCGACCACTTTATTTCAGTAACGAGTAATCTAGCGTTAATATTTCCAAACCAGTAATCACATTAAAGTTATTTATTCAAGTCACTGTGCGTTACAATTATTGTCATTTTCATTCGTAAAAATATATATTTTTGCTTTCTTCTTGTCACGTACGTCTCAAGTCACGTTTTAGCCATGAGGATAACTCACGTGTACACCACGCAGCAACACAAAAATGGAGGGAGGAGAGAGATGCGTGTTTCCTAGCTGGAAATATACTCATTATGCTGAGTTATTTAAAACAAAAAAGCACAAATGCTTGGTCAAGGGCCCAGCCCGACCCGGCTCGGGCAGAGAATCTAAGCTCTATGTAGCAGTCAACAGTACACTCGTATTGCCCCGGCCTATGCCAACATATTCCAGCTTAGAAAACATTTTCAAATGCATTATTTCACAAAATCCTGAAAGCTTAGACCCGGCGGAGGGTGTGTGTATGTACTGCTTGACCGACCGCGTCTCTGGGTTTGCATGTGGAGACCGTGTTGATGCGAACTAGGGGCTCGCGGTTAGCATTAGCTTGAAAGCTCACGGTTAGCGTTAGCTGGTACTATGTGACACTGCTTGGTTAGTTCGTGTAAAATTGCTAAATAAACACAGCTAAATACTTGTACATGCAGACATTTCCATGGGACACGCATTACATAGTGTGCAAGATCAGAAACGTACTACACACAATGATTCTGCTTTAGCACTAGCGTTAACTTGTGTGGTCAGGGAAGCTAACGTTAGCGGTTAGCCGCTAACCTTAGCTTGTTCTCAATGGCAAAACACACAGTACATCAGGCATGAGTTCAGCCTAATCTACAGAAACACACAGCACATTATTTGTGTACTTACATGTCCTTGGTCTGCATGTATTCCTTTGAGTAAAAGTCTGCTGACGACTCCTGCGTTGTACTGGCCCAAGTTGGTGAAACAGTCAGTGTCAAAGTGGCTCGCACACACCAACAGTTTTTTGCCAACTTCAAAAATAAATCATAAAAATAAATTCAATCCATGCCGCTCTTTTGTCCTCTGCAGCTGTGAGTCTCACAGTGTGAGACGATGGAGTGTGTTGTGCTGGTCCTTGCAGCCAACAACAGAGCACTTTTCCTTGAGTTTGGCCATGGTGATTTCAGTAGAATAATGGCGGATCTCCGAGACCGGAGCTGTACCTGGTGGGTGGAGACACCGTGCGGTGAAGGGAGGGGCAGTGGGGTAGCCATATGCAAATGTGCGGCCGTCGACGTCGACAGCCGCAGCAAATTTGACTCGTGTATCTGGAAACTGCAGGCAAGACCCCTTTAGAAACCTGTATCTCACTCAAAAAAGCATGGATAGACTTTTTTCAAAGTTTCTCGGCGTGTGGCAGCAGCATAGACCCACAATAACACCCCAAATCCCAGAAAAAGTCAGTTTTTCATAATATGGGACCTTTAAGTCTTAAAGGGACACTTCACCGATTTGCATTGAGCTTTGTATCTTCAGGAAAACAGTCATGTTTTTGAATGGTCGTGCATCATTCCCTCAGTTTGCCCTGAGACAGGAGAACTAGAGATTTCAGTGTTGGACTTCCTGCTTTCAATGATGTAAAAATCGTCATTTTACGTCATTGAAAGCAGGAAGTCCTATATCTGTGTTGAGAGGGAAGACTACAAACGCTTCGCTCATTTTTCCAAGGGTGGGGGCTAGAGGTGGGACCCACTCACGCTACAGACCTATCACAGACCAATGGGCGGGACTTCACTTGCAGAACGAAAATACATAGCTGCCATCTTTGTTGGCCGCTAAGCGAACAGACGCTGTGGAGCCAGGTTTGACCCACGATGGCAGATGATATGCAATATGATATTTCAGACAACGAAGAGAGTGATTTCGAGAGCGTGATGCTCGAGTCAGATGTTCGCGGCTACCTGTACGAGCCACAATACAGCGACGAGCAGCTGAGGGAGATGGAGGCGGCAGGTCTTCTGCCTCGGCTGCGGCGGCTGCTGCAGCCGCGGCAGAAGACCTGCCTGTCCCGGACGAGGAGCCCGGACTGGCTCGAGCAGGGGCGGACTGGCGGTGCCACCGGTGCTCTCGCTGTGCGCCTATGGACACCGAACTGGACTCTGTCTGCTGCAGTGAATCCCAGAGATGCCAGTTTCTTCGTGACGAAATATCTACAGCG
The DNA here is from genome assembly GCA_963678695.2 of Diplodus puntazzo. Lineage (NCBI taxonomy): Eukaryota > Metazoa > Chordata > Actinopteri > Spariformes > Sparidae > Diplodus > Diplodus puntazzo. The sequence continues at coordinate 13,057,133 of OZ023161.1, read as the reverse complement.
GACGGAGATATGTGTGGTGTGCCGGATTAGTGGGAGTGGCTTGCAGAGCTGTGCATTGTGGTGCATTGTGGGAGTTGTTGTCTTTCATACAAATGCGCCCTAAAGTCACTTTCTGCCTTTTCTCAGTCAAATAAGCACAAAATTCAAAAATGATGTTACATTTTGACTACAAATATGACCCTCTTTCAATAAAGATCAATGTTCCCACCGGTGAAATGCTTCTTTAAGTCTTCCCCTTCCTCTGTCTTGTGCCTCCTCTCTCCTCTGTCCTCAATTTCATCGTGTGGGAGACACTGAGACTTAGTGTTACAGCTGAATGATTGATGATACTTTTCAAATTTTTTGGATTGTTGTCTTTTGTTAATACATTTTAAATTGTCTTTTTTGAACATCTTTTAGTATTTCAACTGCAGATTCTAATTCTACTACCAAATTACTTAGTACTACTACTATTACTACTAATGAACATTTTCTTTAGTTATCTTCTTTATCATCTTTGATGAATTTAACTGGATAAAGTCACATGAACCCTCCTGACCTGTTTGTGGTGTATAAGCACTTTTATAATATTTTGAGTAAATACTATTTTAAACATGTTAAATAATAATAATAATAATAATAATAATAATAATAATAATAATAATAATAATAATATCTTTAATTTAACCGGGTAAAAAAACTCATTGAGATTTAAAACCTCTTTTCCAGGAGTGACCTGGCCAAGACGGCAGCACAAAAGCAGAACGGTTACACGAAACACACAAGACACAAATAAAATATGATCACACTCACTACAGGAAAACAAGAGTGGGATTACATGATTACACAGTACAATGACAAGATCCAATTGATCTTATTTCTCTGTCTTTTATAATTGTCTTGAAATCCCCCAGAACTACCAGATGTGTCATTCCAAGCAGGTGTAAATGTAAGAACTTTTTGTTGTAGTTAGATTGTAATCCACAGTGAATAATGCCATGGAAGCAGACACCAGATTTGAAGTACAGCTATAGCTTGTAATAAGAAAACAAACTGCCAGTGAAACAACTGAAAATTGCTTGAGAAGTTTTGAAATAAAATGGATTTGTCTAAAATCATGTCCCTTGTCATATGATTATATCTTATATCTTATATTAAAAAAATATTCATCTCAGTATGTTCTGCAGTGCACAGAGCAATTAAAGGCTGTTTTGTTGTTAACTTACCAGGTACAGCTGAGGCTGCAGAGAGGACAGTGGGCACAGTGGGAGCAGAGGATAGAGATGGACCTGAGATGAAAAACATATCTCTTGTCATATGATTATATCTTATATTAGTATATCTTAATGAGATAAGATATTGGCTGCTCCTGAGGAGGTGGATTGCCCCTGGGCTGAGTCAGTGCCTCCTCCAAAATATTTTAACAGTGTTCCTGAGGAAGTTTCATATAAGGTATGATCATAATAGGGAGATGATGTAAAAGGAATATGTTTATTTACTCACATAATTTACTGTGCTCTGCAGCAAACAATTGCAAACAAAATACATCAAACTATAAGTTAACTAAATTAATTAATTAATGCAAAACCATATTGCTGGTAAACATTGCCGCGTTTGTAATTAATGTTACCTATTAAACATTTGCTATCAAACATTGTTATCAAAAACGTTGTTTTGATGCTAAAAAGCGACCCAGAGTGATATATATACACTGAGAATCAACTTATTCAAAGTATTACACAAACATAAAAACGTTAGCTTGAATAGTAAGCTATCTAACCTAGTAAGACGTTTTGAACTAATGTTAGCTAGCAAATTTGCTATTATAGGCTAACGTATTTGGAAAAAAATATCAACAAATGTTACATTACCAAGACATACCTTTATCTTGTCGTTTTGTCTCCTCTTCCTCTTTCTTCCTTTTCCTTTTTTCTGTCCTTTTTTGCGACATCTTTCACCTGCTCTTAGCTCCTGGAGCAGGTGCACTGCACACATTGTAGCGGGGCTCTGACATTTCAAGCAGAGAGGCAGTAGGAAACTACACTCTTTGTTGTTTTTGTCTTTTTTTGGTGGGGGGGGGGGTTAATTGCTCTTGGGGGGCCCCTGGTGGTCACGGGGCCCTAAGCAGCTGCTTAGTTGCTTATGCCTTGGGCCGGCCCTGATTCCAAGTCCTTTTGCACATGTTCATCCATCACACTGACACATGAAAAAAAAAATCAGTTTGAATGGAAAATTGTCAGGAGACCCCTCCTAATTTTTTTTTTGAGAGGGAAAAGGAAGCTTATCTGTAAAGTAACAAGCAATGAAGGACTTCAAATGTATTTGTGAACAAAAGAAGAGTGAAAACTCTAAAATACATGCAAAAGAGGGTTTTTTGTAGAGGGAAAAGGAAGCTTATCTATAAAGTAAGAACCAATGAGAAACTTAAACACAGTGGCGTCATTAGCCTCCTAAAATATTCTTAATACATTCTTGGTTGTTTGTTTTTACAAAAAAGTAAAAACTGTTAACAGCTTGTTCAGCTGGTGTGTGCTTCAACGCAGCTCATCTTCAGTCACCATCATGCATGTTCAGTTCGGTGTAGCAGAGCTCAGAAGACAGAAATCAACCAGCTGTTGCTCCAGGAAACATCTGGATGAAGCTGTAAAGTCACTGGACGGTCAGCACATGACATTTGGGTGATCAGATCAGTCAAATGTGGGACAAACTAGGGTATGTTTGTGTTCGACAATGTGGGACACGTCATCAATGTATGGATGTAGTCTAAAATTTGGATATGTTGTCCATCTAATTTTTTTTAAAATATAAACATTTCTCTTGTGCCTGGTAGCTTGTAACATCTATGCTTTCCCCTCTGATTGATTTAGTAGGACACAATAGATCATACAGGTTACAGGCAGGACCTTTATTTACCATGTGGAGGACTCAACAATTATTATTTCGTAAGCAGCCCTTTTCATATTTCCTCTAACAGATTTGAACACATGGTATGGTTGTGCCGTCCAAACACAATACCTTTAGTTATTCAGACTTATCTAACAGAACCATAGGCGTAACATCCACTAGGGACAGGGGGGACATGTCCCCCCCACTTTCCGAAATCCCGTTTTTGTCCCCCCCACTTTTATTTAATCCAGCCGAACGCAGTAGCTCTCAAGGGTCCGATGCTCAAACATGTCCGCTTGATTAATCTACCCCGACATATACCGATGTGCTTATTTTACATTAATTTGATGGCAAACTCCACCCAGCTGACGCTACACCAGCTATGCCAGGTTAGTAATCAAGTGGACCCACTCTCGCTGTGAGTCGCGGACAGTTTGTGTAATGATGCTGCGTTCAAAGGCTGCAACAGGCCACTATCCTCGGCTGGGTCGGGCTCTTGATCAAGCATTTGCGTTTTGTTTTTTTAATAACTCAAATAATGACTGTATTTCCAGCTAGAAAACACACATCTCTCTCCTCCCTCCATTGTTGTTTGTGTCGCTGCGTGGTGTTACACGTGACTTGTGTGAGTTATCCCCGTGCTAAAAAACGTGACCCCAAGACGCAAGAAGAAAGCAAAAATTATTTTTTTTTTTACTAAGGAAAATGACAAAAATAATAGTAACGCACAGTGATCACTGGTTTGGAAATATTAAGCGTTAGATTACACGTTACTGAAAACAGTGGTCAGAGAGTAACGCGTGGGCAGTGACAAACTGTGTCGGCTTTTACAGTTAATGCGTCGGGCCGGGCACGGACACAACGTGCACGGGCCGGGCTTGATTATTTGGGCCCGATCTAAGCTCTACTCGGGTCCAGCCGCGACTTTACTGAGGTTCGCCCAGTGTGAGCAGCAGAAGGACGGTCAGCTCACCTCCCAGAGCCTCGCGCTGAATCACTGAGACTCATTTAGGGACCGTCATTAAATTACTTAACATAAATATATTAATACAAAATAATTGCAAGTTTTTCTATATCTTCCATGTCATGTGACCCAGTGACTCCAAACCAGCTGCAGATTGTGTTAGTAAACTGGACACACGAGACACAGCTCTTTTTATTGTACTTATTGTATTTTATATGAATATTCATATGCAGAAATTGTGATTTTTTTCTCAGTAACTTCCATGTCAGGTGGCCCACTGACTTCGGAAACAGATTCTGTTTCCATAAAAATCTATAATAATAAAGAAAATAATGTTTAAAAAGTTCTCTAATGTCTCATGTCTTAGATTCTCATTCTGAAATTCTGAAAATGTTTTTTTTTTTTTTTTAATCTCACCAGCAGTCACCATTTAAAGGGTTATTTTTCAAAATTTTCTTCGGGGGGGGCTCGCCCCGGACCCCCCTAGTGTTGCTGAGTTACCAGAACAATTTAGGGGAAACACTGTATGTTCTAAGAATTGTGGACACGTGAGGCGAACTATTTCTTTCTTAGCTGAAGCCGACAACGGAACAAAATATATGTGAAGAGAGACATCGTGGAGCCGCATATTCTCCTGCTCTTTTGTCCTTTGCCAATCACACCTATGACTAAGCATGATAGCCATGTTCATCATAATGTGCTGCTTTTAAGTAGCTGGGAATATGATTAAAAGCATGTGGAAATGTATAAAATGGTATTCAAATCAAAACCCACTTTTTTGTGTCCCCCCCACTTTTCAAACCGATGTTACGCCCTTGAACAGAACCATATACTGAAGTAGAACCATAAATTTAACCAAAGCAGGATTGGGATTGGGATTTGGGACTTGTGCACAGTGTGGTAGATGCTGGTTATTTGAGCTGCTGGTACCTTGTTCTTCTGCCAGTCATCTTTGGGTTTCAGCAGAATGTTTTAATAGATAAAGTAGGAGCATTCCTGCTGAAACACATTCTGATGAGACTCGCAGGTGCTGTGTCGCTTCAGGTCGTACATCTGGTCAACTGTTGTACCGTGTCTATGCCTTGGTTGCATTTTGATTACATGTAACAATGGAGCAACCCTGTCAAATAAACCGATAATAAATGAATAAATCCATCTCCTTACACCTCACAAGGAAGTCAGCAAATTAATGATTTACACGACACTTTTTGTTTCCAGTAACTCCTCTCAGGAATGAAAGTTTTACTATCATGTTATTTTCTGTATGTGTGTGCTCCGACCACAGTGTGTCGCTTCGGATCCGCTCGTGTTCTCTCGGCAGTCTCCGCCGCATCTCTTTCCTGAGACTTCATGAAAACAAACGGCCGAGCCGCCATCCTCTCTCGCGTGCAGTTTGTTGCGCGTGCTTTGGTTTCGTAGAGAAAATCGTTGACTTGAGGAAGTACCGTGAGCGGGTTCCGTGTTTGCAGTTCTCCTGCGGTTCGTGTCGAGCTCGGCTGGTCTCGGACCCCGCTCTGCCCCGCGGCTGCTCGTTCACATTCGGCTCTTGTCGTTCGGCGGAAGAATGGACGAGGCGGACTCGGCCACGAAGGCACTCGGGCTGGATGAACCGCCCATCGGCATGCAGACGGTTGACGGCTCGGATACCGAGTCGGAGGCCGAAGTCACCACGATGGCCGTGATGGCCGAACCGGGAAACATCGACATGGGAGCCGAGTCCTTGCCGAACCCAGACGAGGCTGAGGCGGCATTCGCAGGCAAGGCGGGCTGCAGCTAGCAGCAGGCCGCTGCTGAGCGGGGCGGCGCTCAAACATGGAGTGTGGCGATAATGTCAGTTAACGTTAGGTAGCTTCGCTCCGTGTTGAAACAGGGACCAAACAGGCGCCTGGTTAATGTATTACTCCTGATCGTAGATCAGTAACTATTTTCATAATGAAACTGCACAGCTCCTCCATAAGTATGTCAACCATCGTTGGTGGTGCACAACCCTTATGCCAAACTCCGCTTAATTATTGTGCATTTTAAAGACTTTTAGCTTTTCCACAGCACAAACCTGATTTATATACAGGGCATGTGTCCCTCTTACTAAATTAGCACCTGTTATCAAATTCAGCAATGATAGATTCAAGGTTCAACATGTTTATTGTCAATTCTGTTGTATAAGTACACTGAAATACAGAAATAGGTAAAAGTAAATACAGTGTTTACAAGAAATGGTGATGATGATGATGATAATAATAATGATAGAAAGAAAGAAAGTATTGAATAAAGAGAACATTCAAAAATTCTTTACAGAATGAATAATAGGACAGCGGGATAAGGTGCGTGTCTGCCTGTACAAACATGAGACTCAAATATAATTATGGAGTGCAAAGGCAGCAAAGTCTTAGGCATAAACAAAATATAATTAGCAATACAGCAAAAGGCATGACATAAGCCATAGTGCAGTTTAAAATAACTAGTCGAAAAAAAACGGAAAAAGAACAATGGAAAGAGCTAAACCCACTTGAACTATGTTTAAACCAAATACGATTACTACACTTATATAGCATGTCACTTAAATATTTAAGATATAAAATAGCAGCATGTTTGTGGTTTTGGGGGTCTTAGCTGGGATGTTTTATCTTTACATTACAGGAGAACTGTAGCAGCTATAGTACAGCACAAGTTCTGATGTTAAGATGTCTGCAGTGATAACATGTTCGAATCTCTTGTTTTCATTCAGAGGTGACGGCTGTGACGGTGGGAGACGTTCAAGCTGCAGAAGATAACGTTTTTACTACTACTGTTGCCACATCAGGAAGTCTACCTGAACACATGCTGGTACAGTAGATCACCACACACTTCCATCTGCTGGCAGACAGAGTCAGCTCAGCTTTCTCCAGTGCTGCACTATCTCTCTGAGTGTATTTGTTGTGTGTGTGTCACAGAGTGGTAGGACAACCCTTCAGCTGGGTGAAGGTCTCAATTCCCAGAAAGCCACTTTGATTGTGGTTCACACCGACGGCAGCATTGTGGAGGCTGCTGGCCTCAAGTCTGCTACTGCCATCGCGTCAGGTACATGTGTGTGTTTTACAGCACCGAGATTGTCCCGCTGTGTCTGAAGCATACATACTAAACTTGGGCCTGGTTCTTTTGATGTGGATATGTTTGTGTATGTTCATTTTAATAGTAGTTGTGATTATGATTGATTGATGATATGATTATGATTATCACTGAAAAGTCCCTTGCACGTTCATTGCAAAGTAAAAGCATCGTCAAGCACAATGTAGAACAAAATAAGTCCCGAAACATTGCAGGAGGGTTTATTTCTTTGAATTTATTGCCCCAGTGAATGCTTAATCACATAATCTGCAATCAGCCAGTTGCAGCAGCTCCTCGTGGTTTTTATTCTCAACTCATTTGTATTTATCTTAAAATAAGAGCACACTGTTATTCAAGATAACTTAATTCAGGATACACAAATCAATTCTGTAACTTCTTTCAGACAGCTTAATTTGCTGGATCTAGTTTGCCGGATTATTTTAGCCTGATAACAGCATATTAGCCTGAATTAGCTCAACCATGATTGAAGAACGGGGACCAGGTTATAAAAAACCTGGATTTAAAGGACTGTGAGGTCCATCAGTCCCTCAGACTGATCTGTGTCTATTTGTTTCGTCCTCCTCAGGCCCACAGACGCCGCCCACCCCGCTGACTCCGCCTCAGGACAAAGACTCCTGTTCCAAGTACAACTGGGACCCGTCGGTCTACAACAACGAGCTGCCGGTCCGCTGCAGGAACACTAGCGGAGTCCTCTACAAGAACCGACTAGGATCAGGTGGACACTTACACCTGTCACCATTGTTAATGAACCCCTTTCGTAGTTTGATCCACAATCAGAAATGAACTAATTCAAGATGCAGATTGTAAATCTGTTTAATTGAAAAGGTAATCTTAGCAGAAATGTAAGCCAAAATGTATGTTCGGATGTTTCTTACTGAAACCTAGCTTGGTAATTGTAGTTGATTATATGTGTATTTATTTTTTTTTTGTATTTATTTTTTTTTTAGCATGGAACCAGATATTTCTGCAAAGTTCATCTCTAGCTCTGATGATTAAATCGGAAGACATCTATGTCCTTAAAAAACTCACTTAAAGTGAAACTCTCGCTTTAACTACTCTATTGTACTACTCGATCTCGAGCCATTTTTCTTGTTACTAGCCATACTGCCTGTGTTGTGTTCAGGAGGTAAAGGTCGCTGCATCAGACACAACCAGCAGTGGTTCACTCCTACTGAATTTGAGGGTCTGGCAGGAAGAGCCAGCAGCAAAGACTGGAAGAGGAGCATCAGATACGCTGGAAGACCTCTGCTCTGCCTCATACAGGTACTACATGCGCTCATATGTCTGTGCTACTACACTGAACTACTATAGTACTACACGTATTATGTATGCAAAGAGCTCCGTCAGTTTGGATGAACCGAAGTTTAACCTTGTTTTTTGTGTCCACGTAGGAGCGTATCCTGAACCCCCACGCTGCCTCTTGTACCTGTGCAGCCTGCTGTGATGACCTCACAGGGGTGAGTCAGCAGGGACGGTACTGGTCTTGGAGAACCTCCACGTTCTCTCAGTGCTGTCTTTTGCTTAACTGGGAGATTTAAAAAATATTTTAATAAATCTATTTATAAAATCTCAATTTATTTAAACTTTTGTGAAACTTTTTTGTCATTTAAATGAGAATTTTGTTACAAAGTCAGTTACAAGGTGCATGATAAGAATTTTCAAGTCAAAATACGTATTGTAATTTAGGATTTAGGGTTTTGCCTGATGAAGGCTGGAGGGGCATCTTAGCCAGAAGTTTAGTTTTTCCTCTTACACACAGCCACATAACTTTTAAGGAAAGCTCTGATGAGCCAAATCATATACATTACTTCCTTCCCAGCAGTGATTTTTGGCCACATTCTGAAATCCAAAATAAAGAATTCAGCTTCTTTATCATGATTAGTTGGGTTTGAAGCTCTGATTGGGTTACGGTGTTGGTTAACCTGATCACACATCACATTTACTCTGAGGATTTTCTGGTATTCTGTATGTTGTTATGATCTGATGCTGTTTGTGTTGTCAGTTTGCCAGTCATTCTGTGTTTATCTTATTCTCTTCTTCTCTGTCCTCAGTGTCCAAAGGACACAGAGGCCCTGGTAGCAGAGAACATCAGTATGGTAAATGTATTAACTTTTTTTGTTGTAGCCTGTGAGCTATTTTCTGATTCATTTCCTGGTATAGATAAGGGATTTCATCCCTCTGTCTCCTCTCTGCACGGTTCAGACTGGTCCGGTCCGCCTCTTTGTCCCATACAAGAGACGAAAGAAGGACACTGATCCCCCGGTCACTCGCCCCAAAAAGGAACTTCCTGCCACCAAAAACATCACACTGGCCCCAGGGACCACATGTACGTCAGGTGACCTCAGTCTGATGTATGGTTGGAGGAGCGGCGAAGAAAAAGATAGTTTGTGTATGATAAATCATTTTATTTCAAAAGCAAAATTATACTCCATTTATCAGATGAAACCATTTTATTTACTTGAACTTTGACCACTTGACTTAATGACCCTAAAGTTATAGTGACATCATCCTTTTAAAGTACTCCTAGAATAAATAACGAGTAAATGTTAAACATATTGTCCATTCAGTAGTTGGTGCCCTCTCTATGAGACAAAATCAGTCATCGAAAGTTATTGAAAGTCCTGGAGTTTCCCTCAGATCTATAATGTGAACTTGTAAACATTGACTACATGTTCAAACATGTCTAACACATCTGTCTTCCACCAACAGTCACGGTGTCTCCATCAGGACAGTTTACCACTTCTGGCACCTTAACCTTTGACAGGACTCAGCAGGGCGACGCTGCCGCCACCGCGGCTTCCATAATCTCAGAAGGCTCATCTCAGAGCGAGGTGTACGCCAGCACAGCAGGTATCCTCCTTCACAGTTATCATACTGTCCATCAGATTTTAAAATAAACAGAAGATGAAGCTGTTGGATCAGCAGGGGAACAGTAGGGGGCAGTGAAGTCCAGAACAATTACAATATAATTTATTAAACCCAGCAGACAGACTGTTTGGACAGATGAGACACGATCAGCATATCTAAGTTTTAACCACAAACCATTTCCTCCAAATCTTAATTTAAGCAGTTATATTTTTAGTATAGTATACATTAGGTTAGAGGGTTATTTGTGCCATTCACAGCATTAGTTCTCTCAGAATCTCTGTAATATTCAAGCAGAATTGGTATTTTAACTGAATTATCCCTAACTGAATTGATATTGCTTTGAATCAGAAATCAAATCGAGAACTTGTGACTCATAATCAAAACAATTCGGGTATCTAGCATCTTTTTAGGAGGACTATTGCATGTAAAAGTAATTAAAAATACATTTAAAGCTGTTTATCATAATATTTTACCAGAAAACGCTCAAAAAAGGTACTTTTTGCTGAAAAGTCATTGCAACCTCAACAGGAAGGCAGGACAGCCTGTAGCGTGAGAGACAAAAAACCCAGGGCAAATGCTTGTTAACACAATCACTTGTTAGCACTGATTAGTCGTTCAGTATAAAGGTTACTAAAGGCCACTCAGACAAGCACGCCAACATTTTAGTGAGAAAATCAACCTGAAACAGTGAAGATTATGCCCTTTATACCAACCTTATAAACGTTATCATAATTGTATAAAGTGACGTGATTCTTCCGAAGTCACATAGCAGCTTCTTTTATGGAAAACTTACTGTGAAATACTCCAGCAGATTAGTGGGAAAGTAAGGGTCCAGTAGGAGTGAATATAATGTGAACACAAATGAGATCAACAAGTCTCCATTTACCTGTGAGGGCACGTACATCTTTTCCCAAGGACAGGTAAAAAGCAGTCTGAGATGGATGTGCAATTATTTTTGGACTTGTCTGTTCTCAGCGGAGCTCCGAGCTGTCAGTGGAATATATTGTGTATGTAGGTCAGGATTAAATGTATGGGGGATGCACAGACACAGTGACCTGGATCTGTACAGACCACCTGCCGGGTTTGATTCAACATACTTTATTTCTACATTATATAGCTGAAGGACTGACGTAAACCTCAGAAACATTTAGACCAGATGAACAAATGAAGCTGACGTCAATTCCTGGCCATATCCAACATACACACCTTTTCAAGCACAAAATAACCCCTCTACATCTTTCTTCCTCTCTCTCAGTCCTGACAGCGTTACCAGCGCTGGCCGTAGTTCCTCAGCCGGTTCAGGCCAAGATGACTGTGTCAGCGGCAGCGTCCCCGTCTGCGGGGTTGGTGAGCGGGCTGGAGGTCTCGCCTGTAGGGGCTGCAGGGCCAGTGGTCAGTGAGGGGCAGAAGAACACCTGGCTGTACCTTGAGGAGCTGGCAAACACACTGCTCAACAACGTCCAGCAGCTGAAGGCTCTGATCGAACAGGCCAAAAATTCACCAGGGGACACGGCTGGGGTCAAAGGTCAGGGAGGCAGGAAGGAGGTAAGTCCACACCAAGACACACACACACACACACACTCTGACATACATAATGTCAGATTTAGATCCAAAGCATTAACCAGAAAGTGAAACTCATGATTAGACTTGAAAGTAATAGACAATAATTTTGTGTGTGTGTGTGTGTCAGTTTGGTCTCAATCAGTCGTTTCAGAACCAGATTTCGTTTCAGCAGGCGGAGGACTCGGAGGTCAAGAGGAACTCCGAAATCACAGAGATCATCATTAATGTAGGGGAAACACACACACACACACACACACACACACACACACAAACACACACACACACACACAAACACACACACACACACACACCTAAAAATATCACTTAATGTCTTGAAAATTCTTCAAATTGCATTTTCCTGTTCTGCAGCAGATGTGTGTGAACTGTGGCCGTGTGGCCATGAGTGAGTGTACGGGCTGTCACAAGGTCAACTACTGCTCTACCTTTTGTCAGAGGAAGGTAAGACTCACCTGAACCATCTTCTGGAGTACACTCAGGTTTTTCTTTTAATTGAAACAAAATACATGGACACAAGTGTGATTCTAAAATCTCCAATCTGACTGTGAACTCTCATGGGAACCAATGGGAGATGTGTTTGAAGGTATATTAATTAAACTATTCAGAAAACTGTACTTCAAATTTACATAGTTACCAAGATTATGTATGAAAAGATATGATGCTAAAATTAATAAATAACTTAATCTCATAACAATATTTACTAATAAACAATTTCCATAATAGACTTTACGTACACATTGGAATATATATATTTATTTTTGAAAAAGAATGTCTTGTAGTCGCGTATAGTAAGTTTCACTCCTATTGGCCCCATCCTGTCACATAATTTTACAATATACACATTTTGCAATGCAATGTCAAAGCTGCATTTTATACTTTACAAAAAGTTTGTTTTTTTTTTTTTTGCATAGACAGCATGTGTTCTCTACATCTTGCTCAGAGTCAGTAGCTATTTTGCCATCGTCATGTATGTGCATTTTGAAGAATCTCATCAGAAAAAGTTGAGGGGAAACAGCAATATTTGGAAAAAAAACATTCTCATTTCACTTGTAGTGGTTTTTGCCTTTTTCCAAAAAAGAGTTAATGCGCTTAGCGGGAGACGGAGGTACGTTTCATGAACAAGTTTTGCTCAGAGGAAGAGAGAAAGAGCAGCAGCTACGGCCAATGTTAGCTGACATGAAAGAGTAATAACAATTTGCCCTGTTGGGAAAAAATGAGACGAAGACCTCGCTCCATTTCTGTTGTAGAAGGCAGAGACAACAGGTTTTGTTTCTTTTTCTCCTTCTTCATCTTTGATCTTTATTGGTGGTTTGCAAACTAGTTTTGTTTCTGTTTCGTGACTTCTACTTCTTCTCATCTGTCTATTGAAGCCATGTGTCATGTAGCGTGTATCACCAACTTCTGATCGATAAATGAGTTTATTTGCTCAAATCAGGTCACCAGTTTTCTCATTTTATGGACTATCTCTGCCTGCACTTCATTCTGTTGACTGCAAACAAGTTCGGATACCTTTGGAGCAGTCCTGAATATTAGCTGAAATAAGAGTAGGACTGAAATGTGTCTCTGAGAGTTTTGGGCCAGTTAGGACTGATTTCCTGCTGTGAGATGCTCAACTGATGCAGGTTCTTTCTGATACTTCATCATGATGACAGTATAAAGAAATGTGTGACTCTAAACAATCTGTAAAAGAAAATCTCTGAACAGAATCTCAGATCAGGTTGTTTTTTTTTTTTACTGCAGGACTGGAAGGATCATCAGCACACCTGCTGTCAGTCAGCAGGAGGCGTGGCTGTTCAGGAGGACGAGCCAATCACAGCCATGGACATGGACAAAGTAAAATGAAGGTGCAGCAGGCCCCACCCACAGTCTGCACAAAGACAGGAGCAGCAAGGTCTTCAAACAGGAAGTCCTCGTTCTACAGTAAACATATCTGTGCTAAAGACTTAAAAGCTTCCTTCTGGGACTTTTATTGTGAAAGTTTCCCCTCAGACGGATATGAATGGAGTCTCTGAACTCCTGAGAGCTGAACTTGTTTTTATAAAAACTGATTTCATGTTTTTTAAAGAGAAGTTTGTGTTAACTGCTGAACTGCACATGAAGGTGATCTGAACTGAATCAATGTTTCAGTAATTATCAGAGCAGTAATTCACCACCACTATGTCATGATGTTTACAAGATAATATGATGTTGAAAAGTTGAGGGCTGCAACTAACCATTATGTTTACAATTCTGTCAATTAATTTACTAATTAGTTCAGTCACTGATGATAATGATGATTTATATTTTGTACTGTCTTTCAAGGACTGTTATTTCTCTGTTGTTTTATGAAACATTATTTTGCTGCCATTTTAACTCCTGATAAACAGATTTAAACCTCCAGACACCGGCCTGGACAAATAAAGGTCAAACACATCAATAAAATAAAACATGTTATTAAATTATATCCTCCATATCCTGTCCAGTACTTACAGATGACTTATACATGATTTGTTGTCTGTTTTAAATGGTATTATGGTGGTTTATTATTATTATTATTATCATGAGTCTCAAAGAATTTATAGCTTTGATAGCATTTTGTTGTCTGAATCAAGAGAACTGACATTTTGAAGGGTTTTCTTCCAGCTAAAATGGTTTTATTCTCCGATAAGACAAAGTTTACATCTTTTATGTCTTTGTACGACCAGTATCTTTTGAACAGGATTTTAAAAAGTTATAACTTTTCCAGACTTTAAAGCTCCATAGTTTTCTGTTTTTACTTGAGATTCAAACTGAAAAGCTCAGACGGACTGAAACCAAAAACTGAAATCATTTAATTAGATGACTCAAATGGAAAGATCCATTTGTGTGCACATGGTGCATGATGCAGATCAACTCTGCCAGAAACCAGAGCAGCTGAATGGTGTTCAGTGATTGGTCAGATCATGTGTCTCACTGGATTTGATGTTCGACTGACAGATTTCAGGGGAATCAAGAAAGAGGGAAGGACATTTCTATTTTACTTAATTTAGAAATGAACCAAGTTCAGGAGAGTTTGCACATTTTATTGCACAGTTATTTATTTAGTTAGTTGCCACTAAAGTTGTCATCACAATTTGTATTGTTTAAATGAATTGAATTGGCATGTTTCATTTATTTCGTTTGTTTTCTGTTTAAACTGCATCAGAAAAGGATGAAATACTGTATATCAGCACCCTCTGTGGGGCATATACTGCTGGAAAGTTTGGCTGTCTCTGATCAATTAAATTTGATTTAAATTTAAATTCTCACCAAAATATGATAAATAAAAACAAAGTGGGTGTTTTTTTCTATGAGGTGTCACCAGGTATTAAGGATCATAAGTCAGCTTCCTCACTGAACTATAATTATTACAAACTGGACCTTAAATCAACCTTGTTTTTTCTCAGGCTCGTGTCTCTCTGTCTTCATTCATCTCCTCAGATGTTTATTTAATAAGATAAGTTATTAATGAAATGCACATTTCAGGTTTATTTTTATCCAACTCGGGTCTCAGAGGGAAAACTCAGCATCATTCCTCCTGCTGGACTCCAGCAGGCAGATTTGTGCGTTCTGTTCAACATTTACCAACTTTTATATGCACTTATTTTGGGTTTGGCAGCTGCAGACAAAGTTTGGCTCTTAAATATTTCTGACGGTCACCAGTCAGGTGATCTGTTGGAGCGTCTCTTGAGGAATCACCTCAGACATGATGACATTTGATTCTGCTGTGTCTCAGTCCCAGAGGCGCTCAGGTGTCTGCCACTGCTCAGTGACAGTGAAGTGGACCCCCGCAGGACCAGACATTTCCTACATTAACCGCCAACTGTAAATGTAGGAAACTTTAGCAGATGAAGCTGCAGCGTCTTCGTACCTCTCTTTTAACAGATAGATTCGCAATTTTTCAAGTCTATCTTGAAATATGAGTCAGGTGCTCAAATGAACGATGAGACAGGTTTTGCTTGTTTTGATCATTCTGCATGCTCATACTAGCTGAGAAGAGAGCTTTTTCTCTCTTACCTTCCTCAAATATACATTCAAAAGTTTACCCACAAGTAAAAATTCAGTCATTATCTTCTCACCCCCCTGCTGATGGAAATGAGGCAAAGTTTTTATAGTCAAGAAAACAGTTTTATAGCAGAACAGCATTGCAGGATTCTCTTGAACAACTGAAGTAGTGGGGGACTTGTTTATAGGAAAACCAGAATTGATTAGAAAAGACATTATTTTCACCCTTTTTTAAGATGAGATCTTCATTGTAGCTGCTTGTCTAAAAGCAAAAAGTGTGAGCGCACCCTGTCTGAAGTGGGTGCACAAGTTAGACTGTGCATGGAGAAAGTAAGTAATGTTTAGAACAAAAGAAAAGAATTGTGAAAAATGCTCAGTATGATTTCTCAGAGCCTGGAGGGTCGCTTCAAACAGCTTCTTCTGTCCAACCAACAGTCCAAAACCCCAAGAATTGATGTTGTTCCTTATTCGCTTGAAACAAACTGAAATTAATTTATTTTCAAAATAGGAGGTGATTAATTTTCTTTCTATCTACTAATTCACTAATGATTGTTGCAGGCGCCTGATTTGTGTGTTGACTGATGGAGGACTGAAGCAGCTGCCGCTCTGCTAACATGCTGTGTACACATTCTGTTGGATGATCAAATGAGTCTCTTTCAAATGGAAGTCTTTCTAGTTAGAAATTCTCTCTTTCTGCTACTCAAAATGCTGAAGTTCAGCTAAACTTGAGAATACGTGTACGTCCAGAATGATTGCTTTGGATATTCTCCCCGTCTTTTCAATTTGAAGCATATTAAGGAGCTCTTTCTTGCAGCTAAACAATAGCAAGACAAAGGACCCGACCCCTGTATCCATCTAGCAGGAGGACGTCCACCTTGGATGGAGTGCTCCTGGGGCCCTCTTACAACGAGGAGCCAGCGCTGATCAGAGGCCCTCTTTCGTCTCCATCAGGATCTGCAGATGATCTAATAGTCTGCGGTGACCGGCGCTGCCTTTGTTGCTGGCGTGTGGTGGGAATGGAGCGTGAGGTTGAGAGATAACAAGCTGCTTAGAAAGGGCGGCTCAGTGAAGGGAGGAGGAGCTGAGCTGGACTCTCTGGAGGCGGTGACGTAGAAGAGGATGCTGTCCATGTTAGTTAGCATCAAGAACAACTCCCACCCACCAGCACGACACTCTGGGGGGTAACAAAGTACAAATACTTTGTTACTGTAGTTATGTAGATTCTTCAGTTATCTGTTCTTTACTTGATTTTTTTTTCTTCAGTTTTGAAGAAACTTTTTTTTTTTAAGAAACAAGTTTTTTGCTTCCCTCCCTACATTTGAACACAAATATATGTACTCTCTGATTATTACAATTTCAAGACAGGCTTGTTAGTTTAGCTTTAATGCATTTGCGGTAGGAATGTCCTTCAGATTGATACTTTTCACTTGTACAAGAATAGAAAGAAAGAGAAAAAGAGGCACCGGGAGTGTGATGTACAGTGTGTGTGTGTGTGTGTGTGTGTGTGTGTGTGTGTGTGTGTGTGTGTGTGTGTGTGTGTGTGTGTGTGTGTGTGTGTGTCTGCTCGGAGCTCTCAGCTCTTTTGACTCTGATGAAAATCTGCTGAGAAGCTTTTAAAGCTTCACGTCTGTTTGTTGTCTCTGACGTAGCATCGTCAAACTTTCATGATCTTTCAGATGACTTTGAGGCTTTGTGGAGGTCCAGACCCTGCAGGGACAATCTGCACGATCTGGACTCTTTCTGGAACATGCTGAGCAGCTCTGATGTAGTGGAAGCTACGCAGTTTGAGCCCAGGTGTGTCGGTTTCGTGCTCGTCGTTGTGTGTGTGGACAGTTAGCTCCTCGTTGAATTTGCCCCCTCCATGAACTTTGCCATAGAAGGTGAAAAGGCTTTAGTTGTTTGAATGTGTTCTTTAGACACACAGTTGTGATGCTTAAATACTAGACAGGCACTCATACCTCAGTCAATGCTCAAAAGTCCCCTTTAATCAAATCAAGCCTAATCCAATATAAATTAAAAAAAAAGACACTTCACTGTGTCAGGATTAAATGAAATCATGCAGATGTAAAAAAAAACAAATCAGGTGTTCTTCAAGTCCAATTTGTATGGCATGCCCCTTTTAGTCGAAACCCGTTGGATTCTCAGATCGCCTACAAACCATGGACGGTCTTTGCAAGTAAGCTAGACAATCACTGCCTTTTCTGTTTTTTATTTGTTATCAAATAAAACATATTTAAATCTGCCAGATCTGGATTTTTATTTGAATGAATTGTATCTTATTAGATACCAACCACCTACAAACAGTGTACCTACATTTTTTTTCATCAAGATCCAAGCACTGTTCCCTGATAAATTAACATTAAAGTTGAGAAAACGTTTTGCAATGTGAGAAAAAAAGTCCTGGATACGTTCCTTTATCTGGATCCGCACCAAAAGTTAATGGGGGGAGAATCTGTTCAGTAGTTTGTGTGTAATCCTGCTGTCAAACCAACTAAAAGTCCCATGTTCAGCAAACTCTCCGGATTGTATGGACAGATGGGGACATGAATGGCTGCAGTTTCAGTGTCCAGGACAGATGCTGAAATGAATATTTGGATAATATAGGTATATATATGGTGAATACTCCTGCATTGAGTCAAATATAGACCCGTCCTATTCAACGAGCAGCCAGAAACAACCTCAGAGTTGGCCCACACCCTTGTCTGAAGTGGGTGCACGAGCTTCAACCATCAAGGGTGTAAATAATGTCTGTCCACATCAATTTGAGATCTTTGAGGTTTCAGGAGATGAACTGTATGAAGAAGTTTTATGATTTCTTTCAGTTGTTTTTTAACATTTTAAAACAAGCTGACATCTGCTTCTGATGTTTACCACGATGCTGCAGCACAGTTTTGCTGTGGAGCTCCAGATTTTTTGTTCTTGATTATAACATTTGAGCAGATGTGGAGACACATGTTTCTGAAACTCAAGCGGACCTCTTTTAATTCAGCTACGGACCGCAGCTATTCTGTCTGTACCCCTCTGCAAACACAAAGCAGCCTTTTATTGAAAACTTTTATTTTGAAAAGATGAATTTCAACATATAAAATCACTTATCGTCGGCTGTGTGATGTAGATGTGGTGCTGATCCTCTGAACAGTTTGTGTCTCAGACTGCGGCTTCTTCACAGGAAACACGAAGCTCAAACAAACTTTGCTGTCGGCACATATAGAAAAATAAAACCTCACAGAGGAAGGAAGCAATGGCAGCACAAACACAGACACTAAATCAGCAGTCAGGAGCGTTTCTTTCAGCTGTTGTGCATTTAAAAACCGTCCATGCAGCAGCAGCAGCAGCGTACTCATCCTGCACTCTTGAAGCAGCAGCGATGCAGGAACTTCTTGAAAAAGTTTCTGAACTCCGTGTTGAAGACGGTGTAGATGACGGGGTTGAGAGCGCTGTTGACGTAGCCGAGCCAAGTCACCACGCTCATCAGGGCCGGGGAGACGTGGCAGTCCTGACAGCGAGCTCGCATCGTGTGGAGGACAAAGAACGGAGTCCAGCAGAACAGGAAGGCACCTGCACGAGGAAACGACGCAGAATCAGAAGTTTTTCTCAGACAGAAACACCAGTAACGCATCTGTTTCACTTAACCAGAATCCCCAAGAATGGTTTTGAGATGTAGGACATGAGAACAGTCAACACCCTCCTTTTTGTTTTAATTATTGTCTTAATTCTTGTGATTTATGAAGTCATAGTGACTGGTGACCACCAAAATGTGGCAAGGTCATCCTTGAGTCCAAGTAGACATCTTTTCCACATTTTGAATATGTTTCTTCATGATGTTCCTGAGATATGGTTTTCACAAAATGGGCTGTACAGTTGGATGGACAACCTGAAAACACAATGCCCCCACGAAGGCCATAGCATGATTTACCAACCTTTCAGAGAGTGCTTTGCATTGTCTTAATGAAGGATATCAGTCACATCAGGATAGAAGATTCGAGATTCAAAGTGTTTATTGGCGTATGCACAGTATGGAAACATGTTTCTCTGTACAATGAAATTTGCTGTCCACAGAATGCCAACAATGTAGGCGAAGAATTTCATTCATTCATCTCAACCCAACTGAGACTTTGGACCAGCGGGTCTGACAGTGCTTTTATCACATCATCAATGTTGATTTATCCCTCCAGCGGCGATACTGAATCAATCCCAAGGTGCAGTAAACCTGTTCTAGTGTCATGCGGTGGTCCGACACCTTGTCAGGACACTGTTTTTTCCTTTGATTTGTCAGCTGCCTGAACTTGCTACATCCTACATCTTACCTCCAGTCATGAGAATTAAGGGTCCTTGAATGGAGGTGGATTACAGGGCTTTACTAGGTTTATCTTTGAAATAATCGCAGGGATAATAATAGGGTAAGATTTGGATCAGATTCCAACTTTGACAGTGCACCAATTTTACTTGTTTTCATCTTATTTTCATTATTGATTTACTACAAATTATTAAGGGTTAATTAGTACCTACTATTAGCTGGCCATTCAGCTCTGAATACTCCGATAGACTACTTATCTATTCCACTAATCTAACTCAAAATGTCGTAGAGAGGAGGGAGGAAGTTAACTAAAACTATGACAATGTTTACAGCAGCTTCAATGAAAATGTCACACTATCTCAAGTGTCAAAGAAAGTGAGAAAAAATCCTGGATTCCTGTCCCTTTCTCTGGATCTATTCTTAGCCGAGAACAGACATGTCCCTAGCTCTTTTTTTATCACCTTGGCCACTTCCTTATAAACCTAACATTGTATTGTTAATGAAGGTTCTCAGTCATCCAGGTCATGGTGAAGTGCTGTATTGTAGGCAACTGGACCTGTTTCAGTTTCTTGAAGACGTGTCACCACTCATCCAAGAGGCTTCTTCAGTTCTGAGTAACTGAAGGGGAGTTGCAGTCTTCTAAACACTGTGTAGGAGTGTTAAGGACATTAAGGACACGTATGAGCTCTGAGTTTCAGAGTCATTACTGCCACTTGTGGGTCACTGACCCGACCAGCCTTCATGTGGGTTGCCAGGGCTAGGGAAGGCCGGGTGTGAGTGGTTGTTAAGCTGTCTGGGGAGGGAGCTCAGTACTGCATTGTAGGTGAGTGATAAGTAGTAACGTAGGCCACCTCCTCTGTTTAAATACGGCCGTTCCAGTTTGACATAGACGGAGTCTAACATCTTATTTAACAACTAACGGTGGTGACCTAACATGGGTGATCACCTCTCATCAGTTTCACAGCAGGTAGCTGCAAGATAATTAGGTCAGATTATACGTCTTCATTGTTGAATTATGTAAAGATCATCATTACAGGCCTGTAGTTCATTTCATACAAAATACACTATTGGTCAGACATTTTGCAGTTATGTTCTTTATATCGTTGGCCTGTTACAGTCGGTGCTCTTTTCAAACAGAGATTCATGAGAACTACCTGCACACCGAGTTTACGTAATAATAGGATTTCAGATTAAGGAGCTGCAGGATTAACTGCTGTGTGCTAAAGGGAAGCACTTCTACGCATTAGGACCAACACTGGCTGTTATTAATAGGCCGACCTTTTCTTAACGATGCCTGAGTGCCTCTGAACAGACATCAGAGGTGGAGGTGAGGCCAATGCCCATTATATCACTTTTGATGGAGGTGGACAGGTTGATGGATCTATGACATTTTATAAATTATTTATAACTCT
Source organism: Diplodus puntazzo (assembly GCA_963678695.2). Classification (NCBI taxonomy): domain Eukaryota; kingdom Metazoa; phylum Chordata; class Actinopteri; order Spariformes; family Sparidae; genus Diplodus; species Diplodus puntazzo. The sequence goes on along the minus strand of OZ023161.1, from coordinate 13,036,039 downwards.
AAAGAATCTTTGTAATAACTCATTTAATCAGTTGTGATTAAAAGTGAGACCGATGCCCGGAACTCTGAGATTAAGTTCATGGCATACATAAGGCTCACGCTAAAGTTCCTTTCAATACTACCTTCCTGATCATTTAACCGGCTCATTACTTGCTCAGTTTGTTGGTAGACATTTTATTACGGATCCTACTGCTTTTCTTGGGAAGACCTGCCCGATTCATCCTCTGATTGGTTACCTTCGGTGGTTAGGTTTAGGCGTGAGGAGTGAGATTGGTCAAGGTTAAGTTAAGAATGCTAAAGGAAGCCAATCAGCAGCAGAGAAAGGCGAGTCTTGCAATGGCAAGCATGGAATCCATTCATGCTGAAACTACCAAACAGGAAGTGAACTCACCCACAACGACAGGAAGCACCTTCATGGCCTTCCTCTCCCGGCTGTTGATCTTGGCTGTCTTCCTCCTGCGAGGATCGGGGGTGAACTTTATCTCTGCAAAGCTGACCGTCCTTACTGGACCATCTTTGTACCCTGATGAGGGGAAGGCTCTGCCTGGGGACGGTATGGTGGACGGCTCATCCTGAGTATCCGTTGGTTCCCTCTCTATGATGGGCGGCAGCGGTGGTGGCAGTGAGGCCAGTGGCGGCAGTGATGCGGCGGCTTCCTGAAGCTTGCGGCAGGCCTGGATGCTGTTCCTCAGCTTGGCTTTGCGTGCCTCCTCCCAGCGCCTCAGGCCGCGGAACATGCCACAGTACAGCAGCAGCATGATGGGACAGGGGATGAAAAAGGAGCACACAGACGAATACAGGACATAGTTGTCGTTTTCCAGCTTGCACTCAGTGGGGTCTCGGCCCGGGACGTTGTTAATGCCAAACATGACGGGCGAGGCCACGGCCAGGGCCAAGATCCACGTGGCAGACAGCAGCACTGTCTGCCTCATGTCGACGTGCTTCCTGTTGTAGTTCAAAGGGATTAATACGGCAATGAACCTAAGAAGAGAGAAAAAAGTTACAGTCTGGTGCACCTGAAATTACATGGCTGAACTACCTGTACAACGTGAGAACTGCCACATTAGGATACGATGCGATACCATACAACATGATATGATATGATACAAATTCATTTTGCATCCTCAGGCAGCTACGCTCAAGATGTGTACACACAAGTTAGTCATATAGTTAATCGTAATTCTCAGATCCAGATATTACAGAAGACAATGACAAGTAACTGACAAAAAAAAATTCTTTGCATTTTTATATCAATCGAGTCCCGTCTTTTTCCTGTAAAATGTCACGTGTGCTTATGTCAGCTTGCACCATCCAATTTCAACAAATCATTTCATGACATCCATCGTCAATCAGTCTTCAACTTGAAGTAGTGAGTGATTGGCACACCTCAGAAGTCTTGTCAGAAAGATGCACCTGGAGTGGAGTCTTTTACTGATTACGCTGCAAAAATACAAATGTATCACTGTATTCACTGATTTGGGTGAAACGGTATCGTATTTCATGGAGACGATACTTTGGGTTTTCCTCTGATGCCCTCCAGCTGCTCCGCCAAAACCTTTGCTGATTTACAGTGTTTCCTGAAGAACAGATGGCTTTACTTAAAAAAGTAGTAAAGTAGTACCTGATGTGAACATGGCCGGTGGCGGGACTGAACACAAGCTCCAAGATCAACTACGGCCAGTTTGACCTCAGGGAATCCAGTGCCAAGGTGATTTACAGAGTTGAGATGTTGTTAGGCAGTTACCGCTTGCTCGTTTATTAATTCCCGCTTGTCAAATTGCCCGTTGTCATCTTGTATGCAGCGTTAAGTCTCCTTGTCTCAATATTTTCAGTTTTCAGTCAGTTTGATTAGCTTTAGTCAACCAAAGATCATGATTAAGATTTAAACAATAAGTCAACGTTTTACACAACACATGGACAACGATGATCAAAATAAAATAAAAAATCTCTGCAAGACAGCAAGTGAACATATTTCCTAAAATATTCCTTCAGGCCTTCAATGGATTAGATCAGTAGCTAAAATATATGATTGGGACAAAAGTTTGATCTCTTTGACTTTCCAACCAAAAATATGAAAACCACAGTCTTCACTCAGAGGCTCCTCCGGCTCAGGGGCCCCTCAGCCCTCAGGTCCCATGGTGCTGCTCACTAATCCATCCATGAATGAATGACAGCAGGTCATCAGTCAGTCAACTGGTAAAGCCATCAAACCTGCAGAGAGTCTAGAAGACTTCCTCTCTCAGCCTGTGGACAGCAGCAGCAGCAGCAGCAGCAGCAGGACTCTCTGTAGACCTCTAGGGTCAGTTTCCTGCTCAGTCTGTTGAATTATTCAGACTGTCATCCAGTTAAATGTCTAACTGCTGCCGGCTGCTTCAAAAAGCTTCAGATCATCACCATCAGTCCATGTTAGCCTCGGTAGCCCCATCAGTCTCCGATGTAATCACATTTCTGGAGGTGGGACATCAGATTTTAGGAGCAGCCTCGGTTTTCAGCTCAGATTTTCATCCTTCAACATCAGCCGAGAGTTCAGATAATCTCATTGGGTCAAACTAACAAGCGCAGAACGAAACTGGCACTTCATCACTGCAGATGCATCATTCATTTGGGGCTTTAAATTGTTCTGTCTGCTCTAATGTTTCATCTTTTGGAGCTTTTACAGGAAACAGACAAAAGGTTATCGTCATATTTCCACATCAGAGTGAACCATGGCGTGACTGTCTGACCCTGACGACCTTCAGATGGAAAGATGAAACTCTTGCCAAGGTGTCCTGTGTGGTCCTGACAGACCGCTCACGGTTGTGGTCTGATTAATTAGCAGCTTGTGCTGAATGACCCTGGCACGAGGCTGATTAGAGCTCTGGTTATGACACAGAGTCTGTGAGTTATGGCTCAACTTTGACCTTCTTCTTTTAATCAACTGCACATAGTCCTGCAGGAGTTTCAGGGTTTATTTGGCTGCAGACCTGCATCTGAATCATCTGTATCATCCTCACCACAGCTGGAGAAAATTCACCATGATAAAAAAAATAGCTTGGAGAATTCACTCTGAAATCTTCCCTGTCTGAGGTGGGTGCACAAGCTCGACCTCGTGTCGAGTCGGAAATAACGTCTTCTCAAATCAGTTTGGGTTCTGAGGGCTTCCAGAGACTTGGATTACTTGGATGAGCTATATAGAGCTGCTGTCTATATTTCTTTGGTTGTTTTAGACCAAAGTTCACATCTGCTTCAGTTGTTTGGGGGAATGCTACAACACTGTTTTGCTGCAAAGCTCCAGAAATGTTTTGTAGACCTTGAAACATCACCTGAATTCCCATCAGTGTGAGGGAGACGAGATAGATAACGACTGAATTTTTGTTTTTGGGTAACCTGCTCCTTTAACACTTGAGGCACATCAAGGGTCAGGAGTCAGACAGACGACTGATTAAAATCACACTTTCGCATTCAGACAGAATGTCTGTGTACCTGTACAGGTGAGCACTGACCTGTCGATGCTGATGGCACAGAGGTTGAAGATGGAGGCAGTGCACAGCATCACATCCATGGTCATCAGACCGTCACAGATGGTGGTGCTGAGGGTCCACACACCATCCTGGAACTGAAACACAAACACTTGCTCAGTGCGTTCACTCACACCAGCACAGAATCACAGCAGTTCACAAGATAGATCCTTTTTGACATTAAGCACAAGTCTCAAATGGAAAATTGGTGTCCATGTGTATGATTCTTTAAGTTTGAATCATTACTTCACAGTAATTTTTGTTAACGTAAAACTGAAAAACTGAAGTAATACAGATTAAATTTCATGACTGTTTCAAAGACTGAATACATCTTTTACCAATAGTAAACAAAAGTGTTTTAGTCGCCTAAACACACGCACAGACTGGATGTGAACCTTGGAGTCTGGCATGGCGGTCCACCTCCCTGTGATTCCACCGTTGCCTGTAAATGTAGTGTTTCAGTCAGTCAGTCGTGAGGCAGGCACAAATGATCAATGTGCTGAAAGTCACGAAAACTATTTAAAATTTGTCTCCACACACAAAACCAATAAATAAAGTCTGTTTAACTGGCGGCCCACTCTCCACCTAATTCTGGCCAGTGGTTATCTTTGTTGCTAAGCACAAAAACACTCTTTTCGTAGAGCGAAAAAATGTCATTAAAAAGTTGTTAACCACAACTGTTTAAGCAGGGGGGATTAATCAGAATGGAACCAACAACTTACTTCTAAAATCAAAAAGAAATATGTATTATTATCTTTGTCGTGTACATATTTCTTTTCAACAGGGAACCCGAGGTTTGTTTTACCAGTGCTTTTACCTGCAAAATACATTTTGTAGATAATTTTTTATTTAAAAAATTGTAATAGATCACACATATGTACTAAATTAATAAATTAATCAGATACACTTACATGCAAATATGAAAGAAAACTTTTAACATACAAATTTGTAATATTTAAATAAAGATATATATATAGGAATGTAATAAAGGTGTAAAGTGCACATAATGACACAATGCACAGTGCATACCTCTGCCAAGGCACAAAAGTCCTCTTTAATCAAACCTAATCATGTATAAAAACAAACAAACAAACAAACAAAAAACATTTAAATCCACTAAATTTTTATTTTGGATCCACATCAAATTGTACAGTACTCACTTATAGACCCCAGCTGCCGAAATATACTTGATTTTTTTCCTCAAGATCCATGCATTACTGCGTGAAAAGTGTGTGAAAATGTCCTATCTTTGCAATGATACAGAAAGTGAGAAAAAAATCCAGGATCAGCACCTAAAGTCAATGAGGTCTACTTTGGGCCAAGACACATTCTTCATCCGAGTTCTGTGGAAATCTCTTCAGAAGCTTTTGTGAAATCCTGATGAAAAAACAACCACACAAACGGAAACGTGCTAAACATAAACTCCTTGGTGGAAGTAATAAATAAAAACACCAATAGAAATAAACAAATGCAAAAAAATGCAAAAGAAATGCAAAACAACCCTTTTAAGAAAAGCTCCAAAAGTTTTTCCTAAATGTATTACCTACTGTTCACTTAAAATACCATTAATTTATCCTTGAAAACATACTAAATTAATCAAAATAAAACAGGCAGTCCTTTATCTGTAAATTAATTTACTTGTGATAAAGTATTCTAACATTGTGGCATTATGACTTTTTCTGAAATAAAGGGCCATGTACTTCTTCCACCGCAGTGCACAGACCTGCAGAAGGAGCCTGAAGCTGAAATATGCATCCGCTCTCTAATTAATTTGGTTTTGAAAACGATAAAAACAAAAACAGTTTAGGTTATTAAGCACACAAAGAAGAGCTGTGAGATGGAACGACAAGAACAATCCGATAACAGACACAACAAACATGAGAGGGAGAGGACAAAAGAGCCAACACGGACTGACATGGACTCATGGTTCTTATTATTTTCATCGATTTCCTGAAATCCATTGTTGTCGTGGGGCCCCCTGGTTTGACCTGCTCACCCTGGAACAGAGCGGATGTCAGGAGGAATTTACAGACTGCGTTTGTTCTCCGAGCTCTCATAGACAAAGACGGACTGTACCAGGATGAGTCCTATCTTAATTTAATGAGATTTTTATGCATGAAAAGAGAATTTCCTGCATCCATCAGATCGTCATCGCTGGGAACACAAACAGTTTCATATCCACCAGCTCACAGAAAAGATTTTAAAAAGTGAAAGTAATTAGTGAGAGTAAAATCAAACAGGTATAATAGACGTTCAAGACTGTTCGAGTCTGAACATTGATGTCACAGGAGGGGGCGGGGCTTCATCAGAGGTCGGCTGGGGGTGAGAGCTGACCGTTAAAGGGACAGTTCACTGAATGTAAAGACCAGATCTCAGTGACGTGTTGGTTCCCCGCAGGATCACAGACTGGAGTTTAAACAGTCAGATTATACACTGATGGATACATTAAATTTTATTCGATTAGGGATACAAAAATATGATCTCATGACTTGCTGATTGGTCTTGACAGTTCTATTTTATGATGCATGATGCATTATTATAGGTTAAACAGTTCAGTTCACCCCAAATTTAAAGAATCATATTTTTCCTCCTCCCTTTAGTGCTATTTGTTCATCTAGATATTTTAGAGTCAGAGACAGAGTTTTGGAGATAACAGCCATCAAGGTGTCTGTCGTCTCTCCATTATGTAATGGAGCGAGATGGCACTCGGTTTGTGGTGCTCAAAGAGGCAAAAAACATATTTGAGAAACTCAACAGCAATGTCAATTTGCAGAAATTAAGAACCGTATCAACACGCAGGAGGAAGCGCACATCTACTCACGAACAAGAGGCTCGTTTCAATGTAAAATAAACATTAATGGCGTCCTTTTCAGCTTGACTGTATAGCTGGCTTAATTAGCATCTTGTCCTTAAGTAGATACACACTTCCTTCAGCACACGGAAAGAAAATAGTTCCTACATGAAACTGCTCACAAAAAAGTTTGTGGATTATCTTGAGTAACCAGGTCATTATTTCTGGAAAGACATTGCTGTTTTTCAAATGCTTTTTGTTGATTTTTATTTTTTTTTTCTGCTTTGAGCGCCACAAGTAAAATGTCATCTAGTTCCATTATATTTTATATTCCATTATTTCCAAAACTCTGCAAATCAAGCTAAAACAATCTACACTGATATAAACATGGCCGCTAAGAGGAAAGATATGGATTTTTTATTTATCTTTTTTTTTTATTTTGGGTGAATTGTTCTTTTAAGATAATATATCACAAATCTACAAACTACAGTAAGCCTATATTAAGTAATAAAATTAGCTCTTTAAAGTTATGAACATATATTACATCAATAATAACAATACAGTAATATACTAGTCACACTGTGTGACTACACTGTGCTGTCTCATGTAACCACAATGTTATTTATTGTTTATATATATAGTTTTCTGATGTGCAATAAGAGTGATATTATACATGATACACGGTCTCTTCTCATCTCGGCATTTTCTCTCATTCCTCCACTTATTTTTGCTGTTTTAATTGGCACTTTGAAAAACATTTTATTGTCAGTGTTTCTAGCTTTAACTGAACTGTGAGGACAAAAGATCACGAGAGTATCAAATATCTCGATTTGAAATGCATAAGCTGTTTCTCTCTAAATCTCTCTAATCTTCGACCTTAAAATTCCCCATACCGAAAAATAATTCTGTAATCAAGGTGCTTCTAATGGAATTTCAGGGGATAATTAATGAATAAAGTGATGGATACTGATATATCACAGTATTTTACCAAGTGTATTTGTCTAAGTTCTCATAAAAATGTCTCATCACGCTTTATAAAAGACACAGTTACCTTGAAAGCAGCATTTCAATGAGGTGAATGGAATTTGCTTCCAGACAATTTCCACTTGTTCCATCAACAGTTTTTCTTATTCTCTAAGTGTATTATTTCCAGTGATTAAGGTTTCTTTGCTTGGCTTAAGGTGTAAAAACCTCTTCAAACACATGTGACAGACATTGATTAATTTATTCCCCTAAAATATCCTTGAATTTCCAATTAACATGCTAATTTTGTGATGACCTTTTGCTGTATTTTAAGCGGGTTTTAGCCCTTAGACACCCTTTAAATCAAACAGATTCTGTAATTAATCAAACCACCTACCCTTAATTAATTGTAATCCATTAATTGATCCTTATTGGATTATAAGCAACACCAGCACCCTTAATGGATTTAATGAATTTGGTGTGTAAAAGATAGAGAACAGAGATAACTTCAGTCTTATGTTCTGTCAGCAGCAAATTTAGGGAAAGTTGTGTTAAAATATGCTCAATTTGGTCATGAAGGGCTCTGGAAATTAAGGTGTTTTTGAGGACTTTTGCCTCTTGACAAATTGTTACATAATCAATTTGTCAAATATTTTTAAATACATATGCTGAAGTTTGGAAAAAGTCAATCAAATGGTGTTTTCAAACTGCTGGATTATTGCTTTTCCAAATTAAAGGACACATGAAGGGATCTTTTGTTCACTTCACTCCACTGAGGGGCTGTAAACTCATTCCACACATCTGGCTAAAAAAAATTCAAAGTTAAAAAAGATTCTGGACTTCCCTACATTAATTAGGTATAATGGTCTTCTCCTGAACTGGACTGGCCCTCGTCTACTGTCTCACAACGTGACACCGATTCTGGAATGGCGGCCATCTCTGCTTCCACAATAATAATAACTCTTAAGTTGTCTTTGATTTGGCTAAAGAAAGAACTGCTACTATTAAGTCAAACTCTGATCTCCGGAAAGATGATCAGTTGCTTTGGTTGTATATCATTGTTACACAGACGACACTCGACCATTTTTTCCTGTTAAACTAGATGATTTTAAAAACCCAGTCACTCTCCACAAACTGTGACTGGATATCTGTTGATTTTCTTCAAAAAAAAATTAACAAAATGAACTTCCCATGGGCCGAGACCCCGAATACTATGAATGTCATTTTTCAGTGCACTTACTGGCAGACTTGCACGCTCATGTCAAACCAAACTCCACTGGAGGAATCTTGGTGCTGTATTTGACCCTTGATTGTCAACAAATTGGATTGATACTATTCTCGTCAACTCAGACACATTGCAAAACTCATACCACTATTATCAACTTCTCATTTTCTGCCATTCAAACCTTCGTTTTTCTGTCTCGACTTATGCGATTTCCCATTTCACTTGCCTCATCCCACCTGCCCCCACACGACTTCAGCTTCTCCAAAAAGCAGTGACTCAGCTTTAAACTCACATTGGCCGTAAAGCTCACATCGCTCCCGTTTCAGCCTCGCTGCACTGGTTGCCAGTGAAGTCGAGGATCGATTTTGAGATTCTTTTAATCACTACATGGCTTAGCTGCTGTCTACATGTCAGGGCTACTAAGCCCTTACACCAGTGAGCGGTCACTTCGGCTATCCGATCGAAACCTGTTGACCGCATGCCAAACTAAAAACTGCTCTTTTGCTGTCCTGGCACCCGGGCTTTTGGCACCCCCCCCCCCCCTTTCAAGCAAAAAATCGTCCTGCTGAGCCGAAATGAATAAAATTTGATTAAGCAAAGCCTAACTAATCACCTCAATTTAGGTGTTTTCAGGGGTAAATAAGGTTTGCTCTGTTATTTCAAATGAGCACTATGAAGTTTTGGAGAAGGAATTTAAACTCAGAATGTTAATATTTACAATACTGTTTCCACAAAAAAAAAAAATCAGTCAGTGAAGATCTTTTTCTTCTGATTAAAAGGTCTTCCCCAAAATTACATTGTGCACATTTAAGTTGGATTTTCTGTGTTTATATATTTTTGAATGCTTTTTTCTTGTATACAGTTTGTGTTTTCCTCTTCTGTTGTTCTGTTGTTGAGTACTTTGTAACCTGTGTTTAAAAAGGGGCTAGTTAAAATGGAAATAACTATTCGATTAATCGAGGAGCTGTTTGGAGGAAAATCAGAGAAAATTAGATTTCTGAGTTTTTGGACTGCTGGTTGGAAAAAGAAAGAGTTGCCGAACTTGAAGATGTCTTTGGGCGCTCTGAAGCTGTTTATGAGCACATGTCACAAGTTATAATATTTTGTAGATTAAATGATTAATGGATAGTGAAAATAATCATGCCGACTGTTTTGATGTTTAAGGATTACAGTGATACTAGAACACCATAAACTGTTCAGGTGAATAGTTACTGGTGCATTGTGAGTAAGTGGACTCTGTACTGTGTGGCTAGTTTCAGGCTTTATAAAAAAAAGTAAACATTTTACCCACAAATCAAGGAGACAGGTCAGGTTAGTTTGATACTTCCTATCTTCCTGTTTTTGTATACTCTGTAAATCTGTCAGCTTTACTGGACAGGAGTTCAGTAAAGCTTCAGTTCAGCTTCACTGGACAAGTTCACACTGATTCCTTTCATCACAAACTTTAGATCAAATGATAACTGTTTTGATAGTTTGCAGACTAAATAATTGATAGATAATGAAAATAATGGACAATTGCAGCCCTGCATGGCTGAAATAAATAACTTTTTGCTTTCTTAGTCCTGCTCCTAACCTCATTTTAGATTTTCAGAATTAAAGTAAGGTTTAGGGATTTAATATAAATTCAAAAATTAAATCAGCTTTACATAAGAGATTTGACAGAAAAATGTTAGTCCATAAGACCTGGTGTGCAGACGCCACAGAGCTGCATCTGGACTATGAAGACTCCAAATATAAACCTCAACAGGCTCCCAGGGGGCCCTGAAGTAGAGCCCTGGGCTCCTGGAGCTGTGGATGAAGCTGTGAGGTAAACATTTAAAGTATGAAGTATCCCACCTGTAGTGAAAGTAAAGTGTACTATCACTGTTGTGTGTTTCAATCGATCTCACCTCGGAATAGACGAAGAGCGGCAGAACGAGCACCGCCAGCATCAGATCCGCCACCGCCAAACTGACGATGAAGTAGTTGGTGGTGGTCTTCAGCGCCTTCTCCGTGAACACACTCAAACACACCAGCAGATTCCCGCAGATGATCACCACGATCAGCAGCACCCCGATCAGCAGGGCGGGCAGGTTGTGTCCCCTCGCCGCCGCCTCCGGGTTCTCCACCGCCGCGCTCAGGTTGGCTACCATCTCCGCCGCGGCTCCTCCGCTCCGTCCCGGTCCCAGCCGCAGCAGCGCGGCCAGCGGGCTTTCATGAAGGCCTGGCCGGACTCTGGTCCCGGCACCGTGGTGTCATCGTGGTGTCACGGAGACTCAGAGCTCCAGAGCGCTCCGGTGCGCACTTTACGCAAAGGAAACTCCGCGTAAAACCAAACTGGAACAGTTGGAGTGTGGTCTTATTCACACAGTAAAACGCGTTAACTCATAATTATTATAATAAATACTCAGAAAGTTCCGTATGTCCTCCTGAGAAAGAACATTTTGTGTCGCGAAGATGGAAATAAAAGGCGGCGTTGATCAAAAGCGCGTCAAAATCCTCAAACCATGAGAAAGTTGAGGAAGATCCGTTTCAGGCTTGTGGGAGTGAAGACCACCCGGAGCGTCCCTGCGGTCAAACCGCGGTGAATGTGTCGGACTGCGGGTGTTTTCAGGAGCTCCGGTGTGAGTTCACCTGCAGCCTGCTGAAGGCCACCGGGGCCAAATTAGCCGATTAAAGCCGCTTATCAGCTGCGCTTTACGGTGTCCTTCAGTCCTTGAGCTCCAGCAGGAGACACGGTTTGTTCATCTGTCTGTCTGTTCATCTGTCCGTGTGTGTGTGTGTGTGTGTGTGTGTGCTGAGTGGAGCGACCGCTGCAAAAAATATCCACATCGTTATTTAACAGTTAATCTAAATTAAAGAGCAGTAATTATGTCACAGAGCAGCAGCACAAGCAATACAACAGATGCATTTGAGATACCAGAATGTTCTTTCTATTTATCTTAAGATTAATTTATTTTACATGAATTCAGGTATTTTAATGTGACTTTTCTTTTTAAATCAATGTATATTTTAATGTTCTACATCATCTTTCACATCAGAAATGAAGAATGGTCTCTCTCAGATATTTAAGTAAAAGTACTTTAAGAACGTAGGAACACTGTTACAAGATCCTAACACTAACCCTGCAGAGGCAGACAACTGAGATAAAAATAAGTGTCCTGTTTCTGTTAGCAGCGATTACTTAATGTGTAAATGAAGGGTAAAGTCATATGACCTTTAAAATCTACTTGATTTGATAATAGGGCGCTCTGGAGGTTTGTTATCTTTTGGAAACTTTTTGATTAATTTAAAAGTATTGAGGGATTAAAGAGGTCAGGTTCAGGTGAGAGTCAGAGGCTGGAACATGTTGGCGGGACATTTCTTGCAGTGTGGAGTGAAGGACTGAACTGAGGAGAGAGCTGCAGGGCCAGAAGGCAGAGAGGAGGAATCCCCCCCTCCTCCTCCTCAGACAGTAAACTGCAGGAATCCTCTGCTGCTGTTTAGCCGCAACATCTGGATTTATTTAAATCAAAAGGGACGGACACACATCAGAGGAGGCAGATCAGGACCAGAGTTCATGTGTCAGAATCACTGTAAAGGACAAGTTAACCCAAAAAAGAAAGAGAAAATTAAGTCGTTATCTTTTAACCCACATGCAGATGGAAAGTCACGTGAAGTTTCGTAATAATAATAATAATAGTCTTTTAAAATGAATGTGGGATCTCAGCGCTTCCAGTGACTTGGATTAAGCTGGACCAGCTTTATTGAACCATTTAATGTTGGGGTTTTTTTTGTTTTTTTTTGTGGCTGTTGGATATTTTTGTCTGTTTTAAGTAAAATCCCCTGCTACTTCAGTTGTTTAGAAAAATGCTGCAAGTCTTTTTTGCCGTGAAGCTCCAGAAATCTTTTGTGAACTTCAAAACTTCACCCAGCTTTCCATCGGCAGGGGGAACGAACGTAATAAATTAACTTTCATTCATGGGTGACCTGCACAACTTTAAGCCTTCATTCAAATAAGCGAGTTACAGTATGTAAAAAAAAGCTTGTGGTATTGACGCTCTTTTGCAGCCAGCCGTGTTCTGGCACGTCAGTATTGGCTTCATTTTTGAGCCCCAAAGGTTGTTATTCAAGTAAACATACATACCTGGAGCTTAGTTAGTGTGCGTCAGGAACAAGTTTTTTCCAGCAACAATGTCAATCATACTGTTTGAATCCAGCTTCAGTATCGCTTTTTGAACTCATCCATCAGCATGAAGGCCTCCAAATTGTCTTGAGCCAGTCTTTTCCCTGACAAGAAAACACTGACTGGGAGAAAAATGGCCCAGTGGCTGTTAACATACTGCTTGGGTGTTACCGAGTGGTCAATGCAGTGTTTCTCACATTTGCATCAAAGGATGGAAAAGAAATGCTCCAGAAAGAGGTGGATACTGTTAACTACAAACAATATTAACTAGAAGTAATCAATGTGAAGCTTCACATATTTGGCAGCTCCTTCAGAAAACAAATAAAGAGTGTCCTCCAGTTGTCTAACAGGAGGATAAAAATAGCCCTCAGAGTGAGGGAGGCCACACTGAGTCCCTCAGGGGAACTGTACCGATCCGGCAGACAGGCTGCCGGTCTTCCCCCCTCTGTGTTTTATGTTAATCAGTCGTATGAACGGGTCTGAAAGAGCCTGTATGATTCAGATCCAGAGTGTTTGTCAGGATGTCAGAGCTCAGCTGCTGTTTTTCACTCAGGCGGTCAGAAATCATCGCCGCCGGTCAGACTGAACATCTGAACATCAGGCTGCCTCTCAGGAAACATGAGCCATGATCAAACGACATGAAGCACTCATGTGACCACACCTGCTTCCAGGTGACAGTTTTCAGACCAGTATTTTTATTACATTTTTGAATCAGTCTGGATGCAGAGATCATTTAAAACTCTACATTATCATACACACTTCACATAATTCAAGTGCCATCTGAATGATACATTAATGTCTGATATTAAAGGTGTAATTTGTAGAAAATGTGCAGAATATGAAGGCATTTCAAGTCATATAGGGCAGCATATCACCAAAATACTCACAACTCCCGCTTTGCTAGCTTGGCTCTAGCTAGTTACCATTAGCTAATTAGCTCAGGTTCAATTAGCTGAGGAGCCAGTGGCCCGAGAGTTTTCATGGACTGGGACCTCAGGTCACAGTTCAACTGGATTTGGAAGTCTGAGAGCGAACATGGCTGGAAAATGAACTGGGACTAAACTCAGCCTCCGAGTCCAACTTAGGCCAGTTTGACAGCAGGGGATACAGTATGGAGGTGATTTACAGTGGCTCTGACCAAGACTACGACTGTTTTACATCTTATTCTGTGAGTTTAGCATTCACTTAATCCAAACAAGAAGTGATTGTTGAAGTATTCATCACTTGACTGTTTTTACAATGACAGCTAGGAAACACTCCTGGGGCTATTTTCTCAGCACAAAGTGGTAGTAAGACACAGAACAGGCCGGGGCTAGATGGTTAGCATGCTAACTCATCTTTGACATAAGAACATGACTAAAAGACATGAGAATAAGTTGCTCTATCCTTCATCTGTATTTCCTCATCACCAGTTTCAGTGTGTATTTCTTATTTAACCATAATGAGCATTGGTCTCTTGTTTAAGGGCACAGAACAATCAACATTGTTGAAGCCTCCAGTAAAAACATGATGAAATAGCCACAAATGCCAGATTTTTCTGACACACATCGGTGTTAGGAGAGGTTAATGAGCCACATTTTTCCCTCTACAGTTTGTGTTTGTAAAAAAACAAAATCTGGTTATAGTTTCCTTCACATTCTCAGTCAATATTTTTGGACCGTCATTTTCATGCTGCCGCTGCCCTCCAGTTTGCTTCAGGATCCAACAGATGCTCCAACATCGTCCTCCTCCTCCATCACATTCCTCCACCCTGACCTCCCTGCCTGTGGCTGATAGCAGAAGGAGCAGTGAAAAGAAAAGGGAGGATCATTAGTCTTATGATATACTTCCTGTTTACCAAAATCCACATTTAAGCCGCTGCAATGTGTGCCTCATTATTCAATTTGAGCTTTTTTTTTTTTTTTTTTAGCTCCACTGCAGTAATTCACTAACCAAATATTTTATATTCCCTCCAAGATCCTGAACTCCGATGAACCTCTGGAGCGAGGCCTTATTTGACACATTTCAGATGTACGTCATCAAGAAGGTGACAGCAGGATGTAATTTCGATCCTCTGTTTGGAAGGAGAGTGAAGTCAGTGGTAGAAGAAGCGGAGCTGATGATGGTATTGATTCTCCATCAGGTTTACTCTGAATCTAGGTCCTGTTGCTGAGTCCGCCACAAACCGCTCGGTGCTCAAATCCCCTCATAGTTTTCAGTTTACTCCTCTGCTGCAATTATAATCTGGTTAGATGTCTTTAATTTAAAACAATTACTGATGACAGTCTCCTCATCTGACTCTGGTCTTAAGATCACAAGCTGGGCCATGAGTTTTTAATTTTGAGGCCTTGGTGTCTGCAGCGATGATGGATCAGCTGACTCGTGATGTCATCCGAACCTCCAGGGACATCAGGGTGACACTAGCTACACCTCCTGTCAGTCTGTGGAGCTGCTTCAGAAATATATCTCCATACATGATTCAGTCACTAAACGTTTAAAGATTTTTCTGCATGAAAATATTGTAAAAAACAGCTATGATCTATTGAGTTGTGTTCCAACTTTATCCCAAATGTTTACAGTGTTCAAACCCAGACAAATCCTATTTTTATTCATGGTAATGGAACATTTTATTTGTTCGTCCGTCGCTTTAACTTCAGGTTAAAAAGCCAAATGATACTTGAAAGTGTGAAATACATTACCTCATTGGTGAACCTGACTTCAGCCTTAAAGGACACCTACAGCCTCCAAAAGGACGCAAAGAACCACTGGTATCTCTTGTCAGAGCACTGGATCCTCATCCAGCATGAGACTTCCTGAGGGACCACCTAAGTTAGCCTTCTCAATGACCACTGGAATCTTCTTCAAAGATAATTGGAATCATCTCATAGACTAAACAAACCACATCACAGAGACACAGAACATCCTCAAGGACCGCAGCATCTGTTCAAAGACTCACAGAGCCACTCCTTGGACTAATGGATCCACTATGACCATCTTCAGAACTGCTGCGACTTAATGAAGGACCTCTAAATATACTCAAGGCAGAGAAGCAGTGAAAACCAGAATTTATATTTCCCTTATATCCTGAAGTGTTACACAAACACTTCTTGAAGGACGACTGTTCATTAATTCAATGAATTAGTTCATGAAGTTTTGAACAGAGACTTCCTGCGTGTGGCTTCATTTTTCAAATTGAAGACGTGTTTGTGCTCGGCAGGTGGAGCAGAGCAGGAGCTGATGATACACAGTGTTCATCAGACACTTCACTCAGCGTAATGAAAACAAAATGTTTCCCGCTCCAGATCATTTAAAGGATATGAGGCTGTCAGAAACAAACCGCCGCGTCGAGCTGTTTCATTTCAATAAACACAGTTTAATTTGTGGCAGCAGAGATGAGACGCTAGCTCCTGACGACATCAGCCCAGCCTCCATCTGTTTTACATCCTCTGGTCACATCAACCTGCTCATATACTCTGTCTCAGGCTGTTGCTCTGATTGTATTTATTATCTATAAAATCCAATAAATTTTCTTATGGCCCCTTGAATCGCCTCTGAGACCTTAGAAATCTCTAAAGGAGCACTAGACGTCTTAAAGGATTCCCTGCAACCTCTTAGGACTCACTTAGAACACCTGGAACCTACTGAAAGACCATTATTCCAGTCATTAAAAACAAAACACTTTAATGAAAGAAAAAAACATTAATGAATCTAAAATCTCAACAAGATAGAGTGTAAATCTGCTTAATTACAACAGCATCTAATCCCAGAAATAAGCAAAAGGCACTTCCTGTCATATATACCCACAACCTTAAAACAGAGGTAAAATAATGGACAAAAATTGACTTTCAGTTTGATGAAATTATATGTTTAAAGCACAGGAAGTTATTGTCTGTTGTTACATTTTTACTTGTCATCACTGAACTAATTTCCTGAACTGTTAGCTGGTGTTTCAGTTTCACCAATATTTGGTGCCACGTGTTGAATTGTGGGACTTCAGACACCCTCCCGAGCAACCCCTGGAACTTCCTCAGAGATCCCTGGAACCATCCCAAGGACAAGGAGAGCATCCCTAAAAATTACTGGAGTATTTAAAGAGCCTTCTCATACACCCCTATGACTTCATTAATCCAAGCTCTACTGCTCTAGCCTCTTCAAAAAAAACCTGGAACCTCCTGAAGGATAACTGGAGCCATTTCAAGCCCCCCTCAGCCTCCTTAAAATGAAACTCTCGCCAAAATGCAACCTAGACTTTTTTTGTGAAAAAACCTTTGCGTAAAAGCATAATTACGACGAAAGAGGCACTTTTAAGATTGACTGAATTTTTGTTTTCGGTCCAAGCTTATTTTCAGTGGGAGTGTGTGGGGCACTTTTACGCTAGCATCAAAATCGCTATTTTTAAAAACACTAAGAAGGCTCGACACAACATGAAACTTTGCTTGTAGTATCACCAGGGTCTCTACACACAGCTCAACTGGACCACATAGACTCTACCCAGACGTGTCGATCCCCGAGTACGTCTGGGCTGCCATGACGACTGCTAGAGGAAGAAGCTACTGCTAAGGTGAGTAGTTCAAAAACTTTCTGTTTAGTAAACTCTGTGTACACAAACAATGTTTTCAATGCTCATGTTCATGTGTAGAGACCCTGGTGATACTACGAGCAAAGTTCCATGTTGTGTCGTGCCTTCTTAGTGTTTTAAAAATAGCGATTTTGATGCTAGCATAAAAGTGCCCCATGCACTCCCATTGAAAATGAGTTTGAGCCGAAAATGAAAATACAGTCAATCTTAAAGTGCCTCTTTGATTGTAATTATACTTTTACGCGAAGGTTTGACTCATATACATTCACAAAAAAAGCCTAGGTTGCATTTTGGCAAGAGTTTCACTTTAAGAGCTCCTGGAATGTTCCTATGGACAGCTAGATTGTTCTCAAACACCACTGTAATGCCCACTCATGGAACTGAAGGCTCTTCAAGGACACCTGGAACCATCCCTGAGAACAGCTGGATTGGTGGTTTTACTAACTGCCTCTTTGTATGCCTCTTTTAGTGGCCGAAATTCTCTGCTGCCACCTGCTGGTCATCTTTGGACATCACCGTGACAAAAAGAACACCACACAATGACTCCAATATATTCACCTTTTTCTTGTTCTAGTATTTCACACATGAAGGTCTTTAAAATGTATACATAAAGATGAAAGGTAACATACTGGGACAGGGAATGAGATTATTTTTTAAATCTCGTGTGCAAAAACACTACCTTTATGGACTTTGGGGGCTCTATAATATCGTACTAACATACAGTGCTTGAAAGGGCTTTAAAAACAATTCTAAGACTGAAACAGTCATGCCAAGACGTACACAAGATGGGGGGCACGTTTAGTGGACATGACGTGTTAAAACCCTGACGGAGCCAGTTTAACCTTATTCGGGAGCAGCAGATGATGGGCAGACTTACAGCTGCTACAATACATTTTCATTTTGGTTGAATCCAGCCGCCCCCTATGGGCTAAGTGGCATTACCACCATCTCCTTGTGTGGCAAGACTCTTTATCTGGCTAGTGCAGGCATTTGTTTTGGAATCAAAAACTCCTTATAGTGCATTTGAATACAGACAATAAGCAAACAAACAGCTGAAAGTAAATAAAATGTAACAGTCATGGAGGCAAACATGATCAGATTTCTGTGAAGTACCAGAGTTAGACTGCCCTCCGCTGGACTATAACTGAGCCAAGAACATAAATGTTAAGCCCTCGAATTGATTTACAATACAATTTTAAAAAATTAATATTTGTTCGGGAAAATATAACATGATTGTCAACACAAAATATGGCAACACTTCTTTGTAACAGCGTCCAATCCGGTGGTTTAATTTTTGGTGGTGGACTGGGCTTCACAAATTTTAAATCATGAACACTGACTGGCTCCTTAAGGCTCAATGAGCTGAACAGGTCTGAGTTCAGTCTGAGGATCTAACAGCTTGTTTCAAAGACACGGTGAAGTTTTTTTATGAGGTCATGTGACATCACCCCACCGTCATGATGTCATCACTCCTCCAGGCAGCTGACCCCGTCACAGAGCAGGAAGTGAGATCGGAGCACAGACAGGATGGGGCCCCGGGGGGCCCCGGCCAGGCAGTGCGCCTCATCCACACTCACTCCACGGGAACGCAGCGTCCGCAAGGCGTCGCCACAACTCTCCCTGCCGCCATGCAACGTCACCAGGACGATACTGAGAGGGCTGTTGAAGATGCCGAACTTCTGCCGCATCTGGCCGAGCCGAGCCGAGAAACTCTGCAGAGGAAAAACGCGAGTCATCCTTGAATAATCTCAGATCTCTCACATCTTTTTGTGCCAGCTTATAAACAAGCTTCTACATATTCTATCAGCAGTATGTTGGTGTGAGTACCTGAGCACCCTTTTGTCCCGCCGGCATCGGGTCAGTGTCGGGCTGGATGACTGCGTCTCCACTGATCATTACTCTGAGCTGCTCTGATGGACATGAAGCTAACTGCTGATCCAGCAGCGCTGAGAGAACACCTGAACCAATGACAGAAAGGATTATTCACACACTCACCTGGATCTCAGTTATACATAAATCAATCATAACGGTAAGCTTATAGGAGAAAAGCAAAAGTCCCTAATAATGTTTTTTAAGATCAATATTTCAACATCATGACCCTCGATTAGATTAAGATCACATATTTATGTTCCCACTGATTGACTTGTTAGAATTGTAATGAAGATATTTATTTTAATAAATGACCAAAATAGATGTAAAATTTGTATCCCCTGATATAATGATTCATCTCGTTTCCTCAGGAATAAGTCAGAATTCTTTGGGTTCTAAGATCAGACACAGACTGTAATCAGCAGCAAAACCTCATCAGAACCTCAAAACATTTGGGGGTTAATATACGCCACACAGCTGTAATAAATGACAGAAGAAGAAACATTCTGACCATTTTGTGATGCCCGTCGCACCTCATTTCTGTCTGTCGTCAGGAAGAGCTGCACGTTATTTTTCAGTAAACTCTCCGTGAAATCTTCCTGGCTGGAAAAACAGAACCTGCTGACCTCGAGACCTACGAGACAGCAATAATGGCATGACAGGTAGTCAGCTACAAACTTCAACAGTGATCAGTGGCTGACTGTAATCTGTCTGCTGAATGGTTTGTCTTCGATAACTACAATGTTTGGTGCTCCTGCTTGTGATTAAAATGTGATTACCATAATGTATGGTGCTGCTGGTTATGCGGGATCTCTGCTGCTGCTGTTGGTCGTCAGTGGTGATCAGGATGACGTCAAACAGCAGCGACTCAGCAGGACTTTCTTCCAGCAGACGTTCATTCACTTTGTGCAGAGCCTGAAGAGTAAAACTAAGAATTAAGATGATCTCAAATCTTCCTTTTATGCTGGTGTTATTCTATATTTTTGTGACACACTTAAAAAAAAACTGTTGTGAAAAATTTTCAGTTGATGCATTTGATTCTGACCTGCAGCAGTGGGAAAGCCACACCCACTCCGTACACGTCGCCTCCATCATCATCATCAGCAGCAGATTCAAACACTGCACGAGACGTTACTGCAACAACCACTGCACGATCGGCATCCTTCTGTAGAAGAGACACATAACCTGTAACTTCATCTGAACTTATTTAAGTCCCCTCTAAAATCAGACAGGAGAGTCCAAACAGAACAACACATACAGAACCAGCACCGAACCAACAGGCAAACAATACACAGCCTGTGGGCAATCTCCACAAGACCTGATATAGAACCAGCATGGAACACTACTTATACTTTGATTAAAATACATGAATCTGAAGTGAAAGCTGGTGTTTAACCAACACACACATTTAAACTTAAAGTGTTTTATGCAGATTTTTTTTGTTTGAGAAAACACCACTCCAATGAACATTGTCTCACAGTCTTTTAGAATATGTTTTCTGATACTGTGCAGCGAGCTTTTAATGCATCATCGAAGACAACGCCCTAATTTTAACCTCATATTGTGCAGTCCAAATATCTATAACTAAATGTGCATTTTTAGCATTGCGTCAGTGACTAGCGAATATATGTCATGGACAAAAACTGACTTATGCTGTACTTTAACTTACTAGGTCCCGCTCGTCAATTCGGCATACATAACATACCAGATACAGCAGTTTTTCAATTACAACGTAACTTTTAAAATACAGGTTCCGCTTTCAATTTTCTCCCCATCTTTGGTGGCTTGTGGGCCAAAAGACTTAAAAAATTGTGTACAATAGTGGGCTGCATGGCAATGAAATATTTGCCGAATTTAACAGAAGGCACTGAAATCTTAAGTTATAAGATTTGGCCTATGTTCTATAGGAAATGAGTAAGGTGACAATAAAATACGTGATGGTTTAAATGTAATCTGGTGGACAACTGAGTTATTGCACACAATTTAGTGTCATTTTTCTAATGTTTGTCAGGGCCGGGTGGCAGTGGTTCTGCAGGTGTATGATCTCACCTGTCTTACTGTCTTTCGGGTCGACAGAGCATTAGATAAGCTGCCTCAGGTGAGTCTTACCTGCTTCACGTTGGTGTTCTGGATCGTGGAGACCATGTCCGCCTCTCAGCTGGAACTCTGCGGGTTACAGACTGCCTTAACAGATAAATCTCTGGGACCTGTTCACCTTCACAATACAGCAAATATCAAAGAACTGGCTGTCAAACTTACTTACTTACTTCGATGTTCCTCCAGAAACACAGAACTGTGTGTTTGGGTTCCGCCCGCCTTGCCTCAACCCGGACGCTCGATTTAAGAGCGCAGCGTGATGTCGTCACTTCCTGGTTTGGTTGCCGCTGGCCACCACGCCCACAGCGCAGATTATTGTGTCAGGTAGAGAAACACGGTCCAGCCTTGACCCCTGAAGCCCCATTTTCTGGACTTACTATCCAGACACAGCCTTCCACAGGTTTTAAGCGGGTCTGAGAGGACGTGGTCTGGTTTCGGGCGGATTTTACCCAGTTTGGAGCGGGTTTAAACCTCCGGAAAAGAAAGAAAAGGGGAAAGTTTGATTCTTCAGCTTCTGTTCACGGTGAGAGGCTTATTTTCTGTCCCCCTCTTTCCTTCCTTCCTCACTTCCTACCCTCTTCTTCTTGTTCCTCATAGGTGTCTAGGTGTGCTTGGACCCCGGTCGGGTTCTTGTAAATCCTGCTTGGGGCCCGTAGAAACGACAGCTGGGTTGTTGTTACCGATTCAGGTGGCAAACTGAAGCAGAAAGAGAGCATGTTCTGCTGTCAGAGATCCAGTCAGTCAGTTTACTGTCTGTTTCTGACTGTCAGTCAGTGTGAATTCAGTCTCTCACCACATGCTGTCAGTCATCCTCACCTGTACAGTGCTGAAGTGTGTGTGTGCAGATTGAGAATGAACAGGTAATCATCAGAGGCAGTCAGACCAGTCTAAGGCTGCAGCTAATTATTATTTCCAACCACCCATCTCTAGATTATTTCCACGATTTCTTGATTAGTTAGTTGGTCTGTAAAATGTCAGAAAATGTTGAAACTTGTTCAAGATGACTTTTCCACAACCCAAAAACATTCAGTATTACACTATTTATGTTTAAGAAGCTAAAATCAGAGAAATGCACCTTTTTATTTTTTTTTACTCAACTGATTAATCGATTATCAAAATAAGTGTTGATTAATTGACAAGTTGACAACTAATCAGTTAATCATAGCAGCTGTAGACCAGTCAGTCTCTTTGTCTGTCAGTCAGTAGTGATGCTGTTTAAACTCGATGTTATCTACATTTACATTTGACATTTAAGGCATTTATCTGTCGGTCAGTAGGCAGTCGGTACATGCTCAGACAGTGTTGAAGATATGTAGATACAGAATAAGACCTTTTGTCATTAGAAGCAGTTGGACCAGTCAGACGGCTCGGTGATCTTCACACTGAACTACACCTCAGCTCTCACACAGTGAGTCCTCGTTCAGACCAAACAGGCACTGCAGTGAAAACATCAGTCATTCCACCTTTGGCCTTTTCTGAAAGCACTTTTAAGGCGGTTAATTTTATGTCGACATTGCAATCATGACCGACATTGCAATCATGACCGACTGTAACCACTCTGATCCATCTTGGCAGAAATGACCTCTTATATATCATCTTGTCGCGAGATGAGTCGTCCAATGATTTTTCAATTAAGGGTGCATTATGTGAGAATTTGGATTTAAGATATTGAATAATGAACTCAAATTATCAACTGAATGTGATAATGTTATGTCAAAGTCATCTATGTATTGCCGTTAGCATGCTAACCAGCTAGCTGCAACCAATCCTGTCTTGTAATACCACTCTGACCTCCCTGTTCTGACTGCTAACTGTCTGGACCCCGAGCTGCACGGCTAACTGAGCTAGCTAGCTAATGGCAGCTACAGTTAGCAGCTGTTACAGCTTACTCTGGTAATATGCTATCACCTATTTCTTATGATTGTCCTTGCTTTGACGATTCGTAAGTCAATTCTTACATATTGTACCTATTAAGCAATTAGTTGATCTAAAAAAAAAATTAACCAGTAAACGATTTTGATAATCTAGTTATCGTTTCAGTCATTTTTCATGCAGAATATGTCAAAGATGTGCTGCTTTTCCTCGTCATTTATGACTGTAAATAAAGAGTATCTGTGTTTTGGACTGTTTGTTGGACACGAGAGGTCTGGGAAATCGTGATCAGCATTTTTCACAATTTCTTGAAATGTTTTCGATCGAATGATTAATCAAGAAATTAATAGCCCAAATAATTGATAATGAAACACTGTAGTTGTTAGTTGCAGCCATACTGGAAACAGGGGGAAACAGCTATCCTGGCTTTGTGTAAAGGTAAAAGTACCCACCTGCAAGCATCTTGATTAAGTGATTAGTCTATCTAAAGCTTATTGCTAACAATTTTGATACTCGACTAATGGTTTCAGTCATTTTTTAAACAAAATTCCTGCATTTTGTGATTTATGACAGTAAATGAAAAGTCTTTGGGTTTGGGGCTGTTGGTTGGACAAGAAAAGCAAATTGTCACAATTGACATTTTATGAATTGAACGATTAATTGAGAAATGAAACTGCAGAGTAATCAAAAGGAAGAAGAAAGTGTAAGTGCCCCTTAAGCCTGTTGCTATGATTTCACTCATTCAGAGAGGTTTCTACTTTTTTCTCCCCTGCCTTTTCGCTTGTGCCATTTGCAAATGTTTTATCAGACATATTCCAGATTAAAAGTGGCTGTGTGGTGTCCAGAATGCATCTTAATCATAACCACAGTTTGCATATTGGAAGAGAATTGTTCCCTCTCTTGCAGGCACAGAATGTACAAGCTTCTTGGCCACCAGCTGAAGTCTTTGTGGTGTGTTCAAGTGCAGCTTTTTGGCTGAGACACGGGAGATGTGAGGCCTTGACGCAGCTAGTTCTTTGATTTCAGTTTTATGTGTCAGGACTATAAATGTAAAATTACTGACCTTCCAGCACCTCTGAAGCTCACAAATTAATCAAAACAGTTAGTGTAGAATTAGTATTCATGTTAAGCAGTGCTATTTAGCAGACCAATATCAGAGTGGAGCTGCAGATGGGTAATAATAAACATTTCCAAAATGTGGGAGTATTCCTTTGATTACACTTCAGTTGGGGGGTTTCATAGGGGATTTTTTGTGTTGACAAACAGGCAGTTTTCTTGTCCCTCTTCAGCCTCTTTGACCAAATGAGACCCAGAATCTGACAGAGATAGTGGTGAGTAATACGGCCACAGTCCAGGGTTTAGATGCGCAGGCTTGTAATGGGTCATGTGTGTCACTCTGGAGAGCAGAGGTTGAAACATGAACAGGGGGAAACATGTAGCAGATGATGTAACATTTCCTCCACCCTGAACAAACAGTATGATGATGTCCCAGTGGAGCGTCTTATTGGCTGTTTGTATATGTCTTTATGGGAGTTGGCTGAAGTGTTGAATACTGACTCTTCCTGTCTAAATAAAGCTGATGATCTATAAGTGTTGAATGAGCCTCACATTCATGGCAGTCAGAGGACGTGTGTCCATTTTCAGACATGTTCGTTGTTTCTGCTCCAGTTCTAGGTTCAGTGGTTCTGTGTCCTCATTGTTAATGTGTTGAGTTGTGTGACAGGATTTCAATGAACAGCAGCTGTAAGTTAAGTCAAGTGTTAGAACTGATGTTTTTTTTCATAAACCCATCATTGGAACTGTTTCTCCGTATTCCTCTTCTCTTCCAGTCTTTGCCTGGCGTTCGTCATGTTCAGGTAGAGATAGGCTCCGAAGCGCCCACCATGCGGAAGCATCTGGACAGGATCCGGTTCCGGGGCCAGAGACGGGACGAGTTCCAGGATCTGGCCGAATCCCCCAACACGTCAGACACAGAGGGCACCGAGGAGATCTTGATCAAACCTCGAGTCTCAATTAGAGATTCAGAGGAGCTGAGGGAGGCTGAGGGAGAGCAGCAGAGTGATGCTCAGGTACACAAACACACCTGTCTCATCTGAGAAATACTGTTTATCAACCAGGAGTTTAAAAAGAAACCTGATCCTGATCCTTGAAATCAACACAATTTGGTTGTAAATGCTTGATTGACTGAGTCAGAACACTGTTTGGTACGATTCCATCAGATTAGATTATTGATAATTTGGTTAAACTGCAGGTCCATTACCAATTTGCCTGCTGTCTGAAGGCTCATGTTGTAGGACTCTGATTTGAAGTCTCTGTAAATGTTCTCAGAGGCAGCCTTTAAACCGACCTGTGATGAAAAGTCTTACCAGATCTGATGGAGTTCAGCGATGGAGCTTTGTTATCATTCTTGTTTTTTTGGCAGGGCAGTATATCAATATTATATTGTTATTGTAACATTAGACTATGTTAATATTTAGTAAAAGTAGTACCGATAATCATCCCTGCGGTATTGTTGCAATATCGATCTCGAGGAATTTGGTCAAAAATATTGTGATATTTGATTTTGTTGCCTAGTCTTAGTATTTATGAAGTGCTTTTAAGTTCTTTTTGATTGAGTTTTTTGTTTCTCGTAACTTATTTTATTTCACCGTTATTTCATCTGGCCTTTGCTGCCTGTTTGTTTCATATTTCTATCTCTGTGTTTGTCTCTCAGGCTGGTCCAGGTTCATTTTCTGCAGCTCTCCAAGATGACTCGAGGACGGATCTGAACGAGGTCAAAGGTCACCTAGAAATTGCCTTGTTAGAGAAACACTTCTTACGTGAGTATTCTGACATTAATGCTTTTAAGCATCACCTGGTTTCAAGATTCACGCCAACCACTCGGTCACCAGTAGCCACTTGTCTTTCTCCTCATTTCACAGGTTTAAATGTAAACGTAGTCCAAATTTTATCTGAAATTTTAGACAATGAGCAAAATAAATTCAAATATATGACCCTTTCTAAACATTACTGATATGCAAATATTAGAAATTGGTTCATCCCTATACATGATACGTTGTGCTAATGCTCCACTACACAACTTACTATTGTAGAAGAAAAGGATTCATCAAGGTGAAGCAGAGCCTGAACAATACTGGACTTTTGGGGCAGATGTCGATACAGATAGTCTGAGCTGTAGCTGAAAGAGCCCCAGACAAAATTCAAATAAGGGAATCTGACTAAATATTAATTTAAGCGAATGTTACAGTCATCAGGACAACCATCAGTCAAATCTGATAAGAAATGCTTAAAATGTTTGATGACTTTGCCCCAAAATAAGGGTTAAAATGGCCTTTTTAACACAGGTTGTACCTTTCGTGACACCAACTTCTGTTAAGGCTCAATACAAAATGACGCAACGCTGTCAGCTCATTCCACCAGAGCACTCGAACAAACACAAGTTTAATGTATAATGTTTGAAAAACCCAACCTTTCTTGGTAATAGTGAAATATCCTTCTTTTCAATGCTTATTAGAAGGCCGTCTGTAGCCGTACCACATCGGTTGAAACTGTCATGAATTTCAACCGTGCGCTCCCATCAATGCAAAAACGCCACTGGCTGATATCGTTCCAGCGTGGATATACAACCACCATCTTTTGCCTTACAGACTTTTAGATTCAAACTGCTTTTAGTGATTTGTCTCCTCTATAATGTCTCTGATGGAAACGACCTCTTTTACTGACATGTTTCGGCCGAGGTTAAGCGAGTTAACGCACCTTGAGTAAAGATCTCTTGGTCATACTACTGTTTATCTTCTTTCAAGTTCAGAAACATAGTAATAGTTGAAGAAAAAGTGAAGTGCAGGAAGACCATGTGTTGATTGGCTGTAGGGTCATTGTGGCTTTTCTCATCAGTTTGGAATCAAACTTCCCCAGAGCACAACAGCATGCTGGGTAATCCATCAATATCTGCCGTCTGCTTTACGTAACACACACACAGCTATTAATAACCATGCTGACCTGATCTGACAACCACACACACACAAACGAGAGTCCCAACATAGCGTCTCTGTATTGCGCTCTATTTGTTCATGGTTAGACGTTATCAAATAGGAAGTAGAGTTATCTAATTAGTGATGAGACTAAAGTGTATCAGTGAGAGGAGGAGGTCAGTTTTCTCCCAACTCAGGATGAGGTTTCAGGAGCTGCATTTTAAATTCATGAGTTTGCAGCTAATTAAAGTTTCAATTTTCAATTTTCTCTTGAAGCAAGTTTTGGTTGCTGTAATTGGTATTTGTCCCGATACTGGCCATTTAAAGATCCCCTAATATTGAAATTCCAATGGAAGTTATGTGTGAAGGTGCTTTTAGACTGTCTGCAGCCCAGTGACAGTGATGTTCTGAGGCAGCAGAATGTAACTACCTGCCTGTGGTTACCTCACTTGTTCTGTACCGTACAACCCAGACTGCTGCTGTCCTCCTACTATAATCTCATCACACAGCTAAATAGAGCGCTAAATTAAGTGCAGCTGAAAACATGATTAATATTGCACAGTTCCAGATGTGGGAGGTAGAAAATGCTCTTTTTTTCAGATTTTACAGGTATGTGCACATTTTTTGAGTGTTTTTTATTTATTTATTTTTTTACAACTTTTTACTTTTCCTCCCTACATGTGAACACTCAGTACTTTATGGATTATTTTTCGTCATTGCACACCTCCTTCCTAACATTACGGCATACGTAGCTAGACCAAACGACGTAAAGGATGGAAACAGACAGATAGGGAGACTCGAATGTGGCGAAAAAGGCAAGTTAGTGTCTCGTATCTGCAGAGACCCTGCAGACCTCTGCCTAGTTTTTCTTATTTACTTACTTTGGTGCAACTCGGGTGATTTTTCCAACCCAAAATGTGACTATTTGACATCCTGTGAATGAGACTCAACAATCACCTGTCTTTGTTGTGGGTTTAGGAACAGCTGGGACAAAATCCAACTGATTCTACCTTTTAGTCTTTGAGTTATATTAATATGACGTGAACTTGAGTTTTGCACAGAAATGGCCAGTAGAAATGTCCGTAAAGGGATACTCTTTACTTTGATACTTTAACAACATTTCAGAGGCTGTACTTTATTACTTTTACTTGAGAAAAGAAGTTGAGTCAGTGCTTTTACTTATACCAGAGTCTTTTTTTGCACAAGTATCAGAACTTCTTTTGGAGTAAAGAATGTGTGAACTTTTGCCACCTCTGCACGTTTGTCAACTTATAATGTATGGGATCTCAGGGCTTCTGAAGACTTGGCCTCCAAGCTTTATGGAGCCATTTTATGAAAGTCCCCATCTACTTGAGTTGATGATCTTGTGACCATACATCTGTTTCAGAGGAGGAGCTGAGAAAACTTAAAGATGAGTCCAACGTGGATTCACTGAGACAGGAGCTGGAGAGGGAGCGCAGCAGAAACAACGAGTTGGAGCAGAAGATCAATGACATTTTGAGATCCAGGTGGTTATTTTGATTAAAACTTTATTTAATGAGCTGGTTTTGACAAACAGGGCAGCTTGTTCTTGTGGTTTAAAACCTTCACTGACCGGTTTCTGTTGGTCACTTCACAGCCTTGAAGACTCACCTTCTCAGTCGCCTAAAGTCCCGCCCACACAACCACCTCCACCTGCAGTCAGCAGTACAGGTGAGCTGCAGAATCTCACTCACATTTAGTAGGTTTTCTGAGTTAATCTGTGCTCCATGTTCAAGAGCAATTGTTGAATTGTAATCCAAGTATATGTTTATTACTGAGCTTGTAGTAACTGCTGGTTGTGTACTGGACAGCATTATATTGAAGGATGTTTCTAAAATATGTTTTATCCCCTCTGTTTTTGATAAAGAAAGTGTTGGTGTCCTCCATTAGACTTTTTTCTCTTTCTGTCCTCAGAGAAACAGAAAGACACCCTGTCTGACAGCTTCCTGAAATGGCTTTATGATCGTTTTGGCGTTTATATCGAGGACTTTCGTTTCCAACCGGAGGATCAGACGGTGGAGACGGAGGAGCCGCTGAGTGCCAAGAGGTGAGGAGGAAAAAATCCACAGATTATCCATTCAGGAAACGTCCACTTTCTTCGGGAGTCATTTCTTACTATTTAGGAATGTGGTGATTTAAAGAAAACTGTAAAAATATGTTTTTTTTAATTGCGTTTAAAGCTCCATTTGTCTTAAATTTAAATAAATATCTGTTTTTTTACTCACAGGTTGACTGAAAACATGAGACGGCTCAGTGAGTATTTCTGGTTGATCGAAAATCAAAGCTGTGGGAGTTTAACTTAACACAACACATCACATTCACAGCTCTAATGCATCACATATACAAAACCAGGGGGGTCCACATACTTTTGGCCACACAGTGTTCCTGTGGAAATGCTTTATTAAAGTTTATTTATAAGCTACAGAAGACAGAGAGGTTAGATTGTCAGTCTTTGATTGGTCTGCTGTTGTGTTTCCAGAACGAGGATTCAAACCTGTGACCAATTTCAAGAGAAACCTTTCTGCCTTATCCAGCTGGTACTCCGTCTACACGTCAGCCATCGCCTTCATTGTGAGTCAATACATACAGAGTCAGTTAGAAGGTTACTGATGATCAGTGGTCGAAGCCGAAACAATACATTGTTAATTGTATTTTTATTAAGAAATATGTATTTATAATGAATCTGCTTCACGAATTAAGTATGATACGTGCACTTTTTACTTCCACACTTTTTTTCTACATCCTCGGCTACAGGCAGTGTTATTTTTGATATTTCAACTAAATGATTCCCCAACATTTTTGTTATTTGGCTTAAAAGATATTGACATCGGTGAGATTGGCCTTTAAAACTTCATCTGTTTGTATCCATTCACATCTTTTAATTATCTACATATGTAAAGAAATTGAACAAAAATTAACCTCATGTTTGTGTGTTCATGCATGTCTGTATGTTCTCCACAGGTCTACATGTATGCAGCGTGGCACGGCTGGGTCATCCCGATGTTCCTGTTCCTCGCCATCCTCCGCCTCTCCTTGAATTACCTCATCGCCAGGTCAGCAGCCAATTGCATAGCCAGATTTCGGGTTGCGTTAGGGAACTCTGATCCTGCTGAAACTACCTGAAAGTCTAGATCTGTCTTTAAAACAGCTGAAGGGGGAAGTGGAGGGTCGGAATTTGTAGTTTAAAGGGTTAAACGGAGCCTCACTGATTTTAAAAATGAAAAATCAGCTCAATTACACATAATTTTTTTCTTGTTTCAGTAACAAATGATCTATTACACATGTTTAATTAAATTCCTGACACACTGATGACTTTTTTTGCATCCACACACAGGAAGCCCTTAACTAGTTTTAAAACCACCTGATGATTCTGATCAGTGTGGATCAAATTATGTACTTTGAAATGATCTCATTTGCACCTGTATGTTCCCATGATGCACTGCTCTCAGAGGCTGGAGGATCCAGTGGAGCATCGTACCTGAAGTGTCGGAGCCCGTGGTGAGGAATCTCACACCTACAGACACTTTACTGTATCCACTGTTTGTTTTATTATTTGAACATCAACCTTTAACATGAAGATACATATAGAATTGACCTGACAGCTCACCTGGACAGGTGAACCGGATGATATACATGTACTGTAAAATAGAGGAATAATGCTAAATAATGTTAAATCAGAAGGAAAATGTTTGAATTGATTGTTCCTGTAATATCAGGTGTGCAGGTGATTGACAGGTGATTGACAGGTATCATTGTTTGTCTCTGTTTTCCAGGAGCCTCCTAAAGAAGACCTGACTGTGTCAGAGAAGTTTCAGCTGGTTCTGGACGTCGCTCAGAAAGCTCAGGTGAGAGGTGGCCAACAGTCTGAGGCTCTACGTCACGGCCGCCCGACATCTGCACAGATTTCACAGTAAACATGTTTGTCTTTTTGTTTCATACTCACAGAATCTGTTTGGGAAGATGTCGAACATCCTGGAGAAAATAAAGAAGTGAGTTTATCTGCACAGTTTGTTCCATGTCAGAGAGAAATGATGCTCCACGTACCTCTTTAATATTGTGTGTGTGCGTGTGTGCGTGTGTGCGTGTGCGTGTGCAGTCTGTTCATATGGGTTCAGCCGGAGTTGACACAGAAGCTGTATGTTGGACTGTGGGTGGCCTTCATCTCCTCCTGCCTGCTGCCGTACAAACTTCTGGGATTCATTATAGGTACGTCACATGAAGTGTATACACTCACATACCATCATCATTATACTTTTTTCAATCGTATCACTCATAATTTTACATTATTTTTAGGCTATATCACGATACACAATCGTGTACAGTCGTTTTACATCTCACTGAGTACAGGAGTGAGATTCAGAGCGTCTCTTATTAGTGTCTCCCCCCTCCCCAGGTGTGTACGCAGGTATAAAGTTCTTTATCATCGACTTCATCTTTAAGAGTTGTCCTAAGCTGAGGCAACGCTACGACACACCCTTCATCATCTGGACCAATTTACCCACCGACCTGCAGCTCAAGGAGCGCAGCAACACCACGCTGAGCAGACGGGTCAGTGCAAACTCCCTGAAACATCCAGAAATACAGCTCACCGACTGCAGCACTGTTCTGTCAGTCGTCATCTGTGTCTCCCGTCTCTCATTGGTGGACTGGCAGATCTCTAATTAAGCCCCACAAAGGCTTTTAATGGGTTTAACAAGTGCTTCACAGAGTGGACACAGCATGTATTTACCACTAGATGGTAGTGCAGTTGTAATATTATCCTGAGTTGCTTTGAAAAGCATTTTTAAGACAAACATTACATCATCATACATACATACAGAATATTGATGAAATCTCATAATGTCAACAAATAGATACTAATATTTTACTTTCACATCAAGAGTCTGACATTATGATGAGTTCTGCAGTGGGTTTTTAATAATACATTATTCATCAGTTTTGTCCCATGATGATCTCCTCAATTAAGCTAATCATGCAAACATAAACCAAGAGGTCATTTGAAGACAAAGTGAAGTTCAGACTCGTTCTCTGACTGAAACCTCTGAGATCTGCAGAAGAAACGTCAGCTCAGAGACATCTTGGTTTCAGGATCACAAAGTGGATCTCTACGTACTCTAGGGTCTGTCTGGTTTCAGCTTTTTGTTGTTTTTCTCTCTCAGCTGTCTGAGTGTGAACAGGTAGGATCCTGACGTGTGTGTTTGTGTATTTACAGTCACCGTGTAGAGGTCAGTAGTGTGTTCTGTAGTTAAAGATGTAGAGCCATCAGACCAGACATCAATCAGCTGCTGCTATTCTGCTGACGATTCGTGCTAGCTTGTCTGTTTAAAGCTGAGATGTCCCAAAAGCTACTGGTCGGATAGTCAGTGAATGTCTCATTCCAGTAGATTCCTTTAGATGTTAATGACCCCATCCTCCTTCACTAGAGCCTCTCTCAAGAAAAACTAGGGTTTCAGGGTTTTACCCAAATTTTAAGGCCTTATTTTACTTTTTAATCTGAATTGGGTTTGGTCTTATCCAAGGCCCAAGTTTTGTGTCTGCTACAGAACTTTTGCGTTACCTTAAATTTTGTGTATTCAAAAAATTCTACACTCAATTTTTAAAGTTGGATATGTCCTGGAGTCTTTTTCTTTACGTTTCAAAGAGCAAATGCTTTAAAGTGCAACTGGCATTGATATTGTAGTGTCTTTGGCAACACTGCAGGCATGAAACGCACCACACAGACAGAAGCAGGAGGAGAATCTTTGATCAACTGATGTTCTGGAGAGTTGAGGCAGAGAGGCAACATTTTATACTTAAAGTTGAAGTTTTGTAGTCCACAAAACATTTCTTGAGAATGGAAGAAGAAATCATAAAATGGCTCTATACAGCATAGGGTAAAAGAAGCCACAAGATCACAGGTTATTCACACCATTTCTTAAGTTGAAAGCTGCACTGTAGCTACTAAGCTAAAACTGGCAGTGCACACCATGAAGTATGATTAGAAAGAAGAGATAGAAAGAAGAAAAAAGAATAGATAGAAAACAAATCTTGCCATTTTATTAGTTTTTTTTTTTAAATTTCACACAATTACATAAGAATAACTATATTTTTATAAGAATTTACACGTTGATGCATCAGCAGGATTTTGTCCCCTTTAGATTGTAATGACCCCTTTCCTCTAGTGCCACCTACAGTACAAACTGAGGTTAGATCTTACCCACTTTTTTGTTTTGTTTTAAAACATTTTAAATGAGCATTTCTCACTCAGATTTTATTCACTTTCTTAGGATTTTTTAACATTAATATTTGTGTCGGTTCTTTCCTCCAGCGCCACCCTCTGGTAAGAATCGCTAAATCTGAATGATATTGTTTGTTTTTATCTTTGCTGTCATAAACATTAGAATAAGTATTACAGCTAGACCTTAGGCGCATTTTAACAACACTGAAAGTGAATGAAAATGAAGGTGATCTGACCTGCTCTGTCAAACAGACAGACAAACCTGTACAGGTGAGTTGTTCTTGTTGACTCTCTGCTCTGCCTGCAGCTTCACTGTCTGACTGTGATTGGCTAATCCAGAATCTCCACCGCCCTCCCACCTTCTGTCGACCTGTTCAGGTTCCTGCTGCGGTGGGTCGAGGCAGCTTCGGGGCTGCTGCTCCTCTGGGTGTCAGCCGGGATGACGATGACAGACGATCGTACAGCACGAAGAGAGGAGCTTTCCACGAAGTCTTCAACCTGCCGGAGAGTGAGCCCCCTCTGACAGGTGGGGGAGTCCAGATGAAAAAAAAATCCTCAAAAATTATTTTGGCTTCAGATTCAGACCAAAAGACTTCAAACTGTAAAAATCATTTCAGACTGTAGGTGCAGAATTTTTTCACTAACTGTAATTTAATTTTTTGTTTGTTTAGACAACAGCAGATTTAACCTGAGGTCTCCTGATCCACATCTTTAGACTTGATGCTGCAGCTTGTCAGGGCCGTAGGATTAAGGAATACTGGAGTCAAATTAAGTCCTCCAATTCAGTATTATATATATAATAGTATATAATAAAAGTCAAGTTTTACCCACAAACATGATGGTCTTTACTGTTTCTTCTTTACAGAGTCAGGAATGTAACTTTGATGAGAAATAATGAATTCTTTATTTGTTTATGGCCTTTAAATTGAATATGCCGAGTCTAAAAACGCTGTAATTAGTCCATTAACTACCAGGTGTTATGTAAAGGCAGTTATTAAGACCCTGCTTCTGAGGTCAGCAGGAGATGTCAACTGTTTCTTTGTGTCGTCTCAGTGTGTGAGAACGGCTGGCGCTGCTGCCTCATCAACAGAGACCGGAAGACACCGACAGACTACATCCGCAACGGATACCTCTACGTCACTGAGAAGTAAGTCCTCCACTTCCTGTCAGCTAAGTTTATTTTGCAGATGGAGCTGCACAACAGAGATCAGCTTGGTATATCTAAATCAATGTTTAGTTAGTCATTCAATCATATGATCAGAAGTAATAGATTGGATGGGCCAGAGCATTTATCAACAGAATGCTGAGAGATTTTCTACAGATGTAACAAACAATACTTCTAAAATTGCTTAACAAGTTCAACTTTAACTCACTCTCTTTGTCTTTGTAGTCATCTGTGTTTCGAGAGCTCGAGCTCCAGGTCTGGATCCTCTAAGAGGAACAAAGTCATCAAACTCACGGAAATTACTGACATCCAGAAGGTATGAAGAGTCTCTGGGTCTCTCCCTAATCCCCGATCACTGAACCCTCACAGACTCATTAAATGTGTGAGTGCAGGGAGACATGAGGTAGGGACCGATATATTAGTATTGGAACAGGTGTACATTTGCAGCAAGAATAAAAATCTTGCTCTAAATATTCCGAATATTTCGAGAGGGAGCGTAACTAAGTTCACTTTTTTTGAGTACTCTGCTTAAGGAGAGGTTTCCATTTTCTGCTGCTTTATACTTCCACTCCCCTTCTTTAATTTAATACCTTTGATTACTAGTTACTTTGCAGATTCAGATTATTCAGTGTTGATAGGCTTTGACTTGTGACATGTAACCAATCAGATAGTGCTGTGGGCAATACACCGAGTGAGTCCATAAAGTAGCAAATTCTTTGAATTAATTTATTTTATCGGCAATCAGACACAAAAGTACAGAGACTGATAATCTAAAAAATACTAAATATCGACCAGGACCATCGGCCAGTCCCTAGTGAGAGGGCTTCAGTGTGTCCAATGATAAATGAGGCAATTTGTGAAATCACATTTTGTGGGCAAAGACATCTCTCCATGCAGTTCTGTTACTACACATACATGGTGCTGATTAACAACTTGTTAAAAAGAAATGCCATCATCCTGACTCATTCCAGGTTTCCGATTCTTGAATATAAGGTTTAAACGTGAATTTAGATGCGTTTTCCTCTCTGTCCCTCACAGTACAAAGTTTTGTCTGTACTTCCTGGATCTGGGATGGGGATCTCCATAGCGACGCCATCCACTCAAAAGGTAAGAGCTTGTTAAAGGATAAGTTCACCCAAAAATTAAAACAATAATAAGACAAATAAACGCTGTCATTAACTACTCATTCTGCTGAGTAGTGCTCAAGTTTCCTAGTCCAAAAAAAACTTGTAAATGGGGACTTGTTTTGAAACAGCCGTAAATAAAAAAAAAAATAAAAAATGTCATCCACCTTTACATCTGCATGGGAGTGATCAGATAATGACTGAATTTACATTATGGGGTGAACTGTTCCTTTAAGAACATTACTTGAGTAAATGCACTTCATTGTTCCTCTGTTCTGTTGCAGCCGATGGTGTTTGGTGCGATGATCCACAGAGACGAGGCCTTTGAAGCCATCAACACTCAGTACATGAAAATCAACACCATGGCGACAGCCACCAACCCAGAGACATAGTGACACCTTCACACAAACACTGGAACTGATTCACTTTATTCACCAGTGACATCATCAAACAGCCGTTGACTTCAGTTTGAGCTGCTTCCATGAGCTGCTTCTATTCCCTCTTCACTCATCAAAACTGATGAAGTGATTCTGTGGCATTACATCTATATTATGCCAGCTGATACCAACAGATCACTGACTTCACTTCTGAGTCAAACCAACACCAACCACTGTTCTACTTTAACTGAAAGTTCTCACAAAACTAACATTATGCCAATCCTGAGTGTCAGTCAATTCTCACGGTAATGGCTGGTATTTATGTAAGAAATGGACAGAATTTTTCTTTTTTCCTTTTCAACAATGTTGACTTTATGTGAAAGACTTCAGTGGGCTACCAGCTCATTCCGGCCTGTCTCGTACTACAAGAAGCCCGTTACTGATGCCCAACTCATAATACTCTTCTGCTTCATGTGTCTCCTGTCTTTGCCTACCATGTCTTTTTTCGGCCGTAGAGTCATGGTCTTGGTCAAAGCCGCTGTAAATTACCTCCGTACTCAGAGGTCACGATCAAGGCAGACTTCAGTCAGCTAATAGGGCCTCTAGCTTCACAGCTAACTGAGCTACTTGCTAACTGGAGGAGCCTAGTTGCTATATTGGTGAGCAACATTTAGCAGTTATTCCGCCCCCCATAGTTTTCTGAGCCACCTTAAGAATTCTTATAAGAATGGCTTCTAAATGGAGTCGCAAATTATCGCCTGCATTTAATAAATAATGTCCAGGTGAAAACATTGAGGAGTGTGAGGTTACCTCTTCTATAATGTCTCACTTGATAAATTCAGTTAAATGTACATACATGTCATACTCACCCCGCTGCTTCTCTATCGCTTCTTCTTTAATACAAACACTGTTGAGCTCAACAGTTCCTGTACAGATCCTTCAAATTAAACACCTTCCAAGGGCACAATCCTTCCCTTACTTGAAAGGGTTATACTTTGAACCATTTGTAGGAAAACTGTTAAAGTCTTACACTGATTATATATTAGAGTGGTAAAGTGTAAGCCCCAATGTGATAGTTTTGAAATGATTCCTCAATTAACAGATTATTAACAACTTTGACAATCGATTAATCGTTTAAGTGGCTGTTTATCAGTAACTCCGATCATTCTCCAGAGTGAGGATTTGCTTTTTTCCCCTGTTTTATATACATCATTGTAAACTGAATGCCTTGAATTTTGGACTGTTTGTGGGACAAAACAAGATGTCACTGTGGACTCTTTTAAAGTTTGATGGCCATTTTTTTTTTTTTTTTTTTTTTACTGTTTTCTGACTTTCTGAGTGTGACGGCTGTCTGAAGTGAATGAGTTAATTAAGAGACAAAAATATGACGAAAAAAAACATGAAAGAACACCGACACTTTTGTCAAACAATAAAAGAGCGTCTTCCTCTAGCAGCTGTTAGTGTTAGTATCAGAAAGGTACATTAGCCTCTTTAGTCAACAATCACAGTAAAACTGATCTTTAAAGAAAGGCCGCAACTCGTGATTATTTTCATTGTTATTTTCTCAGTTCATCATTTGGTCTCCAAAAACAGTCAAACTATCAATTATTTTGTTTTCTCTGGTGAAAAGTTCAGAACCCCAACCCCAATATAAGACTGAGATAAACTGCAAATCTTCATTTCAATACTGCAGAGCACAGCGTCTTGTCCGTTCACCGCTGATATATATTATACCGTAACGTTTAATACACAATCTGTTACTCACTTTTCTGAACATATTCCACCTACATCTGAAGAAGAAAAAGGATTTTTTAAAAATTGAAATCAGATGTTTTTACAGTGTTATTAGCTGATAAACCTGTTTTAAACCTTATTTGAATACACATTAGTGTCTTCAGGGAATTGTAAAACCTTCATTATATGACTCTGTATTGTAGCAGCTAAGCCTTACAGTCCGTGACAGTATGCTGTTTTTTATGTGGTGGTAAGAGACTGTTTGTATCCTATATGAATGTTAAAAACTCATGTCTGTGCAACATTTAATGTAGAACACAAAATTAACTTTTTAAACTTTTTTTCTCATCTTTCATGTTTTAGCAAGCTTTCTTTTACAATCAGTAACATAAAAAAGCTTTTGAAAAAACAAAACAAAAAAAGCCATGCACTAAAATCGAATTTTCCCAATTTGTTTCAACTTTAGCTTTCGTTTTGTCCTAGCTGAGCATCGTCAGCTCAAGTTAGACGACTTAATTTAGCTTTACATTTTTTCAAGTAAGCTTTCATTAAGAACAAGGGTAAAAAAGCTGAAAAACTGGCATATTTTGTTTATCTTTTGTTAACTTCAGCTCTTTACAGCTGATAGGCTATAGCTAAACAACAGAAAACAACGCAATGACCTAAATGAAAGTTTTTTTTTAAATCACAGCTCTATTATCTTTTTCGTATAACTTTCTTTCATAGCCTATAAACAACAAGGGTAAAAAGCGAAAATGCTGGCATTTATTTGTTTACCTTTAGTTGAACTATTTTCTAACCCTAGCTAAGAGGCTAAAGCTAAACAAGTAACAACAACAAAAGGAAATGCTGTGTCTTCTTTTCAGTTCGGCCTCTCTTTTGCACTTTGTACAGAGCCTGTGCGTGTCGTAGAATTAAAACAACTAATTTGTTCACACAAACAACTAATTGTTGCTCTCAAATTAACGGTTAGTGTTTTCAAATTGCTATCAGTCTGATTCACGTGTGCTTGGACTCGCTTGGACTCGGTTCTGTAGATTTTGAAATAGTGTTTCTGTTCGTGCTGATCATCACTGGTCTGTAACTGTCAGTCCAAAGACTGTCACACCAGCATTTATCACTTTATCAAATGAACTTAATTTTATTAAAAATGTTATTAATTTGACCTCAAACAATCTGTCCAAAGTGGAGGAGCCTATCCTTTAAGTGAGTAAATGTAAAATAATATTTTTTTCCTACCTGCACTAAAAACATAAAGCATAAAGGAAGCCATTTTATTTTTTTCCTTAAGTTACAAAAGCATTATATCAATGTTTGTTCATATACAAAGTCTTGATTAATTCATCTCACTAGTCTGATCGGGCCTCACAAAGGTCTTTCGTTGCCAAATCTTTTTTCTTAGGAAATAAAAAAAGTTTTTGCAATTTTGATGCCAGTTGTTAATGCCACGTTGCCTCTTTCAGACTTCTTGTTTCATGCTTGACTCCTAATTATTCTCAGTTTGTTTTTGTGGTTTCTGTCCCGTTTCTTTAGCGCTGCGAATATATCTCTCCATGTATTAAGTCTTTTCAGATTAAATGGTTTTATAAAATCGTGTCATTGTAAAAACTGGTGTAATTTTTTTAACTGAAAGGATTTCTGGTGTTAAATGTGATGTACATTTTTTATTTAATTAAAATCAAATGTTAAACACTAATACTCATGTTGTTGTGCTGTGGTTGTCTCTGTGTAGTACCTGCTTCAGCCTGCTGGTGTCACCACTAAAAGGTTCGATTTTTCTGGCAGTTTCAGATGGACGGCTTATGTTCTCTTTTGTGCAAACACCAAAATATTCTTATCATTAAATCAGGAGACAGATTTTCTGTATGAACCACATATTCAAACAGTAATATCTTTTAATGTCAAACACTAATTATTAACAACCCTATTTTAATGTTTAAATGAAAGTTCATGAATCACCTAATTTCTCAGATTTAAGGGTTTATTACTAATAATATACAATTTACAGCTTCAACAGACTTATTTACATCAGTTCTCTGCAGTTCAACACGGAACTACTGACAAACATTTCCGATTACTGCTGTGGATCATTTAATGGAAGTTCAAAGTTTGTTTCAGTCATAATGTTTTACAGTCTTCAGTATCAACAGGGAGGGTTTTATGATTACAGACAGGAACAGCAATCTTATCAGCTGATGTTTCTCTATGTGCATTTCTAGTTCTCAAAGACATATTGTAGTCAGCAATTAAGAACAGTTATCAATCTAAAATAAAAGTAAGTATGGTGACTGAATCTTTTTTTCCATCTGACATTTCCTGATACAATTTAAACCATTGTTACTGGTTGCAGTAACTTCTACAACCTCTAAGCTAGTGACAGAACCGTCATTATTTAAAAGAAAGTGAGAGCAGATTCCTCCTGCTGTTACCTTGTTATATTTACAGGGGTGCCCACATTTTTATTGCATTTTTTAAGATACAAAATGCTACTGGGATCCAAAGTTCCCTTCCTGTGTCACTCTGCCCACATCGCTCAAATAACCCTAACTCAACATATTTAAAGAGCATTTTTACCTCATGAGAGCAGCACAAACAGTGATTTAAAGATAAAGAAACATTACTTTTATACATTTACTTTTATTTTTTTCTGTATAAACATCTAGTATATTGCGTGTCGAGCTTGGCTAATTTAAGTGAGCATAAATCCATTCATACGCATTTATTTTAAAAATCTTCCATGGACCCCCTCTGATACTAGCGAGGACCACTAGGGGTCCACAAAACGTTAATTCTATGGAGCTCTACTTAGATTCCGCAACTTACGTAAGTGACCTACGCCCTGGTTCCCCCAACACAGCCTATGAGATTTTGCAATGGAATTTTTATTAGTGCAGAAAACAAGCTCTGTGGCAAACAAAGGTTTATGATAGTAACAGGTTTTGCTCATCAAGATAATCTTTACAAATGAACACTACTTTTTTTAAACGACTTTTAAACGCTTTTTGATCTTAAACGTTGGGTATTTTACTGACATATTTTATTTCATGGGACAAAATCTGAAAATATCTAAATCGTTTGTTAACCACAAACCTTATTTTAAGCTATTGGAAACAAATGGACTTTAAGGAGGGGGAACCAGAAATGCAAAAAATGCTTATTTCCGGGTTTTAAGACTTCAAAACTTTCCAGGTTTCAAGATATGTATTGTGATGCATGATACATAATGTGTCATCTATCATATCATGTATGATACATTAACGTAATATCTTGAATCAGGTATCAAGTATTGAAATTTCAAATAATAATTTATATAATATAATTTATATAAATTCAAAATAGATTTATTAAAATCTTTCTATTAGGTGTGTTCAGTTATGGATCTGTGCCAATGGTCATCTATAATAGACTGCTCACATTAAGTGTTGCAGGAATGAGATTTTTAGGGTATTGTCCCATTGTGTTGTCGCCCTTCCTTTTGGCACCGCTCACAGTTGAACATTCGGTTAGTCATCATCCTCTGAGCTCTCTGCTGGATCCTCCATCTTCACCCCGAGTCCACTGTCCAGATCTGTATCATTAAAGATGACTCTTGGGGTTTTTATCGATGGGCTGTCTTCGTCTTCTTCTCTGCTGCTGGATGGCTGCTCATCGTCTTCATCTTCGCTGTCGTGCTCTCTGCTGTCTGGGATGATGACTACCTCCTCCTTTGCGTTGGGATCAATATCCTCCTTAAACCAGACTGACTTGTATCCCTCGTCCATGCGTCTTTCCTTGGTCAGGATGGGTTTCACCTCCTTATCACTGTCGGTTTTGTCCGACCCGGCCTCGCTGGTGTCGTCACGCAGGACGGCATGCAATGCCAATGAAGACTTCACGGTAGCCTCATTGACAGGAAGGTTCCCTGTTGCTTTACCTGGATATTCACTAAGCATCAAACTTCCCCTCTTAGGAGTGCCCGAGCCAGAGCTGTAATCATCTTCATTGTTCTCGAAGGCATCATTGGTGTACTGGATACCCTCTTTCTGAGCGACTGAACCTTTACCCAGCTTCAGAACGACAACACATTCGGGGAGAGAAGAAAACAGAGCTTTATATGCAGTATTGTAGCTTCCTGTTTGTCCTTCAGACTTTCAAAATGTTAAAGGGATCAATTCTAATAATAAAGACTCATTCCTGGGGAGGGTTGTGGTATTCAAAACATGTATTCACCATTTTACAGCTGCTTGTATTTCCACTGATCCTGCAAGAGAAAACGGTTTTCGGGCCAGTGTGTGTCAAGTGATAATCGGGATGGGCTATAATAATTCAGCTCCGTTCCCAGAGGTTACAGGTATGTCTGTTGCTTGGAAGGAGTCACAATTCAGAGGAGAAAAAGTTCCCCATTGGTGTAGGCATAACATTTATTTGGCAGTAAATTTTGCTCAGAACAAACCGAATTCCTGCAACCTTATTACCTTGTGAGGCAGCTGGACTCGCAAGATCATGTCGTCATAGGATCTCACAAATCTAGAGCCTAGAGCCCCAAGAAGAATTTCCCAAGCCCCAAAGCCAACCACAACAAAAGGTCTGGTTGCTCATCAAAATTCACCAGTCTAGCTTAAAGTTAGGAGTCTGACTACTAACAGTTCCCAGCCTTGAGACAAAGTTTAGGGATTTGCCAAACCAACCCGTAGTTCTTCTCCTTGAAAAGTTTTAATGCTAATCCAAATCAAAGCTAACAACTTGGTAGATAACTAAAATGAGTGGTTAGCTGAAGTTTAACCTAAGTCCAACCCATACCGAT
The DNA here is from genome assembly GCA_963678695.2 of Diplodus puntazzo. Taxonomy (NCBI): domain Eukaryota; kingdom Metazoa; phylum Chordata; class Actinopteri; order Spariformes; family Sparidae; genus Diplodus; species Diplodus puntazzo. The sequence goes on along the minus strand of OZ023161.1, from coordinate 12,993,632 downwards.
GTTAACAAAGGTTCTCGGGTTGTCAAGCTCTTTAAAGGGTGCAGAATAAATGGTCAACATCCAGATCATTTACAATGCTATTCTTACAGCCTGATCAGCACTGAAGCTAAAAAGATTTTTCCTAAAGTGCCACAGTGAAAGGTAAAGGGATATCAATCTACAGGTTCATCCTCTGGAGAGAACGGATCCTATTAGTTAGATTGTGTGCACGTTGAATTTCTTTCCTCAAGATGGTTCTAAAGGACAGGGGAATGATGAAGCCACCTGGGAGCCAACTCACATGGAAATCTGACTGGTCAGAGTTGGGTGCGTTCTACGGACAGAAACATTTTAAGAGCTGTGATGAAATAGCAGCACAAGTGCCACTTGGCGATAATCAGGAACAGGAATGAGTCTCGGTGGTTAGAAAAAGTCTCTATTTCCTGTCCTAGCCACTACTCCAAGCACTTAACAACCTCTTGAACTTTTAACTTACAGAGCTTTGGAACTTGCTGGCTTCATAGATTTTTTTCCAATCTGCTTTCCCCCTCTGAACACGGACAGCAAGCATCCCAATGACCACCAGACAAATAAACAGCAGGACACCCAGGGTCGCGCCGACTGCAGCCATTTCCACCGACCCAAATTCACCTGATGGTATGATCACTGAAAGAAGAAAGGTCGAGGATCAGAAGCTAGCACACCAATCAGAAACTTCTAGTTGCTAATCAAAACTGAAGCAAAAAGTCAATCTCAACAAAATCCAAGCTGATCTCATAGCTAGACTGTTTAGATTAAATATTAGCTAGCCTAAATCAAAGCTAACAGTGTAGTCTAAAAAATAGAGATACAGTTGAGCTAACAAAGCTAAGAGTTCAGCTGCTAAATAATCTAAAACTGACACTAAAATAGTAGCAAACGTCAAAGCTTATGATCTACAACCATTAGATCTTGTAGAATGACTTCCTTGTTAAACTTGTGAGTGAATTTCAATGTGTTAGCCATGCCATGGCATTGTTTGACAGTACGTTATAAGAAATTGTAATCATCATAATCATCTCTTCTTCGGGGCGTGCGAAGGTTAGATCTTACACCGTGAGTCGCTATTTTGTCAGCAGAAGTTTTTCAGACTGTTTTACATCCTGTAGAAAAACCTGAAAGATTCATGTTGGTTTTGAAATGGATTTTGTTTTTTGAGTCTGGTAAGTCTGGTAGCACCTTTTTAGGCCTGACTGCTGTCACTGCACGTCAAAGCAGAGACTCTGTGGTTGGTCGCTTTGAATGTCAACAACAAGTCACCTTTTCTGGTCAAAGAACACACGTTTTTCTGTTTTTCAGTGGTGTCTTTGTTATATAGGTGAGAGTCGCTCTTACCTTAGATTAACTTCCATGAACAAGAAAATATTATGTATAACTTAAACTACCAAAAGGAAACCACCTGGGGGAGCTGTGCTGTCACTGGTACCGGCGGTTGAAACACTGCCGTCAGTGGGCATACTGGAGATTTCACTGGTCATGCTAGGGATGGTAGTTGGGTTGGTGGTCTTGCCATTGGTGGTTGATTCGCCTACAAACGTCGTGGCCACGCTGTCTGTGGTCTGAGGCGAACTGGTGGTGGTGAAACCTGGGGGGAGAGCACACTTTTATGGCCCTGTTTTCATTTTCAAATACTTTTGTTAAAGTCATATGACTCTGTCAACGTGAGCTGCACTGTTCAATTGTGTTATTCTCATTTAAATTTGTGGAAGGCTAAACCGGAAGTCTCTAGTGCGTGAACAGAGGATCCAGGTAATTTTACATGGAGGAAGTCAAATGTGTTTGGCTTCATGCGTCACTGAGCACCTTTCATAGTGAACAGGGCTCTGTTCCTGATGCTGTATCCGAATTCTCGAGTGCCGCTCAGCCCTGCTTCTTATTTTGCCCAGCCGCCACAGCCCAGAATCATTTTTATCCATAAACCACCATTATAGAAGAAATGTCTGTAAAACCATTCAAAGCACGCATTTAACTGCAATCAATTATGAGTCAATTATGACTCTTTTATGAGTTTTTGAAAAATTTTGTAAAATGTAGCAGTAGTCTCCAAACTCTACTGTACATATTCAGTGGGCCGAATAACCATGAAGAAAACCGTGAGGGCAAGTTATGTGTGTGTGTGTGTGTGTGTGTGTGTGTGTGTGTGTGTGTGTGTGTGTGTGTGTGTGTGTGTGTGTGAGCCAGTTGAGCAATTTTTATTGGACTGAATGGGCGCCATCTATGGCTTCATTATGTACTTCTGTTTAAAATCTATGGACACAGCCCTCAAAAAAGCAGTATTTCTCAGTAAGTCGTCCTTATGGATCCAGAGAGCTTTTTACGTCCCAAGTTGTTGATATTCTCCTTTTCTACCTCCAGGGATTTCTGCATACATATGTTCAGTAGTGAAATTAATAAATGGCTTCCTTTATAAACCTCAGCATTCATAGTTTCACCAAAAACGGAAAAGGTGGCTGATAAATCAGTTCCCTTTAGTTTTACTACTTCCTCGTCTTGTCTGCACACGTTCAGGAAGTGGAATCATACAGCTTCAGGTATGCGCATATCTTTGCCATGTTGAGAGATGTTCACCTCTCCTCACACTTCTTGGAGAAAACCAGCATTGGGTCACATTCAGTACTTTACATTCTTTATCTACTCACATACAAAGAACTTTCACGCGTGAACTAGTGCAGATTAAATGAACTTAGTCTGATTAGGGCTGCCAATCAAACATTTACAATTAAATACTGTATTCGCATCTAAAAAAACGTGTTTCTTTCGGTGAGCTCAGAAGAGACCAACCACAGGATCGTGCAGTAGCCGATATGTGACAGAATTTAAACACGACTTAATGCAGTTGACAAGGCAGAGTCTGTCTCATTCTGTCAGTCTGAATGAGAAATACCCAGCTAATGTTCCTCTGGTTAAACTGTAGGTAACTTCTTCTTGAATTCATAAAATGTTCCTGGAGATGTTTTGTGCTGAAACCTGTCTAGCTGTTAACCTTAAATTCAGTAAAACCAAAAGAAAATTCTCTATTGGTCTGGAGGGGTCACTAGCTCAGTGTTTCCAAAAAGTCTGTTGTTGGCCTTTCAATCATTAGTCAAGCCATCAATTAAGGTTTTCTTCCTACCTTCTGTCACCTGCACTAATAGCTGAGCTGTAGCTGTTTGGTCATTAGTTGTGTCTGTTGCCACCACCTGAAAGCACCAAAAAGAAAGTTGATTTTTAATAAGAAAATGATCTTTCAAATAGTCTATTCAAGTTTTACTAAATTTGTAAGCTCACTTGTAGCGGTAATGTTCCCTCTGGGAGATCCTTGGTCATGAATAGATAGCCCTCAACAATCGAGAAATCACTGCTACCTGTAACTTGGTAAGTGATGTGGGGATTTAAACCCTGTTTGAACAGAAATGAAAAGGTTAGTGCAGAACATCCAGTAGACAGAAAATTACTTTGTCAGTCATCCAACACACAAAAACGGTAGGATGAGAATTCTGCAAAGTGGTAGCCCACCACTTTAAGTTACCACTGCATCGTATAATGATGGATGACACGACAGCGTCCTAGAATTGAAGCCAACACATCTCCTGGTGACCGGCTGCATGGGCCAGACTAAAACCCCAAAGTACACATCAAGATGGTTTCTGGTATTTTAGGCAGTTCATGACTGTAGGTTTAATATATATAACAAGTTTGGTTTCAATTAGTTATTTGATGCTATATAAATGTGACATCATTACCCCTTTCTCTATTAAGGTGGTTCAGTCGCTTGTTGGGGGCCAGTTCCTACTCTGGAACCAGTTCTTTGCGTTTTGATAGCCAAAGAACCGACTCTCAGTCAGGAAAACTGGTTCCAGAGAACCACCAACACTTTGCTGGTCGAGAACAAAAACTGCTTACGTCAGGTCAAGGTAATCGTGATCAAGGACCAACTAAAACCGCTACAGCCATTTTTAAAAACAATTGCTCCTGTAGCATGTTCTGACCTATACACAGGAGAATAAACAAAATATTGGATGCCAAATCAGTGGTCTGAGGACCAGTCATTTTTGGACGCCAATGTGCAAAGCCAGGAAGAACCAAGTCCAAACTACCAAGAGCACCAGCCCAGAACCAGCACTTGGTTTGCCAATCACTGCTGCATAGGCTCTGGTTTCAAATGACATAACCAGCACAAGATGGCAGCGCTCGAATGGGGGATATTTTATGTTTATTTTTAACAATGAGAGGAATTCGAGATGTGTCATCCATCCGTCTATTTCAGCTGGCCTACCAAAAACATTATATGATGCAAAGTAGTCTAATACCAGACCTCTGAATCACCACCTACATCTCAAATTTACTGCCATTATAAAAGACACTTTTGCAAGTTAAATATTACCAAATGTGTTCAGAGCCAAAATAAAAAGCTAAAACATCATGGCCACTAGACATAACTGGTTAGCCAAACTTATTTGATAGGCTAAACAAAGTTTAAAGGGGGACATGTTATGAAAAACTCTCTTTTACGGTGATTGGGCACTTACATTTGGATATCTGGAGTGACTACCAAGGCACAAAGTGTAAACTAAGACATCAGGCAGTTTGTTCTGGACTAAAACGAGGAGGGTCACGACAAAGCTAAGAGCTAAACACAAATTCTGGTCTATTGTTGGCTGCAAGACACGTCCCAAACGTCTTCATCTGCTCCCATCTGAGTAAGTCAAGACCCAGTGGATTTTTTATTTAATGGAAGGATGACAGAAATGTCCTTGCAACTACTGGAAAACCATTGTTTTTCATTTGTGTGTGTGTGTTTTACTTTTGCCCGGCTCTGAGACTTCACAAGCACGAGGATGTGTGGATTGTATTAACATTATAGTCTGCATTATCAACGAAGGTAAGAAACTGCACAGGCTGAAAACTAGATCGATACCAGCAGTCTGTGGCCTGGCATCAGACTTGGAAGCTGCAAGTTTAGCCATGTTTCTGTTGCTTTACTGTTCATCTTGTAGCTCAGCCTGCTGCATCAGGCATCTAGGCAGTTTTGGAGATTCCCAGTCTGGGGCGATGTTGGACTTATGTTGTAATATTGAAAGACTGTATACATTAAACCTCATTTCTGTACAAACTGTCCATTGAATAAAGTCCATTATAGTTTACAGACTGACTTCGTGCTTCATCTTTGAACTTTACTTATCATAGCTGTGCACATGACCACTAAAAACTAGATCCAAGTTGCTAAAACCAGAATTTCTTTTCAAGAAAAACTGGATGTCTGAAGTTTTCCTCCAAATTTAGTTTAGAATATTACCTTGGTTCATTGAGAAAATCAGTTTATAGTGCTGAACGCTTTCGAATGCCGGCCAACCCTACAATCCCAGTGTCAGTTTTTGATGAGTTGGAAAACCAAGAATGTAATTATTTTTTGTAATTAAGTTTGGAATGAAACTGAAAATGTACTTTTCTTATAAACAGGGCCAAAAAAGAGCACTGATTTCACTGATCAATTACATTTTTTAAGACTTTTATGACCTCTTTGCGATATTTAAATTTTGATTTCTGGCATTTCCACTCAGGTTTTTTTATGCAGTTGTGCATTAAAAGAGCTGGACAGAAACAAACTTTTACATAAACAGTATATATAGTCTAGAATCAGTGATTTACCCCAGTGGCAGCATAGTCATCATCTGTGGCGCTGATCCGCAGTGGCTTTTCTTTGTTGTTCAGGTCCACCGCCATGGTGCCGACTGCAGTGACAACACCTTTGTACTCTGAGCTCTGAAACTTGGGAGGGTGGAGACTCTTTACCAGAACACTGATTGTGACGGTGGTGGTGGAAAACTGAAAACTGTTCGTCCTCTGAGCAGCCTGGGAGAGAAAAACATACCTGATGGTAGATTTAATCACATAAACTGACACAGACACTGACTGTGAGTCCTTGAGAGGTTTGGGGATTTTTTAGAACTTAGAAAAATGAATCACCAGAAAAAAGATTCTTTTTGTAGTCTTTAGTCTTGTTTTTTTTCTTTATGATCAAACGTAAGAAAAAAGGGCTTTTGATAAAATACTGGAAAATGCTCCTTTTGTCTTAACTGGCTGAAGGGGCCTGTACGTGTTTGAAAAATACAAATTTCTCCCTTTTGGTTTTAGAATTTTTTTCCACAAGGAGAACATAGGACAGGATTTACAGAGCAGACAATAGCAGAACAAAACTAATTTGATTTCACTTTGACTGCAGAGATTTAGTCTTAAAATGATGTTAATTGCCTTTAATCTCATTAAAAACCATCCAAATTTCCAGAAAAATGAATGAGGACATGACCTTACAGCCCCCAGTGGTAGAAAAGACGCTCCACATTTTAAACTGGGCCACAGTTTGTTGGAATTATTTCATTTCAGTGATTAGAAAACCCAAAAGGCAATTTGTGTGCCGCATTAAACAACAACACAGATCAAGTATTTACAGAGACACAAGGGGCCATGATTTGAATGAAGTGGATAAAAGGAGTTGAATGTATTGTCTTTACCAGGACTGTCAGACTGATCGTCTCCAACACGTCGGCCGGCTTCAGCATGGTGATGTTCCCCGTGTCAGAGTTGATCTGAAACAGCCCGCCAGCATCTCCTAAAAACACAGACAAACTGAGCTGCTTCCCCCTGTAAATAATCAACAACTTATGTCTGCAGATGTGGACGTCAGACTGACAAACAACCCAATGTTGTTTATTAGAGTCTGGGCTGCTTACCACCTAGGAACGAGTACATTATCCCCTCCTTTATTCCATTGTCTCCGTCGATGGCGTAAAGCGGTCCTGGTTTCAGCGGTAGTGGTTCGGTCTGCAGAGGAGAAAAACACCAAGTCCAAGCCTGCTTTAGACAAAGTGGTTGTCAGGGTGTCTAACAGCATCTGAAACCCTCTGTATATTCAACACAGTGCAACAACACTAATGTCTCTGAAGAGAGACTGAAGGTGTGTGCGGTTATCCCAGCGATTCATCGCGGTAAGGCACAGAGATCAGGGTGATGCAGCCAGGAGGACGGTATGATGGCAGGCCAATCACACCTCCTTCCAATGTGCACATTTACAACAGATAGAAACTCTCCTTGTGCACTGATTCGTTCAGCTGAACAGCCAATCATAATGATTTCACTCACAGACAGGCTCCACCACCAATTCTTCACATTCAAAAGGCCGCCGAAAAGGGCCGACTGGTATCAACAGTGAAAGACTCAACACAACAACTAGGGCCTCTTTTTTTGATTACATCACTTCCTGCAATCAACATTTGTCACCTGGTGGTTCAGAATCATCTCCAGATTAAGTGTTTACACAATTGAAGTGTCGCACCTCTTGTTCGTTTAAATTGACCATGCTGGTGTACCCGGAGCTCTGGCAGATCAAAGCCCCCCCACTCTCAAACTCGACGCAGGGCTGGAACCACGGCGGTCTGTTGTCCACGTCTCTGATGGTGACCAGGATGGTGGTGGTGGCACTGAACGTAGGATCGGCTCCAGTTTCTGTGTCCTGAGAAGAAGAAATGGAAAACAGTACCTGATTATCTCAGTAGAACTTACATTATGATAGTCAGTAGAGGTGTGAGAAATTGGACTGAAACCAGTCTGAGTTTTGTCAGTTGTAGTCTACTTTTGGTCTACATTTTTGTCACTTAAATTTAAGTTGCATTTTGAATTTTTGTCTTCTAAACAATTTGAAGCTGCTACAGCTGTTGTCATCTCGGTTACTTCTCTACAGCAGAGCAGCAAATCATTCAGAAATTGAATTCATTCACTTCCTCACTCCAATAATGTTGATTGTCTTGGTTTAGCTTGTGAAGAGAAGCTAAAATATTGGATAACAGTGATACTTTGTTTCCAAATATCGAGGAGTCAACCATCTAAATTTTGGATAAAATTTTGATGGTTGACTGTTGATGTTGATCCTGAAATTGACCTTTTCCGTCAGACAGCAGCACAAAAGATAGCTGACTGAAAATTACAGAGACTGAATATTAGATTTCATAGAGTTGAGATTAATCATCATGGACTGAAATGTTAGTAGAAGACCAACAATCAACCAAATCAGGAACAACAAACCTACCGTTCACCCCACCTGCAATCAGAAATACAATTTTGATAATGTTTTGTTAAAAAGACCGTCATCAAGTTATTTAAACAACCTGCTGAACATTTTTGTACAGAAACGTTATTAAAACATTATCCCTGAGTTGGAGCAACAAAACCATTGTTTGCACCGAGTGACACTCACCTGAACAGTTAACGTCAGTTCGACACTTTTGATTTTGTCGTACTCGAGAGGCGTCACAACAAGGATACTTGGATTGGTAGGTGACTGTAGTTTAAAGGGATTCGGCTCCTGTATTTGGAGATTAATTTAAATGTCATCTGACCAGTAGACAAACAACAAGAGGATTTATCTAAATTATGACAAAAGAATAATAATGATGAGGTCTTACAAATGTAGACGTCAGTGTGTAGTAAAGATCAATGCTATCTACATCTGTGGCATCGATTCTGGCCACGCGGACGTCCACTGGAGTCATCTGGGACAAAATGGTACAGTTTACAACATTTCAATGAATTATGCATGGACCATTTTGCAATCAGCTGTCAGACAATTAGCACACGTTTCTGTTCACCCCAAAGGTGTTGGATGGGGTGGAGCATTGTGTTCTTGAAACAGGAGTGGGCCAACACAAATTAGCTGTTGACACAAAGATGGAAGCACGACATTTTCTTTCTTTTAACAGAACTGTGAAACTAAGTTTCAGACCACATTAAAAAACAATTGTAGGTTGTATTCAAGTGATATTTGCTGTATAGTGTAAGTATCTACAGAAGCCATATCCAGATCCAGATAAGGTTAAGGAAACAAGGGTGTTAGCTCTGGAAGAATTTGAAACTATTAAAACAACAATTTCCCAATGGGAAAAAATGCCTCTGTAAGGGAACAAATAAATGAAAACACAAACAATACCTCCTGTTGAGCTGAATATATTTTTTAGACTTTTACCTCATTGACGGTGATGTGGTAAGGGTTCTCCGCAAAGACTGGTGGGTTATCGTTCACATCTTCCACAATTACAGGAAAGCTGAGGTCGGTCTGGAAACAAAGAGACCATCATTGTTTAAAATACTTAATACTTATTTTGCTATTGCTATTTATATGCACATACATATATTACTGATTGCATCTTTACTACAACTTGTAAATAATGTGATCAAAAACAATAAAAATCACCCATACATACACAGAATTCTGACATCCATCTCTGAGATGCATGTAGAGCCCAACTGAGTGAAAAGGTAACACATGATAGGAGGTTGAAAAGCCTCCTTAAGTACTTATAACCACTTCAAGATCCCGAACAGCCTCTTGAAGTCCCTAAAATCTCTTGAAACTACCTTTACAGCCTCCTTAAATTACTTTAACCTCTTTGAGAACAGCCCCCTGAGTCCTGATGACCTCTTCAAGAACCTTTACGATCTCCTCAGGAACCTGGTAATCCTCATCGAGCTCTTCAAGAGGCTTCAGAAAACTAGGACCCCTCAGTTTGTCTTCTTTCTTTTCCCTCATTTATATTGAGTGTTATAATATGACATTATCACACTCATGGATCCAGTTAATCTGTCTGTGTGCTGCCTTAACAAATAATCACTTCATTATTGTTAAGGTTTGAACACACCATGAAGTCAAAAATGTGAAGTTAGTATAGAATGAGAGGTTTAGCGTATGAAGACAGAGTTACCATGCTGCCTTCTGGTGCAGTACAGGTGATCTTGACATCATAATTAGTTTGAGTCTGAAAACCAACAAGAAAAAAGGAAAATTAAGTTGAAACAGGTGAATTCACAGACCAGTATCTAAGCTGAGACATGGGTTTGGATCTAGTTGGTGCTATTAGACATGACAGGCAGTACCTCAAAGTCCAACACCTCAACAGCTATCAGCTGATCACCGGTGAGGTTGAATGGGTTGTTAGGGTTATCTGGAGGAGGCTTGAATTTGAGGGTCACCCCTGGTTCAGTGGTGAAATTCGCGACGACATCATCGACCGCGTTGTTTTCGTTAAACCGAACAAAGTTCGGACCACTACAGACTGTTCAGAGAGAGGAATAATGCAGATGTCAAAATTAGACACAATACCAACCTGTCTGTTTGTTCTCTTTCTTCTCCAAAGTCAGATGAGAAAATGTGTACCAGTTTAATCTCTGTGTGTCCAAAGGACCTATTGTTTTAGAACTACAGACCCAGTGTGTTCTGAGACAAACTCAGAAAAATAACAATATGAAATAATAATATAACTAACAAAACGGAGTATTTAGTTAGAGTTATGTCGAGTTGTTTCGGAAAATGATCTTTTGAATTGACTAACATCAAATGTGCGATTTTTCTCTCTCGGTTCACTACCACACAAAGTATTCCCGATATAAGGGTCCACCGGAGAGAGCGTGACTTCAGCGCTCTATGGATATGTGTGAACAGGATTTAGATTATTTCAATTTATTCATCCATATGAAATGCAGTCAAATCATTAATTTCATTTCTATCAACTACTGAAAAGAAAAATCTAAAATATTAGAGCAATAATCACGTAGAAATTGTCATTTTGTGCGTTTCGGCGCCCCCACAGAGTGCGACACCACCCTCTCACTGAAGTTACATAGTGCAGAAACAAGTGATGGGTGCGGAGTGGCTGAGATGGAGACACCTTAGATTCACCCTATTACAAGACACAAGATGATTTTGAAACTGTTATTTTTAAGGTTAAAGAGTTACATGGTGTTGCTTTAATTTTTACATTCCAATCAGTAAAGCTCAAATACCACCACTGTCCGTCTCCTCCATTAGGGCCAACTGCAGCAACCCAAACTGTTCGATGTGCAAGAGGAAAAAGGGAGGAGACGTTCAGAAACTACGTCACTGTGAATCACTCTGTTTAATTGTCAAATCCAGTGAATGGAACACTTTGGAAAGCTTAGGCTATTCTCACTAGCTAGCTAATCCCGTTGTACCTAGTAATTTATCGTCAGATTTAGATCCAGTTGCTAAAACCAAGCTGCTGCCTTCCACTTTTTGAGAATTTTGTAATAAACACAATGATCCAAAGATCAGCTGACAGATAATCTTAGCTTGGATTGCTAAATTTAATGACAGCAGTGATTGTAAGTGTCTCCACCCTTCACCTCTCTGGCACTGTGCTGTTTGTACATGTCAAACCACCTCTTCAAACAACTTCTTCCTCTGGTTTTATTCCAGTTGTATGACATGTGTCTTAATTGTCACACTGTTTGGTTAGAAATGGTCTTTTTGTACCAGTTAGCACACTGCTAATGAGCCCACTATTTGGGTGAGGTGACACCATCAGTCAGAAAAAAATAAAAACAAGCCTCAGGTGAACCGTGAAGCTGATCTTAGTACTCACTCTGGGCCTCAGTGGAGGTCTGAAGCAGAATCAGAAGTAGAAAGCTGAAGGACGTCCTCACAGCGAAGCGTGCATGAATCCCCTCCATGTCTCCGTCTGAACCAATGCTCGTCTGTCTGTTCTGTTCTGTTCTCTGCTTACTGCTCCACTTTATGGCTGCAGTGGACTTTTCCCCGTCATAAAAACATACCACGCGTCTGTTTGCTGAGAAGCCATATAAGATCCTCTTTTTTTTTTTAACTAACAGTCTTTTTTTCATTGGTTTCGACCTGAAACACATCATGGTCACATATTTGCAGAAGTTCATAAATGAATGATCATCATCATTTAAGTTTTCTATCAACTATTGTCCTCATATTCGTATGTCCTCTCACCCTTATCAAGAGCTTGTGTTTCCTGGTTTCTGTTTATGGTTGACAACAAACATACATAGCAACACACAACTACAGAGAAGAGAACAGTCAGATACCATAAAATATTGAATGCGGAGGGTTATATTTGTGAGGGTTTTATAACCCAACTACCTGCCCAAAAACCTTGTATGGTAGTGAATGGATAGAGACAAATGATTACACCAACCTGTTTGAATTGTGCCATGAACTGAACATATGATGTCTGTCTATTTTGAACGATAATTTTCCAAGCCAGAAAAGTATCAGTTTGTTGTGATTAAAGCAAAATATCTTCCTGTTTTGCATTACACCACTCAACCACTCAATAAAGTCACAAACACCAACATGGCCGCCAACTCGGCGCAGAAAAGGTACTAGAAAGGTGAAAATCTACAATAAATCTGGTCATATTGACAGCAGCAGTTAAGTCAAAGGAGAGATCGTCAGTTTTGTGAGCTGCTGATATACACGAGCAGCTCTACAATGTTTCAGTTAGTGGATTTAGTGATGATGACGTCTCTTGGCTGTGTAGTCTTTATGATTACGTATTTTCACCGTCTGATGTTTCATTCGTTTTATGACAAACTGAGACTTTCCCATGTTGACAAAATTATATTTTGAATAGACAAACATCATAAGTGTGATTCTTGGTACAATTCAAACTGGATCAAAAAATGATTTTTGTCTCTCTTCATATACTACCAGACAGACTTTTTTCTGAAATAAAGTCCCATGAGCTCCACCGGAAGAGGCGTCACTTCGGCTCTCTAAATCCGAAATGTTGACTTGTTCCATTCAAACCTCTTTGTGTGGTCTCTCTCTGTTCTCTGAGAGCCTATCAGTGATTCATTTAATAAAAGTTGTTTTTTTGAGCCTCATTCCCAACTCATTGAGACGGCTGCCATCCCAAAGTGTCAGTAGGCTCTTTGATGAGTTGGGAATGAGACACAAAAAACAATTCAGGACTAATGTTTAGGGAATGGTCAGGCAAAGAACTTGCAGTAACCCTGAAGCTTACAAAATGTGACTATTTGAAATCTTGGGAATGAGACTCAACAATCAACTGTCTTTGTGGTGTGTTTAGGAACAACTGGGACAAAATCCACTGATTCTGCCTTATTTGACTTGTATTAATGTGATGTAAGCTTCAGTTAGCTTTGCACAGAAATGTCTGGTAGAAATGTCCTTCAGAGGGATACTTTTTGCTTTGATACTTTAATACTTTACATTTCAGAGGCTGTACTTTCTTATTTTCTGAGTAAAGAAGTTGAATTAGTACTTCTACTTTAACCAGAGTCTTTTTTTTTTTTTTTTTACCTTACCTTAACTTCTACTGGAGTTAGGAAATGTGGACTTTTACCACGTCTGGTATTAACACTGAAACACTGCATATATCCAGTCGACTGCCACAAACAGACTTTGTTTTTCAGGTCGTGGTAAAAATGACATTACAAGTAAATAATAAAAGGCGACACTGGACAGCACGTTGGGACGGATAGAGTGTTTATTTCCGGTTACAAAAATTACTATTTGGTGCCTGTTATGTAGAAACATTCTTGTAAAAAGTACCCAAAAGTCATACTTGAGTAGAAGTAAAGATACGACATTAAAATACTGCTAAAAGTCGAAGTATTACGTCCTCCTAGTAATGAAATAAGAGTCTTAAAATGTCTGATTTTAAATGTTCTAGTGAATTATACAAATATTGACATTCATGTATATACTGTCTGATCTGATATTCAGCATTTTTCAAATAATTTGATTGCCAATAAAATGTATTTAAAGAGTGTGTTACTTTGGCTCTCATGCAGCATGCAATCTGCAAAGTAACTAGTAACTGCAGTTATCAAATAAGTGTAGTGGGGGCAAAAAGTACAATATTCAAAATGTAGGGGGATGGAAATATAAAGTGGCAGAAAGTAGAAATACTGGAGTTCTACATAATATATCAAGGCATTAGAATGGTTTACTCCTGTCACTGAGATCAGTAACTCAGTATCCTTTTACTACAGTTCTTGTTTATATCTGCTGAGCCACCTGATTGTAGCATATGACCGGTGAGAGTAAACGTGAGATTCTCCACACAGTTATCAAAAACACTCAACAACCAAAGTACTTCTTAAAACATATTTTAATAACAAAGGTGTTTCCACATTAAATATGATAATTTATTCAGGTCATCAGTAACATGTTTGTCCCTCTAACATCAGCTTTAATCTCTCTCCGTCTCTGCCGAGTGTCCACTACATGTCGGTCGGCCAGTTGTTGTAGACGGACGGACACATGTACTGTCTGAGCAGCAGGTTCACCCTCTCCGTGTCTCCTCCCACCGTGCTGTGGACACAAACACAGTGACAGTTAACCACTGCTGCAGAGGACAGACGAACTGTCGTCTTTACTAATATTCCCGTTTTGACAACACATTTTTCTCAGTTATAACAAAGTATTGTATAATTTCTCTTCTTATGATAACCTACAAACTGTTAAACAGTGACAGTGTGTTCAAACCTGACATGAAGTGATTTTTTTTCACGGCATGATTACAAAGTCAATGAAGAGACATAACTTCATAAAACAAATTTAACTGAGAGCCTTATTAAAATGAAATATTATCATGTTATAATGACATTTAAGCTTTGTATTAATTCTGGCATCATGATTTTGTTCATACAACCTCAATGAACAGTTTGTAGAACTATTCCCTTTATATGCAGTGATGCAAATACTAAATCAAATTAAAAGAAGATACATATATCAAGTGATCCAGCTGCCCTGTTTTTCAGTTGAGACCTGAAATAAAACATGATTAATCAAAAAATAAAATGCAAAGACACAATGCACAAATCCAATGCAAATATGTGAAATTCTTGTCACAGAGCTGCCGAGCAAGGTATTTCTTGAGGAGAGAGTCGGGTGTATAGCCAAACCTCCTGATCCAAATCTCTAGGGTTGCCACGATTACAACATTTTCCTACAGTAACACCAGTAATCCCAGCTACACTGGGCTTTTTACAAGAATAGAAGCTCACTGTCTGTAAAGCGATCCATTAATTTACTGCTAAAGCAAAACAACATTTCCTACTGCTGCAGCTTCAAGTTAAAAACCTTTAACTGGTGAAACACAGGTCGACTTTTATTCTGAAGTAGGCTAGGAAACAGGAAATGCAATGTGTTCATTTTGCACCGCTAAAGTTCATCCAAAAATCTACATCTACAGAACATCCAACCGAGTAATAAGTCGTGATTTCTAAAAAAGCAAAACAACTACCCCAGCAAGCCCACTGTTCAACAACAGAGGGAGAGCCCAGTGAAAGCATAGGGTAATAACTGAAAGAGACCTGGATGAACACATCAATATTTTTTTTTATCAACTCATATCATCTCCTCTGGAGTTTAGCAGTTGGCAGATTGGAAAGCTGAAGACTCTGTTTAGAGAGATTTTTTTGAACGAATAAGATGAAACCGTAGTTGAGCGTATTGAGTGTTTTTGTGTGTGCTATCCCAGTTGCTATCACAAGTGTCACCGTTTTATAATGTTGTTAAAATGTGTATCACAGTTGTGTGTGACGTGTCTGAGACGTGAGGTCTCGCACCTCATCTTGACGCCCTGCATGCGGCGCAGGAAGGCGCAGATGGAGCTGTGTTTGGCTTTAGATCTCAGGAACTCTGCGTATCTGTTGGAGAACTCGATGTCTCCCAACTGCCTTCTGCGGTCCAGACCCGCGGACAGCAGCTGCCTGAAACCCAGTCACATCAACAATCACATTAATAAGGATCCACATACACATATTAACATCTGGTCTATGATGCACCCTCACAATTAAGATGTTTCTATGTTTTGTTGTTTTGTAATGACAATAGCTACTCATCGATTACTCTGCCAAAAATTACATTGACAGGCGTAAGAGTGAACAAAGACAGAAGGTAATTACTATTTAATGGAGCTACAGATTCATCAAGTGACACCTTCACACTGTCATTTCACACATTGTTATTACTAAAATTTAGTAACAAAATATGATTTAAGGGGCAGTTTAAACCTCGACTCTACAGAATTTGAATCTAAAGGACTTACAACCTCCCCAGGATTCATTTCCTTCACCAAAAAGCGTAAAGGTTTTATGTGTATGTTGCGTCTTTTGGAGTAAACTCACCTGAGTCTGGCCTCGAGCAGAGCGTCTTCAGAGTTCATCACTGACAGAGACCACGGTGCGTTCAGGCGTCTGATCTGAGTCAGGAAACTCTCCACCTCATCTTCATCCCTGAGGTCACATGACAGGACGACACACAACATTTATACGAATACAAAGAACGAATATCATATTGAAAGGTGTATTAAACATATGCAGAAGAAATCTGACAAAATGATGCAACATATTTCCTGGATTCTTTTCACTGTGTTTTTTTTATTAAATGAAATACATCATGAGGAAGTAGAGCGAATATTTAGAGGGATTTCTTTGGTAGATGTTAATACAAGACATCACTTATTTTCAGTTGTGTCTGTGAGATTTATGCAGGTGATCGTACCTGACAGGAAGTGATGTGGTGAGATGGAGGAGGGCCAACAACAAGAACACCTGAGTCACACTGATGGACGGCATCATGAGGATGAGGAAGATGAGGATGGTGATTTCCTGAGAAGACAAGATGATTTTTTTAAACCCTCAAAACAAAAAAAACAAAAAAGTTAGCAGTTGAATGAAAGTGAAAGTTGAATGAAAGTGTAACGATCACTACCACAGTGATCATTACACTTATTCTAACTGAAATCTATAATCAGACTCGAACATCAGTTGAAACTTAAAAAAAAAATGGAATAAATACTATTTCAGAATTTGTTAACAGTAAAATAACTACTAACTAGAATGTGCATTTCCTAAAGAAAATGTGTGTGAGAGCTGGACGCTGTTAGCTTCAGCTGCAGCAGCATCTCATCTGGACAACCCTGCTGAACTTGTTTACTTTAAAATACTGTATACGACACCAAAGAGATAGGCCAATTAGTATGCATTTGTTGATGGTATTTTGCTAGTGGCCACAAGGTGGGGCAATTGGTGCCATGCCTAAATAGATCATACACATGCTCATTGACTTGATTAACAAGGTACATTTTATCAAAGGCAACAGAATTGTAAAGATATCCAGGTTTGTTGTTTGTTTATTTAACTGTGGCGCCCCTTAGGTTAAAATCGTAAGAAATGTTACACTCTTGTGAAGTGAGGCTGCATTTACAGCATTAATACATTTGGTTAAACTGTATTTAGCAGTAGTGTGCTTCAGGCCACAGCTCCAGAATGTAGATATCACTGAAACATGTTAGAATAAATAAAAGTAATAGCACAAATCTCTTGACAATGAATAAAAGTTTATGCGACAAATAATACAGATGTAGGAAGATGCCAAACGACAGTGGAATAATAATGATAGAGAGTAAAGATCACAAAAGCGTGGGAGCTGACTCAGCTATGAAGTTTATAAATGTATGATTTATTAATTAGGGTTATCAGAATGTGTTCATTCTTGGAGGCAGTATAGCAGCAATTTAGTGCCACTGGTTTTGAGATTTTGGTCATCTATCACAAAAGGCTGTATGGTTGAAATGTACACAATTTGGACAATAATTGAATTCTTGATTAAAAAAAAAAATCTAGAGTCAGCAATATATTTTTCAAAAAACCTTACAGACAGAATGAGAAACTTTAAAACTGCAACATTCACAAACATGTCTACATGAATCAGAAAAGAGCAGAGACAACATTTGGTAGAATTGCTTGTAAGAACTAATGGAAATAAATAACAGCTCAAACTAGTAAAAGTTGGTTAAAATGAGCTTTTCCCACAGTGAAAGAACAAAGTCAGTGTCTGAAGAGACTCACCTGTACAGATCCTGCTCAGAGACCAGATCAGACCGGATCACACCTGCAGACTGGCTGTTGGGTCCAGGCTGCCTCCTTTTGTACCCCCGCAGGTATCGACCCTCCGACAGACTTCACTCTGATTTTATTGGTTTGATTATTTACCGTGTCAACATGTTGAGTGAGGAATCAGATTTTCCAGCTTCCGCTTCCTGAAATCTTAATGAAATTATTGGATCCGACTTCCTTAATGGGCCATAATCACCTGTGAGAGCTGCCTGCTGTTTGTTCACATGAAATCTTCCCCGCGTCAATGCAGAGTATTGATCCACAAACACACAGATAATTGTGTCTTAATTACTGTGATTTGTGCCTCTGTTTGCTCAGACCAGGATTCAACCTCAGAGCATCAGAAGAGGGGTTTTGCTTCTTTTTGAACTTAAGTCATAAGTTTCCCTCTATCATCTCTTTGTGGGGTCTCTTTCATATTCAGTATTTCTTAGATGACAAACATTTTTATTGCTGTCTTGGTTTATCCACCAGAGTCCTAGTCCCATCATTCCTTGTATGAATCATGGGCTTTGCAGTTATTCCTTTCACTGAACCGACATCCACGAGCACTAGCGATATGCTTCACGTGTTCTCCCTGTGATAATAATGTGATCCTATGACTTCTACCAGTGAGAGGTAAGAGGATGACCTGAGGAAATACAAAGCCACTTAGTGAACTAGCATCATTATCAGTATGTCCACATTCATAAAACCCATCTTCTAGCACCTTTAAGCTCAGTTGTTAATGTTTAAACTGTAACGTTTCACTGCCCTGCACTTCAACTGGGACTTTATCAGTGGTGAATTTGATCCCAGCAGCCCAAACACTGGAAGGACAGGACAGGTTGGCAGCGTCGAGCTAGCAAGAAAATTAAACTGAAGTGGGATCGACAGACAGATGTCATGAACTAAACGAAGAGTGGTGGCAGGGGATAGAAAGCCACTGCTCAGATCTAAGGGGATGAGTGGTAACGTCTAATCCAGGTACTATAGTAGGAGAACATACACTTACGTGACAAGCCCAGCCTACCCCTTTTTTCTGTTTGAAATAAATAATGTAATGCTTTATAGAGCATCATGGACCAGAGATAAATTTGCTTTTTCCAACAAATTTGCGTACGCATGATAGTGGCCTGGTGTACCCTGCTTTCGCTTGGAGTGTCGGTTGTGCACATTCTCAGAAGTGAATGCTTCTGCAAGATGCAACACAAACAGTGTAGGGCCTACAGAAACAAACAGTGGGAGGTCTGACAGAATAAAAATCAATGTGCACACAGAAGAGTTGAATAAGTCTTTAATTCCTGATAATGAAACAGCTACAGCAGAAGGTAAAGATCAGTTACAGCTCTGAGTACAGCTAGAGGTCGACTGATTCACCACATCAAACTGTCGTTTATTCAGCGTTACTGAAGAGTTTATAGAATCACTTTGGACTTTGAGTAAAAAAAGAGCTGGATGTTAGAGTTTACTTTAATATTTTGGAACTAATCAGAAAGTTAATAAAGAATAATCAATTGTAAAAATAGCAATCCTTCATTCTACATAGTCTACACGTTGTTAGCAGATTACTGACGCTACACATGATCTCATGATATAGAATTCTGCCTATTCACTTATAATCTAAGTTTTAACGTATTTCATTGATCTCCCGCTCGCCACAGCATTCGGATCAGCAAACTTTTGATGACAAAATCTGTTTATTTCGACGTCATCTTTGGGTCAATTTGTAAGGAGTCTTCGCTTTGACCTCAACTTTGACAGATCTGTGCTACTGATCTCATTCAGTGTCGACTACTAAGGGAATGGAGAGTTGGACTGTCCAAAATTAAGGACCATATCTTAAGCTGCTTGTCACCATTCATTTATATATAACCCTGTGTGATGTGATTAAAAAATAGTTCCACAAAGACATGAAGCGTTGTTTGCAATAACCCAGCAGTCCATGATGCCAATAGGTTATTTTCGTTATCTGCGTTTAGTGTCCACTTGGGGACATAGCTAGCTTAGTAACTGCTAACTACAGTTTGTCCACGAGAGAACGAGAAGACCTCATGTTTTTAAATCAGTGTTTGGAGCCTTGTGTAGTTCTTTTGAACCTGTTAGAAGCTATCATAGTGTCGCATCAGTGTGACAGTGCTGACTTAGCTTAGCTTGTTAGCAATGTTTTCACCATCCAATTTCGATTAACCGCTCTGCAACAGAGACATGGTTGACAGACAATCATGGGACAGCATTTGATGGTACAAAATGTCCTTTTGAATGAATGGTGTGAATTCTCCAGAGCCTGGCGATCGACACTGGTCTTTCAAGTGAAACCATGACGTTCTCCTAACCCTCACTCAGTGTTTTTTGTGCCTAAACTTCACGGGAGCCCAGGCACAGCATTGTAGAAAGAGAGGAATAGAAAGTTCAACCTAAACAGACAGGAAGTTGCAACATTGCAATATTGCAGAAACGTGCTTAGCGAACATTTGCTCTGTCGATGGGGGTTGCCCCGCGAGTAATCACTTCCTGGTGTGATTAGGTGTTTTCAGATTGTACGATTTGTGAAGACAACATCAGCTAATCTAACGAGCCATCCTGGCTCAGCAGATTAGCTACAGCCTGTTAGCATCTGAGATAGCCAGGTAGGCTATCATGTCTATAGCCAGCAGCGGTTAGCTTACCAGCTACAGTAGCTCGCCAAGTATTTACTCGGTCGTCATCAAGCCTCCACCATCGGCTATTTCACGATAAACATGCAAATTAATTTGAGAGTTTCTCGTTTGACTGGGCACTAAATATAGAGACTGTGAAGCACAAACACATTTAATTAATATTTACAGCTCGCTAAATGTCATGAAATATTTGTATCCTCTCCTAATTAAAAAGCCACTTCAGTCACATGTCATCAGTCGACCTCTGTGTGTATGATTCCAACACATTTGGTTTGTTGTTTTTTGGGGATTTTACAGCAAACATGAAGACTCTGATTGTACATCAATATAACTTTAAAGAGACAAATCAGCATTAGACAGACAGCTGAGCTAAAGATCTTCACAGGTCCATTGGGTTCCTTCTAACAGAAGTTGGACCTGAGACCCCAGTTTGGGCCAAGTTCACATTATCTAATCAGTCTAATCAGGTTTGTGAGGTCTCTGAGATTGTGGACCTGTGAATACCTCTAGGATGACCAACAACGGTCAAAGACAGACAGCTACATCATTAAAACCCCGGCTGGTATTTGGTCAGATTAGGATCAGAAGAAAGCTGATTGGTTGGTGTTTTGGAGCACCGTGAGCTGCTACTGGTTCCCTCTGTCAGTTTGAGTCCCGCTCAATGTCAGCAGAGAGGAAACAGAACTGCTGGACAACAAACAAACAACAAACAAACAAACAGCATCTACAGTCCAGTGCTGATTCAACTTCCTGCCCCGTCTGGTTCATCTCAGGGTCAAAGATAAATTATTCTCCAACATAAAATGGAGACAATCACATGATTTAAAATCGATTTAGTTTATGTTCTGAATGACAAAGTCCCCTAGAAGCTGGAGTGTTTACAAGCAATAGCCGGATGATTTAGAGACTAGTAGTGGGGCTTAAAACGACCACTTCATCCTGAGGATGGTGATTGGTTCATTCTCTTGAGATTCAGGATATTTTCTGATTTTAAAGAGATCCTTCGATCAAATTGCTCACCATCCTCTGACTTTAAGAGGAAAACGCAACTTCGCTTTATACAATATTAGTAAAGAAAATTGAAAATAGTAATACAGATGATTGTGCTACATGTAGATTGTATTTTGTGGAGAAAAAAAAAACAAACAAAAAAAAAACCCTGTGGACAAAGTGAGCTGCGGCTACAGAGACAGTTTGGCTACGACATGCTCGGAGCTGTCTGCTGTGAACCTTTCAAACACAAGACCAACAGTGATTCAAAACTTAAAAAAAAAAACTATTAATGTGAACCTGTTCTTGTGAGCAGATGGTTTGAGTATCAACTCTGGACTTCACAGTGCAGCTTCCTTAAAAAAAAAAAAAAAAAGCAGCGTTCACAAAACTTCAAATCAATAATTGGAACCTTCCACTAATACAATAAAACTCATAACTAGGTTTTTTAATGAACAGGATAAATAATCTGCTTTTGTAAATCAAAAACAATCAAAAACTATATGCACTTACGCAGCCCTGTGCAGTAATTCCACCCTATTTATCTTGTCTACTTGTGAGGCCTTTTCTCAGGCTGTCTACAGTGTTTGATTTGAATCATTACGATCAACTCTGAATGCTAAGGATGATAATGCTTACATGCTTATCTGCAGCCCCGAGCTGTTCACCATCTTAGTTTAGTGTCACTATGCTATGGCTGAAGCTGATGGGAATGTCATGAGTTTTGAGGGCATTTGGTCTGAAAGCCAAATTATTCGACAAATTGATTAGAAGATTTTGACCTGATGACGGCGCTAGATGACAAGAGGATCGTCACGTTTTCACAATTAATCCTGCGGAAACACGGAAGGCTGTGCCACCAATTATGGCAACCAATCCAGTATTTGTTGAAACACTGAAGTTAAGACTGAAGTGGTTGACATCGCCAGGATTCTTCTGGCAATCCCTCAGGGGGGCCCCTACCACCAGATGTGAAAGCACTTCTTCGTATACTTTCGTATTTTGTTGCGTGTGAATCTTATTTGATCTGTGGAAGGTTTAGATGATTGACTTCAGGTTTTATGAAACAAAACCGAAAGATGAGCTCGGAACATCACGTCACACAGAGAAAAGTTATGGCTACAGCTTCAGCTCATTTTGAAGGCAGAATACCTGCACAGTTTGTGTGAAAACATTGCTGTTAAAAGCAGAATTTCTTCTTCTACTTAGTGCTTAGATGATTTGATTTGTGTTTTTGTTTTGAGTTCATTGCATATCGAGCAGAAATGGAAGGTTGAAAACATTCATGTGTGCGCTGCTCAGCTTGCTCAGCCACGACCAGCTTGACTGACACAACATTTTCCTTGACTGAGATTTGTCATAGTTTTTTTCATAAATTGCTGGGACCTGAACACATGAAATAATACAATTTCATGGGTGAGATTTTCTTGAGAAAGAGGAGAACATGGAGGACTGGAGATATCTTAGTGGACCTGCTGGAATGTAACAGAAACCTTCACACGGCTGAAGAATAGACACATTACTGGTCATTAGTGGAAAATAAATCTCTGACCATGTGCAGGGGATTTACTTTCTACTTATCTTGGATGTGAGTCAACTCCTGACCCCTAATGATCACATGACCACAGCAATGACTTGCAGGTGTCTGGCATCCTTAAAAACGTGCAACAGATAAATCCAAAGTATTAAAAGAGTATTTAGAATAATCAAAACTATTTAAAAAGTGCAAATGAGCCATCATTCATGTAACAATTCCTTATCTACTTATGAATAAATATGAAAAATCTCAGTCTGTTCAAAAAAAGTCAAAGTCAAAGTCAAAATAATCCACAAGATGGAGACAAGTCAGATTCAAAACACTGAGTCAGAAGGTACGTGCCCACAGGATCTGTCGTTTTCACACTTCCCATTCATTGTCATGAAACACTATAAAGACTCAACACTGTCGAGCTA
Organism: Diplodus puntazzo; assembly: GCA_963678695.2. Taxonomy (NCBI): domain Eukaryota; kingdom Metazoa; phylum Chordata; class Actinopteri; order Spariformes; family Sparidae; genus Diplodus; species Diplodus puntazzo. The sequence continues at coordinate 12,970,305 of OZ023161.1, read as the reverse complement.
ACACTAAAAGCGAGAGATAAGCCATGCAGTTACAGAATCTGTCTTCAATGTCTTCAGAAACACATTTCGGTGAGCATTTTTTGTAATAAGAAATTTTCCAAACAAGCCACCATGTTGGTCTTGTTTGAAATCCCGGAGCAGAGGCTCACAAATGGTGTTTGCCTCAATTTGTAAGTTTCTGTGTCGTTCCCTGACTGTGTAGCTTGTTTTGGTCAAGCGTGCAAAGCGGGGAATACCTTGCATTTCTCGGGTAGGTTGCTAGTTTGGAAGTAGCTTCCAGTAGAGACAGGAATTTTGAAAACACAAACAAACAGGTAGTGAAAGGGATGGAAAATCCCAACTGAATTGCAGGTTTTATAGTTTACATCCGCTGAGCCAAACTGGTAACAGGTAAGACTGGTGGCTGACACTGAGACAAAGCTGAGTCATAACACCCAAGACGGTGTAGCCAGTCACAGTCAGAACGGCCAGATGACCAAGTCCAAATGCAGCCACCTACATGACCAAGTCTGAGACAAGAGAAGTCAGAGTCAAAACACCCACGAAACCAAGACGAATCCATCTGCAAGCACCTACAAGTCGAAGTCAGCAAAAGTCCATTCTATAGGCAGACAGAAAGGCTTTGATGTTTCCCTCTAGAGCCGCTCATTTTTTGTCACTGTAACAGGCAACATTTGTAACCTCAAGGTAACGAGATCATCAGGTCATGATCAAGATTGACCATGGTGAAAAATATCATCAAACAGGGCAGGTCTCATATTAAACATAAATCAGGTGCCAGACACCCTGCAACCATTCAACTGCTCATATCAAAACAACAACAGAATAAACCAGATCAAATCTGAGGGTCAAACTTTACTGTCTGGGTCATAATATTCTGATTATTACTTAAACAATTCAGGAGTTTAAGACCCAGAAAGAAAAGTTCTGTTTCTCTCCGTACTGATCTTTGTCGAGTATAAGCACAACTCTTGATGAGTTGTAAATTCTGTCGAGTCTTCTGGAGAAGGATGTGATGAGCGTCACGTGACGGCAGCAGTGACGTGGACAGAGGCTGGAGACGGAGTGACGACTCCAGTGTCTGACGGAATAATGGGGGCGTGGGTCTATATTGCACAGGGGTTGGTGAGATCTTCAAACACTGTTGGTTCTTCAATCCCTCGTGCAAACAGTTTGATCAACTGGCAGTGCACTCTGGGAAAAAAAACAAAAACAAGAGTTTTTTTTTTTATCAATCTGGGTTAAAATCTTTGAAATACAAAGAGGGAAACTTCCAGAGGTCGCTGTACCTGACGTCGATGGCGGTGTGGGTCAGGATCTCGCCGTCACAGTTCCAGCTGCTGTAGGCGGGGGCACAGCCACAGGCCGGGTGGTCTCGGCAGATCTGGCTGAAGATCTGGCGTTTGCCGGTCTCGTGCAGGTCCAGCTCCAGGTCTGAGTCACTCTGGCAGTGACGTGGTGTGAAGCGGAAACGCCGTACCCGGTGAACTTCAACGAAGGTCAGGTCAAACTGGTGAAAATGGAACAAGGGAAGAAAAAGGAGACTGTGAGCAAAGTCTTGACTCCTGTTTATTAAAACTCTCTGCAGCAGACATCAGTGTCAGCCGTTGTTCACTAGCTTACGGCTAATGTACAGTAAAGTAATCTGGCTTTGGGGTGAATCAAGATGCTGGCAAGGAACGTGTCTTAGCATAAATGATCCTGTGATCAAACTCACATGAATAACTTGAGGGGAAAACTTGTTTTGCATTCGGTGTTGGGATCTCGATTGGATCAATCTTTTATTAGTCCATTGAGAACTGAAACTTTCTTGCGGTTTCCCTCTATTAACTATGATTATGTGAAGAAACCATAAACTAGACTGATTTATTACCTGGTCGTCTTTGCTGGTGTGTCGGAGGAGGTGTCTGAGGAAGTCGAAGCGGGAACATTTTCGGACCAGGATTAGATCCGTGGTGCCGTCCGCCAGGTGAGCAGCCGGTGAGAGGCCTTTAGGGCTGCGAGGACAAGCGCAGCTCATGCTGGCAGCGTTTATAGCCAGGAACTTCCCTCGGATTGTCCTCCACTCGCCGTCACTCTCTGAAACCAGAACCCCCAAAAAACAGCTTTGACATTCCTGGCTGCTGCCTCTGCCAAACCTTCATTAATCCAGGTTCTGTGCAATTTCTCCAATATGGAGAGGAAAGGTATAGCAACGAAAATCAAGAAATTAATCTTCATATAAACACAAAACAAACTGAATAACTTTAAACTGTTGAGAGTCAAAGTTTATTCTTGTTCTTGGAAATGTGACCGATGCCTTTAGAACAGCTACAAAATGGACCTTTGAATGAGATTGTTTTGTCAGTTACAGTTTCTAAACTGCAATTCCAACTAGTCAAACTCAGCTGAAGATCACGGGAAATGACTGAACAAACAGCCACTAAATGGATAAAAAAAAAATGCAACCAGGCATTATATGAACTGTAGGTCTTTTCATGTTGGCACTGGTGATTTTTAATTTCTAGTGTACATGACTATTCTGTGGTGTGGCCCAGGGCTCCATTCTTGGACCACTTTTATTTTCACAACAAGAATCAACATTTAAATCAGATGTCTAATAAGTTTTGATGAAGCCAAGCTGGCAGCGTGACATTATATCTACTTCAAAGACAGTTTAGTAATTTACTTATTAACTTTGTTTTAGAAGCTCTGAATGAAGATTTTTCTGGACTCACGGCTGTCTGATGCGTCATCCATCTCGTATATCTCTGCTTTCTCTGAAAGTAGCTGCCCGTTGTGCTGACAAACCAAACAGCTGGAAATATACAGACACCAATGTCATTAAAAAAAGAAATAAAACATAAATAAAACATAAATACATACATAAACCGTAACCAGACCCTAACTGTTAGATGACTTTACCAAATCATTAGCCGAACTAAGCAGAATGGTTTTAGCTAGTAAACTTTAATGTTATCAATGTTTAACCAAACCGTTTTCTTTTCTAAACCAAAATTAACTCGACCACAATGAAACGAAGCAAATAAAACAGAGTTGTATACTAAATAGAACATTTGATTTCTTGAACCAAACTGCTTCAGCTGCTTTACAAAACCAGCAGTGAGCATAAACTCAACCAGTGAGCATAAACTCAACCAGACTGTCAACTGAACTACAGTTACAGTACATCAAACCTGTTCGCTTACCTAAACCAAACTATTTTTTAGACTCAAACATTAGCTAACGTGAGACAAACAGTTTGAGCTAGTAAACATAAACATTTGGAAAGTTGAACCAAACTGTTTTTTTTTTCTATATTAAACTCAACCAGGATGAAAATGTTGTAGCTAATCTGACTAGAGTTGGATACTAAATTAAAGTGTTAACTAACTTGAATCAGCGATTTGTTATTTGAATTAAAAAAAAAAAAACATTTCACATGATCAATTATTAGTACAATTCACTCACCCTGAGCGACACCTAGCAGCGTCCCTTGGCGTTCCTACGATGCCTCTGGCCGGCAGGTAGGACACTGTTCCTTCATAGTAATGATGAGTCAGGAACATCTTCACACCTGTAATGAAGGGGGCGGACCAGGGTTTACTCTCATCCTCATCGTCAGTTCATAAAAAACCAAACCATCTTAAGGAATGTTTTATTTCTACCTGAGAGGTCGTATCTGGCCGGTCCCATCCATCTCTTCCTCTCACTGTCAGTTAAGACATCGCCATAGAAACCGTATCCCAGCAGGGAGACGGAGTATCGCAGGAACGTGTTGTTGTGGTGAACCGAGCACACATCCATCGGCTGAGAGTCTCCTGTACACACACACACAAAATCAACACACTAACCTGGAATCATTTTGTCAGACTCAAATCTTAATTTTTTAAAACTAAACCTGCAGGTGCACTGAAGTCTCATTACCCAACTATTCAAAACCACTTATATCCAGGGTCATATGGAAGCTATGAGATTCACTATTCAAAGCTTTCACAGGTGGTTTGCTGGTTCATTTGGCCGTGCTCAGGGGCCCTCCTACTGTCCACTAAGGGCATGTCCAGAGCCTATTTGCTCACTAGATGGCAGCAGTAGTCCATGGATAAACAAAGTAACGCGCATCATTGAATTTTCATTAAATATGGTACGACTACATAGGAGAACAAACTGGATACTGATCCAAAATAAAGTGACATCTAACCAATTTAATCCTGAGAAAGGAAAAAAGTTAATAAGTTCTCACTGCAGGACAAACAGCCTTTGAGTTCTGATTAATTGTATTAATGTGTTTTCTGTTTATAACCTGTTAAATAACCTGTCAGGTGCTGAAATGATTCACGTTATAGTAGTTGTGTAGTGAGACCATGTGACTGACCAACAATGATGTGCAGTGCAGAGGTCACAGGGTCGTTGGTGCCCACAGTGGCAAAGCAGATACAGTCTGTTGAACCTGAAACAAAGAAACAAACAGATTGTCAACATTTCCATGTTGAGTTACCCTCACTGACGGGACTGACAACATCTAACATTTTGCTTTTTTTTTTTTTTTTTATTTAAAATGTTGCTGGTTTGAATACAAAGTTTTAAAAACAACTCTGCTCCACAAACACACACCTGCACCAATCACGGCAGCCATTAATTAACCCGGAGAGCAGCTTCTCATCCACTGCTGCAGAGGAAATTAATGTCTCCCAGATGACTGTGTGCGTGTGGGTGTATTTATAGAGCAGTTAGGCAGAACAATAGAAAACAAAAGGCTGAGAAATGAGGCCACAGTCAGTATCTGCATTTATACAGAGAGTCCTGCTCTCTCATTGGCTGCCCTTTAAAATCACTTTAAAAAAATCACTTGAACACAGTTCACATCAACTTCTGTTAGAGATCTGAGCTCAAGCTATATTTACACTCTGCAGTCCATCTATTTATCAGTGAACAAATATACTGACTTATGACTTATGACTTATAGGTAACTTTATTTATACATGTTGCTGAAAAAATGTGAATTAGAATAGAATTACTTTATTGATCCCAGACTGGGAAATTATTTTGTTACAGCATTATTCAGTTTTTTTCTATTCAGTTTTATTTATACAGCATTATTCAGTTTAATTATTCAGAATTATTCAGTTTTTCAGTGATTTAAAGGTACCTATGTACTTTGGATGAAATAAGTTCACTTAACAGGTCAATGGACTGTATTATAGTCTTGTTTGGAAAAGATTTTGTAAGGATTTCCACATTTTTATGACTGGATCGTGATTATTCTATTTTGTGTTTTTAGCATTGATTAAATGACAAAGTCAGAAAAAACAAAATCATATATGATTTGAAAATGGCTGGTCACCCTAGCAACATCACTCAAGGATCCCTGGAACTTCCTCAAGGCCATCAACAGCCTCTTCAAAAACCTCTAAAGTCTCCTCAGGGACAATTAAGCGTCTTCCAGGACTACAAAACCTCATCAAAGTCCTCTGAAACCTTCTCAGAGACCTAAAGGACCATCTTATTATTGATCTCCCCAAGGATGTCCACAACCTGCTAGATGACCTTTGGGAACCTCTGAAAGGACCTCAACCAAAAATCAAAACATAAAATCAGTAATTGTGATTCCAGGAGTGGTATTGGTGTGTCTGACCTGCAGGAATGATTCCGATGCGAAGCGAGCTGGGGAGCAGAGCTTCATCAGGACAGTTTGGATCCACGCTGCTGTCGATCTGTGTCCTCCAGATCAGGCCATGCATCACCTCACTGAACATACCGTCACCTCCGACACACACCACCCTGAGCCGGGGTCAAAGCCAAAAGTTAGCACAGCATGAGCTTATAACCGTATAACGTTTCTGTGTTGTTAAGGCCAAATGTAAAAAGTCAAGTATAGCAGTTTGACAGGTTCTCTGTGGTGCTTTTATTTTGGTGGTTACGCTGCATGAGCTCTCTTCCCTTTTGATTTAATTACAATAGCAATGCTCACCCATCAAACTTCTTCAGCTCCGCCTCTGTCTTCAGGTGATCCCTCGCATGATTGGCATACTCCGTCACTATGACAACAAACATACACACAATATGTGCTTTTGTTGTAGAATCCCTAACACAGGGAGCCCAACAACAGGAAGTGAATGATACAGGACGTACCGATGACATGTGTGGAGACGCCTGCCTGCGCGAACAACGGCGCGACTTTTTGCTCGTAGATGTGTTTGCCTTGTCGCTTCCCACCATACGGATTGATGTAGACCAGCAGGTTTTTGGGTCTGCTGGCTGTAAACAACAACAACAATGTTACTGACAGATGCCCTCAATAAATTAGCCAGGGTGTGTTAGTCAGTGTGTGTTGGTGTGAAGTCGTACTGTTGGCGGCGAGCTGCTCTCTGATGCTGCTGACCCAGCGCTGACACAGCGCCTCCTCTTGACACGTGAAGGTGACCTCAGCACACCGCCAGCGGTGCCGCTGACACCTCTCCACGTACGACACTGACACGTGAGGGAATAAACAACTGATCATAAATTGTTTTTATTGGCTTCACATTAAAAACCTTTCGCCTGTAAGCCAAATAATTGCTTTCATTGTGAAGGAACTACAGAGACAGATTTGTTACTTCCAGAATTTATTCTCATGCTGCTTCATTCAGTTACTTGCTGAGTCAGTCCAAAGAGTGAACATGCAGCTGTGTCCACAGCTCAGTGTAGAGGTGTGCAAACACAAGTGTTTCTAGTTGTGTTTACTTCACTTTCAGATACGCAATATGTAAGCAATCTGTTTACTGACTTTCTCAGCGTGTTTTCAGATGTGTTTACTGTTTTAGGACCTATGTCAACATAATTTTTCTTTCCAGCTGTAAAGCACTGAAAGTCTGAAAAAAGACGCTGGCTGCAGTACGTTTTGTCTAAGTAGCTGCACGCTGCCACATTTGCTTTCTCCTCATTGCGAACAATAAAAAAAACAAAAACGCGGGCCCTCAAATAGAAAAAACATCATGTAGACACAGCCCATGAAGGATGTGTAACAGATATTATTATGCATTTTTTCCAGGTGTATTAACTGTGTTTGCAGGTATGATTTTAAGAATCTTTTCTGGTACTTTCCAAGGTGTTTTCATGACTATTTTCAGGTGCGTGTACAGATGTGATGCCAGATGTGTACTTCACTGTGTTTCCATGTGTGTGTACCTGTGAAGGCCTGCCTGCAGTCCTTCCCTTCTCTCTCTTTGATCTTTTTCCAGTTGCCATCGTCTCTTCGTCTGCTGCTGTTCTCCTCCTCTTCCTCTCTGACAGAGATGATCTCTGACACTGACACACTGTGACACACACCTGACCACACACAAACACGCACACACACTTTGTTAGTTGTACATCAGATATTTCCGGAGCAGCACATGAACGTGGGAATGAGGTCACTGCGACTCAAATAGTAGTCCCGGTGACGCAGCAAGTTTATATAATATAACATTTAACCCAACAGTCTCCTGGAAAATAAAAAAAAAAACACCCTAGAATCAGACTGAACTGAGTAGGAGTAATTACTCAAGAGCTTTATTCTTGGCTGTTTCAGAGAACTGAAGTGAAACCAGAAAAGGCAACTTCCAGCTTCCAGAAATAAAGAAAAACCTCATCGGAAATCCCACTGACATCTACGAGACCTGCAGGGCTCTGACTGGCTCACACGTACACAGACGCAAAGTACTGCTGTAAATGTCGAGAGCAGTATGGGACACTTTAACTTGACAGGGGGACACGGAGGAACCAGGAGTCAAACCACAAACCCTGGAGTTTGCCCCCTCTGCTTCCTTCTGTATTCAAGCTACAACTATTATCATTGCTATTGGATTTGATGATGCAATTTTAAACATTTAAAACAAGACAGTCAGGGAAAATGGATGATGTGTAAAGAGACTTGACAGGAGATCAGTAGTTCTACGTTATTCATCACTTCCGTATTAAATGTTAAACTGTAAACCCCAAGTTAATCAGCTGCAGACTCATCAGCTCTCAGTGGTCAGAACAAAATGTCCATACCAAGTAAAAAAGTCTGGACATTGTTGTATTATCACATTCATCAACTACCCGATAAAAGGGCTCTTACTTCCCCTTCTTCCCTCCCCAACTCTGAATGACACATGGCCAAGACAACCACAGAAATAACAAGACTGAAAACTAGAGGACTAACACTGTTAAGCCACATGACCTGTCAGGTGATCCCTTTTGTGCAAGTACTTGTAAGGTGCGTCTCTGCTTTTGTTTCATGTCTGAAACGTCACGTGGCGGTAGCTTAAGAAACGTTCCTGGAAGCGTCAGCTAATGTGCAGACTCATTTCTATCCATCTGAACATGTGACGCTCAAAAAAAGAAGCACATTTTAGAGTTGAATTATTCCTTTAATGAACATCTGATTGAACCAGATGTTCCTGAAAGCAGCAGCAGCAGCACATCTATCTACAAACTAAACACACTACAGCAGAGTTACTGACACTAATCAGCCAAAACTACACATGAAGGAGGAGGAGGACAGCATGTTTCTGCTGGATTTGATGTTGATAGAAAACGGCACTAAAACTGACGCTATCTACTTCTCTGAAAACGAGTTGCATTCCAAAATGTGATTTTTTAAAAATGAAATTAAGACAAACGATCCTCTACTAGTTTGACACTAATGTGGAATTTGGAAAGTAGGTCAAGTGCCTTTAAGGGTTTAAGATGCATTTTGAGATTCCTGAATGAATGTGAATGTGTGTGAGAGTGTGTCAATTCTTCATTTTGGAACACAACTGCAGGTTCAGTTGGGGAACACAAACAGAGCTCACGGCTCAGCCATCAAACACAGAAACATGTTCTAACAGCAGCACCACAATCACTACACCTGCAGACAGCAGGTGGAGGTGGCCCACTACATCGTGGGGGAGGGGGGGGATCTCCTACCTGAATCTGGTCGGTGACGGAACGAAGGAACACAAAACCCTGCAGGAGAACCACACACCGTCTCACACTTAGATTCATCACTAAATGAAATTCTGGTATTCATCAGCCCACTCCAAGCGTTCGGCCTGGTTTCACCTCCTGAGAAGTGGTTTAGAAATGGCAGCTCATCCTCGAGGACCACTATAAGACAGCCTTCTGTTGATAGTATTTTGCTGACTGGAATATTGCATTGTAAACTTGGCAAATTCTGTAGGGAAACTGAGCTGGATGTATGGATCTTTCGATGGTGTGATCACTTCGGATACAAACAACTGTTTCTGTAAAGCATTTTAGGGTTACATGCACTGCTCCCTTAGAAACCGTGACTCAAACAGGTCTTTGAAAAGTTGGGAAAGATGGATTGTGCACATTACACCAATACGACCATCGTTTGTTTAGCGTGAACTATGCACTGTCATTTTATTTAATTTCTTATCCTTTTCGGTAAAAGGATCTCATTGTTACGAGTGCTCACACACAACAGTCCAGTTAAGTTCTATCTGCTATAAAGTCTGATTTACCACTTTGACCTTAATTGCATACATTTCACTTATATATTTATTTACTTTAATGGTCCTTATTTGCTTCTGGACAATGTATTTTAACTCAGTTGTATAACCTTCTGTTACAATCTAGACTTACAGAGTCTATGTTCAATACATTAAGTAATTTATAAATGATAACACTGGTTGTTTGGTCCATGTGGCAACTAAATTAAAAGAGAATTTAACTAATAACTATTGTACTGCTATATGTCACATTTGCATGTAGTTTAGACTTGGTAAATCCTATGAAAAAAACAGCAGCTTCTTTCAACAGCAGCAGACAGAAAGCAGGTCAGACATTAAAGATTCACAGCTGAAACACAGTCGCAACACACACATACACACGCTGCTGTTTATTTCAGGTTAACACACCAGGCAGGTATTTCTGTCATCACCAAGACAACAGAAACACAACGGGATGTGGATGAGAAACAGCTGGACTGTGATCAGCTGAAACCCCGAATGAAAGGAGGCAGAAAGCAGCGTCAACCTGCCGACATTAAACACTGTCAGAGTTATTTCGGGTTTGCACAGTGACGTGAAAAATCTACTGGTTCATTAAAGATGAACAACTGTCTCAGAAAATATCTGCACTCAACATTCAGCATTCACTTTCAAATTCTTGATCAGTTCAGGATCAATTCAGTTGAGGCAGCCTGCAGTCAGCAAACAGGTCACAGTGAACCCTGTGGCAGCCTCAGTCTGATCTGAAACCTTTCTGTTACTTTAAATATTCAAATAGTCTGTTTTCTGAACCAGGACACATGAAGTGAACAGGGAGGGTCTACTGATGAGGTTGATGTTGATCAGAATCTGGGCACAACAAATAAAGATTATTAATAATATCTAGTTACTATTACGTGAGTCCTACACATTCATGGACTGTTCCATCACTGTGAGCCTACACACTGGTTGCTGAGGATGCTGAACCTCAAGGTCACACAGTATTCAGTAACAGCGATCGAAGTGGGCGTCCAGAGAGGGAAAAAAAACACGAGGGAATGTTAAACATGCATTACAAAACAGCTGAATATTTCCCTAATTGACTCAACTCAAAGGTCATGTTGCAATCAAACATTAATAAGAGAGAGAGAGAGAGAGAGAGAGAGAGAGAGAGCACGTAACTCCCAGTGATTCAAGAAGTCGTCACATCCTTTAAGAAAATGTGGCAATGCTCCAATGTAAAAAATACTCCTCTGCATGTTACACCAACAGGGAAGTATCCAGCAAGCAGTTCTTCAGAGATACATTTTATCTCCACCGCTTTTTCTCAGTATTTCTCTATGGAAGCCAGTTGGATGGGAAAAATAGATCCTGTTAGTCATTGAAATGATAAACCTTCTAGGAATAATGCCTTAGTATGTAAAGATTATTAATTAGTATCTCAAAATAATGAATCAGCATTTGAAAATAATGACTTAATATGTCAAAATCATATCGCAGAAACAATTACTACCTAGTATCTTAACATGATGATTTCTGTCAACATAATATGAAGCCTTAACAAAAAAGGGTCTTATCTAAAAAATAATCATTTATTGATTTTTTAGGGGAAAAAAATGACTCTCAAAATAATGACTTAGCTCACCAAAATTAATGTCAAACCTTTTTAAAATAATGACTTTGAGTCTCAAAATAAACAGTTAAAAAAAACAATGACACTGGTGACTTATTATGTCAAGATTATGAAGTAGTATCTCAACATAATGATTTGTATCATGTGACTCAACATGATGAATTTGTGACATAATCCAAAAAAGTCCTTGTTTTGAGATAATACAGTTATTATTTCAATCATTACTACTAAATCATCATTTTGAGAAAGTTTCTCATTGTCTTGAGTTACTAACCATTGTTTTGAGATAAGCAAGTCATGATTGTATTGTAATAGTAATCCATTACTTGGAGACACCATGTGATTATTTTCAGGTCTCTCATTCTAGTGACTAGCAGGATCTTTCTCTGTTTATCACATGGAAGGAGACAGCCTCTATATGCCCCTGTGTTCAGACTGCTGTACAGAGTGAGTGAGGTTTGGTTTACACTGCTCCCTCCTCCTCCTCTGCCTGCAGCCTCACTGTGACCTCCACATATTGAGTGTCAAGCTGTTGGATGTTGTGTGTTGTATAACCGGATACATCATGTCTCAAGTACTGTCCTACATTATGTCTTGTACATTAAGCTGCGTGTTATGCACAGATAGAAACACTGAATCGTATCCAGCATGTCCTCTCTGTCCTCTGTTTATCACACAGGATGTCGCGGTGTGTTTAAGGCCGACAGAAACGCAGACAAAGAGAGAAAGAGACAGACAGACAGACAGACAGGTGAAGATAAACACACATGACAGACACAGACATGCATTGCGGGTCTTACTGGGTCTAAACGGGTGGTACACCGGGCTGGAGACCCGTCTCTTCCAGGTGAGCAGGGACCGGCTCAGGCTCACGTCGTACGCGGTGCTTCTGACGCGGAGCTCGGACAGCAGTAGCTGCCTGCTCGGCCTCTCCATCTGTGTCTGTCCGTCCTGCTCCGTCCTTCAGCCGGCTGAGGAGGCAGCGGCAGCCCCGGGACGGTTACCTACGCGCGGCCATGTTCTCTCTGAGTGTCCGATGAGGCTCCAAACCCCGAAAATAAACGACTATTAGCAGTGGTGGCGTTAGTGACGTGTGTCCGTGTAGCGGATTCCTGCTCAGGATGTTTTTCTGACGGATAGCGGTTTTGTACCGGAAGTAGGAGGAGCTCTGTTCAAGCGCTGCGTTCACGTCCTGCCACAAAACTCGAATTAGTTGGGGAAGGTTCGCAGTCATCCAGGTCATGGTAGATCTAGGTGCCGTATCGCAGGCAACTGGACTTGTTTCAGTTTCTTGAAGAAGTTTTAACTCTCATTCAAGAGGCTTCTTCAGTTCTGACTCGACTCATTAAACATTTTGTAATTGACCTATTTTTTGGGATCCAAACGGACCCAAAACTTTCTTGCAAACCTTACAAGACTTCTATGAGGCCAATGTGACAAAAGGTATCAATACAGAGAAATAATCAATCCAGACGGACTGACAGGCTGACTGTCGGTGTGGTATGTCCTTATGTTCCTTATCATCAGATAATCAAACATCTTGAGAATATTTCAAAATCACCCAAATTATCCTCCCCTCTTCTCACAATGAAATAAAGATAATTCCAACATTTCACCGAGCATTCGAAAGCATCAGAACTCCGTCACGTCCTCTGACTGATGCTCGGCCGGGCGAGGAACAAAGCTCCTCTCTGCTGGAGACAAACACACTTTGTGTAGAAGTTTCTGCTGTAATCAATCCGGTGGGACACAGAGCTGTTTTATTACAGCGTACACAGCAGCAACAGTTCATTCTGTGAACAATTCATTAATCATATACAGTAAATGTGGTGCCAAAGTTAATGTACGTTGATTAAATTACTCAATCTCGAAGTCAGTAAAATGAATGGAGATCATAATGAGGTTAGTTTGTTGTTACTGATGCATCAATGTGTGAGAACATTTTACTGTTGGAGGTTTTCTGTAGCCACATGTGCACATGACCCTGTCAGTTATTGGTTGCTTATTTCACCTGGCTAAACTTGTTTTTTAAAGAATCTTCAGTGTAAGTGAAGTATATGAAGTCTAAAGTTCTGCTGATAGCAGTCTGAGTTAATCAAATGAAGTTGACATCTTTCAAAGTCCTTTTAGTGTTAGTGTCTGTCTGCTGCAGATCAGCAAGGAAAACAGGCTGCTGAAGTCTCAGATTAGTTTTGTTTGTGGATTTTGTCTCAAATCATTTACATTTCAACTGTCTCACTAAGATCTCTGTGGACAGTGTGTAGAGGAGGAATACTTATAGCAACTATCAACCCCTTCAGTGTACATACAGTTTTGTTATGGCTTTAAGACAGACTAAGTGTGTGAGCCTATCTTTTAAATCAGTCGTTCCAGAGTGAAACAGTTATGGGACTTAAAAAACTTAACAAACAGGCAATTCTGTGTTAATATTTTAAGTGTATATTTACCTTTTTCTATAAAGAACATCCAAAGGTTTACTTCATTCTTTTACAAACAACATGTAAATGATTTTACATTTGACATTTTTGTGATAAATCGCTGCAATATAAATCTGTAGAGATGGAAGTGTTTGTTGGCTCTATAAGAAGTGTGTTTAAGATGACTTGAATATGGACCTTAAAAAAACATGTTTCCTCTTTTTTTTTTTTATCTTGAAATGAGTTCCCATGTTCTTGTTCTGTTTGTATCACTTTTTTCTACTGTTGATGTGCTCGCTGCAGGGGACACTTATGCAGCTCTCTTAAAATAATGTACACTGAAAATAATTTATTGGCACGATTTCTCCTTCATTTGTTCAGGAGGTTATAAAACATTAAAAAAAAAACAATTAGTTTATTTTGTGCTAAACTTCTAAGTATGTGTATATGCATGTATATAGATACTCTAGTATGTATTAATTATACATCACCATACTAAGCATTTTTTTCCCTTCACTCTGAGGCTAAACATGTGGTAAGTAACCATCTGTTATTAAAAGTAAAAGTATGTCAGATCTTGTATCCTTACAATAAAGTATTTATGTACAACAAACAACTTAAGTTACATTGACATTTTCCTGGATGTTTCATGATTGGAAAGGCAGTTATCCAGTTTGATTTCAAATGAAGTTTTATTCAAGGGCAGCAGGGGGCGCTGCTGCTGCACACAGCGCTGTGCGTGGACTTTCTCTGAGAAATTTTCCGGTTTCAGATTTTAGTCATTTTGTTGAGACATGATGCGTTCGATTTTACCCAGTACAATTCAAAAATAGTTTCAAACTCCATTAGAATTTGAACTCAACAACCCAATAGACTAAAATCCTCTATTTTCATTGCTCGATTCACCTGGAAACCAGGTTGAATTCTCTTTTTAGTGTTTGTTGTACTATATTCATCCAATGCGTGGGCTCAGCTTATATTTCCACTCATGTTGCATTTGATTAATTTTTACTCTCAGGTCCAGAGGGCAGGGAAACCATTAAATGAGGTTTATATGAAGCCATAAAATCCAGGTTTCAGCATAAAAAGCAGCTGGATATTTTAATTAAAACTTTCTGTTGGTAACGTGGCATCAGCAGCTGTTTTTTCTTTGTGTCACTGCTTTATTAGAAATGGGATTTTCTCTCATCATTGAAAAACTGACAAATAAAGCTCTTGACATTCAGCCTGTCTTTCATCTGTTGAGTCTCTGATGGACCCTGAAGCTCATCTGGTTTTCTTTCAGCTCTGGAAAAGCAACATGTGACGGCAGGTGGAGAGCAGTTGAGGCTGATTGGACAGGGTGATGATGGATGTATTGTGGTGGGATGATTGATTTAAAAAAAAAGAAGTCAGAAAGCAGGTCAGAAAATCAGAGCTGTCAGTCAGTTATTGATGATTATTACAGCGTGTCTCCTCCCACAGGATTATCAGAAACCAGGACAAGACAGATGACGCCGACGGGTCACTGTCTCGTCTGACGAGGACTTTGAGTAAAATAATCAGACTGCATGGCAGAAAATTAAAGTCCCCTTCCACTCAAAATTGAGTTTTTCTTATTGATGACTTGCAGTGATGTTTAAACTTCAGCCTTGCAGGACGATGCCTGCAGAGTTTGACACGACACAATCGACTGCTGAAAGAGGAAAGTGTCCTTGTGTTCACATGTAGAAGAACAGCATGTCTGCCACATCAAGTGTAAACCCACCGTGACGTCACCCATCGGTGTGTGGACGACCATTTTGAAGCCTCAAGTTTGGCATTATAAGTTACTATTAGGGTTGCACACAGTTATTCGATAGTCGATTTAATGTTGCTACCCTCAGCAGTCAGCGCCAGAAATACTAGTCGTTTGAACTCATTACTTTATTAACGTACACATTTTAATTACGTATTGACATCATTTTGACTGAAATGTCTGTCAAGTAAAATTTTGATTCATAAAAAGAGCATTTTACTGTTAGCAATGCCATCGAAATGTTGCATCAAAGACATAGGCGTAACATCCACTAGGGACAGGGGGGACATGTCCCCCCCACTTTCCGAAATCCCGTTTTTGTCCCCCCCACTTTTATTTAATCCAGCCGAACGCAGTAGCTCTCAAGGGTCCGATACTCAAACATGTCCGCTTGATTAATCTACCCTGGCGTATACTGATGTGCTTATTTTACATTAATTTGATGGCAAACTCCGCCCGCTGATGCAACACCAGCTATGCCAGGTTAGTAATCAAGTGAACCCACTCTCGCTGTGAGTCGCGGACAGTTTGTGTAATGATGCTGCGTTCAAAGGCTGCAACAGGCCATTGTCTTCGGCTGGGTCGGGCTCTTGATCAAGCATTTGCGTTTTGTTTTTTTAATAACTCAAATAATGAGTGTATTTCCAGCTAGAAAACACGCATCTCTCTCCTCCCTCCATTGTTGTTTGTGTCGCTGCGTGGTGTTACACGTGACTTGTGTGAGTTATCCTCGTCCTGGAAACGTGACCCCGAGACGCAAGAAGAAAGCAGAAATTATTATTTTTTTACTAAGGAAAATGACAAAAATAATAGTAACGCACAGTGATCACTGGTTTGGAAATATTAACGCGTTAGATTACTCGTTACTGAAAACAGTGGTCAGAGAGTAACGCGTGGGCAGTGACAGCCTGTGTCAGCTTTACAGTTACAGTTAATGTGTCGGGCCGGGCTCGGACACAACGTGCACGGGCTGGGCTTGATTATTTAGGCCCGATCTAAGCTCTACTCGGGTCCAGCCGAGACTTTACTGAGGTTCGTCCAGTGTGAGCAGCAGGAGGACGGTCAGCTCACCTCCCAGAGCCTCGTGCTGAATCACTGAGACTCATTTAGGGACCGTCATTAAATTACTTAACACAAATATATTAATACAAAATAATTGCAGTTTTTTCTATATCTTCCATGTCATGTGACCCAGTGACTCCAAACCAGCAGCAGATTGTGTCAGTAAACTGGACACATGAGACACAGCTCTTTTTATTGTACTTTTACAATGTACTATTGTACTACTTGTAAGCAGAAATTATGATTTATTTCTCAGTAACTTCCATGTCAGGTGGCCCACTGACTTCTAAAACAGATTCTGTTTCCATAAAAATCTATAATAATAAAGAAAATAATGTTTAAAAAGTTCTTTAATGTCTCATGTCTTAGATTCTCATTCTGAAATTCTGAAAATGTTTTTTTCTTTTTTTTTTAATCTCACCAGCAGTCACCATTTAAAGGGTTATTTTTCAAATTTTCTTCCGGGGGGGGGGGCATGCCCCCGGACCCCCCTAGTGTTGCTGAGTTACCAGAACAATCTAGGGGAAACACTGTATGTTCTAAGAATTGTGGACACCTGAGGCGAACTATTTCTTTCTTAGCTGAAGCCGACAACGGAACAAAATATATGTGAAGAGAGACATCGTGGAGCTGTATATTTTCCTGCTCTTTTGTCCTTTGCCAATCACACCTATGACTAAGCATGATAGCCATGTTCATCATAATGTGTTGCTTTTAAGTAGCTGGGAATATGATTAAAATCATGTGGAAATGTATAAAATGGTATTCAAATCAGACACCCACTTTTTTGTGTCCCCCCCACTTTTCAAACCGATGTTACGCCCTTGATCAAAGATGTTTGAAAAACAAGCACTAGACACAAAAAACTAACGTGGAGGACACCTTTATTAAATAACAACTGTTTTCAACCTGCAAACTTGAAATCCTTTCCTCAAAATCAGCTGCTAGTCTCTCCGGTTAAAGTTTCCCAAGTTCAAACTGAGCAGAACCATGTGGGGACATGGTGAAGACATGAATCAGCGGTGATGAAGATTCAACAAACAGCATCGTCTGCTGTTAGAATATTCATCCACATTGGGCACCAAACACCAAAGAAGTGTATGACTTCCTCAAGAGTCAAGCATTTGCAGCCAACCAACTTAAATACTTCTGGTGCATTCAGTATATTTTTATGCTAATGCTTTTGTACTTTTATGCTGTAAAAATGTAAATGCATGACTAGTACTTGGGTATTTCTACATTTTGGCATTGCTACTTTATCAGTACAAGGTCTCGGTAGTTCCTCAACCACTGTAAATAAAACAGTGAACAAATTAATATAGACCAAAATAAAATTGACAGACACAAAGTTCATCACCGAGTTTTCCTTGTAAAGTTTTCATTGCTAGACCCTGGGACCTCGCAGTTTCAGGTCACACAGCCAGCAGTGGTCCTCTCCTCCCCCGAGAGATGGAGAGCAGAGATGGATGAGTCAGACAGGAGGCTCCTCTCCGGCCTGTGATGGATGCTGCTGCCTCCGACACTCAGGCCGCGGCGAGGAAACAAGGCGGCTGGATGGTGAGTAGGAGGGTGTAGGTCAGGGTTATATATAGAAAATAGATGATGAGCCCTTTGCCCCGCCCTGTCTGTGATGCATGATGACAGTCCCTCCAGCTGCGTCCACTCAGGTGATGTCATCTGAAATGGACGACGGGCGAAGGGGCAGAGCAGCTGTCCCAGCACAGCAGCATCTCAACTCCGACCGACCGGGTCAAAGTAAACCCTGCTCAAAGAAATTGGAGCCACTTAAAGGAACGATTCACACAAAAAGCAAAATTCAGTCATTAGCTCCTCACGTACATGCTGTCGGAAAATCAGAGGAAATTGACAAAAGGATGGCTCCATTCGGCTTGTCCGGCAAAATTTAAGTCTCGGTATCTATAGTGAAACAATGAATTGAGATAAACATGAAACCGAACTCGATTGTGAAATATCAGCTGCAGTTTACATGCCACATTAGGAAAGTCATTTTAAAATTTCATAACCGCTCTTACAGTAAAGAAAAAGTAGTGCAATTAAAAACAGATGAGTCTGAAGGTGGAACGCCCCATAGATCACAAACACAGATCTATAAACTAATTATCTCAGATTACAGAGTTGTTTTTCCTGAATAATGGAGAAAAAAAAAAATCATCTGCACATATACAGAGTGAACTCTTGCTTTAAGTCATACCGACCATCTAAAATCATAAATTACAGCTGCAGTCATTCACTATTAAAAACATGAAAAAAAAAAGATACTTTTTGCCAACTTGAATAAACAGCAAATTGGAAAATTATGACCACTGCAGCGTACAGGCGACAGGCGTCCTGGACCTTCGTCATACAGTTTGGATGAGGCAACATGGCATTGAAGCACGAAAACAAACCACACAAAGCAGGTCCCTCAGTGTGTAAGAGCTTTAATCTCATGTTAACGTCAATTTATATCATTTTATTTTTCCATCATAGTGGTCTCTCCTTCACTGTGATTGGTCCAACTGCAGTTTCCTCTTCCCACTGAGCACCTGCAACACAGAAACACGACGCCAGCCGCTTATTATACAAGCTCATCCTACCTTTAAAAAAAAAAGGATGGCAATGTAATAATAAATACATTAATGCATCACTAATTATAATCCAATGATATGACATGTTCATATTGAGCACTTCAGTTTAGGCACATTCTAATGCTTTTGTTATTTTACAATTTAAGAGTTTGAATACTTGCAACAGTATTTTTAAATGTTACACAAGATCTTCTTTCACTTTTGGGTTTCGAGTGCGCATGCGTACCCGTTTCTGTTCTGAGACTCTGGTTTCCCGTCCCACAGTCTGTATCACAGCAGTTACAGGACTGATGGCTGCCACTGACTTCCCTCCACCTGTCAATCAAAAAAAAAAAAGAAAAGAAACGCAGAGATTTCAGATTCCTTCATCTCATCAAATTGTTTTAACATTAATTTCTTATCGATTAATGCCAAAGTTGGGGCATATTTAAATTGGTACATATCTCAAACAATCTGTGTGAACATTTTGTCCCAAAAAAAAACAATGAAGTGTGAAACAGAATATTGTTTTCCTTAATATTTATTCAATATAGAACATTTTACTTCAAATTAAGCTCCTTCAAAACAAAATAATTTAGCTTAAGTCTGTGCTTTGGCAAGAAAAACACAATGTCATTTAAACCCAGTGAGAATGATTGGGATGTGTAGTGTTGATGTCTCACCCGTCAGAGAATGAACAGGCCTTGTTGGTGGCATCAGTAGCTGCACTAGCTGCAGTGGCTTTTATGCTGCAGGTGATATACATCTAAAAAATAAATATAAAAAGACAAAGTTCAGTCGTCAAAAAAATACAAATAAAATTAAAAAATACTGGGAACAGGAGTTGCGTTTGAGTCTCACCGAGCCACCATTATCCTGCTGGAACCTGAATGCCTCCACCTCAAACCGCAGTTTGTCGTCCTGGGACCGAGGCAGGAACTGAGAGCTGGAGCCAGTCAGCTGACTGTCAAACAGGCACCTGAACACAACACAAAAGCATCAGACAAACACAGCTCAGTCACCCGAACAAACTGTGGGCTTTACATTTCTATGGACAGATGCATTCAAATGTATATGTGTCATACGTATCATTTTGACATTTCTGCAATATATGTCATATCATGTTCACATTGCTTGAATATTAGTCGACATCCATGTCCACAGGTGGAGATAATGCTTTGCTTACCAAGCAAGAAGTTTACCAAACCAGTTAAAAGACTTCATTTCAACATTTGTTAGCACGAGGAGAGGTCATCTGCAGGTAGGTTTGTGGTGACAGAACCTTATTTTTTACTGAAAAGATGCTTCCCCCTCCCCCCCCAACCCTCACCAAGTGATGTGTGATAAAATTTAATTTTCACTGATGAGATTTAAAGTTGCAACATAAGTCCGTTTGTGCTGTATGAATAAAAATATACATGTATATGGGCCAAATGTCTTTTTTTAAAAAAATCATTTGAGATAGATATCTATCCATCTATCTATCTTTTTAACCACCTTCAGTACAGCAAACTGACCCCTTGTTTCCAAGGAAGGCGTATCGAGGGACGGTGTCGATGTTTGGGACCATGGTGGCCACACAGCTGTCCACCGTCACTCTGAGAGGGATGTGATGAAACTGTTTGACTGAAATCTCAAACTTCATCATGTCTCCCAGCAGGTACTCAGCAGCCGGACGAACGAACTGCCAATCATCTGAGAGACACAGGACAAAGATGAGCAGATTTGACGAGAAACATAAGGAGCAGGGTGTTGGTTATTGAAGAACTGTGACATGGATATTTACCACTGGGACAGTAAGAAAGTGACTTTTGTCATTGTAAAGTTGGACACCTACCGGTCATGAGTGTAAGGGAGAAGTAGAGACTTTCTTCTGAAACTTGTTTGAGACTGAACGGATTCCAGGTCGGTGTCAACAGCTCACTGCTCACATCATGCCTCCTACAAAACACGAAATAAACAAAAAACATTCAATATGTCAAGACACTTTTCAAAAAAGGGTCGGACACTAAAATTACAGAAACTTGGAGATGTTCGCTGGAGGTGTATAAAATCTGACCTCTGGTAGTGACACTGGATGTTGACTGTGACGTCTCTGGTTCGGACAATTTGACTGTCCCCCAGAGGACTGGGAGTGTATATCAGTGTGAACGAGTAGATGAATGAGTCCTCATTCATCTGAAACACAGTTTACTGGAAACCTTAAGTTTCAGTCATAAACAGTTCAATGTATCATTACTTTAGAATGACAAAGCAGGGGTACCCAAACAGTTTCCCTTTGAGGGCCAAAACTGAAACTAAACAATGGGTCACAGAACCTGTTGTCTTTTGGTTTCAAAAATTGTACTAGGGTCCCAATGTCCCTTTATTGAATCCCCTTATAAGCGGTTACTGTAAACCCTCACCAGCAGCTGGCTGCCACATCCATGCAGCTCCGACTCAAACACCAGCACCTGAGCTTCGGCGTCTTCCCCTGTGGCAGGACATCCTCCCAGTGTGACATCTGCAGCGTGGACAGGTTTGCCGATCCCCAGAAGGTCTTTCTTAGCCACCACTCGGACAGAGTTCACCCCGCAGATGGCACTGACGCTGTCGGGAGCTGCCGGAGCCTCCAGCTCAAAGTCTGGAGGGTACCGGGGCTCCTCCTCAGCTGGTGGAGCTGGATATCTCCAAGACAACGGCTCTTTGAAAGACTGCTTCTCCTGCGAGACATCTGGGAGAGAGGATTGATCAGTTGGACTTTTTTTTTTTTAAGTCGAGTATGAAAGCTAAACACAAAATTGAGTCTGAATGCTAATTCTTAAAAAACTTTCTGCTGTTCGTTAAATACATTCAGCTTTAGTCATTTTCATTTCCAACCAATCACTGAGTTTTTCCCCTCATAAAAGCCCAAATGTACCATTTAAGTGGGGACAGTGCTGAGCCCATTTTATTTTTGTCGGCAAAGTGAGGTGAAGATGATTTATGCTTCATTATGCAGGTTTCAGTTTAGAGGAAAAGAAAAGGTGATATGCACTACAATTATCCAACCATTTTAAGTCACAAGCTACTTTCAAATTAAGATGTTTGCATCCAGTTATAAATGAGGGCATTTATGTGAATGAGTTCCTGGTGTTGAGGTTAATCCACTTTTTATTAGGCTACATTTACTCTCAACTTGGATTATGATTATGCAAATCAAAGGGACGATAGTAATGTGCATGTACTGTACACTTATTCAAAAGAAATTAGCTGACAGTTAAGACAAGTGCACTTAAACAGTTAATCAAATCAGTTCCTAATTGGCAGCCATTTTGATAATCATTGATGTCTTCATGTAAATCATTTTTATGTTCCGGTTCGTAAATGTGGAGATCTGCTGCTTTGCGGTCTAGTCATTTCAATAATAAAAATAAATAAATAAATGATATCGAATTTTGAACAATTGGTTGGTCACTTTAGGCTCTGAGTAATTGTGACAGCATGTCTCAACATTTTTAGAACTTTTTCCAACAAAGACCAATGAATTTTGTATTTTATTGTGATATTAAAAACATCCAGTTCTGGTTTAAAAAAAAGATTTTAATACTACTTCTACCATAAGTAGAGTCAGCTCTCTTGAATATATATGAATAAAATATGAAATATCTCCAAAAGGAATCTCGCAGAGAGATTGTTCTGCCAATAACTGAAAGAACAGCAGCTGAAAAAAGTCTGGGGAGTTTGGATGAATGTTTGATGCTGAAATGTTGCTCAAGGAGAATCACTCACTTGATCTCATGCTGAAAGTCATACAACTTTAACAAATAACTTTTCAGCATTTAGACATTACTGTTGACTCACAATATTGAGCTTCAGTGTCATATTTCAAAATGATCAAATAATTATCTATCAAAGTTGAGGGTTAAGTCGACCACAGTATTTAAACAATCCAGTGCATTTCATCAGATGTTAAAAGAGTCAGAGTTGTAGAGTTCCCGTGGTTACCTGCTGGTTCCTGGACTTCAGGCTGACCTGGTTTCTGGTTTCCAAACGATCTACCTGCAGGCTGAAAGTTCCACTTTCGATCCTGAGCTGCTGTTAAAGCTCCACACAACAGACAGAACAAGATCCGGACAGACAGCTTCATGTTGATCAGTGTATTCTATGCTTCCTCTGTTTGAGACAGACTCACCTGTGCAGCAGGTGGTTTTGTAGAGCTGAAGCTCGGCTCCGCCCACCACCTTATTGACCTAATGGCTCTGCAGCTGGGGCTCCTTCAGCTGCACCAACCTGCTGAGACACACTGGAGCCTCATTCAGGCAAACACAACTTCATTGCAAATGATAGTTTCTGAAGATGGAAAATCTTTCAGGGTGAATTTTGGAGAAATGATTCTAAAATGTTACAGCAGAGAGGTAGAAAGTTTATATTTGATAGAGCGATGTAGACATAAAACAATAAAAACAAAAAAAAAATAAAACAGGCAGATGGTAGCTGAAAAAAGCTGATATGAAAACTATAAAAAAATTTTATTCACATGTATTTATTTGAACCTAGAAAATAACACATCAGCAGAAAAGTGGTCTTCTTGTTTTCAAAGATTCAAACAAAAGAATGTGATTAAATGAGGCCTAAACTTCTTCTTCTTCTACTTCTTCTTCTTCTTCTTCTTAATTTTGCACACGCATACAATTACATTAATAAAAACTAAATGGCAACACAATAAACAAAAAAAAGCTACCAAAGTCACTGACAATGATCTAAAAAGAAAAAAACTCTGTATATAAATTAAACTCTTCTTCTGCGTCTTTATTAACTCACCAACACTGCTGATGCTTTTGTTTGGATCTCACAGGAAGTCACAGCCACGTCTCTGCTGCTCACCACCATCATGAAACGCTCTCAGACAGGAAGGGAGTCGCATCAAAGCCGTGGCACCAAGGCTCCATCCAGACTCATCCTGGATCAGCTCGGCTGAGTATCTAAGACGGATTCCCTGGTTCACATCCGACAGGACGGTCCAAATCTTATTTTTTGCTTGCTTTGTGTTTATTTTCTTTCACTTTACTATCAATGGTGCTAGAGGGCAGCACAGGTTCACAGTATGTCATTGATGTTTCGTTGTGTTTGGTCCATGTCTTAATAAGTGTTATCCTAAATGTCTGCTTTTTTATTACATCTCACACATTCACAGTTCAGTGACCATGTCTTGCTGGAGAACACTTAGATATGTGAATGGAACAACTCAATCACCATAATAAATGTCGCTAAGTACGTTGTGTGTCAAACCACAGATGAGTTCAAACTGAATGTTTTGTTTCAGTTGAATTTAGGATTTCTCTTCTGTCACAACGCTGTGCTTATGCTCTGGTTAGGTTTAGGCGCAACAACCACTTGGTTAGGGATAGGAAAACATCATGGATTGGATATATATACCTGTTTTGTTTGGCCCAACACAGCTGTAAATGTTTGCAGTTCTCCTTAAAAGACACCCAGTCTTGTCACCAATATCCAGCGGTGGGGCTAGAAATCCGGTTGGCAGCCTTGTTGGATTTAACAACACCACAATCTTCTCCTCAACCTCTTCATGCAACAGGTGGCTAATAGGCATATAATGTGAACATGATATGCCAACATGTCAACTTTGGACGTTCATGTGGTTTGCATAAATGTTAACCGCTGACATAATATCCTGGAGACTGTACCGGCGGGAGCGAATCACCAACCTGAAAAGCGGAGGACCCTCTTTACCTGCTGGCCAACAACCGCCATTTTTCCGCCCGGATGTTGTCAATATTTCAATGCAACATAGGAGTGACCACCACCGCTCCTCAGTGGATGGAGTGACATAAGTATTACATCATTCTGCAGTTACCGATGCAATAGATATTTATTTCTAGTGCATGTGTGTGTGTGTACGCGCATGCATGCGTGTGTGTGTTTGTGTGTGTGTGTGTGTGTGTGGTGTGTGTGTGTGTGTGTGTGTGTGTGTGTGTGTCACAGACTAATTAAGATCCTGATGGAGTATTTCCTGTTAAAATTGTTTATGAATCATTAGAGGCAGAAAAACGTGCTCCCACCCTCCTGTGTCCTCCATATAAGTAATTAGTCCAGCCAAGGTCACACTAACACTCACGCTAACACTACTGCTAAAACACACACGCACACACACACACACACACACACACACACACTGGTTTCCTAGTGATGGAGGTTCTGAGAGGGAAGAAAGGACAAGAGAAAGAGGGCAGAGACAAAAGAGGATGAGGAAAAGGAAAGTGAAGACAGAGCCTATAAGAAATACATAAGGAAACGTATTAATACTTTTATACATAATACCATATGTCTGTGATCAGTATCCAAAACATGTACGTGACATATAACATTTAGCTCTTTACATTTATCCTGCCCATCCTCATCAGAAAAACAAGATTGACTGTGAAATGTCCCATATTAACGTGTCTTGCAGGTCGGTGACTTCTAGTGGCTGGAGCAACTATTGAAGCTGCAAAGGAGGAAGTCAGGTGAGGTTGCATTAAGAGCATTACGTCTGCTTAGGGAGGAGGTCAGGGATGGTCGGTCATTTTAAACAAGCACCGGGCCATACTTCAGGGGACGGACATTTATACATGACGTTATGAAGTTATATACATAACAGAGGTACACTTGTGACTGAAGTTGCATAAGCAAAGTGGTTATTTTAACCCAAACCGTTATATTTTCCTGAACCAAGCTGAGCTGTGAACTGAGAATATCTGCTACGCCTGTGGCTCGTTCACTGCAACCGTTGTTTTGGAAACAGTGATACGTGTAATTTTGAGAGTCACTGGCAACCGAACCATTCAGTTGTTTAAGTAGGGTTTCTTGTATTTATCACACATATTTCAAATGTATCTATATCTTCATGTTATTTCAGCATCCATCAAGGTTGGCACTACCTCTATGTGCATGTGTTCTATTT
Source organism: Diplodus puntazzo (assembly GCA_963678695.2). NCBI lineage: Eukaryota > Metazoa > Chordata > Actinopteri > Spariformes > Sparidae > Diplodus > Diplodus puntazzo. Next base: position 12,944,508 of record OZ023161.1, on the reverse strand, counting down.
AACATTTTGATTCACTAAAGAGACTAAGACTATCAGTAGTTACCTCTGTGCCACCTTTTATATTTTAGAAAGCTGAAAAGTGGATTTGACACATATATCCTATTATTCTTATATTTCACAGTTTCTTTCCTTTTAAACATGTGTTTGACCTACCAGAGAAAAAGGTCCCTGAGTCCTAAAAAACATGGGACACTGTAAAATAGAAAAGATTGGGACAATTTGCTTTAGGCTTTATGGCATATAATCAATTGAAAACACATACAAAAACAATATATTTAATCATTTTCCTCATCAACTTCACAGATTTTTGTAAATATATGTTTATTATGATTTTGATGGCAGCAACATGTTTCAAACAAGCTGGGACAGGAGCAACAAAAGACTGTGGGAATTGTGGGATGCTCCAAAAAACACCTGTTTTGAACGTTCAAGGTAAACATGTTCATTGGTAACAGGCGACAGCATCATGATCGGGTAGGAAAGGGGCATGAAAGGCTCTGTCATTCAGAAGCAAGGATGGGACGAGGTTCAACACTTTGTGAAACAGATGACTTTGTGATGGATATTACTACATGGGCTCAGGAACACTTCAGAAATGTAAATGATTGCTTTGAGTTTTTATTTACGTTTTGCAGCATTCCAATTTTTTTTGCAATCATTGTTGTATGTGTAAACATTTTATCTTTTGAACTGTACATACTATGATGATTAAAGAGTGTCAGTTTTTCATGAAATGGCTCAACAAAACGATAAAGTGATTTGGTGCACAGAGGATAAATTGATTAATTCGAAAAGCCTGGAAAAGATGATGGGATGGATTTTTTTAATTTAGTTATTATTATGATATCTCCAGTTTTATGCAGAATATGCTTTTTCTCAGTGATTTATGAATTTTGTTTGACCACCAGGATACCAGAGCATGTTTTTGTGTGTGCGTGTGTGTGTGTGTGTGTGTGTGTGTGTTAGCGTTTGTGTTAGCTCCATCTCCCTCCATTCATTTTCTGTATAAACTGCAACAGCCTCCTGAGGCTGCTAGCTGCTCACCTTCACTGATATTAATGAGCTCTCTCTGCTCATTTCCTTTATTTATTAACCGCTAACAGCCAGAGGAAAGAGGTCTGTGTGTGTGTATGTATGTACTTTGAGCGTGTGTGTGTGTTAAGGGTTCAGTCGTTTAAGTTTAATGTCGTGTTATTTTTACGCAGACGTGGCTGTTTTGTTTTTCGTTTCGCGAAAACGAAGCAGTTTGTTAATGATGATGATGGCAGCAAGTTTTGTGGACGACCTTGATGAAGGAGCGGAGAGTTTTTAGGCGACAAAAACTCAGATGCTGTGATGGGACTCGTCACAGGCGAAGGAAGATACTATGAAAATAACAATAACAATGCTTCACAGAACATTTTGTTCTGTTCATTTACATAAAATGTGTTGTTTATTAAAAAAAAAGATAAAAGATACAGAAAAAGACAGATGAAAATAGAACCATTCAAACCAAAAGCAGCAAGAATTTTTCAAACAGATAAAATTAACAGTTAATTATTATTGTGGGTGACAACACATAGGAAAGGTATTGGTGAAAACAAGTTTCAAAAAGTTGTATGTGCATGAATATTGTAAAAATATAAACTGTTCTGCCTGTTCTCACTTCCTACTCGTCAAATATAGCAGCCAAGTCTGACATTGTACTGTAGGTACCAATTCTTAGAGTTCGCCTTCAGCGTAGTTGTAAAAAGAGCGAGATACCTCTAGTCACAGGTTGGTCAGGGTGATTGGATGGGACATTGTATTTTCCTTCCAAAGACTGAGGTTTGCATCCTGTTTGTGACCGAAAGTCAAGACTGACCCTTTCCTGAGCCCCCAGGAAGAGCATCAGGCTTTAAAATCAACTTTCACAGTGGCCAAATCTTGTAATTACAATGTCACATGATGGACAGGGGCCCAACAAAATCATTTTTTCTGAAAAAGAAGCATCTGTAAAACGATGGACACATTTTTTCAAATGTCACAATCCCACCAAATGATTTGTTTCACTATCAAAACTTGAGCCATTCTGTCAGTTAACATTTGGAAAGTCTAGAAGATCCACAAATCTAAATCATTTTAGATTCAGATTCAATCAAGTTAGCCAGGTGCTAAACTGGAACTCGCCTCGGTTGGCAGAAGTCTCCTGTAAGCACTCCTTATGGGCCCCACAATACAGAAGATCCAAATAATTATGCTTCAGTCTTGTTTCTTTGGCTTTTGGCTTTTAATTGTTAGATGATACATTAGTGTGCCGACAACTAAAGGCAATGTAAAGCTAAGGATGATGGAATGTCATTAGTTTTTCAAATATCTGGTCATGACCTAAAGTTAAATTTTTGCCTGATGATGGCACCCGAGAAGTCAAGCGATCACCAAAGCTCGTACAACCCACAGTGCAAAACTGAAAATAAGGCTGAGCGGCACCCTCGCATCCAGGTTTATAACACATTCATGGGCGAGTTGATACCTGCTTTACATCAGAATTTTATCATATCATTTTGAGCATGTACGCATGCTGTCATTAACATTCAGCTCAATGACCTCTCTGCTTAAGTTCAGCCCAACAGAGCCACAAGCACGGATATAGCCTTTGTACTAAACATGTTCAGCTCACTTCCTCCTGAAGTGCACCCAGGTCCCTACCTTGTTGACTGAATTATCGATTTTTCAGCTCCCAAGACACTTGGTGAACACCAAACTCAGATTTTATACTTTGTACTGTGTGCTTGAGTGTGCACAGTTTGTGTGTTGCATTAGCTGCTCCAGACAGTCGAGGTCAGAGTTCATCAGAAGACAAGTGAGCGCTGTTGTGGAATCTGCTGAGCGCCGCACTTCCTGTTTGACCTCTGAACTCGACAATCCATCCCATAATCACATTACTGCACTTTTCTCCTCTGCAGTCTGAGTCCTACAGTCACACTAACCCAGAATTACACCGACTGGCACAGTGTGTCTGTTTGTTTGTTTTTTATGAATAATGAAGAATTTAAAGCAGAACATATTCAACGTCAGACATGCTGTAGATCTCTGCAACACAATAAATGTGTTTGAGACATCATCCAAACTGTTATTTCTTCACGTTGTGTTTTTTTAAATTAAGTTTTAGTTCATGTGTGAACTGAAATTTTTAAATATTGCTCATTTAAAACTCTACAACAATCTATAGAGATTAAACTTGTTTCCCCAGGATGACCATGAACTCACCCGACCAGCAAAATCAAATCATAGATCTTTCATTAAAGCTGTTTTTTTCTTGTCTGAGGAAACTCTTGCTGAACATCTGCAAGACTCCTAACCACCACCATCTTGATGTCTCATCAAACCAAAACCCCCATGAGCTGCTCCTCCTGAAACTTTCTGCTGACAGACAGACAGACAGACCGACAGACAGACAGACAGACAGACAGACAGACAGACAGACAGACAGACAGAGAGAAGTTTCCATGTCTGAGAGCTGTCTAACATTAGATCCTCGCTGTAAGATCCTCTCTGCTGCAGCGCTGCACAGGGTGAAGTAGAACACAGACAGTCTGATGTGTCTGGGATAAACCTGAGAGCAGCTCAGGGTGAGCAGATGGAAGGAGACAGGGAGTCCTGGAGGAGAGGAAGAAGAAGAGCGGGATGTTTAGCCTCTGTCAACTCGGCGGCCCTCAGCTCTTTACTCTCCAGCATCGACTCTGAGTGATGGAAGCTGCTTCAGGACCTCTGAGGAGTCAAAACATGTTTCGACTCACCTTTATTATTCATGTGTGGAAGAAACAGGACTGACGCTGGGAAATGAAAAGCAAACTAACAGCATTCAGAGGACAGGGATTAAGCTGAAATTAAATGGAACTGAATATAATATTCAAAACTGTGTTTTCATTACTGCTGAAACTAAGAGTTGTTTTGTTTTTGTTGCCATAAAATGAAACCTACCATCTTGGACCACCGTTTTTCTACAGGGCTCTGGTGTTTTCGAACTCACATCTACGTGCATGTGAAGTGACGAGAGAACATTCGGGTTGGATATATGAGTAACTTTCTGCTGGAAAACCTTTAGGAAGTCAGGTGTTGGTACAAATATGGACAAGAAGCAAGTTGTGCGTGATGTTTTCTTGTTTGCTGATTACGACCAAACCTAAGTTAGTTGATGAAACTAACGTCTCTGTGGTAACAGAACAACAACACAGTTTTAGTATCAAACTAAAGTATCAGCGTTTTGTGTTGGTGTTGAGTGTGGACTTGGCACTTAATTCCGACTGCTGGTGTTTATTCGTCCAGAAGGTCTGGCTCTGCACCAGAATCTCATCTGGCTCTCTCCAAAGGACAGAGATTATCTTTCACACTGCAGACTGACAGAACCTGACAGTCTCAATAAAACTCCCTCATGAGATAATTTAACAGAGAATAAAAAGTGAGAATTTGGTTCCAGAGCCGCTTTGGAGGCTGAACATTTTCAATCATTTACTCCTCAGAATTAGACCGCTCATTATTCTTTTTGTAGGTTTGGGTAGAGAACTGTGGCTGATGTGACTCATCAAATTAATGGTACGTTTAAGGTGATAAAAATTAAGGGTTTCATTTTCATAGTGGCACTTTGTTTTATTCCGCCTGAGCGTTGTCTGCCAGGCTTCATCTGTCTCTACACGCCTCTCTGTTAAATGAGGCGTCTCAGCCTTATGTAAATCTCCTCCAGCATTAATAAACCTGCATCTGTATTCATGTATGTGTTGGTGATATGGTTCTGTTCACCTGCAGCTGGCAGAGCGCTAACTGTGGATAATGAGCGTGATAATCACATCACTGTGAAGAAAGACAGGTGGGTTTTCATGTCCATGAGAAGAGTGGAGATTCATTCACGATTTCTTCCTGTTGTCTGGTTGACTTCTGAAGTCTGTCGCCATCAGTCTGCTGAGACAGTTTGAGGTTCTTGTTGGATTTCAGGATTTCGGTCTGTGATGATTTTTGTGTCTGAACTGTCAGATTTGGAGGTTTAGACAGGACCTGGACTGAGACCAGCGTCTCTGTCCGTCTGATCTTCTTGGTGTCTCTGCCGTCTGCTGGAAGCCGATCTGACAGAGCTGATCTCAGTCCGCTGGAGCTGGCTTGTTTGGAGCGGCTGCAGAGGGATTGTGGCTTGTGGGTTTATGTGTCGGTCATCAAGGAAACTGCTGATTTTGATTGACAAAGAGACGATCTGGGGAAGTGGTGTGACTCTTCTGTGCTGTGTTTTTGGTTTAGTGCAGATCAAAGCTGAAGTCTGTCTGAAATATTTCAATCTGAATAAATTCATACAGCTGAATCATGGGTACTTTTACAACAGGTACTGTATTATATTATGATTGAGCCTTAATTCAGTGACTTTGATGTGAAAATATTGAGAGTGAGATAAGAGGAAGACTTTGGGGAGAACATCATGAAGAGTCAGGATTTTTTGCATCACCGCAGTGATCTACTGGACCAGCTCCAAAACTTCAAGTACCTTCTATTCTTTTACTCACATGATGGGAAGGTGAGCTACCAGGGCGCCCTGACAACGTCCACTTAACGTATCCTAGTTTGCAGAAATGTAAACTATCAATACTTTTTCCTGGTGACTGGGTTGAAGCATTGTAGCTGAACTTCTAAAAAATGTCGGAAAAAAAGTTATACTCGTTGGGATGTCCTCAACTGTTCCAAAACATTAATTTGTGTCGATGAAGTAACTGATTGATCAACTAATTGCGGCAGCCTTGTTCAACCGGTTTTAATTACAGTTTAGGGGTTTGGGTTTGATGGTACCTGAGGACACTTTTGTTCATACAGGCTACCAGAACCAGTAAAGTTCCACCACCACACGTCCAGCGTCTGGACGCTCCTGATGCACATTCTCATTGGTTCGCATTGGGTGTATCCTCACTGGTAACGTTAAACAGGGATAATTTTGTTTTCGGTGATCGTTGCTGCTCCTGTAGCGTGTGAAACCAAAAGTGTTTCAAATGCTGAATTATGAATTTATTTCCAGACAATGATCTTTTCCCAAACTTGACTGAGTAGTTTGGTTTCCTAAATCTAACCAAACTGTGACTGAAAAGTGGAAATATTCTTTTAAATACCTTTTAAGCAGACAGAAAGAAAGAGTATATTTTTAAACAATATAAAATTAAAATTGAAATTAAAATACAGTCAAGGGTTTTGTTGGTTCCTGAGGAAACCATTGGGCAACTTCGCAACAAAGAAAATTAATTCCTCATGTGAAGGTTCAGGTCACTTTTTTTGTACACTGAAGTAGATTTGTTTTTTCAGTAGTAGACAAGGCATCCATCTTGCTACACATTTCACAAAACTAACAACAGACAAACCTACAGTGACAAAATATGATAAAAGTACTCTTGGTTGCACTAATCAAGATTTGCTGCTATGACATATCCATCTGAAAGATGTCTGCTGGAACAAATCAGCGTAGGTGTTTCATTAACCTGAGCAGAGTGAGCGCTCTCTCTGCAAAACTTTAATTTCTTCAGGCGATTCTTTAAACTTTAAACATTTCTCATCCTGCAGGCTGAGCTCTGCTCTCTCTCTCTCTCTCTCTCTCTCTCTCTCTTTGTCTCTGAATGAAGTAAAACGAGGATGAACATCAATTATATAATGAAACATGCTGTAATTGAAGGCGCAGCTCATTATGCCACATTAGTCTGATATAAATAGTGAGCTATTAGCACTAATTTATTAGAAATCTGCCTCTTATTAAAGAGCTCGAACCATCATTATCTGCTGTGGGCCCCCAGTCCCAAAACTACCGAGAAACAATCTGAAAGTCAGATTGAGACACCTGTTTGTTAGCTGGTTCCTCTGGTGTTGGACAGTGAAGATGTGTTCAAGTATTTCAAAATCTGATTTTATTGCACCACAGGAAACCAAATACATACACTGACCCTCTGCAGAGAAATCAGATTTAATGTTGGACAGTTTCTCTGTTTTTGATTAAGTTTCATGTTGACACTATAGACAGCTGCTCATCTCTGACATCCACACTCCAGTTTCTCATCTCTCCAGTGCTGGATATGTTTCCCATGGTCCTCTCGAGCCGTACGCCTCATCTTTGATCAGAGTGGCGTCGCTGTACCTGCGTCAGAACAATAATATGCCTGCCAGGTGTGATGGACAGGTGATGCGAGGCGTTGACAGTGGCGTGGTGTCCGGACACAGATTGAAGGCGGAGCGCTGGAGATGAACATTGACACTTCCATCAGGAGTCTGTTCAGAATAGCGTCTGAGCTGCCTGGAGATGCTGCCACCTACACCTGCAATAAAACCACCTCCGCCCTCCAAACGTTACTTCAAGCCTTCTCGTCATGAGAAACCCTTCAGGTTCATCCGCACTGTGATTTATTGGATCAAAAAGTTTCTTTTCCACTTTAAAATGTATTGTCTCCGGCTCAGTGTGCGAGAGCTGAGGGGGCAAACTCCACAACCATGTTTTCTCATTTCTTAACACCTTGAGAACATCCATAGTTTGGTTCTAAAATAAAATCCTATAAGAAATTACAAATAAACTGTGTTTTTATACATTGTGGATAAAAACCTGGTGAAACTTAACTACTAGCTCCAGTTTCAACAGACAGGTGAATGAATGCTTGAAAGCAGTTTAGAGATGTCACTGCTGTCACAGGCTGCATGCAGAACCCCCAAACCATCTGTCTGACTTTTCCCATGATGCTCCTGTGTGTTTGTCGACACACAGCAGCTTCGCACACACACGCGTCAACAAAACCTCAGCACACCCATGATTTGACTGCAAGACGGTGAAGAAACTCTCTGAATCAGAAATATGTTATCTTCAGTTGTTACAGAGATGATTAATATTCAGAACACTATCCTCCTTCATTAGAGAGACCACAATGTATTGGAGTTTTAATTTGGATGGACTTGCTGTATGCGGGTTCTCACAGTTACAAGTCAGACAGTCAGACAGTGATTGTATGTCTCACTCTGCTGAAGCTAGGAACTCATTTCAGCGGACACTCACGGTCAGACTTTGAGCAGAATCTGTATAATAAAAATTGATCCATCCACCGAGTAAAACTCAGACTCTTTCTTTCTGTATGCTTAAAGTTCACTTAAACTTTTTAAAAACTGAGATTGTCAGCTACACGGAGACAAACTAAACTTGTTATAACATTTACTGGAGAATGTGGAGAATTTTGATCAGATCGTTTTCAGGCCAGTTTTCCAGCAACAAAATGTCCTCAGGGGTCTAAACCCAGCGTTATCTGGTCTAACCAAGTCTAACATTAACTGATGTGAAGCCATTGTGTGAATTGAGTCTAATCCTGTCTTAATCAAGACCAATCTGGTACATTGGCAGTCTAACCTGGTTTGAACTAATTTAATCTTGCCGAAATCCAGTTTAATTGGGCCTCAGGACGTTCCAGTCTGGCCTAACCCCAGTCTTACCTAGGTTAAACCCAGTTTAGCCAGCACTTAATGCACTGCAGACTGGCCTAAACATAGTCTCACCAGGTCTGCACCCCGTCTAAATCTGATCTGATCTCAGCCCATGATCTAACCTGAACTGAATAGAGTCTAATCTTGTCTCAACCCAATGTAATCTGTCATAATCTGCAATCTGTTCCATTGCGAGTGTAATGTGGTTTGAACTCAATCTAATCTGGCCTAAATCCAGTTCATTTGCGTAATAATGCATTAACCTAATCTAACCAGGTCTAAACCCAGTCTAGCCCGGTTTAAATTGAGTCTAATATTGTCCAAACCTGTCATAACTTGGTCCAATCCCAGTCTAAACTGGTTTGAATTGAGTCTGATCCAGTCTTCATCCATTCTAATCTGGGCTAAAGATAAAAAAATAAAATAAATAAAAATCTAGTCTATCCAAGTCTAATCCCAGTGTAATCTTGTGCAAACCCAGTCTAATCGGCTGTTCATCCCAAAGAAGCGCTGTGCCTCAGTACGGCCTCACAGAATTGCTCCGTGGCTGCAGACTTTATCATCTCCTGCAGGGTCTTCAGTCCTGCCTCGGTTCTGGTGTTGATCATTCTTACAGGTTTATATTCAGACATGCTGGGAGAAGTCATGAAAACAGAGAGGTGATGAGAAAAGTTGCTCCAGTAAATCAATACGCAGACCCATCACTGAGTTTCTTTCATCACACTATGACTTATCGATCAGCTGCAGTCGGACCCTGCAGACATCTGTGGCTGTAATGTAATTGAGCTCAGGAGGGTTCATGAGAGGCTCTGCATCGCATCCTCAGAGGGCCACCACCGACCTGATCCAAGCCACCTCTCTCAGGCTCTGAATAACAGATTTTTACCTGAGTCACAGCAAACACATCTGAAAATACAGGTTTGTCAGCTTTAAGACAGCTGCTCTTTAATGTCACAGGAGAAATATCTCAAAAAGAGACCCACTGTCTGTGTTGTTAGAGCTTAGAAAAAGAATGTGAATGCATTGAACATCTTTGATTCTTTGATTTTGGGATGTCTGTTTCAAGCCAAGTCAGGAGCAGAACTTTTCTGGACTCTTTTCTGGTTACTTTGCACCAACCAAGAGCCAAAAAATGGTTTGGTTCCTTTTTTTTTTATATAAATAATAAAATAATGTATCATATTAAATACGAAGCTTTAGAGCAGATGTCCTGTAACACGTGTCTCATCTCTGTCTCGTCTCCGCCAGCAGGCCTATCCATCAGATACATGTCAAGTGCTGCTCATGCTTGTTGTTTCACATCCCCAACAAAGTAGCTGTCCTTATATCTGGGATCCAGTGAGGTTGAGATGCAGAAAAAAAAGGATTGGACTCCAGTAGAGCAAAAGTGTTTGTATACAGCCTCTAATAATGCGTGCTTTGTTGTTTAAACACTGTGGTGAGCTACTCTTAAAGGACGTCTCAGGGCTCTCATTGAGGAGATAACACACAGCAAGTGTCTTGAAATATCTTGAAAAATGCAGGTCCTCGATCTTTCTCCAAGACAGTGTGATGTCGCAACCATTTTCTTTTACTTTTATTTAAAAACAAAAACAAACACACATGTGCATGGCATGTTTCCATAGTCGTGGAGAAAGTAATGCAAGTATATAGCTGCGGTAAGTGTGAAGGTTGGATTGGACAGTACATATACCCCGCACAAAATTGATGGGACGTGACAGATAAACATCAGCCACTGCCATCGGTGAATGTAGACTGATAAATTGGTGCATCTCTAGTTCGCAGCCGAAATGCTGAGCTGTGCTAACCAGTTGCTGGCTCTATCTCCATATTTCGTTTTATGGATGAATATGAAGATCTGAGAACCACTCAGCTGTCAGAATCAGAGAGTGCTGTAACAGACAAAACAAGCACTGCGATCACTAGTTGTTAATCGCAGGATTTTCAACAGACAAACTGACATCAGCATGTTTGAAGACACACTAAGTCTCCAATCCTTTCGTACAGTCAGATTTTACAGTCCGTTGTTGGACATCTTAAAACAGGTTATCGCTTTAGTGTGTTTTAGTACCCGCTGGGACAAACAGCTGCTGCTGGTTTGACAAATAAATCCCTGTATATCTGCTGGATCAATACCCCACCGTAAAAGTGATCTGTATCCTTCTCCAGACTGGATGACGAGGATCATAAACATCAGCAGCCGCTGTCGGCCTGATCACATCATCCAAGACGAAGGACAGCGAGTCCAGTCATACAGAGCAAACTATAGTCTGGATATCAGACTTACCGCCATGCTGGCACACTTTCTTCAACAGGAACCTTTACAGAACAGTGGTCGGATAAATGCTAACTCGGACAGATTGTTTTGTATCAGCTCATCTTGATATGTCATCAATTAGTAAGTATGAATGATCCTTTTCATTCGTTAAAGGAGAACCAGCTCTGTTTCTCTCACAGCTGCTTTTGTTTCAGCCAATCAAACCACTGCAGCTGTCTCAGCTCTGATGTCATCATCACGTCCTCCCCCCCGATGTCCTCCTCTGGTTGTGACTTTGCCCGAGGTGACTCCGTGTCTGTCTGTCATGCTGATGTCACACGCTGTGGCAGGTGGCACTTCCTGCTGCCTGACAGCATGACGACAGCTGATGACCAGTCAGCGGGATGTCTGTGATTGGCTGAGTCGTGGGGAGTGTGGCTGCAGCATGCGTTAACCTCTCAGCAGGAGACGCTCTGAGCTAGTGGCAGACGTGACTCAACAGCTTGTGGTGACGTTTACATGTTTACAACGTGACGTCATGTTGGCGTCGTACGTAAATGCTGCTAAATCCACCTGTCACCAAACATCACCTGACTGACTGGTGACAGGTGAAGAGACCGTCAGCACGCCGCTGCCTCATCACTTCCCACAGAGCACTGAACGCTCATTTTCCCTGCCGTTTCCACTCCCATCATCCTTTGAGTCTCATCAATGTTTGACGTGACATTAACAGGCGTAAACACAGACGCCAACATGACAAACCAGCCTCACACATCAAACACATCGTCTCCCCCGAGGGCGCCGGGCTTCCCCAGCGAGCAAATGGATGTGAGCCGCCGCCACCAGCCACACACTTCACTTCCTGTCTGTCTGCAGAGCATGAATCAAACAGCAGATGATGAAATATTGAGTCAGACACACTGACGAGCTGCAACAAAAGAAGCGAGACGAAGTATTTGTGTTCAGACTCGACATCGTAACGTGAATCTTAAAACCAGCAGTTCATAACTAATATTGCATATGCGTATTTCAACAGAATTTAGCATTTATTACACTTACTTGTACGACTTAGTAAAACATGAAAACTTTTTTTGTGATATTTCAACTCAGAGTTTCCAGACATTGAAATAGTATCTAAAGCTGATGGAGGGAAGTGCAATTTTTTAAATGATCTCCTAAAAAAAGCGGCTCCCTGATAGATTGATATCAATACAGGATGATAGAAGCTCATTCTGTAGAAGAAGAAGGCTGCAGCGCTACAGCGACATTCACTGAACTTCTTAAACCTTCAAACAGTTCTGTTGTAACCTTCACAGGTTAGGCCTGTGAAAAAACAGAGCTGCTGAGTTTGAACACGCTGCTGCTGCTGTGTGGTCTGAAACATATTGATCTGATATCAGAGGAAACCACAGCTGACGGGGGGAAACACTGGGTCCTGATCAATAATTCAGAGGTTTGTTGGAGCTTGTTCAGGCTGTTAACAGATTGACTCAGGCAGATCGGCAGATTACAGTGGAGGAGTCTGAATTTATGCATCACACAGGAGCTGCTCTATCATCAGTGTGTGATAAATGATGAATGACAGCATGGTTAATTACACACAGGAAACCTTGTAGAGTGAAGAGATGATCCTGTGTGAGGAGAATATTTTCTGTAATCATGAAAGTTTAAGTACAGATATTATTCAGGGACTTCTGCTGGCTAAAAGTCTGCACTTTCAAGACTTTTAAACATTTAATTACTTGTTCCATAATTTCTACTTAGCGCCATCGATGGATCACTGAATGGGGAAACAGGCCGAGGGGCTAGAGAGCTCAAGAGGCCTCAGAGCCTCACCTGCAAAATATCACTGAAAGAGAGAGACGCAGTGAAGTGCACTACAAAAGAGACACAAAATGTCCACATGGATGTTCAGATGTTCTACACTGACATGCAAATTAATCACTATAGGCAAAATAATGATGCAAATGACCAGAAAAAAACAACCACAAAGGGACACAACACGTGTCCAAAGACATATGAAACAACCACAAAAAGACACACAATGAATACAAAGAGATAGCATTGACTATGAAGACACACAAAACAACAAGAAAGAGACACAAAACAGCCACAAAGAGACACAAAATTACTACAAAGGAACCCAAACAGCCACAGAAACACAAAACGACTACAAGAGACACAAACTGACTACAAAGAGACACACAGTGACTGCGAAAGGACACACAATGACTATGAATAGACTCAAAACAGCAACAAAGAGACACAAAATCACCACAAAGAGACCCACCAGCCACAGAGACAAAATATCACTACAGTGAGACACACAATGATTGAAAAGAGACACAAAACAACCACAAAGAGACACTAATTGACTACAAAGAGACCCAACCCGACTACAAAGAGACACAACATGACTACAGAGACACAAAACAGAGCCCCCAATCACAGTGAAACACAAAACGTCTACAGACAACCGCTCAATGAAAAAGTAATATGAATTGTAGCTTCTTTTTGCTCATTGCAGTGTTAAGGTATAACGTTAGGTTTCAAAGCACTTTACAGAGAGCAACCTACCGAAATCTGACTGATCAATAGTTAATCAGCTGATACAAACACACCGTCTGACAGAGAGAGGGGAGTTGCAGAGATGAACCATACAAAAAGGAATTCATACAAAGTACTCACCAAAAACGTATTACGAGCACAGACTGTTACCAGCCACGTCATAATAAAAGAGACCAAACGACCGTCATTTTCCTCTTCTTGACCGAAAGAAACCACTGTTGACTGTTGAAGAAGACAGGAAATGACACTGACTGACCCTGGCCACCTTCATCAGAGGTGATGTCATCGCACTGCCTCCACTGTCTGACATGTAACAAAGTTCAGACTCAAACTGCTGATCCTGACAGAAGAGGGCCTGGACCTCAACAACACCAACTCCGCTCCTCCTCACCAACGCTCGTCCTCTCTCCTTCAGGCTGTAATCTTCCTGATAAAGTTGTTTTCTTTCTCTCAGCGGATTTTATCTCCTGATGCTGCTGATGTTGCTCTGATAGGCCTCATCATTATTCTCTGCATCGTCCTGCTAGCAAAGCGTTACCGGGGTAACGGTGACCTTGCCAACGGGACTCCTATAAGAAGCACTAATGAGGATGAGTTTGGGAGGAATAAAAAAAGAGCTGCTCGGTCTGAGGCGAGCAGAGAGAGATGAAATGAACAGATGCAGTGACAGAAACATTTCAGTATCGATACCACAGCAACTGACTGAACATTTATAGTATGTGAGGACCTCTGTGTCCATAGAGTACAGGCATAATGTAATAAACATATGTTTATTTATGGCTGTGGCTAAAGAGATACAGCGGGTTGAACATTAAGTGGTCTTGCATGGCAACTCTGTGTGTGTGTGTGTGTGTGTGTGTGTGTGTGTGTGTGTGTGTGTTTGTGTGTGTGTGAATGAGAGACAAATTACAAATTGTTTTTCCATTCACACTGACTGGGAGAGATAATCCACAGCAAACAGGGCAGTTATTGACATTTTTGGATTCATTTGTCTCCAGAGGCAGTCAGCTGTGTGTCTGTGTTTTCTCCCTCTGTATTTTTAAAGTCGACCACATCGACGGTAATCGATATCCCAGCATTAATCTGACAAACTGATACTACTGATCAGTTCCTGATCCCATTAACCTCTGACCTATGAGTGTCTGAATTGAGCCTGTAATGTTTGCTGGTGCCAGTGAACAACACAGGCTCTCGGTGTGGATACAATTAACTGAGAAGGTCTGGATCCATGCAGAGGTCAAAGTTCAAGTGCTGCAAATGAAGAAGGGTCAGAGAGAAGAGCATGAGAGAGATATTGATGCATGGACAGATGAAGGAGAGTCAGTGTGTTTTTGTGTGGGTTGGGGACAAAAGAGAAAAGAACACTGGACACAACCGGGGATAAAAGACTGAGGATATCGAACACTATCAGGGCTGAAACACAAGAGGCTGTTGGACAATAAACAGAGAACACCCAGGCTAAAACACCAGAGAGTGCCAGACAAAACCAGGACTTAATGACAGACAATATCAGACAAACCGTGGCTAAGACACCGGAAAATGATGGACAAAATCAGAGGTAAATCACTAGAGAGTATCAGATAAAACCAGGGTTGAAACATCATAGAATATTGAACAAAACCAAGGATAAAACAAGAGAGAATATCAGACAATACCAGGCTAAAACACAATAAAATATAGGACAAAACCGGGGTTAAAATACAAGAGGATATTTGACAAAACAAAGAAAATATATAACAAATACAGGGCTAAAACAGCATGCTATCAGACAAAACCATGGGCTAACAGATCCAGTGAATATCAGAGGAATTAGGGGATAAAACACCAGAGAATATTGGAAACAAAACCAGGACCAGCACACAGGCATATATTGGACAAAACCAGGGGATGAAACTCAGAACAGCACAGAGTATCATAAAACCAGGACTTATTCGCCAGAGAATATTGGACAACACCACGATTAAAACACAAGAGACTCTCAGACAAAACCAGGGCTAATAAAACTAAGAAAGATTGGACACCAAGGCTTAAAAGAAAGAACATCAGACAAATCCAGCGACTCAGCGCATCCAACTTAAACATCCAGTGAAGCCTTTTCAGAATGTTCAGATGAGCTCAGAGTTCACAGCGTTACGTTAAACACCAGAGTTTAACATGCTGAGTTCCTTTCTTTGTTTCTGAAGTGAAGGTATTTGCTGTCTCCGGAGAGTCGTCTGCCTCCCACTGAGCATCCCTCTTAAACCGCCGCTTCTTCCACTCCGAAGAAAACTGCTCTTTAAGACATCAATGAGTCTTCTTCTCTACTTCATAGTCGAGCTGAGCTGCGTTTGTGTGTGGAAGCAAGACTTCAGTGAAGACAGAAGAGAGCAGCTTGTTTCCAACAGCAGCGATTCAACGACAGTCTGCTTGACGCTGCTTGAACGAGGCGACGGGAAGCTGACAGATGCTGGTTCACAGCATCAACAACACAACAGACCCAGAGTCAGTTGATACGCTGAGGACATAAAATACATCTAGTGTGAGGATGTTACCATTCTTGGAAATGTATATTAAATTATCCTAAACGCCTATCCTAGTCTACCCCAAAGCCGATATTGAACCATTACAGGGCTCTTTTGAAAGTTTGTAAGATGATTTTTTTGTTCCCCGTTAGAGTCAGAGCTCTGTAAGTGCTTTTGGCATTAATCTATAGGAGTTTGAACACACTATTATTTATTTTTTTAAAGTTTTGCATGCAAAAATAAGTTGCCCCTAATAGCTACAAAACAGAGGTTCACATCATATAATTTAACATGGTCTTATGTCACTGAGAATAGACACTTGTTTTTCTCAGAAAATATTCAGGCGCCTGGCAAAGAAAAGGCCATCTTGAAAAACAGCCTATTCAAATAGCAACGTGCATAATTTCCAAGTTCATAGCTTTAAAAACTGATGTAAACCATTTATTGCAGGATTTGAAATCTCATTGGTTACGTTATGCATGAAGTAAGTGGCTCAGGAGAGATGGGAAGGAAGAGAGATTGGGTCACTTGTCTACACGATCGCTCATTTGCTGCTGTAGGCTCCAGGGCAGGCATAGAAGGTCATATTTGCTCAAATGAGCTGTCAATCAAATTGCGGTCGTCTCAGGATCTCCGGTGTAAAGGGAAAATGGTGTCTGCTGTGAAATCAAGAGTCGCTTTTACGGATAAAAGCATGAGAAAGCATCCACGATCACAGAGTTCTTGCTATTTAATCATGGAATACTATGTTTTCTTTTCAACTGTGTAGCTTAACAGGACACAAGAATTAACTTAAAGACCCCAACAACAGAACTAGGGCTGAATAATTTGAGGAAAAGTAGACGAATGGGCTATTGAGATTAAAATGATCTAAAATGATCAAAATGACGGTCTACACATATTAACAAAACAGGTTTTTATAAAAGAATGACTACTAATGACTAAGATAAAAATAGTGCAGTTGAAAATGTGAGTTAGGTCTACGACCACAAACTATAAACAAGCCTAATAAATCACCAATAGGCTAGGCTTACTCTTCATTAAGATGTCACAATTCAGCCTGAACAGGACAAAAGAATTAATCTTAATCACCTCGACAACAAAACTAAGGCTCAATGATGTGATGAAAATATATGACTTTTCTGACAAAATAGGCTGTTTCGATTAGAATTATAACTGTTTTCCATAAGTAAAAATGACTTGACTTAAAATGTACATTCAATGATATTCTTCAAAATGCTATACAAACTTTGTTATGAATCTGCTTACTCCTGTAAGGTAAGTGCACAGTGCACAGCAGCAAAACAGTAGAAAGCAAAATAACATGAAAACAAAATAAGACCTCTGTTTTTTTTTTGGTTTTGCTGTACTTGTTCATTAGATTATCCATTTCGAGTTGAAAACAAGAAATAAGTGTTATTTTCTCTGTTTGCTGTGAACAGGTTTTCATACTAAGCAGCTCATGATTACAGTCTGAGCAATGTGATGTGAGCACAGCGCTAATCACCAGTGTAATTCAGAGCAGATTGGAGAAAGTAAAACACACAGGACAAAAACAAACCCTACAGTATAAGGGCTTTTTAAATTTGAATGTAATAAAAAAAAGGGGGGTTTAATCATCATTTAGTCAAGAAGGATTTAACAGTCAATTATACCAAGTAAAATCCATCTTAGATTAACATCTTTTTAATCTTCCGTCGGGTCAAACATCGTTTTAACCCAGTGACTTGGTCTCACTGCAGTTTTATTAACGATAAAAGCTGTCGCCGTCCTTCAACAGATGGAACAGTGGAAGACTGACTTGAGCTGTTTGAAGGAGGCAGAATTGGACTTTCTGTTTTTCTCTGTTAGTGAGCTGTGTTTTGTCCCTTTGCTGAAGAAATCTGCTTCTTCAGAGGGAGAAACTAATAGACTCATGAATTAAATGAATAAAACATGTGTTTGGTTTTCTGAGGACACAGAATCATCAGATACATATCAGCTGCTCAGAGGATCGCACACAGAAACCGGCTGCAGTTAGGCTCGAAAGTAATCTGTGTTTCTGACGCCGGGGACGTCACTGATGAGGCTGAAGAGGAGCAAAACAAATTAACTCTGAGATCAAAAGTGGGAACTCACGACGCAAGTTTGGCACTGGGTTAGATATTTACAATTCATTCAGTGTATGCATGGAAAAGTGTGGCTTTAGAAGGTTGTACTGCTTTAATTGAAGCCTGATGGAGTAATAACAGGGGTGTGATATGTCATATTTCTCCAGGATAACCTCTGCATGTGGTCTCTCTCTCTTCTTCTTGTAGTCTATCTCTCACAGACAGACAAAGTCAAAGGTCCAGACAGCTGAAGTGCTTTTAAAAGGATTACATGTATGTATCCAGTACCAAGATGTCAGTTCTGACCTCCAACAGAGATGAAACACACAGATTTTTTTTTTCCATATCTGACCTGAAAAACTGTCTCAGAGCTCTTTACCATCGCCTGACCTTGAAGACAAAAACCTTCCGCTGCTACCACCGCCTGGAGAGAAGGCCGCCGCTTGCCTACAGAGAGCGTTCAGCGCTGGTGGTAATTGGATCCTGGTCTTCCTCTGCCCCCCCGCAGCTCCTCTCTGTCCTCTCTGCTGGAGGTGTCATCATCAGCGCTCTAATAAGGCGAAGGCCACGAGCGCCTTCAGCGAGTCATTATTCACAGAAATGACTTCTCACTCAGCTCCGAACACACGCGGCTACTCACTTACAGGACAAGTTGCGTCTGCACTCAGCGAGCCGGATCGCAGTTTAAAGGCTCAGGTCATCGGATATGAAAAATGAAACTGAAAACACTTTTGCAGGGGTGTTTTCAGCAAATTTCATCATTTTTTTTGACTGCAGTCAGAAAGTATTTGTATGATGATGTTTTTTCACAGGTTGGATTCAAAACCGCTGCAGCAAGGACACAAACTCAGCACATGGGGCGAACTCTCTGCCAACTGAGTACAGAAGTCCCCCACATTCATGAATTACGTTTATATATGTATAAGCTAACTATGTGAGTAAATTTAAAGAACTCATTGTTTGCTTTTGTTTACAGAATGGACAAGAACAGCAAGTGGCAAACTGTGAACTGGTAAGTGACTCTACGCTTCAATTGTCATTGGTTTATTAATTTAGGTTACATAAGTAAGTAAAAATATGTAAAAGACAAAAAAATGATGTCACATAGTTAGGTTACATAAATTATTTAACCTTCCTTCCTATTTTTTCGTTCTGTTGTTTATTTTACTTTACATTCACATGCCCGAAAGGGACCTATACATGCATTAATGTGTGGAGAGGTGTCAGAGAATGCCTCATGTGAGGCACTACTACTTCACTTGACTTCCTCCTTTATAATAATGCAGTATTAATTACCATGGCTACTAGCTCAAGGTCACTGTCTAACTACAAATGTCAGTAAGAGTCGTCAAAACCTCCTTTCACAGTTAACCTATATGTATTACCTGTATGACTTCAACCTACTGGTGACAAACTGAATGGACGGACTAGCCTCCTGGTTTAGAAACCTTATTTAGTCTTGAAGGGTGATCTGTCTCTTTAATCCAGTGTGGCACTGTTGAGCGTCCCTCCTCCAACCCGACCTGAGGAAGATTTCATTGCTAGTGTTTCCTAGCTGAAATAGCTGAAGAGTTTGTTCAGGGAAGCGAAGCTGGATGATCCTGTTTCCTCAGAACTCACAGCGTTAAAAATTAAACACTCATCAAATATACAGGAGCTGAACTCTCTCGCTGTGTGTGTGTGTGTGTGTGTGTGTGTGTGTGTGTGTGTGTGTGTGTGTGTGTGTGTGTGTGTGTGTGTGTGTTTGTTTGAAGCTCTGCTGATTGTACAGTCTTTGTTACTGCTGTTCACACTGATCCTGATAACATGTTCGGTTCAAAGCTGCGGTCGCAAAAGTCTCACAAAACATCTGATGGTAACACCGAAACTGAAACGATCATCTTCTCCCTAACCACAGATGTTTTCAAAGGAATAGTTTAGTCATTCAAGAAATAGAGTTAAATGAGAAGATTGATACCACAATTATATCAATAAGCCTCCATCAACAGCCGGCTAATGTCGGCTCTGTAACAAAATTCACCTACGGAAACCTCCAAAGCTCACGCAATTACACATTTTTCTTTTATAAACCGAAGTCTTAAAATAACAATACAACTTTAATGCAGCAGACTCTTCTAGCCTCTGAGCGGTTGGCAGCCAGTAGAAACTCCAATTAGTTAAATGAAGCGCTGCTTGAACTGAGGTGATTCACTTGTGGCACGTTCCCTCAGGGTGCAGCGCAGCCCACTTGGTTAACATGGGCACCAAAAGGAAGTGGGCCGCACCTCGCGCTACTTCCGCCTCACTGGTGTGATATGGAGAGGGCAGACAAGAGTACTGACAGCTTGTGTTTTTAAAAAATGTCTCTTTGCAAATAGATGCAGGCTTGTGTTAGAGACAGAATTATTATTTTCATTTTATTTTCTGTTATAAGAAATACTTTAGATATAAAGATATGTTAGTAAGAAGCCTTCCTGTTTTCTGATCATCTCCAAGTTCTTGGTTTACTTACATCACGTAACTAATAAAAAGTTTCTAACCATCAACTAAATACTTACTTTTCTCCTCATCATTTCTGCTGATATGACATCGAAGTTGACAAAGAAAATGTCACTGACTTTCCTAGTTGCTGTTCAGTTCGGGAACTCATTTTTTGATTATTCCAGCTCCACATGAATGCACAACTTCTCCTCACTTTCTCTCTTTGCCTCACCCTCACCTTCAACTCCCTCTTGTCCCCTTTGAAAACATTATTTTATTTTATCTAAAAAATTATAAATAAAATAGCAACTGATACAACGCACAAGGAAAGATGGAGAATTCTGTCTTCATGGGTTAGACAGACACGACCTATCGTCTTTGCATCAGGCTGCTTAGCTTATAATCAACAGAGCGAAGAGACTGTGGCTGTAGATTATTCCCACTGCACTGGTGAGGAAAAGAAGAAGGAGAAGAAGAAGACAGAGAAGGAGGAGGAGGAGGAAGAGTATGTGTGTGGTATTGATGAATTAGTGATCAGTTCACCACACTGAGGTCAATAAACTGGAAGGAGGAGAACTCTCTCTCTCACCTTTAATCTGTTAAATATTCACTTTCTATTCTTGCCTAAAAATATCATAAATCATCAAAGCTGGAAACAGTCAGAGGCCTCGGACACACACACACACACACACACACACACACACACACACACACACACACACACACACACAAATGCAAACCCACACACACAAGTGATGTGAATGAAGGAAAACAAAAGAAATTGCGCTGATAGGTTTTAGGAAACACTGATGGATTGAAATGTTTTTAGCTTTAGACAGGTCTCACAAGTCTGAACATGAAATAGGAGATTTTGTCTCATTTAGATCAATCGGTATTTCGTGCAATCTCAAATCACAAGAGCAAATCCGAATCAAAACCTCAAGTTAAAAAGCACAACCGCTAGTCAGAAAACATAACTACAAGAGCGCACGTTTGGCCAAGCGTTGCACATAAATGATCAACAGTAACAGCACACAGAGCTATCATAACATGAATCGGAGACAATAACGCCTGGCTGCAACGTGCCACTAGCTAAAACTCTGACGAAATGGGCTGACTTAGCTTATGATCAAAAACTTAGCTCACGTAGTACATATAATTTGGCAAGTCAACCAATACTCACTCTTCAACAGCAACCAGTCCAGCTCCAGTCTGCTGCCTTTATTCAGAAAAAGCTGTTGCCAATCATTACAAGCCAGCAGTCTAAAACTACTGTGATAGCAGTGACTGTGCGCTCTACCTTTTGGTCATAGCACTGAGATCCGGGTTTCTTAGAAATATCTTGATTCTAAGGTCTGTTTTTTGCTTTGGCCAGCTGCCACTCTACTTGTGGTAGCCATGTTGCCAATGCTGTCTTCGTGACTGCGACTCCAACAGTAACACCACAGGGAAATGCCACGATGAGGGAAGCTGGAAAGTCGTCTGTTCGCACTTCATAAAACTACACAAGTTTTATCAAGAGGACTTATAATAGGTTGTTTTCTCCATTATATACAACTCTGTTTCACTAAAGCGTTGGCGCTGTCTATAAAGAGCCATCGGGCTGATGAGAAACGCAGTCTTCATGTGGAGTTGTGAGACATGGTGTCACATCACCTTCATCACAGGCTCTTAAAGATAATGGCACAGTTTAATTATGGCATATTGTGATCTGACAATAACATTATGACTGTTAAAATGCTCCACATTTAATCCTCATGACTTCAATCAAGTGTGAATACAGTTGAAGTGTGTCTCCGCTGTGATAAATAACCTTTGTGAACCTGCGGCTCTGATCTGAGCTCTGCGACTGATTAACATTTATTAACTGAGGATGAAATTCAGAACATGAATAAATCATTCAGAGCAGCGTCCAGCTTCATAAATAAACTGTTGTCTGAATGCGTTTGGCAGCATTATGTTAATGGTTCCCTCATTCATTTTGTAAACAGAATCAGAATCATCGCTGTAAGACTCAGCCGCTGTGATTTAATCTTTATTCATACATCAGCTGTTGACAGTCGGGTTACAAATGATTCATAAATGTAGACAGAAAAGATTGTGAGTGACAGCTAGTTGATTGAACAGCAGTGCAGTCAGAGGAACAACACGAAGAATGAAATTACTGCAGCAGAGTTTATCACAGAGGCTTCTGCATAGTTTAGAGTCATTTGTGCGTCTCTCGTGACTGAAGCCTGAGCTTCTTTCTTGTTGTTTGCGTTGCTACTACTTTTACTATAATAATGCAACAGACATAATTTCATCCATTTAGTGCAGTTTCTGTCACATTTCTGTAGCCCAGTCGCCCAGATATAATGTTAGCAGTTAACGTTTCTGCAAACCACAACTACGTCAAAGGTTGACATTTGTACCAAAGGTGGTATATCAGATTCACATAAACTTACTAGCCAACTCTCATAACTGATGGTGGAGGGGAAGATGGTGTGTTCATTATAAGCCAACAAATCTGTCAAATGGAGGACTGGAGTTTGAGTAACACCACTAGCGACACTTCCAGGTGTTTTTGTGGTGCCAGCAGCACTGTATAGGTCTGCTGTATGGGACCACTTTGCATTTAGAGTGACTTACAATGATGGCGGTAAGAAAGTTGTTGACAAAAGTGCAAGCATTGTGCAACACGTGTTGTTTATGCTAACAGTAACACGACCAACATGTCTCAGCTCAACATCAACCCAGTTAAACAACAGGCAGCGCAAGGAAGAAAGGGAGAGAGTCGACAGGACAACTTCTACTCCCTGCAGCCTTTAAACAGCCCAACAGTGAGTCAGACAGGGCAAAATGCATAACGAAAGGAGTGGTGTTGTATAGCCTAAGATATGCAGCCTTTGCCGTGGTGCAGGTTGCGGCATTTTGTCGTATGATTAAAACACTCAAGCCACAATATGAAATCACCTCCCACAAACACTTCAGCTCCACGGTAATTCCCGCACTTTATGAAGAGACCCAACGAGGAATTGTTAGAGGTGTCTGACGTAGCCTATGCAGTGCTGACTAGTGATGGACGGACCTCCAGGGCTACTGAAAGTTTCCTGACTGTGACTGCCCACTACATTACCTCAGAATGGGAGATGAAAAGCTTTGTTTTACAGACGTGCCCCCTTTATGAGAGCCATACAAGCGAGCATCTGTACTTGCAATGTCTCCTCTCTTGCAGTGCCAGAATCTTAGCTACTTTTAACCTCAGACTGCCACAATGATGTATCAATCGCAGTTTTAACCTGACTATGCAAGACATAACTGATTTTCCTAACGATCAATGTATACCGAGCCGAACCGAAAACCGTGACCACAAAACCATGATATGGACCGACATTCCAACATGACGCAGATGAACACATCAAAGTCAGAGTATGGACTTCCCAAGGACCATTCGAGGAGCACTTGAATGCAGCATTCTTGACTGTTAGATGGGTCACTCAACCTGACGTGTCCTCCATGTTTCAGGTACTGGAGAGTGGTACCAATAATTGCGTCACTGATATAAGAAGACAGAGGTAGAGCTTAATGTGGTTTTCTGAACAAACCTGTTTTATGGATGTTGCTTGGCAGTAGACGTAAGGCCACTCCGGGAACTGTACTGCATGGAAAGCCTTGGTTACGTCTCCCATCTTGAGCTGGAGCTGCAGGCAGCCAGTCTCCAGCTGCTTGGAAGATGAAAGCTTGTTTTCTCTGCGAAAAGCTGCCTGCTGCGGCCGAGAATCAAGCCAGTGAAAATAAAAAACAGCTAAACAACAAGGTGGAAAAATATATTTAATGTATTTTATTTTGATATATACATATATATTCCAGCAGGTGTTTTCGACTAACTGGGACAGAAACAGCCCCGGCTCTCCACACGCGGCCTGCCTTTAAAAACCGTCAGTGCGAGTATCAGGGGAGACGTCATCCTTCTTACACTTTCACATGTCACAGTTTCAAATGTCTTCACTGTTAAATTCTGTGAGGCATTCAAAGGTCAGAAACCTGCCGCCATCTGTGTCATTATATGTTATCTTCACCTCCTGTGTCTCCACCTCTTTGACATTTTTACAAACCTCTCAGGAGGATTCTTCGCTTCAGCTTCACAGAGTCTCCACTGCGACACACAATGTGTTCGTTATCCTTTTTATTTCATTCGTTTCCTCCGGTTTTCAGCATTTAGGACGCTAAGGTGCACCGAAAGTATAACAAAACATTTCACGGAGCGATGATTCTTTCATTCATACTTGGTATCCATGAAAGCCCATTTTTTTGCCATGATATAATATCTCAAGATGATGACCTACGCATTGATATTAAACTATAAAAAGACCTACTTTTTAAGTGCGTTTCACAATTTTGTTTACAATGTAGTGCAACATTGAATGGCAGTAAATGTAACATATCACACTGAAGCAGCATATTTGTGTGCGTGTGTGTGTGTGTGTGTGTGTGTGTGTGTGTGTGGTGTGTGTGTGTTGTTTGACAGTCCTGTACATCATTTCCCGCTCTCTCCCTGGCCTTCTTGAAACAAGTTTGTCTCTCTTAACTTTAATTAAATGTCAGACTGATTATTTTGTTTGTGGTCAGAGAGCTCCGCTCCTTCTTTCTCTTCTGCCAAGTTTCATTTCTCACCAATCTGTTGGCCCGGGAGGAGGATGGTGGAGGAGGAGGGATTTTTTGATGGTGAGCATGAAGAATCCATTTTCCCCAGCCTGCTGCTGGTGCTGCGGCTGTGGTGGCAGCAGCAGTGTGAGCGACAGCGGCGGGGGGAGATTAGGAGCTGATATCCTGCCTCCTCATCCTGATAACACACAGCAGGATAATGGCTCTGCTATTTCTGCTGCTGCTGAGACGATGACGGTTGTTATCTGACTGCTGGAAGCTGCTGTTTAGAGCTCCAGGAGGCGACATGGCAGACCGATCAGTCAGTATCAGTGATGGATTTATGGAGTTCCTGCTGGTTAACATTAGCATCAGTGTGGCTGCGGTCAGACCATCAGACTGTTGCTACTCAGGAACTCCTGCCGGTTTAAGTTTAATGTTTTAGTGTCAAAATACAGGAGGTCACAGATATACTGTAGATTTGTAGACACATTCAGTAACTTCAGGTGAAAACAGCTAATCACTATTTGAAGTATCTGCTCATGTGGCTCATCTGAATTTAAAAATTTCTGAGTTTTTCTGAACCCAGAGGTCAGTGTTGCAGCAAGACATTTTTATCTAGAATCGCAAAGGATAATGAATGGATTAAACACACACACACACTTTTTTGCCTTGCTAAAGAGAAAAATACAACACCTTCTGAATTCAAGTTTCTCTCTTCTACCAAACTAAGATATACCACATGAACTGAATAACACTCACCAACACAGTATTGCTAGTGAAAGTTTTCTGGCTCTACATGCCATTCTCATCAGTTGCTGATGTCCAGCGCCTTGTCCCTTGTCTCCCATCCCTGTCTGCCATGTCTATTAGCCACTGAAGTCATAGTCCTGGTCAGAACACAACAACTGACATGCCCGTCATTTAGCAGAACAACATGATGCTACACATCCTCACATATAAACACGTGAAAAGGTCGATTCTCAGTGTCTCCCAAAATATCATACTTAACATGTCGGTATTGTCATTACCAGCATGTTAGCATGCTGATGAAGTACAGCCTCTCAGAGCTGCTGGCATGGCTGCAGACTCTTTATCTTTTGTTGTTAAAGGATAAATCAATTTAAAAAGCAGGTAAAACTTAACCGGAGTGAACAGACGACCCCCGCGAACATTTTCTTCATGACTGTTCTTACAGCCGTCTCCTCTTCATGCAGATCGTCCGACAGTCATCAGCTTCATGTCATTGACCACGCTCAGCTCTCGGTCGGTGATGTAATCGGATGAAACTGGTCTATAAAAACTGAATGGCCTCGAGTCAATTGCCTGAGTCATGTCTCATGTTTAAACAAATTTGGATATTTAACTCAATGACTCCAGAGAGAGTGGAGCAGTCAGATGAGAAAGTAAAAGACCTTTAACGTCCCTGCAGGAAGCAACAAAACTCTGTTAAAACAGCTGTGCAGACACCGAGTTAACAAAACACTCGGATTTCTCAGAAAAAACTGACTTACAAGAAGAATCTGTCTTTTGTGCATATTCCATATTTGAAGAAAAATCTGCATCCACTACATGTGTACTATAAGAAGTTTAAGTGTGAGCGCAGAAAAAACTACAGTTCCAAAATGTATTCATTCCATCCAATCTATTTTTTCTTTTGTTTCTTTTTTCACCAGCTAAAGATAATGTGTAACTCAGCATCTCTCTGACCTTGCAGTAGAAAGTGTGTATAAACCAGTGACATCTCCTCTGTTCTGTGCTCATTCGCTCGGCTCTTTCATTTGACTGAGTTCATCTGCAGATGCTGGATTAAACCTACAAGAAAGACAAGGTTTGTCTTTGTGCTTTATGCAACAGAAATTGCTCCCACCCCGTCATATCAAAAGGAATGTGTCTCTTTTCGCCGTGATGTTGAGCCTGAAAAGGAGGAAATACTGTTGTTTGTTCGACTGTATTTTTAGTTATTAATGTAGTTAAAACGGTCTGATTCAGGAGGTTTTCTACTTTCGATATCTTCATATCTTCAGTCAGCCTCTGCTCAGGCTTGCAGCGTGTTGCATATAACCCGCCCCACTTTGCTTGCTTCCTTGAGGTTTTTTTTATTTTTCTGCGTGCTTTATTTGATATCTTCTGTGTTGACTTTGTGTATGTTATTCTCAGCAGGTTTCTTTGACAGAAACTACATTTTTGGTTAGATTTATTATCTTTGCTAAATAAAACTCCTTTCATGGAGTTAATCCCTCATGTGTCCCTTTGTTGTAGGAGAGCTGGCAGTAGGCAGTAACTATAATGTTAGGCCAACTTTATCTTCCACCTTTGAAAACAAAATTACAAAGTGTTTTACAATAAAAACAATTACGAACAATCTGAAATAATCCAAAATGGGATCAAATAGTTTAAGTAAAAACATTCGTCATGAGTTAAAATAATTCAGATACAATTCATTTCTATAAGAAATTTTAAACAGGAAGTGGACACAATGACAGCTGTCCCAGGATGTGGTTGAAGCCATTTCTACACTAGTTACATAGCTAAGGAATGATACTGTGCCAAGAGATCACCCTGAAGTTCATTTTTTACAGAGTCAAGGAATGAGGGGGTAAACACTGAAGTCAGTACTCACCTCTATCATGGTCATAAATGTTTTTTTAATTGTGAAAGTAAAAACCATGACTTATCTCAAAATGTAGCTCAATAAGGACACACAGCAGGTTTCCATCACGTATACAGTGTTTTCTTCACACTCTTAAAAAAGAGCAATGAATGTGATCTGCGGTGCACTACTAAGAAACGGTCTTAAGTGGTCTGAATATAAATATATACTGTATACCTATATATAAATAAATCAATTTATATTAAGTGATTGATAAAAGATTTCGTTTAAAAGATGTCGACACAAAGTAACACTTGACCCTCCGCTTGATGCAGACTTTCAAACACATCACCAGCATACTGATCCACTGCTCCAATTGTTCTAAACTGGACCAACAATAGTCGACAGACATGATGTTTATGACGATTAAAGCAGAATGTTCACATGATTATCACTTACTAACAATCTTTTCTTCTTACTGAGAATTATAAGAATGATACAGCATATCTGATATTATCATTATAACATTAAAAAACATTATAAACTTTCATCGATTGATTTTGAGAAATATATCATTTTCTTAAAAGAAAGAAACTTAAAAAAAAAAAAGATGTTATATCTCTTAATAGACCTGTGTGCTTCTGGATCCAGAACCTCATTCATGTACAGCAGTTTTATGTAATGGTAGATTTATTAAAGACCGGAGCTATTTAAGTCGTCTGCAGCAGATGTGCACTGATCCTCATATCTACTCATTACAGTCACTTCACTCTATTTTTGAAACAAAACATTTTTCACTCTTTTAATATTTCGTCTGTAATCTGATTCAGTCAGAAAGCCTTTTGTTCCTTATCATCCTTCTCTTTTCTTAACAATTATTTCACTTCTCTACTTCTCTGCCTTCCTTTACAGCACGTCTGAGTATTTCTTGATTAGACATAATTGGATTTTTCTGGAGAAAAGGTTCATCTTCACTTGATTTGGCCAATAAATATAAAAAGATCTTTGTGACGAAAAGCATGAATTGAAATCTCCCCCCCAAAAAAATTGTGAAAAAGAAACAGAACTCAGAGAATAAAAGGGGACATGAAGCAGGATTTTACTAGTGACGCCCCTGAGAGGCAGAATGAACCAGCTCTTTAAAGAGACACTCTGAGATTCCATGTCAACATTTCAATGAAACGTTGACGTATGAGAGTTAATTTAATGGCTGCGTCGTCACATGAAGGTCTATTACGAACCATCATTTTCATTGTTAATCTGTTAGATTAAGCCCACAGTGAGGATGACCAGTACAGCTGGAGCAGAGCAGTTTTCAGGGTCAGCACCTTGCTCGAAGGCACTCTGCTCTGAGGCTTCATGAGATTTAACACCTCGACAGAGCTGAGAACAAAGATAAATCGTCAACTTTGCCTTCTGTTTCAAACTGAGACAAGTTAATCCACGCTGACATTTATCCTGATATCTTATTACAGCAGGAATCTGAACAGAGTTCAGGGTGGAAGTTTGCCGGAAACTTTTTCTCTAATATTCAGTTAATCCACTTCCCTTCAGACAGACACACAGCTCTGTAAATCACATCTGCACAGAACTGAGCTCCAGGAGGCATTTAATGTCATTAAATACCAGGAAATAAAATTGTTTAGTTCTGTTTCACAGTCTGGGTTCACAGACTGACTATGGTCTCAGCAGGAATGTCACCGTCTGTACAGGAAGAGAATAAGACCTTCCTGCTGTGTTGGACTTGTTTCACCGCTTATGAAAGAGAAGCAGGTGGCTGAAAGTAACTGATTGCATTTACTCAAGTACTATTTACATACATATAGTTACTAGTTTCTTGTTTATACAATTAACATAACATTTTGAAAGAGCTGACTACAGGAAGGATTGCAACAATCTTCATAGTTGTTTGAAGGTGTATTTTCTCTCTTTCGATGTGCAAGGCTAGCAGTTACCCCCCGCTTCCAGTCTTTGTGCTAAGCTAGGCTAAATTTGTCCCGTACGTATCACTGTGCTGGATGCACAGAGATGAAACTGATCTCACTCCAGACAAGACGGAGAACAAGAGGACTTACTGTGAAATAATGATTGCAGCTGATATACATACTTATGGATTCAAGTGACACTCAGAGCCTCTTTCAAACTGCAAATGAAAATTAGTGTTAATGTTGATTAATGTGTTATATGTGAAGAAGCCATATATAGACATATAGATAATACAGTGAAGAGGCAGGGGTTCAGCTCTTAAAGTTGACTTCTCAGTAGTGAAGTGAGTACTGCCATGCAGGAATTAGTCAGCGAGAGCAGGTCAATGGCTTTGTTTTTCTCTGATGGAGCTCATAAAGACTCCAATCTGGTTCTGTTCGTGCTTCAGGGTGTAAACATGACATGACAAAGACAGCTTGTTTTTCGATTGGAGGTGGAAGGTAGGTCATTGCTAGTTGTCCAGTTTAAGTTTAAAGCGATCTTTTGATCTCAAGCGCACTGGAAATGTGTAAAAAAAAAAAAAAAAAAAATCAATATCACAATATCAATATTGTCAGATGATCATCGGATTCTTGTTTCCTGAGTGAAGTTTCACAGGTTCACTTTATAGTAGGGGGAATTATCGACGAAAAAGGCCTGAATCGTTACGTGGTGGATAGAAGCATCAAAATTGGTATAAATACTCTATAGGGTGTATTTCATCATTTCAGAAGGGGTACCCAAACACGTTTTTTCTTGGTCTCTACATATATTAGCTGGTCCTCCCTGAGTCTACCAACTCACATGGTTTTCTGCAGCCCACCCACCGGTAAAACGGTGCTCCTACAGGCTGTTCAGATTCAGCTTCTTTCGTTGCGTAACGAAAGAAGTAATTTTCATAGGCCGACCTCCTCTGCACGGTGAGGGGGGCGTCCATCCCCGAGGTAAAGTTCAGTGTGTCCAGCAGTAAGATAGCAGTGTTTCGCAATGTTGCCGCTCAGAGTTAGACACACAAATTACTCTGTTGTTGGTTGTAAAAATCAACATAAGAGAACAGAAGAGACAGTGGTTGCGTTTCATTTTTAATGACAACTGTGGTTCGTGTTAGCTTGTATGTGTGTGCTAACCACTTCACATCGGACTGCTTCAGTAACGAGGGTCAGTACAAAGCTGGCTTTGCCTCGACACTGACCCTCGTAAAAGGATCAGTCCCACCCATACCGGACCGAGCAACTGCACCCGAGCCACAGGTAAGTGTCGCCACGTTTTGATAGCATTTACAGTTGCCTACGAGTACGGTGAAGTCAGCTGGAAATTGGCTAACTAGTTAGCGCCGCTTCGGTCCGCTATGCAATGGCGTTTGAAGCGAGTTTAATGTGAATAATATTACGATGGAGCTTGGTTGTCATAGTAAAAAGTCTGGAAACATGTGCAGACTGGAGACAGAGACAATGCGAACAGTGTCCAAGAGTTTGGAGACTGTGTTGGAGACAAACACAGCTTTTGCTAGCTGTTAGCCATTAGCTACATGGTAGTAACTGTAACAACACATACGAACAAACTAACATTATTCAGACACACTAACCATTCTGAAACATCCTGCTGCAGCTGCAGAGTCTGTATTTCTTCAGGAGTCTCTCCTTCTGGGTCCGATTCTGGGTCAAACTGGTATGGCTGAACGACAGCATCTCGGCGAGGCATAGCGATACATCCACCGTAAAACATTAGCGCATGCTACCACTAGCACGAGCGGCATCCTCTCCCTGAGAGGGTCGTGTAGCAGGCATGGCAGGCGTTGGCAGACGAAGCTCATTAGCATTTAAAGGTGCAGGCACTGAAACAGCCTGCTCTCAGTAGAGCTCAGTAGAGCGACTTTTAGACAGCTAAAATTCAGGCCTATGGATGGGTTTGGGGCAATGCATTTCGAATACAGCGTTGTTGGACCTCTGACAGTTGTGTGAAATTGATGAAAAACTGTATAATATGGGACCTTTAAGGCATTTTTAAAGGGAAAATCCAAGATGGCCCCAAAAAAGACCCAAGAGTAATATAATATCACTTGGCTTGGAAATTTTGCTTTATTCTCCCATTTTCTTTTTTGCATGTGATGTACATAGAGCACTATCAAATAATATGTGCAATTTATCCCATGAAAATAATGTTACATGGCTTTTAAATGGCTTTAAAGAGAAAAGAAATGGTAAAAAAAAAAACAAACAAACAAACAAAAAACTGTCAGAATGAGAAGTCATCAAATGGATCCTCATCTGAGTGGGAGTAATTTGTTAAATACAAACATAAATGGTTTTAAAAACTTTTACAAGAACTCATCTATAACTTTGAAAGAGTAGTTTATC
The DNA here is from genome assembly GCA_963678695.2 of Diplodus puntazzo. Classification (NCBI taxonomy): domain Eukaryota; kingdom Metazoa; phylum Chordata; class Actinopteri; order Spariformes; family Sparidae; genus Diplodus; species Diplodus puntazzo. Next base: position 12,912,661 of record OZ023161.1, on the reverse strand, counting down.
GATAAAATGTTTATCTGAGCAGAGATAACGCCTTATATTGGGACACAACTCACTGATATAATGTTATTCCAATGTTAGCATTAGCATTAGTAAATGTAGACTCAGTAAGATATGCTAATAATGATGATGCCTAAGTTAAGGTATTGTTGCTCCAAACCCAAACCTCCCCCTCCTGCCCCCCAACCACACACACAAATATGCCTATTGATAATATTACTTATATTGGGCTACTCTGAATTGTGTTTCTTAATCAAAAACTAGAAAAATTGCATGTCCTGCGAAAATACAGTGTAAATGCAGACGGCTGAAGCGATTTCGGAAATCTGCTGAATGTACCGGTGGAAATACATAAAACTATAAGAATGAATGGTCAAGAATTTGCTGTAAAAGCTGAATTTTTCAAAAGCTGAAAAGGCAGAAAAGCTGAAAGGTAATAGGCTGAATGGGCTAAAAAAAAGTTGAACATTTTGATAGCTGAACAGTTTCTCCAGCTGAACATAAAGCTGAATGTTTGAAGGCGCTGAAAAGGCTGAAAGCTGAATAAAGAGCTGAAAGAGCTTAAAAGGGTACACGGTTTGATAGCTACACAGTTTCTCTCACTGAATATGAAGTTGAATGTATGAAAAAGCTGAAAAGGCAGAAAGATGAATATTTGAAAAAAACTCAATTTGCAATCACAGAAATCAGATCTGCTTGGATTAATAGCCCAGTGCCATCCTCCATTGATATTAAAATCATATATGGAGCTGCCATTGTGCATTCTTTACCTGCTGATAAGGTATCTACCTTCGGTGAGTATACCAGTGAAGTCATTTTGCCATGGATTAAGCATCAACCGAAGGTATGCAACAGGCTCGACATGATTTGGGATGTATATAAAGATGATATTCTAAAAGAATCAACACGGCAAAAGAGAGGGCAAGGTCTCCGACAGAAAGTTGGTGAAATGTCTAAGCTTCCACGCAAGTTCTCTGATTTTCTGAAGGACTCAAAGAACAAGGAGGAACTCTTTGAAATGTTAGCTGAGAGTATCAAGTCAACACCATTTGAACAAGGGAAGGAAGTGTATGCCACCAAAGGTAGACTTGTTCTCTCATCTGGTCATTCCACTTCAATGCCATAAGCGTGACCATGAGGAGGCCGACACGAGAGATTGTGTCCATATGATAGATGCTCTAATAAAAGGTGTGCAGAGAATTGTAGTAAGAACAGTGGATACAGACACTGTTGTGATTCTTCTTGGGGTTTTTGGACAGCTTCTTGACAACTCCATACATCGATATGTGGGTTGCTTTTGGTATGGGGCAAAAATGTAAAGAAATATACATCAATAGTATATTCAAAACCCTTGGGAACATGTTTGGCTCTCACAGGTGTCCACAGATTCACAGGTTGTGATACAACCTCTCAGTTTCAAGGCAAAGGCAAAAAGTCAGCATGGAAATCATTTCCAGAGGTAACAGTTGCCTTCATTGCCATGACTGCATGTCCTTTCTCAACAGCTTAGCCAGAAATCAAACATTTTTGCAGTGCTTGAGCAGTACAAAACTGAGCCTCTCCGCTCTCGAAAGTGCCGATGCAAGAATGCAGGGTTGCCTTGCACAGCACTTTGCCAATGTACTGGAGAATGTGAATAGATGTACTGTATAGGCCTGTTTTATGGTTTGATATGATCTGATTGAGGTGCATGGTGTCTTCTTTGTAACAGATAATACTTAAGATTTTTGTATTCCTTTCCTTTTTAAAGGTGTTTTTGCTGGGCTTTCAAACAGCTGCCAATTCTGTGGGTTGCCACTTTTAATTTCTTCAAAAGCTCACTTCCTGTTCACAATTTTTGGGATTCATTTTCCAGGATGCTTGAGGGCCACTCAAAGACTATATATATATATACCAAATTTCATGTTTTTTTTAGGTTGTTTTGGTGGTTTTTGAATCAGCTGCGAATTGCATGGGCGGCCATTTTTAATTAATTAAAAAACTCACTTCCTGTTTGAAATTTTTTGGGCACCCCCTCTAGGATGTCTTAGGATCACCCAAGGGACTTCTATACCAAATTTCACGCTTCTATCCATCGCGTAACGTTTTTACACAAAATCCCCCCTACTATTAGAGAAGAGGAGGGAGAACTAGACTTTGAATATGATGTAATACCGTTATCATCAATTTAACATATTAACCAAACAACAAAAAAAACACAAACAACAAAAAAAAAAATCAGAAGCTCAACGACAAATTATAACTTGCAAACTAAAAATAGGAAATGTAAACAAAAAACGTGTAACATAGTCTTGTTGTGAGCTGTCATTTAATATGAACGTCACATTTCTTTGCGTTAAACATTATATGTCATGTTTAAATGGTAGTAATTGACATTTTTTGGGATGATTTGTGATTCCACATTTCTTCTTTTCTCTTGAACTTTTTTCTAACAAAATTCCTATTTTACTCTTGAAAACTTAGATTGTGTTTAGTGGCCTGACTTTGTGGCACATAATATTTACAATTATTGTGATGAGTAAGTATGCAGACAAAAATAAAATTGGTCAAGAATCAAGCCTTGTGGTACCCCACAAAACAAAAGAGCAGTGGTGCACACCACGTTTGCTTTATTCAAGCAAAAGGCTCTGCATTGTACCCAAATGATCAAAGTAAAAAGGACATTTCTACTGTTCATTTCTGTGTAAAGCTAACTGAAGCTCACGTCAGATCGATATAATTCAAAGACTATTAAATTTGAAAGTAGATTCGGTAGGATTTGTCCCAGCTGTTCCTAAATGCGCCACAAAGACAGTTGATTGTTGAGTATTGATTCCCCTCAAATGCATTCCAACTAAAGTAACAAGCCTGTTTCAAAGTAAAGTACAAAGTACATTAATGAAGTATTTGTACCTCCCACCTCTGCATAAGAGTCACCACCAGCTGTTATAAATAACTGTTCAGTTTGATAGTCAATTAAAACAATTTCAAACTAAATTTGAATTTTACAGGCTCATACTTTCATCCCCTGCCCATAATAATGTAATATTTCTGGTAAACATTATTCACACAGGAGACACAGTCCTGGAAACAAAAAACCCACCCAAGGCAGAAAAATACAATTGAAAGGGGAAAAAACTAATGACTAAAATATATTTTCACCTGAGGGTCTCATTCAGATGAGTCAGGCCGTTCTATTGTCTTTTAGTGACCAAACTCTCCTTCAAGAGCAGAATTAGTTTTAAATCCGTTTCTCCGTCAGGCTTTTAATTTCTGGGAGTACTGCGCGATCCCATAGTGGATACATCCATTTAGAAATAAGAAATAAAGGCCATTTGTCACTTTCCCATGAATTAATTTGTGTAATGAGCTGCTGTTACTGTTTCTGCGCTGGAGAAATATGAAGCTGCAGTGAATTGAATTAAAGCGATGAGTCTCTGCTGAGCAGGTTCAGACAGTTACATTAAATCCGCTGTTAATCTCAGCTGTGTCCACTACAGTCGGTATTACTTGTCATCATCATGTTATCAACATTAGTTGATAACGAGATACATCTCATTAGTATTCCATTTTCATGCAGAGTACTTTTACTTTTGCATACATAAAGCACATCTTCCTGATTATACTAACATACTTTTACTTAAGTTACATTTTTAGTGCAGGACTTTTGTAGCCTAACAATATGGTTTTAGTCCTGGTACTACTACATCTATCATTCTAAAGTAAATAATGATTGCACAGTGTAATGGCTGTCAAATAGATCTTTCGTACAGAAAGTGAAATCAAACCACCAACTATCAGCATAAATAATTTGAATAGAAATGTTAATCAGTCAGATTCTAGTGTCCCAAATGTTTTAGGAAAGATAAAAGTAATCCATGTATTCCCAAAAGGAATTTGAACCCACAACCTCAATAATACCAACCTTGACTCTTGCACAAGTTGAAGTCAACTTCAGTCTGTCGGTGGAAACAATCTGAATCTGAATCTTTGTTCAGTCTGAAGTTTATTAAGTTTTTCTCTCTGCAGATTCATGAGTGAGAATTTTCTGCAGATTCCTCCTTCAGTCTGTTTTTTGTCTCTATGTCAAATGAACCAAAATGAATGAATAAACTGGCTATTTACAGCCACAGTCTGGGAAAATATTCACATTTCCATACCACATATTATGTTCTCTTAGTGTTTATAAATCATGTGTTTGAAATGGTAACACATTATCCTCCTCCCATCCTCCTCTGTATAATGCATGATTTAGTTTTGTAAGCATCCCTCCTCTCCTGCTTTTAAGCTATTTTCTAATGTTTAAGTCCTCCATGCAGCAGGTGTGAAGCCATTTCAAATGTTGTATCCTCACATGACAGCCTGTCAGTTAAATCCTCAGATATTATCTTTAGTGACACGCAGGGCGGTCTCTTCCTGTCGGCACGGTATGTAAACTCCTCAGATAAATGGCAGCGTGGAATGTTCGGTTTGTTGGTGGAAGTAAGGGCTGCAGGTGATTCTGAAAAGCAGATGATAAGAGAACAGGATGAATCAAAGTCTTATCAGAGAAGAGCACTTTATTGCTCTTTTGTTTACTGCTTATCCTCAGACGAATGAGCTGACAGGGAGAATCATCAAACATTCTGCAGAGGTTTCCTCGTTTAACTGCTACTACGTCTCAGGGAATAAAATGAACATTAAATGTGAACAACAACAATGTGAGTGTTGTTGATTAGACAAGAGACGCAACACACATTTATAGTCACAGTTGAGAATTGAACACAAAGTCTTTGTAATACCAACCATCCTCCTAACTTCCTGAGCGATTAGGCTTGTTTCAAATCAGTGAAACTCACATAAAATAATCAACATCATACATTTTTTGGGGATTTTCAACTACAAAGGGAGTAATCTGATAATAATGGGAGGCAACAATGGAGCCAGAGAGAGTGACTCATCTCATGTCTTATCTCTGAAGCACATAAAAGCCTCAAATACCTGATTAAAATTATTCATTGGTTAAATTCTAACGTCACAAATGTATTTAGACAGAGAAAAGTACCACATTTCTTTCCCAAAGGGATTTATACCAAGATTGTTAACATGCTCAGCTATCAGGGAATCTGCCTGGTGATACATCTCTCTATTTGAACTCGACTTCAGTTTGACAGTTTTAACTATCTGAATCTGGATCTTTGCTCTCTGAAGTTTACTAAGTTTTTTCTCTGTAGATTCATGAAGGAGAATTTTCTGCAGATTCTTCCTTCAGTCTGATCTTCTTTGTCTCTCTGTTCATCAGCTCTGATGAAGACCTGATAAGTGCAAAGCCAGCTAGCTTTTGCTTTTCCGTCTTCTTGCTTGCTAGTAAGCAAAGGTAGTAATGGTGTTATTGATAACACTGCTGTTCAAATCATCTGCCCCCTTAAAGTGGTTGCGAATTTGTTGCACTACCTAATTTTGCTTATTTTAACATTGCTAACACCAGCTAACATTAATGATGTGAATTCTATCTAGTTATCGTCAACAGTGCTATCTCTAACTAGCTACCGTTAATGTGTTGTTGTTTTTTGGTTTGGTTAATCATCAGAGAATCAGTTCCCCAAATATATCCATATGTGTGTGAATGTGTAAATGAGTACCACTCATTAACTTATAGCACTTTGTAGAAGCGCGCTTTATAAAGTTCACTGCATTGACTTGTATTAGTTCACGGGGCACAGCAGCCACATCCAACATGGCGGCGACGTTGACGTGTCGCAGCAATGGTCCAACCTGCTCAATGAGGCGTCTATGTGTCTATGTGGGCAACTACCAGGAATTTTAATTCTGACAAAACACAAATACCACAAATCTATTTTTATCATGTCACTTTCTTTTAGCTAGGCTATAAGCAATGTTTTTGGCCTACTGTGGTTGGCTAAAGCTTGCACGTTCTGATCCAACTGAAAAATGGTATAACAGTGTAAATTAGAGAGGCAGTTCTTTCTGACAGATTTCAAGTGTTATAATTTATGTCTGACGAGGCCGACCGTTTTTCATCGGTGTGTCTGAGCCGTTACATGGCTGAAAATGTGGAGCTAATTACAAGTAATGAGCTGTGTGAGTTTTCCCACCACCAACCATCTCTGCTACTGATACCGCAATTTAACACACTCTGCAAAAAATCTGAGCCCTTTTTCTTTAAGTAGTCTATTTTCTACTCTGCTCTTTATTAATATTTATAATTTCATGAAGACAGCAGGAGCTGTGTGGTATAATTCTGCAGGAGTACACTTAAGCATGAAACCTGATATTCGAATCCTTGTACCGCAGAGAGGGGCACTCTTTGTGATACTTTATTTAGTACTGATACCCTCTCAGAGGAGCAGCCTTACTGTGTTTTGCATCCAGTATGATCACAGTCTGTGTGTCTGCGTTGGGAAATGAAGTGACGGCCTGGTGATGTATCACCTCTGTGTTTTCTTTAATTAATCCTCCTCCTGTGCAGTAAAGTGAGCTTAATAATTCCACACAGGCCGCTCTGATCTGCCTAATGCGCTGCTCTACCTCTGACTTAAAGTCGAACCATAAATCCAGCCGCAGCAGAACCTTCAGAGATGCCGGCTGAATAATGCACCTATTAGATGATAAGATGGGACACAGCAGGGGGCGCGGTCAGGGCGAGAGGGGAGGGGCTTGGGTAACCTGTGAGAGAGAAAGTCACCTGAATTGCAGTTGTCGACCTCTGAAGGAACCTCAAAGATCAGAATCACATTTCCTAAAGAAATTTGATATCTGGGGTTTTATTTTAAATGTTAGTAACCAAAGAATCTATAAGGCTAACCGCTGTTCAGGTGTCTTCTTCATGGCTTTTTCTTTCCCTAAACTCACAAAATCTTGAAAGTCACTTAAACTTCTCACCACAGTTTGGACTTAACGGTTCCTCGACAAACATGACAAGAGGTGAAACAGATGAATCAGATGCTCTGATGGGCTTATCTCTAAAAGTATAAATCTAAATACCGTATCAGGATGGAAATGTTTATCAGTTAGACTTTGATGGAAGGATAGTAACACATATATGTTCGAAACAAGATTTGAACCCACAACCTTTGCATTACAATAATATATTATCATCCTGAGCTATCATGACTACATCCAAGTTATTACTCTTACAAAGCTCAGATTTACAAAGGGTTAGGTTTACGATTGATTCGTGCATAAAAAAGCTCAGAGCTGGTCTCACTTCTGACGTTTCGTTAAACTGCCCACTCATCAAATATGAAGGGTGCCACATTCATGTTAACAATAATACATATGCAAGATCTGGTCAGACTTTCAAAATGAAACTTGCTGACGGTTCACATATTAAAACAAATTAAGACTTTTGAACTGTGATTGCCAGTGTTAGGCAAGTTACTCTCAAAATGCAATATACTACATATTACTAGTTACCTTCATTTTAAAGTAATATTTTACGTTGCAATATAATGGTCTGCGGAGAGTAATAAATATTACACTACTTTTTAGCTTCTTTAAAAAAATGCCTGAATAAGTGATGTGATGAGCAGGCAGACAAAGGATAAATATTTTGAATTGTAAGCTCAGTCATATGAAACACAATAGACATATACCTTTTATAACATAGTCTATAATCATCTTACAAGAACACCTTTACCTTTACACCTTTTTATTTCAGTCCACAGAACAAGGACTGTATGGGCATATGTGATAAACATTTAAAACAAGATGTGCTCAGAGGATAAGGCTTCATCATTAAGCCTACGAAATACGCCTCATCCCAGTCACACAGAGACTTAACCTTAAGACCTTATAGGTTTGGCTACGTTAAACACACACAGAGCCTATATTAATATGGTCCTGTTGGTGTGGATGGATTCTTTAAAAAACAACATTATACTCTTCCCTTCTGTCTATAGAAATATATAACTGAAATATTATTAGTAACTTGTTATATTACTTCATATTACTATAACACATTGCTTTTGTAACGAGTTACCCCCAGCACTGGTGATTAATAATCAGGATTGAGAGTGTTACTTTGAAAATGTATTCCCATACAGCTACTCATTTTCTTTAACTTATTTTTGATTTAAAAAGCAAACAAAGCAGATTTTTACTTTTTTTTTTTGGTACAATAATACAATTTCTTATGTTTCCTTGCTGAACTCCTGCAGCGAGACACTGAGTTAGAGATGAGGAAAGAACAATGCAGTTGAGTTTGAGTTCATTTCTCTCAGATATTTTATGTGTTGCCTTGAGAAATTCTGTGCTCTGCATAGCAATGACAAGGACCAGAATGTAAATTTCAGATTGAATTTGGATGAAATGTGCTCCCCGCTGACCTGAGGCCAGTTTCATTCACTGCGTCTTCCTCCTTTTATGGGAACATTAAACTTGTTTCAGCCATAGAACTGAACCTGTCTTCATCCAGACGATTTCTTAAGTCCCAGCGTTGTTTTACAGCTGCAATATCTGCAGTCGAAATGGCTCTCTGAATTGTTTCTGCTTGTTTTTAAGACGGTTTGTTAAAAAATCCATCTTTCATCTTTACTGCAGGTGGAACTGGAAGTGAGTCATTAAAATGCGAAGTTATGTGGGGAAACAGGGGAATAATGAAAAAGGTTCTTTTTAAAGGCTGTTTTTAAATGTGTTACATTCGTACATCTTTCATGATACACAGAAGGATAGAATGACAATGACAAGAATGAACAATAAATAAAAGAGGATTTTCCAAAATGTTGCTATTTTTACCATGTTGTTGTATTATTGTTGGATATATTAGTGATGATTTTTGGAGTGATTCAAAGTCTGACCGACAGCCATCCAGGGATCTGTGATGCTCCTGTAGCTAAAAGCATTCAAACCACTACAAGTGAACCAACTATGATATGAAGCTTTTTGTGTTCTCTATTAGGATTTAAGAAATCTGCAGTGAAGTCAGGATCCACCTCTCCCTCAGCAGAGACAGAACTTGTCACATTAAGCTGCTGTATTGATTATTTCCTCCCTAAAGTCTCCAGTCCGAACGTCTGAAGTGGCTCCATCACCTTCAGGATGTTTCACTGCCGCTCAGTGAAGTTCAGCCAGCTGGAAACCTGTTCGATGGCTCTCAGTCTGTGACACGTAAAGATGACATTTAGTCAAAATGGACCAAGTTCATCTGAAGTCGAGGTGCTCAGTTTGTTTTCCCTCTGACCTTTAGAAATGTTAGTCACATGTCAGCCCTGTGGTTCAGCCAAGCTCAGACAAGAGACCAAATTTATTCAGTTAAAACTGATAAAAGGAGCATTTTCCTGATCTAAGAAATCATCTGTACACGTCTGACTTTGACACCAAAGGAAACAGTTTCCCTCCTGTCTTCTACTAACAACCAGTGTATCTATGTGTTTGTTTGTGTATGTGTGTGAAATACGAGTCTCTGACAGCAGCAGCCTGATAACACACAGCAGCCATAGAAATGTAAGTGTTAGTGATGAAACACAACAAGTTTAATCCCAATGTGAGTGAGTGTGTCACTCAAACCTGTACACCGGACATCTGCAACACTCAGAGAAAACGATCTGAAGAAGGTCTCAGCAGCAGATAAATGAGAGGGGGAAGTGAAGAGATGCTAAGCACAGGAGTCAGTGTCGGAGCAGCTTTTTGCAGGCGAGAAAACTCAAACTGTTGTCTTAAAAAAAATCTTCTGCCTTCTTTTTGGCGTCATGTTCAACACTTTGTTCTCAATTGTCTGGTGAGGTTTTGCTTCTACATATTAAATATCTCATTTATATGGTTACTCAGGTATATGCATAGGCTATTTGCCACCCCAACAACTGAAGATTTGCGAAACTGATAAATAATACTAATTTTGCGTTTATGTCCCAGGTGTACACAGAACAACAGGAGGCCAGGGATGGAGCTTTGGGTAACGCCACGGGTTAGAGAAGTCACAGAATGAGGAGGCATCACCACAACTGAAAAAGCTCTGTTCAATAAAAGTGATTTTAAAATAGTGAAGAAAAGTGTGTCTGATGCCAATCCACTTTTGAAGGCGATCTATTGGAATAAAATGATCAACTGAATCAAACACTGAGCTGAAAGCGAAAGTTAAAGTTACCTCCAGACAGGTGCACACATGGATTCAACTTCCTCTGTGTTGGCTGGTGAGTTGACAGAGTTTGTGGACACAGTTCTGTGTCAGGTGTTAACTTCAGACCCTGCTTTGACTGAAATATCTCCACCTCCGACTCTCCATCCTGTCACACGGACAGGTTTAATTTCCGGTGCTGTTACAGACACCAGATGACTCCTGACAGCGTTTGTGTTGATCTCTCTCTCCAGACTCTCCTCATGCGACGCCTCCGGCCGCTGACTGACGGCTCCGTGGAAAGCTAATCGATGGCAGGAAAACATCAGCAATAATCACCGCCGCCACAGGCCCAGAGAGCACGACCCAACGGAGACAGATCCCCGTCAGAGCAGGAGGGCAGCGGTGATGGAGTCTGTCTGACAGACGAGAGCTGCTGAGAGCTTTGATAAGAGTCTGAATGTAACCTGAGGCCTCTAAAACTGAGCGATCAATCAGCCGGATGGATTCATTCAGAGAAGGAGGAGACACACTGCTGCTGTTGCCATCATCATCGGACGAACCATCAACAAACAAACAAGTTTTATCTGCCATCATTCAAGCTCCAAACCCTGAACATGGAGGACAGATGTTGCTCTCGAAATGTTCTGTAGTAACTGTGGCCAGGCAAAATAACATCACACACGTTTAAACCTCTCTCCAACTGGAGACAGGATATACCCCAAGACTACTGGAGAAACTGCTCCGTTGCAGTAGTGCAGAAGAAATGAAGGCAGAGAAATGGACAAATGTATCCATCTCTAACTTTGAACATAGCCTTACAGGGACTCACACTCAGATTTGAATTGCAACCCTGGTGTCATGGATAAGTGATACAAATGAACCTTGAAATTATAATATGTATACGATGTACATCAATGCTGCTATGTGTATAGCTTTCAACTGATGTGTACTGAATCGTTTTCCTTCGTCTTTCGAATAAATTTTTTTTTAAGATTTGAAAAAAAGAGTTTTACTGAGGAAGTGGTCATAGGAATGCTGGTTCAAGGACTGAAAAAAAAGTAACAATAAATCCTTATTTTTTACACTTTCTACATCTGACAAATTGTGTAATTTTGACGATTTCTTAAAAGAAAATATGTCTTTTAACTCCCCCAGCAGGTTTTGTGGTTCAAAATCAGACCTTGAAAATTAAACATTTAAAATTAAGAGGCAAATTAATAAAATAAATAATTACAATACCCTTTAAATGTAGCAACAAAATAATACAATGTAATATATAATTTTAACTCATAACTTTAGAATTTGTACATATGTCTGTGTGTATTTGGACAAATAATTGTTTTGTTTTGCTCATTCGTGTTTATATTTGTTTTCTCCACGAATGGAGCTCCTTTTTCTTATAAACAGAAACATATATTTAACATACAAAGATAATGTTTTATAAAAGAGCCTTTGAACATATGTAAAAATATATGATTTTATACTGTATATTCCTAGAATCACTACATACATGTCTGTGTTATTAAACGTGTCATTTGACCACAAGGAAAGTACATTTTCATATCATTAGACACTCTGTGTGCTGTTTGTAGATTCAGTTTCTATAGAAACTGTGAATAATTTATTCCTTTATGGTGAAAGACTTTATGTTAATTAGAGCAGAATGTAAAGAGCAGCAGATTGCAGATCACAACAACATCTGAGTTCAGGGAAAACATAAAAATAGTCGTTGACTGGTAGATTACGGCAATAATTCATGATGTCAGAGCCGCTTACCAACAACTGAGAAGCTATTTTCCTTCTCTCAACATCCGAATATTTACAGAAAAAAAAGTACTTCTGGTTTAAATCAAGGTGCTCAGTTCATGATGGAAGAAGCAGGAAGACTGAGGTGCACTGATAAGTAAAAGTTACTAAAAGTGACTTAAAGATGATTTGTATATTTCTGCAAAACTCATCATGTCGCATTAAAGAATATTTTTAAAGTTTGTGCCTATAAGATGAACCTGCCCACGCAGATTTGCAGTAGTGAAAAGTAAAAGTCCATTTCAGTGAAAGCACTAATGCTGTACTGAAAATACAGAATTTCGGAATAAGAAACATTTTATTATTGGATGAGAGTTATTGTAACATCAGTAAGGTTGTGGCTGTAAAAGGTGTAGGTAATGTAGCTGTGTGTAAGATTGTATGTGACTTCCATTTGGCTTTTATTACTTTTCTACATTATAGACAATGAATATTTTTTGGAGGGGGTTGGACTGTTTGCTCAGACTAATAATGAAAATGAACTTCATTTGACTTCATTTTACAAAACAAGCAAATGGAATGATAACTGGATGAACCAAGAATACAATATTTCAGGAGGCAAAGAAACAAATAAAATCTGACAATTAAAAATAATACAAACATGATTAATTCATTGACAGTGAAAACATTTTTTAATTGCTGCCCTGATAAGAACTGGGTCACCAGGTTGTGGGAAATCTTTTCAGCTGATGTTTAAACTTTCTGTTTGGTAATAATGCTGTTATAAATGTTGATTATCCATACTTGTTTCTTTCCAAATACCCATCGAGTTTGCAGATAAGGTGAATAATTTAATGATAAAAGGTTTTTCAAAACAGCATCTGTTGCTAATTTATAACTAAAAATTAAAGCCTATTGATAGTGCATGACATAAAGAGTGATTTATAAAGAGCCACTGAGGTATCTGGATGGCAACGCATTCTGATCTTTGATTTTACTTAGTTTAGAATTAATGATGATGAATTGTTTATCTTTGTGTGAGTTAAGGAATGTAGACAGAGTGGGGCTCACAGCTCCACGGGTCTCGGAGTTGGTTTCCAGCTGTGAGTGTGTGTCAACTTAGATGAGTTATGGGAGATGAGCAGGGAGACAGGTCAACTCCTCTTTTAGTCTATCGGATAATTTACCAAAGTAACCAATTAGGAGAAGTGGGTGTGTACTGGAGAAGGGACTCTAAAAAGGCTCTCATGTGATAGGAGAGAAGGGAAGGTGGTTACTTGTAGATTTTCCTGAAGGCTCGATAGGATTTCTGATAGAGCAGAGGGCGAAGCACTTGGCATTGTTTTTGCCATAGATTTGGGAATACCAGAAAGCCGGTTTCTGGGTCGGACGCTGGCTTGAGATCTATTACAATAAAGATTGCTCTATCATTCCACCCAGCCTGGCCTCCGCAGAATTCTTTTATCATGACACTACACACCGACACCTTTGATGAGGAGAGCCCAGAAACTACACAGCCAAAAGCATTTACATGAAAAAAGTTAGTCAAGGCAGGCACACACACACACACAAACACACACACACGCACACACCTGGTTCCGCTCACATTCCGGTTTTCCGCACCTGCCTATGCCCCAGTCCCGGTGTTCAGCCTGTGGATGAATTTGACACATGTTATTGTAACCGGTGTGTGACGTCAGGCTGTGATTGAGAGAGAGAACTGGGTAGAGACACACAGAGAGAGAGATGGAAGGAGAGAGAGAGAGAGAGGGAGGGAGGGAGAGAGAGAGTCGGTGAGGAGGCTGCAGATCACAGTGGACCTCCAGGCCTGGAGACAGCAGCTGCACCCCCTCCTCCTTCACTCTCCTCTCCTCTCCACCGGGCACCGAGCAGCCAGTACCGGAGGGGAAACGTGCAACATGCCCGCTGAGCAGCTCCAGCTGGGCCCGGTGTCGGTTTTTCCACTTGTGGAGGGATTTACGCGGACAAGCGGAAGGAGACTCCTGGTGGATGCGAGGCGCAGAGAGCTGTAAGTTGCAGGCGGCAAACTGGAAAACTTGACCTCCGGAGCATATTTTGTGTTTCGATGAACATGCTGTGGTGGAGGGGATCAGCCCGGGCACCTGCTGCTGCTGCCCGCCGCCGCTGCGCACCGTGACGCGCCGGAGAGCGCGGCGAGGACCCCGGCGGCTTCACCCGGAGAGTCCAGGAAGAGGAAACAAAAACATCTGTACAGCTAAAAATCTCCTCCACTGTGGATTTGTCACTTCAGGCTATTGTGTGGTTTCATATCCCGGAGATGCCACCCGTATCTCGGCTCCATCCTCCTCTGGGTCGGATCGGGATGGATGAGGCTCAGTGAGGAGGCTACAGCCGGCGGATAATCACAGTTTGGACTTTCTTGCTGCCCGAGCGGCTCGCGGCTCTCCCTCATGCAGCTCCTCCGGCTGGCCTGGGCTCTGACTGCCGCTGCGGTCTGCTTCCTGCTCCTCCTGCTCCTCCACAACGAGATCCTGAGAGAAGGTACGGCTCTGCAGTTTGGGACGGTGTGTGTGTGTGTGTGTGTGTGTGTGTGTGTGTGTGTGTGTGTGCAGAGGGTCAATGCCTCAGCAGGTCACCAAAGAGGTGAAGAGAAGAATAAATTATTATTCAGATTTTTTGCTTTCTGGGTGCGTTCTGTGTGCGCGCACTTGTGCGTGTTTTGCGCACATGTCGTCCAGTGTGTGTATGCATGCAGCAGTGGATGGTATGGTGATCGAAGCCGAGAGACGGGAAACAGATAAGGCAGCAGCAAAAGCAGAAACACCAGCCTCGGGCCGCACCGGACCGGACCAGAAAGGACTGGAGCGTGTCGCCGGGCTGAGGCGGTCAGGAGGCGGCCTGAGCTCCAGCGCAGGCTTCATTGAAAGAATCCAGAGAGATTACAGACACTACTCTCTCACACCATGCTGCGCAGACACACACACGCAGACAGAGTTATATTAAAAAATCCCCCAAAAAGTTGATTAATTTTCAAAAAACACCCGTTAATTAGTTCAGTAATAATTACATATTAGTCAACAAACTGATCCCTGAAGCATACTACTGGGGGTGGCTGTGGCTCAGGTGTAGAGCCAGCGTACATACTTCACGACTCAACTACATTTATTTAATAAAAAAGAAAATATAATTAAAGAAACCGTCCTGACATATTCTTTAGAGATTTGGATCAGATTATTCCTGTGAGTAAATTCACAAGTTGAGATCCAGTTTACCAGCTGCAACATTTAAGTGATGAACCTAACAATACAACAATAGCTCAAATACAAAATATGATATATATGATCATTAAATGATGAGTAGGCCTACTTCTACTTTAGAATACTTAGTATTGATGTCAGTACTTACTAAGAGGACAGAGTCGTTGAGGGTTCAGGTCCTCCTGCCTTCCTTTCTTGATGGTTGATGCTCAGAGGTAAAAGACGTCCAGAACTGTTCAGGACCTCAGTACCACTGAAAGGTTTAGTGCCAGTACGCAGACAGCTTTCATGTAAAACCCACCTTCAAAACCAGTCACGATCCCATTTCCAACTAGTGAACACACCTGCTAATTTTATGTAAAACAACAACATACTTTCCTTTATGTATATTGCTTCTAAATTGTTTGAAACTGCTTCTCCCGTCCGTGCCGGAGGGAACCTTTCCATAACTACTGGTCGTTACTGCCAGCTCGTGTCAACACTGCTGCAGCTGACCCTCTGATGCTGAGTGTTGCGGGCTTTTTGGCAGAGAGTCGTTTTCCTGCAGAAATCTCCCACGTAAAAATGTCACACAAAATAAGCTGTGATGTTTCATGATGTTCCATGGGTTGATCTGTAACTCATGTGAACTGCACATGCGCTTCCTTACCTCCTAAACGCACAGGGCTTGGAATGGGTACATTTCATTTATTGTTTTGGTCCTTTAGATTTGTGTCACGACCAAACCGATTTATTGATGTCACTCACACCAAAGAGAGAACAAGAAATGAATCCTGCTAAATTCCAAACATTTATTGTGGTTGGCTGACACATTACCGTCGTATTTCAAATATGAAGTGAAGAAGGTTGCAGTTGTAGTGCTGGCAAGAAACGAAGGACCCCTCCTTTGTTTCTTTCATTCTGCTGTGTGCACTGCCGTGATTGTTTGTCACCTCATCAGTAGATTAAAGTGAAAAAACTAATCACAGCAGCGTTAAAGAGTTTCTGACTGAGATTTCATCATGGAGGACTTCAACTGTATTTGACTGCACTGGCAAAAAAAATCAGCTACTCTGTGTTTGTGTTTTTGTGGCAGCTGGTCTGTTTAACAAACAGCCAGCGGTGGTGGTGGTGGCACAGCTGATTGTCAGCTGGACTTTGCCCAGAAGATGTCCCTGCACACATACCAAACTTGGATGCCCAATGCCTAACATCACCAATCCACTGCAAGGCAAGTTTTGCCAAGCAGGAGTGTAACCCAAGAAGAGCAGCAGCTGAAAAAGTCGCTGTGTTTATGAGGGGAAACTGCAGATCACAATCCCAGTACTAGCACCGCCGCTGCTGGCTGTTTGTTCCACCAATCAACCACTAGCAGACTACTAGTAAGCTACACGTTAAACAATCCCTATGCCTGACTCAAACTGTTAACTCTTAAGCTTACGTAACAACCATTCACAGCGCAACGCGCAGCACGTTGTCCCTCCCCCGTCCACCTGGCGAGTGCGTCAAACCAATTCCATGACGTTCACAGAGACGTTGACCAATAGAAGCACAGAGTTCTCTTCAGCTGTAAACATGATGAAGTGAAAGAGGAGCATTTTTGTTGGTGCTGTGAACAAGCCCCCAGGAGGAGCCTTAGCACCGCCTTCCTGATAACGTCACGTAAATCATTTAAGTTGGCAAGCTGTGATTGGTGGCAGACAAATGCTGTTTTTAAATATTTTTTTTCTCACTGTACAATAAATATTTAAAACTGGATAACATTTGATTGTATTTTTTGTAGTGGCTTTTTTTATTTTCTAATAGTCTGATTGGTCCACCCCTCTTCTATACCAAACCTGATATATAATTTGTGCCGCATTAGTGGTACATATCGACAGAGTCGTTTTAATTTTGGATGCTTTTACGTTAGTTGCAACAATGGATAACATAAATATCTATGCATATTAACCTTTAGTTAGTTTAGAGCAGCACAGGTCCATCTGTACAACATAAAGCTCTGTTTTTGTCCTGAAGCTCTTAAGTCCAGTTTGAGCATCAGAGTCTCATTTGCGCTTCGACCTACATTAACGGAATCGATGTAAAACTGCCCAGTGATCCATGTGGAAGATCTGCTCGGCTTTTGCTTAAAGAGGACAGGAACAAAATCAAATCAAACAGTCTCCTCTTCCTTCCTTGGCTGCAGTAATGATCGTCTGTGATGGTTTTTGGGAGTCCTCGCTGGTTTGTCCGCAGCTCGTTATCAGAGCTTTCTGTAATGTTGAATTTATCCCTCAGAGAGAGGCTCTGCAGGAGAGCAGCGGCGTTAATAACTAAGGACAGTTTGGAGTACAAACACTGAATTAAACACAGACTGAGCCAAAGAGTCAGACTGAGTTTTTAATTTAAGGAACATCAACGAACATTTTTCTGTTTATATTCCAGTCTGATCCTGCAGTTCTTTTGTAAAAGAGGCATGAAGGAGGCAGTGATGTTTCTCCTGCATTTAAATGTAAAATCATCAGGATTAAAGGCCTTTAACCATGACAACAAAGGTCCTCTAACTTAACTCAATTGGTTATTTGATCTTAAACCAATGTGTTTCCCTCAATTTAACCGAGTCAATTTTGTGCCTAAACCGAACCAAACCTTAACTTTAGAGTGATCACACTGTAAAACAGATTTATTTGAATACAGTGACTGCTCTCTCTGAGAAAAATTTGTGTTGGGCAGCTGCTTCTGACTCTCCCCCTCGTGTGCAGATGTTTCAGATAATCAGCTGCTGCAGAAAGAAGAAAATCATAAAAATCCAGCAGCTGCTCATTGAAATTCATCAGTCAGAGCTCAAACAGACTGAGCTAGGCAGGTTCAGGTCTCCCCTGATGCTGCAGGGACTATTATTTTGAAAGGACTGTCAGGTTAAGCAGGTGAAATATCAGATTAAGATTCCGTTAAAAAAACACAAATGGTAAATGAAATTAACCCTTTTAAAGAGCATAAAGTCCCTGTTGTTTTTGCCCCTTCTTCATTAATCGCCTCAGTGTGGAACGCTTTAATGAGCACAAACTACAGACTGAATTTAATTCCCTCATGCTCTCTGTTTACTGAGTTTCTCCTTTCTTTTCTCTCCCTGCTCATGAAGCTCATTTAGATCATGGAAACAAGCCTATTATGCAGCAGATACACTGCTGTGCCTGCAGTGTCGAAAGCTTACCTAAAGGAGCCTTCAGAGTCCAAATGAATTCTCAATGCTCCATTAAGCCGAGCATATATTCATGGGAATTATGAACACACTGCGTCTGAATGAGAGAGAAAATCAGCAGCTGAAAAGAAAAAGGGAAACACAAACAGAAATTAACAGAGCAAAAAGCTGCGGAGGGTGTAATTGGATTTGAATAAATTCATCCGGAGGAGGAACGTCACTGAGTGACTCAACACTGAGCACGGCTGGAACTGTATTTAAAAATTTAAACACCCTCAACTGCACTACAATACACGTCCCAACCCTCAAGACAAAGACAAGATGATCAAACGCTGTGTGACGGAGGAATCGGCGCTGACACGAACAGACTTCACAATAAGAGTCTCTGCAGCAGCGAAGTCAGGATTGAAACTCAGGAAGCAAAGTCAGAAACTCAAAGGGCTGACAACTTTCTGAAAAACTACATTTAAAGCTGAAGAGTAAAGAGTCGTTACGTCCTCTCAAATGTTTCCAACAATGTTCAAACTAAGAGATATCCACAAGCTTACTCAAGGTAATTGTGCGTTTTATCTGGTCGGAAGTCGGCAAAGGAGATTATTCGTGAGCAAAACTTTAAATTCCTTACAATCATTTGTACCCGAGTCACGTCAGATAGATCATCAGCAATTGTGGTTGTTTGACTGCAGGATCATTTGTGTTTATGAGTGGTACTCATGTGAGTGTTCAGTCGGCCCCAGATTAGTGAGATTATTTTACTGTGCGTGTGTGTGTGTGTGTGTGTGTCCGCTTTCTTTCCCCCCTGCCCTCTCCGTAACCCTACATTAACGCTAGTCAAAAACATTTCTCCTCTACCTCCAGTCAGCAGTCAACATAACACAACATAAACATTCCTAAACGGAGGTCACCTCTGCAGATCTTTGCTGCAGTGTGGTTGGTAAAAAGTCAGATAATCTCTGAGCTCTCCTACTGTCAGTGACTGGTTCCGGATCAGAGTAGAATCCAATATGACTACGGTTGTTTACTCCTCCAGAAGCTCTGGCTCTGCACCAGACTCCTCTAGAGATTTTTGATTGAGAGCTCCAGCAGCAGAGATTACATACTGTGCATTTATTTGGGTCTGATAACTGAGTTCACATCAGCTTCAAGGACCCACTTTGTTTTTTTATTTTTTTAATTCTCCCCTCAACCTCAACATTTCCCAACCCGTGAAGATGGCCATTTTGTGTTTAACGGAATTTTAATCTGATATTTCACCTGCTTAACTCGGCAGTCTTTTCAAAATAAGAGTCTCTGCAGCATCGCAGGAGACCTGAACCTGCTCAGCTGAGTCTGTTTGAGCTCTGAGCAGCTGCTGGATTTTATGATTTTCTTCTCTGTGCAGCAGCTGATTATCTGAAACATCTGCAAACGAGGAGGAGATTGAGAAGCAGCTGCCCAACACAAACTGATGATTTGCTTACAGTTATTTTATAAACATCTATCTGTCTGTGTTTATTTAATTTATTCATCATCATTATTTTGATCCTGTTCAAAACTCACAACCAGGATTCACCGGTTCTTCACACTCCTCGACGCCTCGGAGACATATGAAAGCTCTGGACTCCCCTGGCAATGGTGGACTTTAAGTACTTTCCAGGTCATGAGCTGGAGAGGGTATTAACAGAAAAAAAACTAGCAACCTTTGATGTGTTTGTTTCGGTGCCTGTCGTGTCACTTGCTGTCATATATCTGCTCTCAGGCATCATGTTAAACACACCCAACAGTAACACCTTTTTTGCTTCCAAGCGGATTGACTTTGCGTCCACCCTCATGTTGGATTCCGGATTTGTCTCCTGCTGCAGAGACTCATTAACTGTCTTCAGAGGATCAGAAAACAGCCGTTGCGTTGCGTCTAAACCAATTTCAGCCTCATCATTATTCTTCTGTCTTCACTCCCGGGACAAACACGGTGACTCCGGTTTTCCTGCTCTGTGATTGTTGTTCTTATTTTCAATTTGCTGGGAATTTACAGGAGATGACAGATAATAAAAGCTCAAACAGAAGCTATCAGCGACATGTCACTTTGTCTTCCTTCCTCTCATTCATAAATAGATTACATGTCAGCTGTGATTGAGAAAACAGCAGTCTGAGCAGAGAAAACAAAGCGTTGTAATTTCATTATTCTGCCGTAATGTGAGCGAGCTGTTTGCAGTTTTTACACTGCGACACACAGGATTCATTCGGCCGAATCATAAAGTCAAATGGATGTTTTACTGCAGAGGCAAACTGCAGGGATCAGAGGGAGGAAATCAATTCCAGCATGAAGGAAGTCATCACAGCAAGTTTACTGCTGTAAGAGAGGAATAATGATGATAATAATAAAGTTATACAAGATATAAAAACTTGAATAAGACTTTGGGAGAATTTCTTTATGAAGGTGATAAAATGTTCCTGCAGGTTAGAGCCGATCAACACATCAGTTGGGGGATATTATCAGCTGATGTTGGTCTACTACACAAAACCTTATGGTTTGGACGGACACAGTGCAGAAAACAATTCTTTAGGTGATTTTATAATTATTAGATTATTAGTGAAGTATACTGTTTCAGTTTCAGTTCACAGATGTTGTTTCAAAGTGTTTGATAATCTCATTTGAGGAATCACTGCCAAAAATATCTGTATATCGGCTGATACTGTACATCAATATCAGACTTTCTTCATCCCAAATATCAGTGTCAGCATCGGCCCCAAAGATGGCATGTTGGTTGGGCACTGCTGCAGGTGGACAAACTGCATTTTCAAAATAGAAAGTTTTGAGTTTCAGTTGACCCGTAAAAAATAGTTTTCATTAGCGGAACATCAGGATGAGGGGTCGACCCATATGTATTTTTCAGGGCCGATATCAACTATTAGAAATCAAGGAGGCCGATAACAGATATGTTGGGAAAATATTTATTTGCAGTAAAAAGGAAAATCCTTGTGACAAGATTTTAGGACAACCAGTGAAGGAATGAACCTCAGTTCAATTTACCCAAGTAGTGTTCTTAACTAAGATTTTGAGGTACTTTACTTGTGTATTTCCATTTTCTGCTACTTTATACTTCCTTTCCACTACATTTATTTAATAAATTGACTTACAACTTCACAGATTCAAATTAATTTATTGTTTATAGTCATTGTGATGTGTTGTGCCAATCAGATAGTGTTGTGGGCGGGACATTGTGTGAGTGGATGCAACAGAGCCAAACTGGCACATTTATGAAATACGTTTATTTTGTCAGCAATCTGACGGAAAAAACACCAACACTGATAATCGTGAGATGCTGAATATCGGGCCCAACAGTCAGTCTATCCCTTATCAGGATGTTTAGTTTTAGAAACATGAACAGATTCAGAGAAACTTCATTTTCCATGAGAAGGCAAAAAAACTACAAGAGCGTGAATGTTTGGTCTCGATCTTGAAAACTTTGAGGAAGTTTAACAAAATAATCTTAATAATCTGAATCTTCAGTTCCACTTACTAACTTTTTTCTCGGAGACGTAGCAGCTCATAGTTGGCAGAGGGGAGTGGACGTCCTACCCTCTGGAAAATGGTTTGATTGTTTTTTGTTCACAAGATATTTCGTGTCTCCTGCAGCCTTTTTCAGCTGCGTCCAGAGTCCCTCATGTTACACTTTATTTTCATAATGAAAAAGCAGCAGCTTGTCAAACATTTGAATGTGCAGCTCCACAACAAACCTGCGGCTTCAAGCTTCAGTCATCAGATTTCTTTTCTCTTGAAGATTATATCAGCAGATAGCTATTATTTTGAATTTTGCTGCTGTGTCTCTTTCATGTTTCCAGCAGACGCACAGTTCAGCCCTCTTCTCCCAGCATCCTCTGCTCAGACTGTCGAAGATGACAAACAATAACTTTTTCATCTTGGTGTGCTGCAGCAGATGGAGAATTAAAGAAGGCCGGTGATGAGCTGCAGCTAACGAGGAAACAGAGCCCGTCGCTCTGCTGCTGTCTCTGGTTACCATGGGATACCTGTTAGCGAGCGGCGTCTCTTACATCATCTACATGCAGGCTGAATCCCAATTACTGCAGAAAGCTCCGGGGCGTCTCAATATCAGAAGCTCCGAGGGTCGATGATCACTGGAGTAGGAAAAACGAGCTGCGATGTTTAAAGAACATACTGCAGCTCTGAAAGTGATCCGGATGATCGGAACTTTTATTTTTGTCACCTTTTAGACGGCAGTTTGAAGGGCAAACTTGGGCAGCAAAATGAATCCGAACATTTTTGTGAGATGTTTTCATCCGGAAGCTAATCTAGTGAGCTAACCTCAAACACACTTGACAGCCGCGAACATGACAGCATTATTCAGGCACAGTAGCTCTTTGCGTCTTCTTTATTTTGACTCCTCTCCCAGGACTCGACATTATTTCATCCAATAAAGAGTTAATGAGGTTGGACAGTGGAGCTCTCTGAGCTCATTAGCCATGCAGACCAGGCTTCACATCCTGAGTCCTGTGTTTTGTTAGGTTTAGACAAATGAAAGTGCTGTAGTGAACGTTAGGAAAAGACGATGGCCTCAGCAAACTGTTAAAGGAATAGCTCAACATTTTGGAAAATAATTAAAAGGCAGCATTATTCCTGCTCTCACTGTCTAGAGTCTGTTGTCTCACAGATGCTCACTGCCAAGAAACAGCAAAATGTAATCCACACACAACAGCTAATAAGAGTTTGTTTGTTGTACGAATTAAGGTCTTTACACAAATGCTCGCCTGCAAATATTTCACATCAGAAGTATTGCAACCGCATCAACGCAAATTTGGCATAGTTGGCTCCAGTGTGCAAATTTGCATCAGCGGTATATTATCACATCAGACCATGCAGGATCTGCAGGAAGGAGGCGTAGAGAGAGAGAGAGGTCACCAGGTTCATCTCAGCTGACTGTCCAGGGGCTATCAATAGTAAAACACTGAAGTCACGAACAAACAATCTATTCAAGGCAGCCGCAGACCAGAAACTCTCATGTCCTGTGAGGTAAAATGACTGGATATATCAAAGTAGTCTATGTTCATTAAAAAAACACTTCCTCATGAAGAAAATATGGGCTGGGCGGTTTCATGTTTCTTTCTCGCTAATTATTCATTCCTGTTGCAGATTGCTGACTTATTTCTAGGCGGGGACAAAATTAAATAAAGACTTCAGGTTTTCATTTCTTTGTCCATCGAATACTCTCCTCCTTTCCTCTTTGTTGACCTCAGCCTCTCACTCGTCTGTGGTTTTTTATTTGCTGTTTCTATTTTATTTGCTGTTTCTTTTTTTCTGTTGTCGTTTGTAAATCTCTGTAAGGCACTTTGAGATACTTTTTTACACTTTAAACATGAATGTACACAAACTGATTCCACAGAGCTCACAGAGGTCTGACTGTCTGTATTCATCCATAGAGGAGGAGGAGGAAGAGGATGAGGAAGAGGAGGTCTCAGACAGCGATGAGATGGTTTATTAGCTCCCATGTAGCCTGGAGGCTAACAGGAGGGGGTGAACACATCAGACAGAAAGCAGAAGTCGTGTTAATGCAGGCTGTCAGATGTAATTATGAGCTTCATGAAAATTGCAGAGTCTCACCATGGAGATGTGAACAGTGTCGGTGTTTTTAAGAGGAAACTTCAAACCGTTAAATATGCATTTCATGAATTAGAACCACTTGCTACTTAATGTTTTACATGAATCCTTTAAACTGGAGCTCACAGAGGTCCAGTTAGGCTAAAGCTTCTGTACCTCTGCAGTTATTTTAATCCAGCTCCAGTATCCTTTTAAAAATGATCTTCACTGGTGGAAATAATTGACAGAGTTGAAAAGAGAGGAGCTAAACAGAGCGTTGAAGATGAGAAAATGTTTTAAATTTTATTTAAATTCAGTAATTACCTCTATAAAGTAGTTTTCATCATTAGTGGTGGAGTCCGCCATTCCTTTGCTCAATTCAAGTAACCCTCAGGGGATTCACAGGACACCATGCAGCATGTAACCCAGGGTTATGTATACCGTTGATATCAGCCACAGCTAATGCTAATAGGATCAACATTTCCTACTGCTGCAGCTTCACACTAAAAGCACAAGTGTTTTATTGTGTAGCAGGGACAGGAGACACATTTGTCTGTGCGGTTTTGCCTGCAAAACAATGTTGATCATTTTCAACGTTTTTTGTTCACAGATCATTTTACATTTTCTGTTTGGCTGCACGTCAGCTGCTCTTCTGAACCGTCTCTAACAAAGCAGCTGCTCAGAGAGTTTTTTTTTAGTATCAAACCACACTTGCTGTTCCCACGGTAACCAAAAGTTTTGTCAAATGAACCTGGACTGAAAACAATTGTAACTTTAATGTGACTTTTAAATGCCAATAAGATGAGTGTTACTTGTCACTGTGTCATACTCATTACTATTTATAAAGTGGCACGTCTGCAGAGCTCAAGTTTCCCTATGGAGCTTTCAAACCTCTAGAAGCACTATGGAGCTGTTTTTCCTCAGAGTATTCCACTGATCAACAGGAAGCGCTAACATTACAGGATGTGCTGCGATTCACCAAAGAAGGCAGCCAAGAAGAAGTCTGCAAGCTGGTAAACATGAATGTAAACAATTCTGTATTTAAGGTACCTTAAAAAGTTGGCTTAGCTAATGTTTTGTTTTGTTAGACTTCAAGGACACACAAAAATGTGTTTTGGTGAGTAATGCTAAATGTGAACAAAAGTGTTGTTTGTTTACAGGAAAACACAACAGAACTAAACAGAACTGTAGTGCTTTGCTTCATGTTTTGGTGGCTTTCATCAGCATCACATCACCATCAGGCTTCTTTTCACAGACTTAAAGCTTAATTTAGTTTAATGTGTTAAACTGGTTTAGTTCCCATCTAAATAGTGTAACACCCTTTTTTAGGGAAGTACTTTGCTCCCATATTGTTTTGATTATATAATTTCCCTATAGAAGTGTTGTTTGTCTTCTGGAGAGCCTTGCAGACATTAATCCTCCACCTCAACAGTAACTCATCTGATGGACATCAGCCAATAGAAACAACAACAACACTGTGTCTTCAGTCATGTTTCACAAAGATGCTGCTGACAGCGAACGCCGCTCACCACATCAAAATCTCTCAGCTCCTGAGTGCTGCTGCTGCTGCTGTTGCATTATGTGTCAGCTGAAGCTTTTCACCTCCACAGTCTGGACTTAAAGCAGCTTCAGCTGGAGAAATGACAGAATAGATTTTAAAAAACACAACACTCAACAAAGTGTTTTGACAAGGGAGGCTCTCCTCTTGCTTTCACAACATACAAGGTTTAAAAAAAAAAACTGCACAAACACATCGATGATTTTTGAAACCAACACAATCACCAGAATGAATGTGAGTGTGGTCAATCATGGTCAATCATGGGTGAAGATGGTCAGACCTCCTGTGAAAAATAGATGGCTTAGACTCCTCAAAAACATCTAGAAATGTCTGTTGGTTTTCTTAACAGTTGCAGCCTTGTTGAGTGATGTGGTAAAGATTCACTTTTTCCTGTACACATGACCGTGTCTTGGAATTCTGTCCCCCATTTGTTAAGGTCTAGGTGGATGGACAAACTTCCTCCTGGTGATCATCTTTTTTTGTCTTGCAGGGAAATTTTCCCAATCTTCCCGACCGATTTCTTAAGAACTGTTACCTCTGTTCTCTGTGCTCTGCGGTCCTGGTTGTTGTAGGTCCTGTCCTTTCTTAAGACGGGACGGTTCATGGCTGCTGTCACCAAATACACCTCCCCTTAACCCCTGAGGCTTCCTGTCTGAGTCACCCAACATTTATCCTTCCATCATTCAGTCTCTGCCTCAGCTGAACTGTGAAGATTTGAATTTATCCACATTCCCAGAGTCTATGGTGTTTCTTTAAACTTTTATCTCGGCTGGCAGCATGGCAGTGTCGGTCCACATTTAAATCATACTTGATCTATTGAATATATAATTTTGTATATACTTTCATGTCACCAAGAAGATTAACCCTGCTGCGGAGGTCTCCTGACTTGTTCTGTGTCATTAAAAAAGAGTCAATTATTATAGTCTCTGACAGAATACCTGCAGGCTCCAATTATCGTCAGCTCTACTGTGTGTTGCCATTTTGATGAAAACAATGTGCTGAGCTGCAAATGCGGTCTTGGTGAGGTTTAAGAGGAGGTCCAGTGGTTCTTAAAAAGCTTGGAAAGGTCCCTGAGAAAGTTGTGAAAAAGTTTTAAAGATTTGACTGTGTTTGAAGAGGTTGCATGGTTCCTTGGCGAGGTTTTACCTGTTCTTAAGGAAGTTAAAAGATCTTGAAAATGTTCCAGGGTTACCTAAAGGAGTTCCCTGAAAAGCTGTCAGCTGTCTTGGAAGATATTACAAGGGTCTTTGCAAAGGTTTTCGATATAGGTCGAAGAGGGCTTGAACAGGTTCCAGGCTTTGACTAGACTAGTGCGTTGCCGGTAGGAAGCATGTATTCCTATAGAAAAGTGGGAGGTTAAGTAAGTTTTTCATTGATGGCCAAATGAGGCTGTGTTTGAAAGTGGGACGTCAGGGATATTTAGGTTTGTTGTGAAATTCGATATTCCAGGGTATATTTGGCCATTTTTGACTATTTTTGATTTTGCCATTATATTTCACCTTAAAAAATATTTACCTTGCCTTGCTTGCTGTCATTGTGTCAGCACAACCTCACATGTGTGACTGTACAGTTATTTTTTCATTTTGACATACTGTATTAACACAATGGACCTAAAATCACAAAAAAACATAAAATCCGAGTAGGAAAAAGTTTGATTTTTTACTGTGAAAACCACAAAAATGTTTGACAGCCATTTTTATTACTTATAATGCAAATATAAATTGTTGTTTGCTAAATTTGTGCATAAGTGTTTGAAATTTACAAAGTTATACGTAACTATTTACATTTAAATGCAGACAATGCCTCAGGCTCAGACACTGCCTGCTCCACATTCCTCATTTGTTTGACTCATTAAACAAAAAAACAACTCCACTACACACTAAACACTACATAACACAATAACTATACACTCCAAACACACTAAATGTCACAAATCTTTCAACTCTCAAAACTCGTTGTCTCTATCACCGTCACTGTCGCTGTCAGTCTTTCGCCGCCGTCCCTCCCACAACTTCCCCCTGTTCCTCAGCAACCAGATCACGTGGTTTACCATATAATTTTGTGATTGGTTGGTGCGGTGCCTTTTTCCACCAATAGGAAAGGGATTAGCACAGGTTTTTTTTGCTTGCAAACACTTCCTGCTTGCGGACACTTTCATGAGAAAAGCCCGTTTTGACCGTTTCCTCCTGCACCAAACGCGCAGCAAACCTGACGGCAATGTTCGCGAAAAAGCTTGGCGGACATTATTTATCAAAAGTCCGGTTTTACTTGGCCTATCAACATGATTTAAAAACTGGTATATAGTTTGAAGGCTGCTCCAACACATACGCCGAGACATCTTAAATTGGTCATGTGATTTGGACGCACCGGCGCGTCCGTCGACTCAGGAGGTGGGGCATGGGGGTGGGCTCTGCAGTGATTGGCTCTGTTGCGCATGTGGCTATGGTTGACAATGCTAGCGGAATTGGTAAATCATTTATCAAATCATTTATGAAATCATTTATTAACGGTATCATTGTAGTCCAAACAAATCCGACATTGCACACCCTTAAACCACACAGCAGCCATGTTGAAAATCTCAGGTCAGTCTGATCCTGATCTGCAGAGATATTTGATGCACACACACACACACAGACAGAGATTTCTTGCTTTTATAGAGAGATGGTTGCGGAGGTCTTGGAGGAGGATTGCGAGATCCTTTGACAGACTGTATGTCCCTGAAGGTATTCTGTGTATTCTGTAGAGATTCCAGCTGTTATTGGTTTTAGAAGGTATGAGATGGCTTTAATTGAGAAGGTTTAAGAGATCATAAAAAGGTCCCAAGGGCCCTTGAGAAGGCTTCAGAGACCCTGGAGGTTTAAATGTCTTGAGAAGGTTTCAGAGATGCCTCAAGGAGTTTGTAGAATTCCTTGAAAAGCTGTTGCTCATTGAGGAGCTATAAGAGGTCTTTAACAGATTCCAGCATTCATTGAAAGAGGTTCCAAAAGTCATTGAGGAGGTTTGAGATGTTAAGAGATCATGAAAAGGTCCCAGGTGTCCTTGAGAAGGTTACAGAAGTACTTGAGGAGGTAGTAGAGCTCAGTGCAAAGCCGTTTTTAGCCGGTTCCTGGGGCCCTTGTGGTGGTTATAGTGATGCTCAAGAATGTTTTCAATGTCCTTGAGATGGTTCTAGAGATCCTTAAAGAGGCTCTAGATATTCTTGAAGAGGTCATAGAGGTAATTGTATGTAATTAGTGAAATCAGTATTTGATATATTGCCTGCAGTTTAATTAAAGCTCTGGTTTAGATTTGAGGAGAATAAATATGACTTTAAACAGATGCCTGTCAGCCTATCAGAGAGCAGGATTCTGTTTCTATGGTTACTCTGGTATGATTTATGTAAAAATATTGGATGTGTGTTGATGTGATCAGTGTAGTGACAGATTGACTGACATGCAGCAGCAAAACTGACAGGAAATAATCAGCTGTGAGTCAGTTCAGACGTCCAGCAGCCGTCAGTCAAACAAACTGTTTTTTAAACTCGTTCCGCTTCGCAGCTGCAGTGAAGAGAAATTCTTCCTCCTGACTCACCTGAACTTACACCAGCATCTTATTTCACAGGCCTTTAATCGTCATATTTCAGCTGAGACCGAGGACAGAAAAGAAACTGTTTATTAATGTTGTTGTTTTACACACTCCCTTTTCTATCAATAATAATTTTGCGAACTGAACCTAATTCTGTTTATTCAGAAGAAGTTGATGAAAAATGATTTTATTTTCAGTCGGCCTGCAAACCGTGTTTCAAACTGCAGCAGTTCGTCAGAGGTGACACTAATGAGGGAAATAGCAAAATAAGTGAATGTGTCTCAGAGAGAAAATAGAAAACAGCAGGAAAATACATTTTCACACACCCAGGGAGCTAAGAAGGTATTCCATTATTGTGGCAAAAAATGGATGTAAATGAGGAGAGTAACAGAGTTTCAAGTGCAAGTTAAACCTCCATTTCTTTTCTCAAACTTTCTTTGGTGTCTTCCAAACACGCCCTGTCAGTTTTTACCACTCAATTCAATGCAGTCACACAGTGAGCCTCATGTAACACCTCGTGGATCAGTGGACGAGCGCTGTAGCTGTATGTTGAGTTAAAACATACAGCATGTTAACATGATTTGCTTCCTCTGATCCCTCAGGTCAGCTGGCAGCAGGGACCTGTGAGATTGTCACTCTGGACCGGGACAGCAGCCAGCCGAGGAGGACCATCGCCCGTCAGACAGCCCGCTGCGCCTGCAGGAAGGGACAGATCGCCGGGACGACACGAGCCAGACCGGCCTGCGTTGACGGTAAGATACTTGTTGTCCTCTGATGGTCACTGCCTACTGGATCTGCCAACAGGTCACCTGTTTGTCCACGTCCATCTTGACATGAACCCTTTACACGTTGCTTTGAAAAATAAATCTGTTTCCCGATGATCAAGTCTGTCAAGCCGACAATGGTCTAAGGAGCAAAACTTTCATTAGCTCATGAATAGAAATACATTTGTAGGGGTATTTGAGACACACACAGGCCCACAGGTATGACAGATCATTAGGACCACTGCTGAGAAAGAGATTTGTTTCTAGAACCCAAAATATTGTGCGGAAAAAAGTCATGAGAAAAAAGTCATTTTATGAGAATACTTTCTCATGAGATTAATTTACAACATTATAATTGAAAATATTTGAATATCTTTTTTACTACGTACAGTTACTTTCTAAGACTGCTGACAGTTTTTTTCTTCTCCTAAATCTGACTAATCTCTTTATCAGTCTTTTTTCCCTTATCTCTGGATAACTCAAATCATCCATACGATCCAACTGTTCTGCAGCTCAAATGATCAGGGAAAATCCTCTTAACCTGCTGAAAAAATATCTTGGAAGCAGTGATCTCCTCACAAGATGGTTTCTGTCTGAGTTCTTCTTATTTACTGAACAAACACCTTCCTGACTCAACAAAGGTCAGGACACTGGAGCCATTCGTATTGAGCGAATCATCAAAATCTACTGAACAGGCTCAGCTCACTTCAACTTTCTTCTTCTGTGGTAATGATGCTCAACTGGTCGCAAGGAGTTAAGCTTTAGGCTCAATATAGACTTGGTTTGGTTTTGGGTTAAAATGACTATTTTATCATAGTTAGGGGACCTTCAGCGTCATCTTAAAAGGAATAGGCACAATGGAAACACAACGATTCGATTATCTTTGTTATTGCCAATCACCTGACTTCCTCTTTTGCGTCTGTCATAAATACAATACTTTCGAGAAATCTTTGTCACCTGAATGTAAACAAACCAAGGGCGTAACCATGGCACAGATATTGGGGGGGTCCAAATGAGAGCCCTTTCCCTGAATTTTTTTTTTAAAGTACATTTCCCACAATTCTATGATAATTTATATATAAAAATTCGCACATTTAGAAGTTTTGAGGACAACATTGACCATTTGAATTCACATGTAAAGGAATATTCTGTGAAATTGCATGGATTCCTACAGAATCAAGATAAAACTTCTCTTTAAATTCCCATTAAGTGAAAATCAATGTTTTTATCTCAAAGGTTTTGCTCTATATCTCACCTATATGCCAGTATCAGGCCCAATGTTACTAGTTTTATTTACTGCTGACATGTAGGCCTAGGTTAAAACTAATGTTATCATAGTGTTTAAATTCTCATCCAAATTTCTCACCTGATCATCTGTATCCCCAGAGCATGTCACTGCCTGGCCACTGCTTTCACTGTGCCTCTCCCTCTCCCTGTGTCTCTGTGCTGCCTACATTGTGACCAGATACCATTATTTTACCAGAAGAACAATGGCTGACCTTGATGATCATTTTAATTTAAAACATTGATTTTTCTGCTTGTGTTACTAGTTTATTTGCTTTAGCTATATAGTAAGTGCATTAATAACAGTGTACAATGTACAGTAGTGTAGCCCCTTTCACACATGCACTGCTATTCTGAACTTATCTGGACATTACCTGGAGGAGCTGTATGTGTAACAAATGAGAGCAGTAACAGGGATGAGTTGATGTAGGAGATTTTCTTCATTGAAAAGAAGGTTTTAAGCTCCGACAAATAGCTTTAAATTACATAAATGAACACCGACATGGCATTAATGCAAGAATATGAATGTACTCCTGTCACATAACTCCACTTACATGACAACTTGACTTGAAAAAGAAGTCAATCTTCTGCTGCCTCTTTCTTTTTGGCATTCCTAACAAAAAGAATAATGATCATGTTGAATAATATCAAAATCAGTGGATGTTTCTAGAAAACTATTTGTCAGTTACCATTAACTTTACCTGGCTTACCTGGCTTGGCCTAATTGTTTGCCACCTGGCTTGTTTAATATTAGCTAACATGCCACAAAGCAAGACAGAGTTATTTACAGGCAAAATTGTACATTATTAACTAGTTAAACAACCGTTTCATACCTCCACTCTGTTCGCTGGCTGCAGCAGCAAGTGACTGCAGCTGGTGTTAGCATGTAATTGTTTACGTTCTGGGCGGCCGGGACTAGTGGGTTTGGTCAAATGGCTGTGAATGGCTTGATGGCTGTCAATCGCTCTAACTTGACCAATGAGTTTTCATGTATGGGGGAGCTACTCGGCGTACTGAGGTGCGCTTCATTTCAGTATGCTGTTACACCGCGAGGGCGGGCAAATGGTTTAATACCTTAGGATGGGCGCAACCAAGTTTACAGTTAGGAGGGGGGTTCACACACTTATGTTTTCCTTAAAAACGGAAATAAATTGAAAAATAAATAAGAAATAACGAGGCAGATCTGTTGACAGGGTTTATAAAGGAGTGCTTAATTAACATATTTTCTACTGTATATTGGGGGGGACAGATTGCCATTTTCTCAATATTGGGGGGGACACGACCCCCCCAAAGAATGCGTGGCTACGCCCATGAAACAAACAAAACAGAAACAAGTGATGTTGTTTTTCCGTCTGAGGACAGTCTCACCACTCTCTTCTCCGTCTCGGACCATCTTTCTCTGAAAGTCACCGTCAGCTCACAGTTTGAGCCTTGAACTTCATAAAGGAGTTAAACACACACACCTGCATCCTCCCTCTAAACCCTATGCATCTCTTCATCTGGACGGCGAGGTTCAGAAAGTCACGGCCCAGATGGGAACAGCCCAGAGTTGCATTTCATTTCATCACCGGCTGTCTCTTTCCTTTCTCTTCCTATTTCTCTTTCTGCCATCTGGAAAACAATGGCAACAGCTGGAGGGACACTGCAGGGATTTGCAGGCAGGGACTGTGAACAGTTGCTCAGCCGAGTTAAAGAACCGCCGCCGTCTCTCCCGCTGCTTTCTCTTCAGCAAAGCTTCAGTTGAACAGAACTTCAAATGTTTTCCCCATCAGATTCATCTTCGGATAGATGTTTCCTCACATCAGCAATGATTTCCTGTGGTCAGGATGATTGCAAAGGACAAATCCCACATTATCACATCAAACAGGATGTGATGAAGATTGTGTTTTCACCTCATCAGCAGAAAAACTTCATCTTGTCCACTGAAAAGGTTCGAGCTCTGACTGAACTCTACTGTCGGACTGCAAGGTGGAGAGGTGTCTATACTATATTCATCTGAAGTGACCTTTTAAATGCAAGCAGACAGACTCAAGCTAATTTCCAGAGGGAAAGTCAGCTTTTACCCACAATAAACAGTGTTGACAGAGCTGTAGGATAGCAGATTCCCCCCACTTCCAGTTTTTGTTGTACATCCTTTTTTTCCCCTTTTTTAATACAGAAAAGATGTTGCCTCACATATCTTACAGATGGATAGTTTGCATGCTGGTACTGAACAGGTTAAAGTTTGTGTTGTTGGAGCTGAATTAGAGTTTGTGTTGTCAGTGATCGGAGCTGTTTGAACGTGCTCTGCTGCTCTGGGAGGATATTTTCAGCTGCAGACTCATAGGCGTAACATCCACTAGGGACAGGGGGGACATGTCCCCCCCACTTTCCGAAATCCCGTTTTTGTCCCCCCCACTTTTATTTAATCCAGCGGAACGCAGTAGGTCTCAAGTGTCCGATACTCAAACATGTCCACTTAATTAATCTACCCCTGCGAATACACCGATGTGCTTATTTTACATTAATTTGATGGCAAACTCCGCCCGCTGATGCAACACCAGCTATGCCAGGTTAGTAATCAAGTGAACCCACTCTCGCTGTGAGTCGCGGACAGTTTGTGTAATGATGCTGCGTTCAAAGGCTGCAACAGGCCACTGTCCTCGGCTGGGTCGGGCTCTTATCAAGCATTCGCGTTTAGTTTTTTAAATAACTCAAATAATGAGTGTATTTCCAGCTAGAAAACACGCATCTCTCTCCTCCCTCCATTGTTTGTGTTTGTGTTGCTGCGTGGTGTTACACGTGACTTGTGTGAGTTATCCTCGTGCTGGAAACGTGACCCCGAGACGCAAGAAGAAAGCAAAAAAGTATATTTTTACTGAGGAAAATGACAAAAATAATAGTAACGCACAGTGATCACTGGTTTGGAAATATTAACGCGTTAGATTACTCGTTACTGAAAACAGTGGTCAGAGAGTAACGCGTGGGCAGTGACAGCCTGTGTCAGCTTTACAGTTACTTTCGGGCCGGGCTCGGACACAACGTGCACGGGCGCGGGTCGGTCTGGATTCTCAGCTCTACTCGGGTCCAGCCGCGTCTTTACTGAGGTTCTCCCGGTGTCAACAGCAGGAGGACGGTCAGCTCACCTCCCAGAGCCTCGCACTGAATCACTGGCGACTGATTTAGGGACTGTCATTAAATTACTTAGCATAAATATATTAATACAAAATAATTGCAGTTTTTTCTATATCTTCCATGTCATGTGACCCAGTGACTCCAAACCAGCAGCAGATTGTGTTGGTAAACTGGACACATGAGACACAGCTCTTTTTATTGTACTTATTATATTTTATATGAATATTCATATGCAGGAATTATGATTTTTTTCTCAGTAACTTCCATGTCAGGTGGCCCACTGACTTCTGAAACAGATACTGTTTCCATAAAAATCTATAATAATGAAGAAAATAATGGTAAAGTTCTCTAATGTCTCATGTCTTAGATTCTTATTCTGAAATTCTGATTTTTTTTAATTATTATTATTATTTTTTTTTTTTAAATCTCATCAGCAGTCACTATTTAAAGGGTTATTTTTAAAAATTTTCTTCCGGGGGGGCATGCCCTGGGACCCCCCTAGTGTTGCTAAGTTACCAGAACAATGTTGGGGAAACACTGTATGTTTAGAATTTTGGACATGTGAGGCAAACCATCTCTTTCTTAGCTGAAGCCGACAACGGAACAAAATAAGTGTAAAGAGAGACGTAGTGGAGCTGTATATTTTCCTGCTTTTTTGTCCTTTGGCAATTACACCTATGACTAAGCACGATAGCCATGTTCATCATAATGTGTTGCTTTTAAGTAGCTGGGAATATGATTGCATGTGGAAATATATAAAATGGTATTCAAATCAGACCCCATTTTTTTGTGTCCCCCCCACTTTTCAAACCGATGTTACGCCCTTGTGCAGACTCGATGTGAGAACGCTGCTGATGGCTGCGACCTGTTTTCCGAGCTCAGAGACTCATCAGCAGCTTCCTGTTTTTTCCTCCCTGAACGTCTCGGAAAAAGGAAAAACCAAACCTGCTCAAACTCGTAGTGACCTCTTGTTTGCGGTGGATGACCCGGAGGTGCTGCTGGTTGTTAAGCAAGGGGATGTAGGGCTAAAAACTCTGGAGCTGGTCGACTGAAAATAAAATAGATTTAATTCATTTCAACAGCTGAAAAGAGGGGAAAAAAAACCTCTCCATGTTTTACATAAAGTCCTTTAATTGGTTATTTGTTTGAAAACAAACTAATAACTAATAAATATTGAGGCAATATATGACAAAAGTATGTGGACAGCCAGATGTTCTCATCATATGGGATACTTTTATGGAAATATACATTCTCTTGATGTTATTGTTCGTTTAATAGAGACGCAAATACAAATGTTAATGATGAGCAAGGTGACAGAGGCTGTAATAATTGTCCAACAGTAAGAATTGTATTCAGTGCAAACTTTAGCCTTCGTCTGAGTTTCTCTGTGACCTTTACAGAGCTGCATGTTGGTATTTGAGTCAGTTTGTGTTTACTGCTGCAATCTCAGGTAACATAAACTCCAAACTCTCTTCAGCGTTTCAGAGAGAAAAATAATGGTGTTTTTCAGATAAAATACAACTTTATTCAACCCAAGGGACATTTTGGGGGAGGCATGAAAAGTCATGTCAGAAAACAGAAGCAAAAGTATCTCCAGAATGAGGTAAACAACAACTGTTCAGTATTCAGATCATTCACTTCAGCAAAAGTTGCATTAATGCAAATGGTCCATGTCAGCGCACAGTTGTTACGTTGTTGGAAACGATTATTGATGCATAAACGTGTCAGATGTTCTTTAATGTTGCAGGTGCTATTATATACATATTTTATCAGAATTTCCTATGTTTTTTTAAGTACATATTTATAATTTATTTTCCTTCTGAATTGTAGTGTCAAGAGTAAAAAAGTATAGTATTTTTTTGCACAGTTTTGTTTTTGCCTGCGTTTATTAAGAAAGTATTTCAATTTACTGACCAGGAGAAAACAGTTGGAAGTTTCCTGGAAATGTATTAAAGAAATGACAATCTATTACCTGCTTGTTGGAAAATATCAGAATATTCAAATACATTGAAATACGATGCTAAACTTACTTTTGACATTTTCACACCTGAAAATTGAAGTTTTACCTTTTTTTTCTTCAATGTTTGTTTAGAAACTTAAAAAAGTGAGACAACCAACAACTTTTTTTTCAAAATGTGGCATTTTGAAGGAGTTGTGGATCAACCGTGCATCAACATTATAAGTCTCAAGGATAATTGTAAAATCCTTCATTCAAGTACAAAAATATTTTTCAACTAAATGAGAGATATTAGAAATACTTTTATCCAGATTGTATTCACATATTTCTTGTAATTTTTTCTCTGCAGTTGAAAATACATCTGTTTACTATTGTGGACATTATGCACCAAAGGCTATATTCTGCCAATTGGACCTATTTAGATATAACTGAGCCTTGTAGACCTAATAAAATCTACAGACTTGAATATTGATGTCAAATAGCTTCAAATAAATATTAATTGGAATGTTAATTACTTCATGATATTAAATAAAACACACAAAATAAGGCAAAATCAAAATATGCAGAATGGAGAGATTTATTCCCAGAAGAGAAGAAAATGTAAACAAAATATTTCGATAAAATCTGGATAAATGTATTTCTAACAGTGCATTTAGTGGAAATAGTTCTGATGCCATAACTCAAAATGATAAAAAGATATGCAGACTGTAATCAAATAAAACTGTGGACAAGGCTTTATGGATCTGCTTCATGGTGATTTGGACATGATACCTGAACTTATATGGTTAAAAATGTCTTCTAAATATCCATCAACTTTAGTGGACACCATGCATGACACAGTTTATTAGTCATACTCGTACTATCTTTACAACATATTTTCATAGATGCACCTCCTTATTTTAATAGATGACAAAAAATAAATTAATAAATAAGACATTTGTTTAAATATGTTAATCGAGCAGGCACAGCAATGTGTTTCTGTGATGATAAAGTTCTGTCTTATTTTATTTAATCAAACCAGCTTTCCAGATATTTCTACTATGCGTGGTCAAAGCCGAAGTGCAGTGAGCGTTCAGAAAGCCTTGAATAAAACTCAGACCTCTATTTTGATATGGCTGACCTTTCCAGTGCCGCCCAGAACTGCATGTTGGTATTTACGTCAGTTTGTATCTGCTTGCTTTGCTTCGTGTTGTTCTACTATTGAAATCCACCAGCCAAGCTCAAGGGAACGGATCAGACCGCAGTCAGTTCATATCTGTCTTCTGAACATCGCAAAGGTCTGGCCCGGCTGCCCTAAACCATGAGTTTGAGTCGTGGTTCCAGTGTGGATTTCCCACTGTGAGCAGGATAATAACAGCATGCACCACAGGAAGTCACACTGTACTTATCACACAGAGAGAACTAACATGTTTACGGACACGGAAACTCAAACAGGATGGAAATGTTTAATTAACTCTGGTTTGAAAAGCATTACTCTGTCTCTAACTTTGATTTTAAAAAGCTAATACACACAAATGTTATCCACCCACTTTGCTTTTTCACACCTCATAAAAAACAGAAAGATGTTACTGCTTTAGAAAATCACCCACTGCTGTTGAGTCAGACATTAATGCAATCAGACTGTCAGCGATGAATTAAGAGAAAAGGCCAAACAGCTGTTCATAGTGAAGTGTGTAGTGAAAAAAACAAACAAACAAGAGATGAAACCTTTTTGTTTCTCAGCAGGTGGAAATGAACTGAAAAGGGCAGAGAGGTGGTGCGTTCAGGGACTGTGAGGTGTTCAGGAGTCTTAGTGATGTTTTAACCTACTCTGATCTCAGACCTGACGACAGAACAGAGGGGGAAAAATATGGAGGGAGGAAAGGCAGATAAATTATAGACACAGCAGATATTTTTCACAAAAGAAAAACACACGTTTTCTATTTTTAATGATTTCTGTGTGTCAATATTATGATATTTATCTCAGAATGAATTAAAGAGATCTACACAAGAACAACAAAAACAGTTACACCATGCCACACACTTAAATTAACTTTTATTTTGTGGTAATAAAATCTGTATATGGAGAAACTATTTTGGGATTCCTGTGAGAAAAATGATCCCATATGTAAAAGATAAAGGCTTTCTATTCTCTTTCTTAATTTAAAGATTTTGATCTTATAATTGTAATCCTACTTAAGCTAAATTGCAATCTAACTAAGAGGGAAACATTTCCTTTTTGTCTTTGTTGGATACAATGTGCTTCTGCAGAAATGTAAGTGAGACAGATCAGAAAAGAACACGTTTAAAGAAGGACAAAAGGAAACGAGTATCAAACAAATCAAGAAGATCAAGATTAGACGAAAAGTTGATTAAAAAGAGAAAAGCAAAAATGAGAGTCAGCAAAAAGTGAGCAAGAAAACAAGGGAAGATAACAAAAGAACAGAAAGGCTCATCAAACTCTGTCCGTTCCTTTAAAAGAGGAATAATGCTCTCTGTTTTCACTTCATGTTTACACTGCAGCACAGTTTTTATTTTCTTCCATCTGTTTGTTCTCTGCCTCGTTTCCTCCTTGTTTGTCCCTCGTTCTTTTGTCTCTGCTCCTCTCGTCCTTGGGGGATGAAGTGGCGTCCCTCCTTCTGGATGGCGTGTTTGATGAATGAAGCGATTACAAAATGGCCTCCTCTCTTTTCGGATAAATGAACTGCACTGAGCGGCAGCGGCGGCGGATGGATCTGCGTTGCGGTAGTTCATTAATCAGCACGGTGATGCAGCGCTCGCAGGTGTTCAGGTGTTCACTGATACCTGAGATTAATCCTCAACACTGTTGGTTAATGTGAGAGTCTGTTCTCTGGTTCTGACTCTTTTCTATATTTAACACCTGAAAACACACAGACTCTGTTTCTTTGTGGGTTCAGTCCTCGACTCCTCCGAGTGTTGAAGTGACCTTGAGCAAGATACTGAGCCCCAAATTACAGGAATGGTGGAGATTCTTTTCACAGTTTTACAGTTTAAGGGTTTTGAACTAGAGAAAAGGCAAGAAACAGCAATTTATAAGTGCTTCACAGAGCAAAATTAAGAAACAATAGACAACTAAAATTCAGTGAGTACAAAGCAGACATAGAAATAAATACAAAGGCATAGAAATAACAATGATTACAAAAGTGCTAAAAGTGGAGGGACATAGTGTCTGAAAGCTGACTCCCCGTATGTTCTCCCAGAAATCTTGGGGACAATCAAGAGGCCAGCTGCTGAGGATCTGAGAAACCTGCTGGGTGCATATCTATGAAGCATCTCAGAGAGATAAGATGGTGCCAGGCCATTTAGTGATTTAAAAACTAGTAAAAGGATCTTAAAATCAATCCTAAGACTAATGGGCAACCAGTACAGGGACTTTAAAATAGGCGTTATATGTGCTCTCTGTCTGGTCTTCGTCAGAACTCGGGCTGCTGCATTTTGAACTAATTGTAAGCGGCTTTTGTAGGAAGACCAGACAGGAGTGCAATACAATAGTCCAGCCTAGAGGTTTTAAAAGCATGCATCAGTGTTTCTGTGTTAGCCTGCGAGAGAAATGCTCTGACCTTGGCAATGTTTCTTTTGGTGACATTTCTGATGTGTGTGTCAAATCTCAGATCAGAGTCTAAGATAATACCAAGATTTTTCACCTGGTTCTTGGTGTGAAGGCCTAGTGACTTTAGGTGCACAGATACTTGCTCTCTCTGAGCTTTTGCCCCAAATATTATGACCTCTGTTTTCTCTTCGTTCAGCTGGAGGAAGTTCTGTGACATCCGTGTATTTATGTCAGATAAGCAGCTTATTAAGTTATCCAGTGGGCTAAGGTCATCTGGGCATACAGAAACATATAAATGGGCGTCATCTGCATAGCTGTGGAATTCAACGTTGTGCTTTCTAATGACATCACCAAGTGGCAGCATGTATAAATTAAAGAGGACCGGGCCTAGAATGGAGCCCTGTGGGACGTCACTGATGTTGTGACTGTGATAATGGGTTTCGTGCTGCCTGAGCCTGCCGAAAGGATGCTTCACCACTTTTTTTCCCCATGTGAAAAAATGTAATATTCACAGCTCACACACTCCTGTCAAAATTCACATGTACATTTTATGTAATGCTTGAAGTAGGAGTATCATGATATCAGATCTTCACTACATGATTATACTGGCCGGACAATAATGATGTTCTTGTGGGATCTACAAAGAATTTAAGGAATCCAAAAAGCTCCCGCACTGGAGACACAACTTTTTCTCTCCTAACTCTCGCATGTCGTCTTTGAAGTGAAGTTGCGTGGCAGCAGAAGCTACATATTGTGGTAGTATGTCGCTATAGTTACTGTGTCTTTTCCTTCTGCTTTGCTTTTGCTTTTAGTCGTCAGTGGCAACCAGCATTTAGGTGCATTGCCGCAATCTACAAGGTACCTTAAGGATTTATTTATAACTTTTAAACAGCGTTTAAAAATTGAAATGAAGGTTTAGTCCTTGAGCCCTGCTACATCTATTTGGATTGTTGAGAAAGAGTTCAAGAGGACCTGGCCTGAGGAGTGAAGCTGCTCTGTAGTCTGGTGGTATGGCAGGTGGCAGCAGAAACAAGCAGAACTGATTGAAGAGGCTCTGGATTATTTATACAATGTTATCCTATGTTTATTATGAACGTGACGAGCTCAGAGATCTGAATAGTCCATACTTACTTTTTGGACCTTGTTGGCACTCGAGCAGCAGCGTTCTGAATCAGCTGCAGTTGTCTAAAGGATTTTTTTGAGAGTCCTGTAAAGACACCATCACAGTAGTAGGGCAAGGCAGGTTTATCTGTATAGCACAATTCAACAACAATTATTTCAGTCTTTTCCTTGTTTAATTGTCAAGAACTGTCCCCTTTATATCAAATAAAACATATTTAGATCCAAATATTTATTTGACCTTGGCGGAACCGTTCAGTAATGTATCAGAACTGTTTCAGGTCCTGCTGAACATTTTGTCCTCCACTCTGAACACTTCCAGCTGATTTCAGGAAACAGCAGCATTTACAGCCTCACAGTGAGGCATCTGATGAAACGTACAGACACCACAGAAATAATGGAGGTGTTACAGAGGGAAGCGTGCGGCGTGCTCACTCAGTGGAGGCGTCCTGGGACGATGGAGAAACGAGATGAATCAACAAACGCGGCGGACGCTGTCGGCTTCCATCCTCGTCCTCAGCAGGAATCTTGGAGGAGCTGTGATTACATGTCGTCCTCTCAGAAACTAACAGGGCGCTGCTGTTTCCTGTCGCTCTGCTGTCTGACACCGTTCATTGTGTCTCAGGGGGAATCTGAGCGCACTCAGTGCTGCACCGCTGAGCCACAGGGAGAGAAGTGGTGAAATGTTTCCATACAAACCTGAGAAGCACGACACACACGCGCACACACATACACGCCGGGCAGCAGGGACATTAACAGGATTATCAGTGTTGAGGAAGCCAACTACAGCCAAGTGTTTCTGAGCCCATGTACTAATGTTGTTAATGCAACCATGTGTTTCACAAAGTGGAAGACCTTTGGTGTTGATCCAGCTAAAGGGTGGACATTATTATTAATTCATCAGAGAACAATGCAGGGATCTTGATTGCAAAAATCAGGAGTACGTAAGTGGCTTGTATCTATGTGTCAGTACAATTTGATGCGGGTTTGAATAAAAATCTCTTATTTTATTATAACACAACGGAGATTATGATTCCAGCAGCATTGTTTTGCTGTCCTTGTGGTTCGCTGTTACAGATGTGGGGAGATAAGATTAAAAGTGATACAGGGCTGTCAAGTTTGAATCAAAGGAGTCTGTTTGGCCTTGGCATGTAGAGTTTCATCACATGAAACTTTTTTTAGTTTGAACAACTTTCTCCAACCAAACTAAATTCCTCCATCATCTTTGCAGTAATTGAGCTAGTAATTGGCAGCTTGCAAAGCCCTCTTCCCCTCCAACACTGGGGATTGTTGACAGTAGGAATGTTGATGACATTATCAGCAGAGAAGAAGAGCTGTGACCTTTATATTTGCTCTATGCAGCAGTGCACAATATTTACCTTTTGCCATTTTATTTGAGTGTGAAGTTCGTGCTCTAAGTTCCCATAAAAGTTGTGTTCAATACATGTACTCTACATTCTCCTAGAAATCCCACAATGCAATACTTCAATGCACTACATTTTATTTTATATAGATCAAATTACAGTTACACCTGTAAGCAATGACACATAATGACAGTGATTGTCGGTAGCCTCGGCTTACCTCGACCTTATAATATTCCTCACACATTTGTCTATTTGTAATTGTAAATGTTAACCTAAATTCTAAAAATAATCTTTCATAAGCAGTTGAAGCGTTTCCTCTGTCTGGAGCAGGATCGCTCCCTCTCCATCTTGATAGAGG
Source organism: Diplodus puntazzo (assembly GCA_963678695.2). Classification (NCBI taxonomy): domain Eukaryota; kingdom Metazoa; phylum Chordata; class Actinopteri; order Spariformes; family Sparidae; genus Diplodus; species Diplodus puntazzo. The sequence continues at coordinate 12,870,279 of OZ023161.1, read as the reverse complement.
TGTGAGCCATGTGAGAATTTAATTAAGTATCATGGCTGAGAGGAGCAGCTCTTCAATAGGAAATTGGTCTGATAATTGGGGCCTAACGGGCTATCACAATCACATCGCTGCTCTGCTGCTCCGATGGGAGGACTGATTACCTGGTTATGTATTACAGACTTTCATTTTCTTCATCTTTCCCCGGGCTCTGTACGGAGTGTAATTTAGTTTGGGGAATGAGAGCGAGGCCGGAACGACGGGAATGATTCGGTCAGTAAAGTGTCACACAAACAGCCGGAGATCTTAGTGAGTGAAGAATTCATTTTCAAATTAGACGACAGGAGGAGAGAGGCTGGAAACTGGATCAGCTGACTGACCTGACAGGCGACATGAGTGTGTGTTTGTGACTTTACACAGAACCTTTTATGGGTTCTCTGGGTAAAAAAATGTGTTGCTGTTTCACAATTCCTCAAATGGAAATGCGTTGTCCTGTGTTAAATTACATTACCTCTTAGTCATAACCTACCTCCCAACTTTTGGGTTTGTTCAGTGGCTATCCTGCCCTGGCATTTAGACAACAGCAAAGTTACCTGGCCCGTCTGCCGGCAAATGCCGATATTTAATCAGATTCTGGATTGTCAGGTTGAGGTGACAAATGGGTTGGAATTGTACGTAGTGTGTGAGTTGTGTTTGTAGATTGCTTTTCATGGACAAGCAACTTAGCCGACAATTTTGTTATTAATGTTAAAGTTTTAGGATCGGGTAGTTAACAGGAGAAACCACGAAATGGGGGCGTGTTGACCATGAAATACTGGATAAACCCAGGAAAAACAGGTGTTGGCATGTTATTTTGAGATTTGTTGCGTTATGTCATATTGTGTTTATTATGTTATGTAATGATACTTTACATAACGTTGTGTTACGCTACATCGTGTTACAATGCTGCACTTCATCGCGCCATGTCATGTTATGCCATGTTATGCTGTGTCATAAATAAATAGTACCAAATAGTCATACCTAAACTGGCCGTTAGCATTTACATTGGTTCCTTATAAACTGCCATTTTTTTTTCTGCCACCGGGAGCCAAATCTCCCATGAAAGGAAGATTAACTGGTGAATCTGTCAGTTTGGCAGTGTGGCATCAATTCTGTTGTAGACTAAATGATTAAACTGTTATTATCAGAATCGCTATTCAGCATTTTTTTCGGTGTTTCATTCATCTAATGTCATAACTTGAATCTGTGGTTTTGTTATTTCCTGTTTTTATTTTTAAGTAAAATCCTCCTGTGTCTTGTTGCACTTCACATTTCCTTCCTTTGTCCAAGTTTCCTACATTTGCAATTGTCTGGCCCTCCCTGATGTGTTTCACCTGTGTCCAATTATCACTGCCTTCCTTGTGTGCTCCTTGTTCTCTTTGTCAGTTTGTCAGTTAAGTTTCCCTGTTCCGGTGTCTCCTGTTCCCATCTCTCTGTGATATGTATCAGGCTTTTTATTCCTGATTCCCTGTGTTACACATGGTTTGTACCCCTGCCTTTTGATTTTGTATTTGCTTTTGGTTTGTACTTTGTTCAGCTTTTGTATTTCGTATGTCCTGGAATCTGTCTTTTTTTTTTAGCTTTTGTTATTAAAAGCTCACTTTTCTTTCAGTTAAGTGTCTGCATTAGTGTCTTGCATTTGGTTCCCCTTTTTGTTGAAGCCTGACATCCAATTGACGATCCTATAAATTAAAAGAAACTAAATTAGCTACTTTGACTTTGATTCCGCATTCAATCTGCAAATACAGTTGTCACATAAATATACTGGAGTAGAAAGTACAACATTTACCTATGTAATTTAGTGGGAGTATAATGTATCAGAAAATGTAAATACGAGTACGTCAAAATTGCACAAGTATTGTACTTGAGTAAATGTACTTCACTCGTCACGCAAGGCTGACATGACGTTTGTTGCTTTTTATGTTGCAATGTAACGTCAGGTTAAAATATGCATACATTAAAGGAAAATTCCCTGAAAACTGGATTCTTTAAAAGCACTTTGCATGTAGCTTTTCTATGTATTATTCAGGTCAAACGTGTGGCAATCTTGTTAAACAGGATGTAACATGTTTGCTCTGGATAACTGAGTGATTACAGCATGTTTTTAAAAACAATCACATAGACACTCATTTCACTCCTAATTCAGTTATATATACAAAAAACAGACTGTGCACAACGATCAACTAAGCAAGCTCATTATTATCACGTTCAGTTTGTCATATATCAGTATTTTAGAGCCAATGCTGTTCATTTAGGGCAATCATGTCAGTCATTACCATCATATGAGAAGACTGATCCTCGTACCTACACACTCTTATTTATGTTGTTGTGTTTTATCCTTCCCCTCCATAATGATGAACATCGCTTGCTTCTCCCTGGTGTGTTTTCCCCCTCTGGGACCAGCAGCCATCTTTAATGAGATGCACATACAGTTCATTACTGACAGATGTTTGTTCCAGATTCTGCTGAAAAATGAACAGCATGTTCTTTGTCACTCTCACGTATCACTGTGGTCTTTGACCTTCTCTGTATTGACTGTTTGTAATCTTGATTATCTGGAGATTTGATTCTTAATCAAAGGGAAAATCCACCCGTTTTTGCACATGAACCTCAGTAATGGAAACACATAACTTTCTTGACAGGGTGTTTAAATCTTCTTTTAAGTCACATCAACATTTTTTACACATAAAGCTCAGGGTTTGTTATATATAGATGCTAAGGAGTAACTTTGTGGCTCTTGAAAAAATGACCCTGATGATTCCACAGAGACATCATCAAATTATCTGAGCCTGTGTTGTTTACTGGAGGTGTGGATGTTGAAAGATGTTTACCAGGCTAAGAGAGACTGATGATGAGATGACACCTGGCTGCATTATGGGAAATGTAGGATCCACTGTTCTTAGAGTGTAACACATACAAGGGACTAAAAGCAAGCATGTCTCTGCCTCTGATGGCACCAAACGTCCTGTGATTCATTTTTTTCTTGTTTGCTCCTTCCTTGTTCTCCTCCTCATCTTCATCACCCCTCCTCTCTGTGGGCCAATCAGGGAGCCAAAATATGCAAATGCAGATGTGAGAATGTCCTATTTCTTTATAAATAGCTGAGAGAGGTGTGTACAGTAAACAGAATCAGTACTCGGATGTTTAGTTTGGTTCGTTTGTGTTTCGTTTTCTTTGGAGATTTTTGTTATTTGTAACAAAGTCTGATGAAAATGAAATTGTAGTCTTATATTTGTGAAAACAAAGTTTTAATTTCAAGACAAAGTTGCACATTATGAAAATACAAGTAATTTTGCTTTGAAATAGCTGTTACTTTAAGACAAAATTATTGTAAACATTTCAATTAAATTCAATTGAAAAAAAATAAAGCACGTGAAGTAGTTTCACAGACACAAAACAAGTCAGATAAGATAGCCTAAATAAACTAAAAACAATTTGTGTACAAGAGAAGTTTCCTCATTCAGTCAAAACAGCTTTTATAGTTGTAACACGTTTCAACCATCAGGTCCTAATCGGGGCTCCACACGTGGCCTCACCTTTACAGTAGCCACAGCCAGTTGGAGGCACTCACATGACACCAGGTGAAACAAATACAAGTGAATTAAGCAATGACAAAACAAGAGATGAGAGGACACAAAAGGTTAAAACATACAAAATAGCCACCTATACACATAATATAATATCCCAAAAGACCGTAAAGACAGGGGGAACAGAAAACAAGATATCTATATCCTCACTGAAACCAACACATCCAGTCTATGAATCCAAACAGCCTTTGGTTCAGGTTTGGTTCTTTGATTTGTGGGTTCACTGTGTGCCATTTCTTTTGGAAATTTAAAAAAAAAATGAAGAGGAAACAATTTGACATAAATAGTCATAGTTTTTAGAACAAAATCTGATAAATTTGTCAGAATAAAGTTGTAATTTCAAGAAAAAGTTGTGACATCATGAAAGTGAGTTGAAATTTTACGAGAAAAAAGTCGTTATTTCAGAATGATTTTAAAGCAAAAGTAATAAAGAAATATTTGTACAAGAAAACGTTTTCTCATTCTGTAAAAATGACTCCTGCTGTCATGATGTTGTTAGACTGGAGGAGAAAAAGTGAAAAATGTAATGAGAATAATAGAAAGAGTCTTCATTTTCCAAGGCAAAAAATAAGATAAGATGTTGTAATATTACAGCCGTTTAAGAGCAATATGATAACTTTGTTTCAAAATATGTATTTTTCCAAACCGTGGCCCTGCCCTACGATCGAGCCACTGACATTACTTACCATGATATTCTGTATGGTGGTGTTTTAACAACTTTACATCATACAGGTAACCTAATTATTTAAAAGAAATGATCATGAACAATAATGTATAAGCTGCATATGTGGATTACTAGTGGAGTAAGAGTTCAATGGAAGGAGGAAACAAATCAGCAGTTTGTCTGCTGACAGACTTGGATTAAAAAACATGTATTTCTTAAATTACGTGTGAAAACATCACTGAAGACAGGAAATGCCTGGTCATGTAGCGGTAGTGCTCAACACAAACACATCCTCTCCGGCCATAAAATAGAATAAAAAAGAAATAAAGACGAAACAGCTCACCTGTCTCTCCTCTTCCTCCTCTCCCTCAGTTCGTATCGTGTGGAGTCGAAAGTGGTGCGAGATGTCGCCGTGTTTGGACGACGAAGGCTGTAATCTCCTGGTGAACCAGTCGGGCTGGACCTGCACGCAACCAGGAGGCCGAGTCAAGACCACCACGGTGAGGACAGAACCGAACTGGACCAGAGAGAACCTGAACCTGTTCGGCCTCATTCACATGTGACTGAAATCATGTCTGTCTGTCTCACCCCAGCATCGCGCTTCAACAAGAAAGGTTTTCTCTGTACGCTGGCTTTTCTTATTTGAACCCATGTTTTATGGTGAGGCATTTTGACTTTGCTAGTGTTCTGTCAGTGATAGAGGTCAATTCTTTCTTTCTTCCTTTCCTTTTATCCTTCTGGCCTTCCTTCTTTTTTTTTATTCCAGTGCTGTTTAATTTCAATCAAAGATTTGGTTTTACCGTCAGCTTCTAATAACGTGAGAACATCATCTAACAAGGACACCGCTTGTCAAAATAACAGCCAAAAGCCTGTGTGTGTGTGTGTGTGTGTGTGTGTGTGTGTGTGTGTGTGTGTGTGCGTGCGTGCGTGCGTGCGTGCGTGCGTGCGTGCGTGCGTGCGTGTGTGTGTGTTGATTGAATAATTGTTACCCATGAGTACTCTATTCACAGCGGCTGATTAACAGGAGTTGTTTCAAGAGCCTCTTTATGCAGCGACTATAATCACATCCACCAAACCTCATTCAAGATTTGTTGATTTTTAGAACACAGGTCTTTGTCTTCCTCCAGTTTTCTGTCATGTTCTGTTCAGCTAAGGATTCTTAGCCTGATGAGGCTGATTATCATTACTGTCTATTGAAAACATTCAGTTGTGAACTGTGAACTGTGTCTGTATGCAAACTAACCGACAGTCCAACATGCATCACTTATAAGAAATATCCTCAGCAGTTAACTGATAGCTGTTAACATCCTTGATTTGGACTATTGGTTTAACAGAACAAGACATGAAGATGGTGATGGGATGGCCCTTTGCAGAGATTTTTTTAAACTAAACAATTTTCTGATTAATACAAAATATAATTCATAGTTTAATTGATATAATAATTGTTAGTTGCAGCCCTGTATGAAGTCTGATCGTGCACCAGCTCTCAGGTGAAAATCAGAACTCGAATTTATTTGTATTCATGGTCCGGAAATGAGCATTCTCCAGGAGAAACCCATACAGCTGTTCTGATTACAAACACCAGCTCTCTGTTTACGTGATGTTTAAGGAATGAGATTAATGCAGGAAGACGACTGTAACCTTCTGTCTGCATGTCAGAGCAGAGTTTCCTCTGAGTGTCTGAAAGCTGACGGGCAGCGTCCTGCATCGACACACCAAACCTCCGCTCACTCCTTCACTCCTGCGTTCTGGTCGGTTGGTTTGTGACGAGTCGGACCGCTCTCTGAATAATGAAGTCTGTCAAACCGCCGCTGACTTTCACACCTCGGGACGCTTACAAACCTCCCTCCTCTCTGCCCTGTCTGAGAGTTTCTCCTCCATTGGGAACGTGTTGTTTTAAAGATGGACAGCAGAGCGAGGAGCTGCCGCTGTCGTGAAATTCAGAGTCAGATCGTTGGAGCGTCATCTCTCGGCCTCTTGAGGGCACACACACACACACTCCTGTAGCACTGCAGCACCTATGAATTTCGGACACATGCTGGGGGATTTAGTCTCTTTTTGACTGTTCTCAGTGGTTCCTTTGCCTCCTTTGTTGAAACTTTGGCAAATATGTTTTTTACGTTGATATCTGTGTTGTCATGAGCATTTTTACAGCGTAGAAACCTTTCCTGGATGTTTTCAAGATGGTTTACAACATTTATCAGACTAAGCATGAAAACACACCAAACGTTCCTGTTTTAGTCCAACCCAATCACCAGAATCAATGACAACATTTCCATTTTGTCATAACCCTTATGCTCTTGTTATTATTATTTCTAAAATAAACATGATTCATCATTAAGTTATCAATTGTTTCACTTATTCACCGTAGCGTCTCCCTGAGCAGAACATTTTAGGTATAAATGATGCTAGAACAAGCCTCACAGCGTGATATCATGTAGGAATGATGGTTTGAGGTTTCCTTTCAGTCTATACCATAATCCTGACTCTGGCTGGAAGCAAAGAATGCTGGGAGAAGACGTTTGATCCTCTGAGCTTGTCCTCTGGCTGATGAATGTCTCCCCGGTGCCTCACACACAAACAACACTCTCTCATCTCTTGTCTTCATTTGGCTGTGCGTTGTTGCGCCTGCCGCCTCCAGCTCTGCGCCAGATACACAGACGAGGAAATCTCCATTTTTTTATTTTTTATTTTTTTTAAAAAGGGAGCTTCACACAAACAAGCTGCTCTGCTAATGAAGGACAGCCGATCTGATTGACTCGCTGTAAGGCAAATTAAATTACAGAGACGCAGCACTGAGTGGGCGGACCAACACGCAGCTCTACAGTGTTTACACGAGGAGAGGAATCAGCGTTCATTAAAGCTCAGAAAGCAGGATCAGAGGAAAAAATGACATTCAATTACCCCTGAGGAGGTTTACAGGCTTACGGGGATGTACAGAAAGTGTAGAGGATTTAATTGGTGATATATAATGAGACTCGGTGTTCCCCTCTCACAGTCTGATGTCTCTACAGGCTGATGGAGACTCAAATGTTGTCATAGATCCTTTGTAGATGCGTGAGGACGGTACTCACAACACTTTTAAGTCAGGGTGTATACACAAGCTGGGTTCATGTACCACCTGATGGATTGCAATTACATTAACGTCTTTCTCAGGATGAATTGCAATAACTTTGTTCGATTAAACACCATCATCAGATCCGATTTTGGTTTATGAGCTAGCATCTTCTACGTCGACTCGAGGTGGAGCAGCTCTCACTTTTAGACGCAGACACAAATGATGTTAGTGATATCTCACAGAAGCTTCACCTGACAACTCACTGTGTGTTTCAGAGTCGGACTGTAACACCCCAAGGAGGATTTTAAACATCTATAGGCTCCAAGAGTATTAAAAAATGGGTTTTTAGCTCTCTTTAATTTTTTAAGAAGCTGCAGCTTTGCAATATTAATGGGACAACTTCTGGCTTGTTTTTTTTTTTGCTTTGGAAGTGAAATAAATAGAAACGGAGCTCATTGTTTCTCATCACCAGTTGCAATTCATCATAAAGCAATTATGTTGGAAAACAAGGCCGCCTGCTTTCCAGTTTACTCCCTGCTGCTGTGTTTATCATGGACACAGCAGATAACACACACACACACACACACGTCTGATAACTGAAGCCTGTATCTGCTGTTATAGAGCAGTAAAGTGATTTAAACTTGTGTGTAACTAACAACACAATGAAGCTCGTCTCTGTTGTCTCTGTTCCTTCTTGAGAACACATTCTCCTCTCCTCAGAGTCTCTGATCATATCTGGTTATTGAGTCATTCTCCTGCTATAAATGTGTTTGTTTGCCATTAACTGACGAGCTGCAGACAGTACTTGATTAAAGAAAGGTTGAAAAAAAGATTTGGTGAAACAGGAGCCGACTTCAATTACAAAATGAGCTATTAAAGAAAACGCAATGTGTTCAGTGGGATTGGGTACCAACTTGGTACTTTAATGAGTACTGAGCGAATAACATGGAAAGGTGAAAGGTGAAACCAATCAGTGCCAAACACATCTCAAAGAGTGTGCTGTGTTTGATGCATGAAAGCCAGGTCCCAATCACGCCTGCAGCCAGTTCACTACTACATGAAAGACGAGGCATCAACATCTTCATCAACATCTTTATGCAATTAACTAGCTAGTCGGAGATAATTTGGGCTTTGATCACCGCCTTGTTTAACGTTATCTGAGCATTTTTACCATTAGCCAAAGCACGGCTACTGGCTGTGTCTGAAAACTCTCACAAACCTCCTGGTGAGGAGCTTTCTCTACATTGGAGTGAATAACAGGTCCATACACAGGGACCTTACAGTTGCCCACTTACTTCAGTTTGTGCTCACAGTCAGTAAACTGCTCAGTGAATCTCCAGTTATTCGTCAAAACACCTGGCTGTGAATTAAAAGCCCTCTCCCACTAAGGGGAAAGGAGCGAGCGAAGCATGACAGGTGTTGCGTTCTGATCCTCTTCATGTAATTGATCCCATTGGGCCGCCAGGCTTTAGCCTGAGCCAATCAAAGCAACGGTTTAAACTGTGTGGTCGCAGCTGCTTTGGTGAAGTCGACAGCAGGAGACAGGAAGCGCCTGATCAGTCCGGTCGGTCCTGCTGGAGATGCGGGCACTTGACGATGTCCGGCTGTTTTTTAATATTTGATCAGTGAGGAGTTTGTTGTTTTTACTGGGCCTAATGATTCAGAGCTGAGCCTGAAGTCAGTTTTTATTGACATGTTTTGGTGTGTGAATGATTAATAGTCAAGAAAAGTTTTGGAATCGACCCAGTAGCCACAGCTTAGAAGTTGATGATATGTTGATGTTTGTTCGAATCTTTTTCTCCAAAGTGTCTCCAAATAAATCAGTTATTGCAGGTTTAAATAGCGTTAAAGTAAATATCAACATGTTTAATTTCATTCTGTCTGATCTCTTTCAGTCTAACAGATTTAGTATCTTTGGACACGTTGAGATCTTCACCAGAATCAAAATAAAGTAAAGAGTTTGAACTGGATCAGTTGGTAATGATGGAGCCTCAGGTGTGTGTTTTTTGGGAGGGTGTTGGAATTGAAGAGGTGAAACCCGCACGCTGCTGTTCATCTGTTCATCTCTTTTAGCCGTGTGGCTTGGAGCAGCTGAAAGCGCTCAGCGTTTCATTTCATCCCTTTCATTCGTACATGATCATTACAGTCTGCGGAGCGAGGGTGTAATTTGCCGTTGCAAAGGTGTAATCAGGCGTCGCAGCTGAAAGCAGAACTCATTTGTGTCTCGTTGCATTTGCTCACCTGGAGGGTTTGTTTTTTTTTTGTTGTTTCATCACAACGTGTCCTTGAAAAAAGTGTGTGACTTTTCCTGTCAGTATGTTTCTGTACGTTTGTGCGTGTCTGGTAGAAAACACTTTGAATTTATTTTCGGTCACACCGGGAGAAAAAGACAGAGGAACAAATCACGGTCTGCTCAATCAGACAGAAATCCAATTCTCCTTGAAGAGAAGGTGACTGTGAACACGGCATGATGCAAATTCAGCGGCTGAATATCCTGTAAATAGTTTCTCTTTTTTTTTCTTTTTTTTAACAGGAAAAGATTACAGCTGCTGTTTTCACCTTGTCTTCTGATCAGACGGAACCTGTCAGTGGTCAGTTTGACTTAAACTTCCCTATAAACACTCAGGAGGAGTTTGAAGGCTGTCACATCACATCAGCTGTTTCCCTTTCACTTCAAAGCGACGGCGTCCTGAGGCCGTCAGCAGATTGGGTCCTGAAAGACGAGGTCCAGGATGGCAGAAATCCAAATTCATTAAGCTGCAGAAATAACTCAGGTAGAAGCGTCTCATTTTCAGACGGTGCTGACAATGCCACTTTTTCAGTCAAATGATTAACGTCACTGGCTGCAGATTTTATCAGCTGTAGGTAATTGATGTTAATTCTGTAATGAGCTCTCTGCAGCAGGTGTCTGTGCTCAGCTAAAGATCGTCTGTAAGGGAAGAGAAAACTCACTGCACTGTCACTCTATAACACACCACTGTACCAACCGTGTAGTCCAACTTACCAGACGCTATAACGCCAGTCACTGGGCACCTATTCACCTCTTCCCTCCGCTATATGTGTGTACTTCAAAACCCCCCAATTTGTTTTGCTTGTGTGCCAGACATGCTTCCTTTGTGCCTATACGCCACCTTCATTTTTTGCGGGAAGCCATTACGCTGTGTTATCAGATTTTACTTTAGAATGACAAGTTAAAGGATAAAACTTGTCTGTTGCCAGTTTAAAGTTCCTGTGAAGTCAAAATTGACTTGTTTTTGAACCTAACAGTTCTTCATCACTCACAGGGGCGGAACACCAGGTCAGTTGTCCCGGGCCCTGAGCCATGAAATAATCTGCTGTCGAGGCAAGACTATCTGTGGCCCTGTTAACTGAATATAAAGTCAGTATATCAAGCCCACCTATTATTAGACAAACATTTGTGATTGGCCTGACGCTGACCAGCATTGTACAGCAGGAGGCCTGAGGACATGAAACATGAGCTTGGTTTGGCTCCCGGGCTAAGTTGAACATTTTTTGGCTCCGCGCTCCTCCTCCTGCTTTCGCTGATGCTAACGTTAACACGTACACTGTTGCCACGTGATTCACTTTGTTCATTATTGTCTGAGGCTGTTTTTTCTGTTGAATCTGCACCATGAACAGTCATGTTGTCTTAGCTGCTCGCAGTCTCAGTCTGCGCTATAACCATAGAAACAACCACTCGATTACCGAACAATCGTCTAAACACTTGAAGTTGAGGACTGAAGGGTCTACCCGCTGTGTTGTGCTGTGCGATTATTTCAGTGCTCACTCAGGTCTGATGATGACACGGGCTCAGAGTTTCACAGCAGCAGTGAAAGCCTGGAGTGTTATTTTATTTCCTACAAAAACGCTCCACATTTGCGCAACACATCAAAAATGTTCCAAACACACCTTCACCCCTATGTTTAATCAGCTGTTAGTGGAGCGTTTAGGGACGGTCTGAATGTTGATGCTGTTACAGAGTGATGTATGGTTCTCAGTGTAATCCAGCTTGTCCTTGTCTGACTCCTCCGGCTCTTTTTGAATTCCAGCAGCAGTCAAACAGTATAACCATGAATAATTCAGGGGTGAGCGGCTCAGAGGTGCTTCTTCTTCTTCTTCTTCTTCTTCTTCTTCTTCTACTACTACTACTTCTTCTTTTTGTGAGTCCTTGTCTGAGAGCAATTACAGGGAGCTCTGTCTCCACAGAGGGGACAGAGATGAAGTGTCCCTGCTCCTTTGTCCCCAGAGCTTCATATTTATGATCCGTCTCAGAGCCTTCAGGGGGACCATATGTCCACACCTGATGAGATGCAGACTCTGCATACTGGGTGGAGCTGCTGTCATGTGAAAGTGTAGGGTGGATCAAGCCTGGTCTCATTTGCAGGTTGTCAAATGCGCCCGCTAGCATTGAGATGCACTGGTTTTTCAAATATATGTAAACCCATCTATATGCCATTGTCGTGAGGCTCCTTGAATGGCATAATTATAGTTGCTCTAGGACCATCATCTCCACTAAGCTACAAAGCAATAAAGTTTGCATCTGGAACACGCCATCATGGATAAATGGGTTGAGAACAAGTTTTGTATCCTGTTAGGAACATATTGTTATACGCTTTACTTATTATTTTCTTTTTCTTTTCAGTTTTCTCTTCCTGTTTGTTTAGTGTTTGGGCAACCAAAGTACTTTGGTTTAGGTTTTGTAAAACATGGTTTGGGTTAAATCACCAGCAAAAAAAAGTTAGCCGAGAACATTTCTGCCAAGTTAAAACTTGACGTCTGTTTAGGTTGAATTTTCTGTGTTTCTCTGTCTGTTTAGGTTTAGGCACAAAAAACATTTAGTTGGGGTTGGATCACAGATCACAGATGGAGAGGAATCGACATCCCATGAAAAAATTACCAGATTTGGTCGGCACAAAAACCACTGAGTGTCTCCAGGTGTCCTTAAACAGATCCAGCAGTGTGACTCGAAAGTTGGTCACCTGTTCGGCAGCCTTGTTGGCTATAATAACACCCCCACCTACCCATCCACTTCCTCCTTCGACAGATGGTTAATAAACATGTAATGTGAACAGTGTAATGCCACATTTGGTACAATTGTCAACTTTGGATCTATCTTTGGTTTGCATAAATGTTAACTGTGCACATTATATCCTGAGCTGGTTAAAATAGACCCTTTTACAGTTTAGTTTAACACGTCTCAAAGGATAACTTCTCCCATGTTCCTGTATTGTACAGTCTTTTTCTCACTGAGTCGCACAGAAATTACATTCCAAAAGTCCACCTGTGCACTGAAATGATGGTCCTGGAGCAACATCAGTTATGATGACATTTCAGGAACAGCACCAAATCGGTAATATCAGATCAGGCCTGCCCTACCTGATGTCCTGGGTGGAGCCCAGAGTTTCTGTCCTGTGTGAAGCCAAACATCCATAGAGTTTTCCATCAGTGGCAGATTTGTTCCACTGTGCGAACACAGCCTCTATATTAATTTGTTCCTGCTGACATCCAAGTCTTTCATGATGTTTAAAAGATGGTGTTTTTCTCCTTCCAATCAGAAATGCAGGCTTTTCTCACGTTCATGCATCTCTACCTCGGCGCTGCAAACTGTTGGCTGGTTTGTTTACAGTGCACAGAGCCAACCAGCATGCCACAGACTGTCTTAAAAACCCCAACTGAGGCCCATATAACTGTATCTAATTCTTAATATTGTTGGAATAATAGTGGAAAATGAGTGTGCATGTAAATGAAAACGTAGAAAGTTCATCAGTGAGATTGGTTGACTGGTTGTTTTACAAGCTGGCTGAGGAGCTCTTTTCAGCCTCTTCAGCCAGTCGTACTTTGATGATGTTTCTCTGAATGTTACTCGGCTTGTTACGTCCTCCCTCTGTGTCTCTAGCATGCAGAGACGTGTTGCCGTATGAATTCCCACCGTGTCAGTGTGTTCAGTTTCAGCTCCCGCTCAGCTGCCGTAATTGGATGAAGGGCTGTGTGGTTTTTAATTCTGCGTCTGGTGCGAGGAGGCTCGTTCTCTCTAATGAAGCCCAGCAGAGTTGAGACGCACACCAAGAGCAGCCGGGAGGAAAGCATGAAGCCGAGGACGCTCAAACGGAGCTGCTGGCGACAGTTTTAATCAACCAGCCTGAACCAAATCAATGAGTTTTACTTTTATACTTGATATGTATTCATTTCATTTAAAACAGCATCTTCGAAGTTCTGGAACTGATACACATTTTTACATCTAATGAGCAGAACTAGAACTGGACTGTGTTTTCATTTTATTCATCTTACTCATAGTCTCTCTCTGTCTTTTTGAAGCAGAGCCGTGTGTCTGGTGTTTGAATTCTAGATTTACTAAATACTAAATTCATTTTCTCATTCCCAAAACTGACACTTCAGGATTGAAGGACTGGTCAGCCGCCATCCCACAGCGTCAGTTTTTTGTCGAACTGGGAGTGAGACTTAAAAATCTTCTTAAATAGGACCTTTTCTACATTTTGCAAGATATGTATTTGACATAATAACTTCTCTCATACTTACGCACGTCTGGCTCATGTAGTTAGATATTTTCTAGATGGTGGTCTCCCCTCCACTCAGGCCCCCAGACATTCTGATTGGTTGTCAGATTCTCTTCTCACGTCATTGATTTCTGTCCTCCAGGTCTCCTGACAGCGGCGGCAAGGACAGGCGCTCCCCAGAGAAAGACTGGTTCCCATCGCCCATCGCCCATCATCACCAAGCGGAGCATCCACTGACGCCGCAGCAGCTGCTGATGACCAACCATCAGTCGCCATCAGAGCCGCAGAGCGAGGCGTCGGCACGCCCTCCCTCACGCTTGGGTGACCTGTGGAAGCTGCAGCTTGAAGTTCTGTCTGGGAAGGAAGTGACTCCGTTTATTCTCCAGGAGATTTTTAAAGAGTGGATTATGACTAGCTGCTGGATCGATCTGTTTTTGTTTGGCACAAAACTCTGTTTCGTTTTTACAGACCAAAGATGAACAGAGCCAACGGTGAGACGTTCTTAGAGGGGCGGAGACTCTCAGAAGCCCTCCCCCACACACACACACCACCGTATCCATGTAAAGAAATGAACACGTTGTGTTATTATACAGTAAGTGACTTAACTAAGCAAAGTAAAAAATGTATATGAGTTAATGATAAAACATCTAAGTATCTGTGCGAGGAGAGAAGCTGTGGGTGTTTCTGATGGGACAGCACAGCTGTTCATGTGCTGCACGTCAGTCAGATGGAGAAAGTGAGAAGTCACAGAAGACATTTTTATGATAAGAACATAAAACTTTGCGCAGTTCTGACATATTTCGAAGATTAGAGGCAGTCTGGGAAAACTGCCGGTTAACCAGGGCAGCAACACATCCAACCAGGTGAATGTACTTTTATAGGAAACTGCTTAAAATTAAGCAATCATTCAAGACTACACTCAATAATCTTAAACTATATTTTAAGCCTCTTTCAGACCATTTTTATGTGTTTTGTTTTTGCATTGCTTCAAAACAAACCTACAAAAGCCCTGAGGGTGCAGTGGAGGCATTTTTTTCCAGTGATCTATTTTGCAAGTGTGGCCTAAATTGTGTTCTCTCCTGTATTTATGACTTGACTATGACTATGAAGTTTTGTCGAAATAATCTTTCGAAGTTCCTCAATCATTTTCTTCATCTGTGAAAATACATACAGAGCAAAACAACACTGGCTTGAAAAGAGTCTTGTTGTGTTTATGTTTGTAACTAGTGAACTGGCAGCCAAACAGCTGCTGAATGAGCCTGAATGAACATCCTGGTGACTGAATTTAAAATAAAATAAAATAAAATACTTAGAGATATGTTTTGTTCGCAGCCCAGTCAACAACTTAAAGTGTTTGAATTTCACATTTCTGAAAACCGCAGACGTTTTCAAATTTGTATGTGTCATCTATCATATCAAGATTTCTACAGTACGCGTCATATTATGTTCACATTCCAGGTACAAGAGCTGGATTTGAGTAATTTAGACATCCATCAGTGATCTGTCAACATTGACGGATGACATTTCCACAAGCACTACAACAACTTCAATATATTCTCCATTGAGTTTAGAGAATGCAGAATTATAACTGATTTCTGGCTCTTCTCCACCCGACTACGATATGCATTAAAACAGATTTGACATTTCTCAGTGCTGACGGGGCGCCGAAAGGTTTCAACGAAGCATCCATTTCACACCAGAAGCTGAGCTCTCGTGTCTGTCTGAGGGGAAAGAGGCATTAAATGTATTTTCAAGAGCCTAAAGTTCTATATTTAACAATTTTATATGTTGTATCTTTGTAGAATATCTTATTTGACTGTCCGATGTGCTCGTCATAAATGGATTCACAGCCAGCTGCAGAAGTTTGAACCTCGCTGCTGTTCAACGCTCACTTACGGTTTCGGACAGTCAAACTGTTTCAAAGCAGGCATGGAAGAAAAGAGTCCTGATGCAACTTTCTTATAAATCACTCTTTTTAAAGCATTTATAAGTTGTAACTGATGGTTTTCATGAGTGGTTAACTGTTGATTTACCAACGATTTAAGGTCAGTTGTTTTGATTTGCTTGGTAGTGAAAAAATCCCGTTAGCTGGTTCTGTCTGTAATGAAGTCTGTTTTTAGATTTCTTACAATAACTCGTCAAGTCTGCAGTCCGTGTTAGCAAATTGTTGATGAAAAACTCTTTTCCTGAATTAAAGAGAGAAATCAAAGCGATTAACATCCATCTAGTCATTCGTTACAACTTGTAAATCTTGTTTAGGAGAAAGTGGGATTGATTTTTCCTTCAGTTATTATAAGTTATGTACACCAAATCCCATCATGCAGTGTGTCCGTAGGTCATTGCCTTATTCATCATCATAACTGCAGGAGATGGAGTCAAGTCTCTGTTTTGATGGTCTGCCATTACAAACCACGTTTTTCATTAAACAGAAAACACAAGTTTGTCTTTCCTCTCCAAGGTTTTTCTTCTAATGTCCCATTAAAGAGTTTTGTATCGAAGACAAGAAGAGGAAACAGGCCGAAAGTTTTCTCTGTATCATCACCAAAGGTATATTCAGGGGGGGGTTATGTTTACTGTGTTCAACACTTTAGTAAGTACTGGACTGTACACAGGGGTGTAACTAAGTAATTACAAATACTCATACACTGTAATTAAGTACATTTTGGGGTACTTGTACTGTACCTTTAAGTCTGTAATTTTATTCACAATGAAGTACACATTACACCATGTAAAATCATAACTGAGTATAATTTAAATTGATATCAAAATATTTCATCTTATACATCGTAAATTCTAATTCGAAAATCTGCTTTATAAAACACAGTGATCTTAATGTGTTTGCAAACCTTAGCTAACTGTTCATTCCACTGAATGTATTACATTCTGATTTGACAGCATATGCTGTCACACTTTTCTTGCACATGTCATAGGCTGTTGCTTACTACTACTATACATCAGGTCCTGGGTTACATTTTTGTGGTAATTTCAACTGCAGGTGCTGATGTAGAGCAAATAATTCTCTTTTGTTTATCAACTTTTCTATTTTTCAGAACATTTTTTATGCTTGTAAAAAGTGGTGAGGACATCTCACCAACATCCTCTCTCCTTTTTTTTTTTGTTGAAGTCCTTAACTGTAAATGTGAAAAAACGTTCTGCCGTCCAGCGGAAAACAAACAAAACATACCATGATTACTGAAGAAGTTAAAAGCTATGAAAAGCTAAACTAATTAGCTCATGAACAGATAAATATTTAGCCTTGAGGTAATGTTTTGAGGATGACGTATGTGGTTTGATATCTTCAGATAATGAGAATTATATAATGAGAATTATTCAACGAGATTGAGATCAAAACGACATAATGAAGTCCTGACCTTCAGACAACACTGTTCAGCATAAAACAATTAGCACAGAGACAAAGACAACAGAGATAACACAGATAGCAATCATGTTTCTTGCTGTGCAGAGGTGGTTCACTGTAGATGTACAGATGAGGGCATTCGTTGTAAACAGGTGATTTATATCCACAGCTGGCTCCTCAGACTGACGGGTGTTACAGACTCAGTCGTCTCCCTGTCAAACAGAAGCCCTCAGACGTTTTCAGACATTTTCCCGCTGAATTCACCAGCTGAATGTGTCAGTGTTCTGGCGTCAGATGAACTAAAAATATTGAGCTGAATGTAGGCTGAGCTCTCTGAGGCTTCACTGCTCTTACATTATCCTCTTTTATTTATTAACTTTTAAATTCTGGCCTACTTCTCCCCCCGCAGCGCTATTAGCCCAGTTTTTCACACAGAACAGGAAATCATAAGAAATCTGACCCTCCGATGCATTACCTGTTTACTAAAATCAGGATCCGTGAGAGCTGACTGTCAGTCATCTATATGAGACAGTTAACACTTATCAGTGACATTTTTCATGACTTTTAAACGCATCATATTAATATAATTGATTTTCCTGCAGCAGGCACATTCCTTCATCAGGTCCACAAGCCTCAAAAACACTTTCTGCAGACTTCCAAATAGTCTGTTTGGGCTCCCTCAGAGGTTAACCCTGATTAAATAGTATTATATGGATGTGACATGATAAAAGATTGCAATGATCAGAAACATAATAATCAGTCTTTATGACAAGGAACTTTTAAGTGGTTTTGAAGCAGTCTCACTTTAATATTGGTGCGTCTATATGAAGACCAAGGGCGAGAAGATTGGCCTGCTTTTGAATACAGATCAGGATTTATCCAGGTGAGTGCTGAAGAGGGACTGAGGAAGTCTGAGGAAAGAAGCTGCTCTGTAGTCTGGTGGAATGGCACTAAAACAATTGATGAGCCATCATCGCCAGCTAGACCTTCAAAAAGAAGAGTAAGGAGGATAAAATGATGCAGGACTGCAGTCTGCAGCGTGGAGGCAAGTGAACAAGCAGGAGGACAGGAGGCAAAAATATCAATCAAAGAGTAAATGTCTCATAGAGAGGAGTGAAATCTGGAAGCGTATTTCTTATTCTGGGAATAGGGAGACTCCTTCAAAAAGAGAGGTTTGGCAGGTATATGATCAGTGTGAGAGATATTGGTACATCCACTGTCGCCGTGTGTCTGTGTGTGACTGTTTAGCTCAGCCTCTGACTCAACTCAAAACTCACCAGAGACTCTGTCTGAAACGCTGTTTTCCTCCCTCCATCTCATTTTCCTTAATCTCTGAACATTTATGAAGCAAATTAAAAAATGTGGGATTTGGACTTGCTTAAGTAGAATGTTTGTCAGTTGCATTTATAGTCACAAACAGTCAAGAAGATGGAAGTCCCGTCTCATTGAGCATTTTATCCTCTCCTAGTCTTGATACGATGATGATGAGCATGTTATGGTACGTATGAACATATGAACAAAGTCCATGACCAGGGTTGATATTTCATTTGAGTCATAGTTTTTCTTTCAAACAAGCAAGAGATTATAAGAAACAATAAGATTTTTTTTAATTTGATGACCAATTAATTGTTTCAGTCACTCCTCCAGTCGAACTTGAACCTTTCTCTTCATCTCTTCTTGCAGCTTCTCCATGTGAGGATTTATTGTTTTTTCTCTGTTTTGTATTGTTGTAAACTGAATATCTTTGGGTTTTTTGATCGTCCATAACGAGACATTTGAAGACAAGAGTTTAGACCAAAAAGAAATGAGTTTTGATTTCAATGACAAATGAATCAACAATGAACATAGTCATCAGCTGCCACTCTAAAAGGATGTGACATTAAAAAAATATGCACCTTTTTTTCAAAAATTACATTATTTAAAGCCACTTACATTGGTCAGTATACTGTGTTAATCACAGTATCTTGATTGATGCAATCCTGAAATTTAGCAGTAAAATCACAAACACTTTGTGACCCCCCCCCCCGTCTCCCCCTCACCTCTGTGTCCTCTTGGCTGCAGGGAGTTGAGCTGATGTCAGCCAGTCGTCAAGCTCCATTTAACATCACTAACAACCTGAATACATTAACACCTTTTATTACACTTCTGCTGCAGGGCTCCCTGTGTGTGTGTGTGTGTGTGTGTGTGTGTGTGTGTGTGTGTGTGTGTGTGTGTGTGGGTGTGTGTGTGTGTGTGTGTGTGTGTGTGTGTGTGTGTGTGTGTGCGCGCGTGTTCAGCTGGGAAAATGAACTGTTGATAAAAAATAACTGAGTTTTAATGTCGTGCTCAGTCACAATGGTTTGCCAACAGGCCAATATATTTAGTTAAATCAAAAGACAGTTTTGTGAAATATCTATGAAGCAGTTAATATTCCAACGGAGGAGGTTCATGCAGCATTCTGCATATAAACTACAATAGCTTCCTCCATTTCGACTCCTCTTTGCAAAAGGTCTGTGTAATATGTAGGCCTACAGTAACCTCTCTTTACATGTTTGATATGTAAAGATTTGATATGTACTGATTTCCTATAAATAAAAGAGATGGAGCACGTTTATTTACATGGAGGTTTTGTGTTTTTATGTGCCTCTGTCTCTCAGAAGTCATCCCAGTGTTGTTTTTCAATGCTAACCAACATGAGCATCGTCAGTGCTATTTGTCAAAGTTGAACTCAATAAGAAAAAGCTTTGGATGAGTCTATTCACCCCTGCAAGCAGCTTCCATGGAAATTAATTGATATTACCACAAACATTTTATCCTTCTATGCCAGTGTGACGACCCTTAACTTGCTGCGTGCTTTACATGTAATAGCAACAAATCCCAAGTTTTGAAAAAACAAAATCCTCCTTTCATTGAGTATTCTCTGTAATAAAGAAAGACCGCTCTGTGCCATTACTTTATACTTGAATATAAAGAACAAGATTCCTGGCAGAGCAGCTTCTTCTCACCACAAACACACTGGAGCAGTTTTCATCTGGAGCGTCACAGTCCTGATGTAAACTCCCTCTGTGTGTCTGTGAAGCCGTCTGTGAATGTTAAAACCACACTTGGCAAAGCTCAGCAGAGCTCTATTAAGCCCTGCCAGCCTCGCTGACATGATGCCATTAAAATGTGACCTGTGTTGTGAGAGGCTTGGTTTGCTCTCGCTCTCTGTGTGTGTGTGTGTGTGTGTGTGTGTGTGTGTGTGTGTGTGTGTGTGTGTGTGTGTGTGTGTGTGAGTGTGTGTGTGTGTGTGTGTGTGTGTGTGTCCCCTCACATTTGATATTCCAGCAGTGTTTCTCAGCAGTAAAGACCAGTGTGGGAATCTGGACCAGTGTTGTTTAGAGAAGCTCAGTGCCACTCAGCTCAGCCAGGGCCAAAGCAGAATGATGACTCTTATTCTGAAAGTCTGATGTACTGGATGATTGAGAGCCCAGAGGGGGAGAAGAAATATAACTGCATTTCCACAACAGCTCTGAATTCAGGATATGATTAAGATAGACTTTGACGATTCTTTAGCCATGATAGCGGCTCTGTGGATGTTGTTAAACCACTTTGGTCCAGACTTAAATGTCTCAATAACTATCAACTGGATTAAGGTGACATTTACAGAGACTCATGGTCTCCAGACGATGAATCGTAAGTACATTGTTGATGCCCTGACTTCTTTCTGTACCCAATATTTGTTAGAAATATTCACTATTAAAGTGAAATATCCCAACAGTTATTGGATGGATTGTCATGCAACATTAATGCCACCATCTGAACAATTTGAAATAAACTAACTGGGGTTAGACAGAATAATCGACTAGTCCATCTTATAAATCACAAGCTGACACTGCATTTTATCTGAGATTTTAGCATGGTGCAGTAGCCTGTACCTAATTGAACTCATACTGCATCATAGTAGGCTATTTAGAGCTTTTGAGGTGGCTTTCTAACAAGCCAGGCCAGACAAAACTTTATGTGGTCCTGCCTACATTAGTTGACCGTCTACCTTTTGTACATGGCAATCAGAAAAGCCTTAATACAAGTAGCAGAGGGGAACTGTGCTGTCAAAAGACAACATATCCACATTTGTCACAGCTTTTTACTGGTTACACTTTTAGAAGTAAAAGAGACAGTTTATTCTTGTTACTGTCATAGTTTTGCTTTTCACTTTATACGTCTCCTTTTTCATTTCGTTGAATTTATCCTCATGTGTCTTGGTGTGACTTTCCACTTCCTGTCTCTGTCTTTTCCCACCCCCCGCAGCCCCTCCCTACACGCAGAACACGCGCTGTGCGTAGGGCCCCACGATTCATGGGGGGGGCCCCATTTTGCGCAAGGGGACGCATTCTTTGCAAATGCGCAAAGGATGCGCATCGCTGCCGTGAGGCGCGCGTAGAGCACCAAGTCAGCCCGAGGCAGGAGAGGGAGAAAAAAAGAGATGAGTAATCTGACACTGCACACGTTGCCGCAATGATTGACAGCGCGCAGCATCTGACCAATCAGCGGTCAGATGCGCCGACAGGCAGTTGGATGCAGGTGGAGAGATGGCCTCCAGACGGCAATATGAATCGGGAGCAAGCAAAGCAATATATATGTATATATATATATATATATATTAGGGCTGTCAGACGATCAATTTTTTTAATCGCGATTAATCGCATTTTGTCCATAGTTAACTCGCGATTAATCACAAATTAATCGCAATTTTTTTTGGCACATTTTTTTCTGTTCTAAATGTACCCTAGTGTATTTTTTTCATGTTCTTAATACTTTTAACAACATAAGAAAGGGCAAATATGCTTGCATTATGAAAATGTTTATTCAACACTTCAAATCATGCAGGAAAATAAATCCAGGGTTGTCTGCTTTTGGCGAGGGGGGGCGACGGGCTCTCTGCATCTGCCGTCTGTTTGGCTTGCAAGTGGTGTCCACTGAGACTGCACGTTTTTCTTCTTCGCCTTTTTCACGCAGTGTGCTGCTTTCTGTCAGTCAGTATCACACTGATGATCGCCATGGCTCCGGTGCAGCAAAACAATAAAAAGTACGACTTGAAATTCAAACCTTCTGTCGTGATATATTCAGAGGAAAACTCGGGAGAAGCAGCCGCTAGACGTTTCTCTGTCGACCCCAAGAGAGTGAGAGAAACGGAGCTTCAGCGTCTGTCCGAGGAGGACAGCAGCGGCAGGCTGCCTGCTGGAGGGAGGAAGAAGGCTAGCGAGGAGCCTGAGATAAACATGCGGGGATGAGTTATCAGCAAACGGGCATGCCACGAGAGAGTGTCCCGCAAAATGATCAGGGCGATGGCGAAACAAATGTCCGCCACCGTGAGTGACAGCAGAGATGAGGAGTTTGCAGCGAGTGCTGCTTTTCAGTCCGGCGTGTTTTTAACGAACCGCCAACCCTGCTTCTTCTTCTTCTTCTGATTCCCTTTCTTATTCTATTTCTTCTGCCACCCTCTGTATCAAGACTACGGGTGCCGCCGACGGCCGTAAATCATACAATGCGGTTTTTTTTATATACTGAGCGTTAATCGCGCGTTAAAAAAATTAACGGCGTTAAGAGGACGTTGCGTTAACGCGTTATTAACGCGTTAACTTTGACAGCCCTAATATATATATATATATATAAGATAAGATAACATAAATTAAGATATTCCTTTATTTGACCCACAATGGAGAAATAATTTAAAGCATTGCAGCAGCAAACAGCAGTATAGGAATATAGAACCTAAGTACAAAATTTAAAAATAAGTATCTAAAAATATTGAAATATCATCAAATCAAATCTTAATGAATATTATTGTTAGTTGTAGTCATATTTGCATTAATTACATTTTTATCTTTGTGAGGCTAGTATTTACATTAATTTCATTGTTTAATTTACCATTAAGACCAAAACAAATCTTAATAATCTGCTTGTATGATGGATTTCTTGCCATAACAGGGTCAATGCTGCAGTTTGTTACTAAGGGTGACACGGAGCCAGCGCCCAGCACGTCACCAGGGCCAATCCAGCACCATGTCATGTGTAAAAGGCTTGTTCCATTGTTGAAAGAGGCTGTTCATTTGATTTGTTCCTACTAATAAAGGTTGTAAACCTAAATGGCATTTCGTGATACAGTCAGTTTGTAATGGGGGGGCCTCAAAATAAGATTCTGCTTAGGGCCCCATTTTGGCCAGGGGCAGCCCTGTACGCCTGTGTTTCATTTGTTCATCAGCACGTGTGTATGGAAGTCTGTCTTTTCCCCTCGCTCTTTAGTTCATCTGTTTCCATTATGTGTTCCTGTGACTGTTCGATGGTCCTTGTGTGCTCCCTGTGTTCCTAATTTGTTCCCCATGACTTTATAGTTTGCTCCTATTAATATGACTCTTAAGTTTTCTTGGATTCTTCTTGTTGCCTTTTTGTTGCTTGCAACAATTTTGGATTTGGATTTTTGGACTTCGGCTCACAGCTCGCTTTTGTTTTAAACCCACCTGCTGTTGTGTCTGCACCTTTTTTCGAATTATAACAGATACATAGTCAACACTCAAGATGTTGTTTTCTTCTGACCCCATCAGGTTGAGTCTTTTTGGTCTTGGAATCCACAGCTTCTGCTGATTTCTATTCTGATGGATTTTACCTTGAAATATTCAGCAAACAAACATGTTTTCAAACGTAAATGTATCATCATATACATATTCATATACATACATACATATCATCTACATTAAACTAAACAAACACATTTAATTTACAGTAAGTTTGTGTCCTTGAAACATGTCCACACAGAAATCCTGCGCAGCTGAAGAAAGTTTGAGGAATGAGTTGAAACTGGCGTGAGCTAAACAACTGAGGTCACAAATAAAATGTGAAGCAGTTTACATTTTTCAAGTGCCAGGTCACATTTACAAAGTGAGAAGGCTACTAAACCAGCAACTGCAGTTTGGGACTGTGATTCAACATTTGCAATCGTGTAACAACTTCTTTGTTACACAAGGCATGACTTTTAAAAGCAGCCAATCCTCATCAGAAAAACTAAACGTATAAGTCATTAGTATTAAGAGCGACAAATCCATAGTGAGGAGTTCGAGACGGATATTTGGGTAAAAAAAGAACAGGATTTTTATCCAAGAGACTGCTATTAATGGCCCATGTAAAAAAAACAGTGATATTTCAACTCAAAACACAGTCTTTTCCTAAACCTAACCATGTAGTTTTTCTGCTTAAGTGTAACCAAACTGCGAGTATGCAAACTTAACAGCCACAGTTGGATGAAACAGCAGTTAAACTCTTGTTGTTCTCATTTGATCACCCTGCACACACAGCCGCATCACATCCAGTCTGCAGGACGAACCTTCATCTCACTGCCGTTGATAGACGGCCACTGCATGGACCTGCGAGAGCACAGCTGTAACGGATACAAGAGCCATGAAAAATGCAGAAGCCTCCCCCTAAAAACTCTCATCCTACATCTAACATTAGCATGACACACACACACACGCACACACTTTATCAAACATATGCAGGCTTCTCACAGCAGTGTAAAGCCAGTTTCCAACAACTTGAATTATGGTACATACTACACACGGCATGCAGATATGTACTGTATACTGTGTGTATGTGTGCCGCAAAGGGTTTACAGTTTGAATAATTGAAGCTCAGGAGTTTTATGTTTACAGGATGTGATGCGCGTTTATTTTTCCATACTGTACACACACACACACACACACACACACACACACACACACACACACACACACACACACACACGTATATTGGACTCTCTATAAGTACATTCTCACGGTAAAGCTGTCCGCTTTTTTTCCATTAAAGAAATTCATGACTGTAGTTTTGATTCTCAACCCTGAACTGATTTGAAGCTGAAATGAAATGTATCTGTTTATGTTTCTCCCTTAATTAATCCCAAAGGGAACATGCGGTGTTGCTGTAGCCCACTTTCACAGCATTATTAAAATTATTTCCTTTCCACAGTTTCTGTTCATGGTCAATTATGGCACTCTTCTTCTTCTATTTACACTGGCACTGGATGTAAATCATGAGGTGCAGAATCACACTGCTTCATCTTTGCTGCGCCTAAATTACTCTACTTTTGTCCCTCTCAGGATCCTAATACAATATAATATAACATAATATAATATAATACAATATAATACAACATAATAGAATAGAGTAGAAATGTTACATATTTAATATTAATTGAAAGACTGAAATGTGTTCCTTACACAGAAACCATCAAAATAACATGATTTTATAACTCTTTCTTGAAGTATAAACAACTCATTCTACTTGTTAATGTGACTTAATTACTTTAGCAATTGTGTTACTATTACTGCTGTTATTAGCTCCTGAATGTACTTCTTTGTTTTTGTAACTGATGGACAAGACTTAGGTTTACTGATTAAAATGTATAAATCAATTAAAACAAACAAAACATCTGAGCTCAATAGAGCCACGTTTACTGCCTTTATTAATCAGGCAGGTTGCGATGTGATGAAATTCTCTCTCACAGGCTTCACAGGCATTAACTGGAAATAAGTGAAAAAAGTGTGAATATTGGGTCAGACACCTCATCATGAGCTGCATAAACAGTTGTTTATACCACAAACGTACCAGTGTGTCATTAATGTCAGTCATCAACTTGTCCTGCAGTTTAAAGGTGTTTCATGGGGACTCTACGGTCACCAAAAACAAAAGGACCAACACTTTTTATGTCATAATACAAAGAAGATTTGCACAACGTTGTA
Organism: Diplodus puntazzo; assembly: GCA_963678695.2. NCBI lineage: Eukaryota > Metazoa > Chordata > Actinopteri > Spariformes > Sparidae > Diplodus > Diplodus puntazzo. The sequence continues at coordinate 12,844,332 of OZ023161.1, read as the reverse complement.
CTGGACTGACTTGTTTGTATATTAAGACTGGTCGGTGTAAATGTAAATGTCTTCTCTCTGACGTCCAGTGAAGCAGAGAGGAAGGTGACATTCAGGAGTCTCCACTCGGCTGTGAATCAATCAGTTTTGGTCTCCGGCGCTCGGGAACAACCGGCCGGTACACAACAAGAGACCTCCGCCTCCTGCCTCCCGTAATCCTGTTACTACACCTCCACACTTTCCCTCACTCACCCAGAGGAGGGTTTACCATCCGACATGCAGGATGGAAGGTCACGGAGACTCAGTTTGTATTATCAGACGGTGAGTTGTTGGTGTGTTGTTGCTGACCAACAGAGGAGGTTCTGATGACAGCTTCATCTCATATTAACAAACTGAACTTTCTGCTCAACCTGCTACCTCTCATTCAGAATATGAGGAAACACACAAATATGCAGGTTTAGGTAATGCATTAGATCATAGCCCACAACGTACAGTGTTAATGTCGCCCCTTAATTCCACTGGGCACGTCTCTGTTACCTGGCTTGTGCAACACCCCTTTGTTTCATCCCCAACGCAACTCCACTGCATGACGTGATCAATAAGTGACAAAAATACAGTGAATATTATCGGCCAGGCCAGGAACAAGAAAAAGAGCTTCCTAAAAGGTTGAGGGAATTTCAATTGGAAGCGATTGGTGTCACTGCACAAAAAAGGTTGAGCATTCTGAACCAAGATGCTGGGCGCTGTACCTTTCCTCCGGGCGGCAGCCCGCTGCTGCAGGCACTTGCTCCTCACTAGGAACAAGTGAAAAAAGCTACTGGTGCTCAGAAAAATGCTAAGTGAGTCCTCGAGTGTGTTTATTGTAAATAATTCTGACTTTGCTGTGCTGTAATCCCAGGTCAGCACAGTGTGTTCTGTTTTGAAAAATGACCGGCTGCACTATGCCATTACGCTGCCTGACTTCCTGTCGATCTGCTTTGAGCAGATTGACACAGCTGTGGTCTGCTTCTGTCAAAAATAGACTTGGCTCTGAAAAGAGCGGAGAGCTGCTTCTCGGACGCCGCCGAAACGTGTCATGGAGCAGTCGGTGGAAACACGAGCATTATCTACAACAGCCAGGATCCGCTCCGATGACGTGGCCGAGACAGGCCCGGTGGGATAAGGGGGTTCGGGAACCTGTTATTATGGGTCTTCTTTGTTTTTGTCTGAAGATGTACAAATTATTATGAATATGTGATACACGTACAGTGATGAGATTACTGACAGGCGAAGTAAGTAACAGTGATCATCTTGTTACAAATTCTAATGTTCTGCTGGGAAGCCTTGGGTCCTGGCCTTCATGTGGTGCGGCTGCAGCTCAGGAGGTAGAGTAGGTTGTTCAGTAATCAGAATGGTGTTGGTTCGATCCCCCGGCTGCACATCAAAGCTCAAAAGAAAAGTCCATTTACCAATGCAGATGCCAACACTGCGGCTATTTATGAACATAACTAAATGTGGCTAACAGCCTCTACTCACCTGAAATCAGAGAGAAGCAGAGCTGGACAAGAGAAAACAAATGTTAATTATTTATCTAACTTTTAATGTGTCACAGCTGCTGACTTTTCTGACATGAAACCTCAAACTAAAGAGTCTCTGATGAATAAAAACAAAAACACAACAGATGTGTCTCTGTGACATCATCAGAAAACCTAAATATGCGTGAGGTCGCCTCAAACTGGTCACGTGACGACCTTAAAGCGACAGGACAGGTCAAGAGGACAGAGACGCATCAAGGAGTCCTGAAGGACGAGGAAGGGGTCGACGTTAGCGGGTAAAAGAGGCGAGGTCCCAGGAGGAGGAGGGGAGGTACGACAGGTACGAGAGGTAAGACAGGTACGACAGGTCGGTCCCTCCGAGACACATCGGGGGAATAGAGAGACGATGCTGCCTGCAGATGATTAATGTCGGGGTCAGAGCGGTTTGTTGAAGGTTAGATGAGGACCGAGGCAGGTGAGGACTGAGGCGGCGGTCCCAGCACGCCGCCATGACATCTGTGGACAGGTACAGAGTAGCGATTCCTTCGAAGGACTCCCAGCAGGCAGCAGATGAAGCTTCACTCGTCTCCCCAGAGCTTCTACTGGCTTAGTTTTTCCTCCACAAGCTGAATTACATCCCGGAGACATTTATCATCTACCGAATTCAGCAGTGAAATTCAAAATGTCGCATTTTCTTAATTAAAAGCTCTTTAAAATCACAGTTAAATCACTTTAAAAAGCTGTTTTTTTCTGTGGTCAGTATGAAGACGAGTGTGGGGGCATGTGAGGATAAATTCGACTGGAATATATAAATGTAACACCAAACGACGGCACTTAACAGCTGCAATGATTTCCTCCGCTCAGATGTGCCTGTGAAGATGAACAGGCTGTGATTAATTTCACTGCTGCTGCAGGTTTCATTTACATTTTTTTTCCCCTGAAGGACTGTGACATCCAGAAGCTCAGTAAAATCACAAATTAGGAAAATGAGGCTAACGTTGAGCTGCTGCAGAAACAGAACTGACTGACTTTGTTCTAAAACCAGTGACAAAGTCAAAGAGGACGAAGACGAAACAGACCCTGTTATCTTCTTCATAAACTCATTCAAACTCTCACGACTTTATTTAAAATTCTAGCCAGATCTCAAAGTTTGGAACAATAAGAAATCTGCCGTGTTGAATTTCTGGGAAAGTGTCTAAAATGATGAAATCAGGCATGAAGAAACCCAAAACAAAGCACAATGTCTAACTTGTGCTTCAAAGATGTGAATGGGATCATTATATATGTTTGTGTAAATCCATTTGAATGAATTGAATCATGTTGTTCTACTTTGTGATTTGCCATTAGTACCAGGACAGGCGGATGATGGTTTTTTGTTGGTTAAAATGTAAATTGTGGCTGTGCAGCTCTTTGCTCCGACCACTAGAACGTCTTGAATCCTAAACAGCAAATTCAAAGATTCTTAGTAAATATTATAGAAACATCAAAAGGAAAGGAAATCTTAAAACAAGACATTTGCAAATTGATGCAGTTGTATTTCCTCTTTTTCCATGAAACATGTAATCTCTCTAAATGCTATAAATATATGATGAATGGATGCATTTTTTATTTTCATGTCAGAAAATGGCTCATTACACACAGGAAAACATATGTTGAAGCGGACTTCAGCACCGCGAAGGCCTTTTCCTTTGTTTCTTTCTTTCTTTCTTTCTTTCTTTCTTTCTTTCTTTCTTTCTTTCCTTCTTTCTTTCTTTCTTTCTTTCTTATTTTCTTTGGTTCTTTCTTTCTTTCTTTCTTTCCTTCCCTTTTCCTTTAGAATTCCTTAACTCAAGTGTGATGCAGACACAAATTAATGACTATTTTTTAAATTAATTAAACAAAGAAAGTAAGGAAGGCAAGTATGGAAGAGAAGACCAAGGGACAGGTGAGCAGAAACCGAAAGAATGTTTGAAAAATAAGAATGAACGCAAGAATGGAAAGAAGAAATTAAAAAGGGCAATAGGACGGAAAGAAAGGACTATGTGACAGGAAGGAGAAATTAATAAAACAGGGTTTAAAAAGAAGGGGAAGAGAGGCCAGAAGGAGGAAATGGAAAGAAGGAAAAAGGAAATTAAAGGGATAATGGAAGAAAGGAAGGAAGGGTGTTGGGAAAAGGAGAGAAGGAATGAAGGGAAGGACAAAACACAGTAGAGAAAGAAATAAAAGGAAGAAACGAGGTAAGGTAATGCAGAAAGGAAGAAAAAAGATTTAAGGGAGGAGAAATGGAAGGGAGAGAAGAGAGAAAGGAAGAAAATAAGAAAGAAGTGCCAGAAAATAAATCGAGAGCATGGATCTAAAAATGGATGAGAAAGGAAGAATTGTAAGGAAAAAGGAGAAGAAGAAAAGAATCCTAAAAATTGAAAAAAGGAAGAAATTAAGTAAGAAAAGACGACAAAGGAATTTAGGGAAAAGAAAGAAAGCACTGGAAGAAATGCAACATGCACATTTCCTGTAAAACACAAAATCAACTAAAAGACATTTAGATCTGTAATGTTTCCATCGTCTAACAGATGTTTTCTTCCTCCCGCTCTCCATGTTCATCCCTCTCTCTGAGCAGCATCGTGGTGAAAACATGCAGATGAGCCTGAAATAAACATAAATGATTCACTCCTCGTCTTCACAGACGGAGGTCAGCGAGGAGCCGAGCTCGGCGCCGTTCGTATCGCTGCCATCCAGGAGCGGCGAGCGGCCGGCTCTAAAAGGGAAAGTGTGTTTCTGTCACTGGACCGTGTGTTAATGCGAAGTGTTGTCACACCGGGTCACATCACATATGGAGATAATCCACATCAATAAATAAAGTGTGGATGAGGGTCGAGGAGCTGCTGGTCGTTTCATCGAAATCAAGAAATAATGCATCCAAACTGAACTGCAGCGAGGTGGATTCAGTTTTATCTTACCTTTTGTTTCTTTCACAGACATTCCGACTTCTGCTCTACGAAGTGTTTGTCAGTTTCAGCTAGTCTACATTCATTTCTGCTCTTGATATCATGAGAGGCAAAGTGTTAACTCTGTTGAAAATGGATGCATACAAGATTCAGACTCTACAGCTCTGTGAGGCTCTATGCGAACATGCTCACACTGACAATGCTGCAACTGTAATAAGATTACAGACCACCTTCAGGCAGCGGAAACAAGTTGTGACTCTCACTGAAACTGCTCCTGCTGGGTCTTGTGTTTTCCACCTGACCTGATATCTTTATCTGGACAGGCTGGGCCAAGGTCACAGACAGGCTCTCTCTCCCTTTCAGTCTGGTATAACACCACACATTCATACATCACTGCATCCACCACTCACTTATACATTAAATATGTTATTAGTATAAGCATTCATTATGTTGCTTTTGTCTTAGTTTCAAATAAATTGATGTTTAAACTACTTTAAATCTTTTGTGGGCCTCCTCTTTTTCTAGCTCACAGAGTCAGGCTTGATCCTACCAGCTGCAACCGCATCAGCTGTGTTTTAAGAGCTCAAGGCGCTGACAAGTCCAATCCATGGAGGACTTACATACAGAACCCAAAGGATGCACTACAAACGCCCCGGTGCCAGGCACAACAGGACACCCCCAGAGGTCTTGTGACCATGCCCTGACGGGTCAGAGTTGTTTTGTCTGCACGAGGGGAACCTGCACAATATTAAGTAGGTGGTTTTATTACTGTGGCTGATCTGTGACTTTATGGGTTTTAATATCTGCTTTTGAGTAATCACAAATCAAAAATGATTGATAATGTTTCTGTATTTGTCTGATTTGTCTGACATCTTTCTTCGTCCTCCCTCTGACCTGATGCAGGATGTTTTGTCGTCCCAGATATTCGCATCATCAGATGAATATTTCATGGTGGGACGCACACAGATATTTTGTTATATTAATATTACATTACTGTCTCATTTGTCGCTGTATTGTGCAAACTGTTCCTGGTTCAGACTTTGCTCTTATCCGTCAGAAAATGTCGGAAGCAGCTCTGAAATTGAGCGCTGTTTAACCTGCAGTGAGACGCTCGGCCTCCTGGGAAATGTGTCCCGTTCCTCCCCTACGCCATCCATCAACGCCGCTAGGGGAGGCAGCGGGCGGTTTGGTCCCGAGAGGAAAAGCTTCCGGCACCGCAGGTTTCTGTTTTAAATCCACACAAGAGCAGAAGGACGCGATAAATAAACGTTTAGTGTGAAATAAATCAGCGGAGAGTTTCATCGTTCAGTGTCGCAGGAACAAAACCGATCCAGACGACGAACGTTCTTATTCTATCAGCTAGAAAAACACCAAAAAAAAAGGTTTAATTTAGGCTCATCAGTCATTTCTGAGGGAGGAACAGGCCTCCTCTACCAAGTTCATGTTTATTGTTGTTTATACATACAAAGATGTATTCACCTACAGAAGCACATCATGGACATAAATCAATGAATGAAACATCAACAAATGGCTGTAAATATGTATATCTGTGTACACCATGAGTCGAACACACGACTTATTAACTCAAAACTAGCAAATAATAATAATAAAAGCTTTTTTTTGTAAATCTGACCCGAGTATTTAAAAATCATGTGAACATTCCTCTGGTAAACAGGGTCATTGGCAACAGGTGAAAGAATCATGATTGGGTATGAAAGGAGCTTCCTTCAGGGATTTGTGGGGTGTGACTTCACTTGACCTCGAAATGTTCGGACAGATTGACAGACACTGCTGTGCATCTGTCAAATTTGCTGATGTTATGACTCTGCTCTACTTGTGCTTTTGTTGTTGTACTACAGTTTTTGTCATCATCCTCGTGAAAAATCCATAGGAGTGATTTAAGCAACAAGTTATTTGTCCCAGTCTCTCAGATTTAGAAAGTCGCTTGTTACATTAACATTGTAAATGTTAAAGGAGTCCAACATATTTTCTGTCAAATATCCCCTTTGTTGTCGAGGTTTTGGTTGTTTTGTCATAATGCAGAACTTAGTAGAAGTAACTGCCTCAGCGATGTACTAGGTCAAAATTATCAGATGACACAGTGGGTCACTGTATGTCTATTGTGTATGAAACAGCTTGAATTAACTTGTCACGTACAGTTATATAATTTACAACTTGAGCAGGTTGCCCTGCATTTAAAAACAAAAGGGTTCTGTTAGTAGTCCACAAGTGGAATGACAACATAATTTATTTAAATTGAATTAAGTCAACATTGTGACACAGAGGTAATTAACGTCCAGCAAATTAACAGTGATAGTGACACCAACTATGACTTTTTGACTCACTGCTGAGGAATTTAGGAACCTAAAATGGCCAGAAGTGGAGTTCCCCTGTAGCTCAGTTGGTAGAGCGCGCCCCATGTACAGAGGCTCTGCCCTCGCCACAGCTGCAGGGCTTGAGTCCGACCCATGGCCCTCTGCTGCATATCATCCCCTCGCTCTCTCCTCCCATTTCCTGTCATTTCTCCTGTCATCAATGTACACGTTTTTGTACAAGACAGGGGAAACTGGAGTTAAAATTCTCTTTAATGTCTCTGCGTATAGTTAGATAGTTATATAGATATCAATCAATAAAAGTTCAATCCTTCCAAACTTGATCGTGATGATCCCAAAATTTCAACATATTCTTCATCTGTCAAGCTGAATTTGGGAGAATGTATGCAGCGGACATGAAGAATATTTCCATTTGATGAAAAGAAGCAGCTTCAGAAATCTAAAAGAAAAATACAGTTATCCTGAAAATGACTTTTTGATGATAAGAACAAAAAAAGTTTAGAAAATCTGCCTTTATTCTTTGTCTAGGGCAGAAAACCTGCTGTCATTTCCTCCATTTTATACTTCGCTACAAACATAAGAACAAGCTGAAGCTTCTGTAACTGGTATTTTCCAGATCATCTATATGCCAACATTAATTTGAGTTGCTTCACTAATTCAGGGTAATTTAACAGCAATTTAAACTCTCTGCCGTGCCGAGAACATCCTCCCTGCGGCTGCGAGTGTGTTTTCTAATGAGACTGTCCTCACACGGTTAGGAGGGTAGAGAAACCTCTCTGGATGAAGCTGTGATAGAAGCAAAGTCAGTGTAGCATCGCGGTGACACTGAGCCAATGACACTGAGCAGACCTGGCTCCCACAATGCATCAGCTGTCCTCAAATATCAATTTTGCACTTGACTTCACACGGCTGGCTCACCATCGAGGGCTCCTCCAGCTCGTTCCACCCATTTGTCATTAGTAGATCATCAGCGGGGGTCGACACACACACACACACACACACAGATGTATTGTTTTAAAACTACAGGCAGTTGTCTCTACAGCAACATTTACGTTTGATTCATAGACACGCAAGGCTGCAAGCATGTCATCAAACTGCTGAAACAGATTTAAAGATTCAAGCTGCTTTAAATGAATGAGAGCATCAACTTCTCGCATCTGAAGAGTCAGAGGGCAGTGGATTTGTTAAGTCACCTTTTAAAAGTGTAATGAATGGTTTAAGCAATGTGTGCTCTAATGTTCGTGTTCCTGGCTACATAGCTTACTGCTTTTAGTGGCCTTGAGTACGTGTTGGTCCCTCAAACTTCACTTGACCCTGAAATTGTTCTAATTCACCATCATCTGGGCTGTTCAATGCCCCCTCCCCCCATCTCAGTGCTATGAAAAAGTCAGAGTGAGACCATTGGTTGTGTTAACACATATGCAGGTTTTATTTGCTTTACAAGCTGTCTTGGGGATCATGGAGGAGTATATAGGTGATTGATGGACCGGCGGAAAGAGCAGTTCCCCATTTTATCTCCAGAGCTTGGACGTTTAAAGGTGAAGGCAGCCAGCTAGATCCCTAAGCTCACCAGACAAACTTCTTTAATTTAGCTTTGGAACAAAGGACACATCAAATAATTTCTCATTACAAGTGAAAAGCGGCAGAGGGCAAACAGATTCGGCAGCAGCTGTGGGAGCTAGAAGAGGTTGCCGGCCACATGTACGCACACAAATATTGCTCTGGCACTGCCTGCTATTGGCTAATCAAAGAGAAATAGGCTGCATTGTGGGTCATTACAGGTCCTTAAACATGGAGGAGCTGATAATGTTGGTGTCTGAGTACCCAGAGCTGCACAACTCAGCACTAGCCTTGTATAAGGATAACCAGAAGATGACCTCGGTAGGGATAATATTTCCACCAAGTTATGGAGATGTATGTTTTTCCCCTTGACCTTTATTGTACATATACATGTTCATACACAGAGATTTGCAAGCTAACATATGTGTTGAGGACTTTTGGGTAGGTTGTACCAATGCTATGACGCTCACCAAAGCATCTGCCTGTCATCGCAGCCTCGGCCGCTATTTAAAAAGCTTTGCATTCCAGGAGAATCCTTTAGGCAGGTAGGCAGCTGTCAGGAAGGTTGCTGCACGGCAGCGTGAAAAAGCCTTTAATTACAATACAATTTGCCAATCCTGCAAGAGCGGAAACACCACGACACTAGCTGATCTTAACTGACATGAATACACGGACGAAAGAAAGAATGAATAACGTTCAAATTCATGTTCACAGTGGAGTTTCTCATGCTGGCCCCGCCCACTTGCTCTACCCACAGACTTTACATTGTAATGACATAACAGTTAACAGATAGAGTAATCTGAAGGTCGAGTTCTCCTGTCACCAACTTTACATGTATCGCTCTTATAATGGTGCTCTAGGTAAATGCTATTTTGGTCGTAGGGGAATTTTTACTCGCAATACTTAATGTGGCCACTGGGCAGGATTGGAAGCGAGGCTGAGTGCTGCCGTTACATCCAAGTCTAAATAGTAGATTAATGCTGCCAAATGGATTGTTTTGAAATGTTAATGGTTAGGTTTTATTGTTTTTTGTTTTGCTTTCTATTGTGCCCAGTGGTTGTGCTAAACTCGGACCCATCTCTTGCTGGATGACGGGGATAACACTGATATCCATATTTTTCCCAATTCTTTTTTCGATGTTTAGAGAAGGTTAGTGGTAAATTGGTGAGTGGGAAGTATGAAGCTCATGGTGTCAGAACAATCAGAGAAATCACTGTAGCTTGCGCAGAAAAACATAATTGAGAATTAGCATGAATTAACTTTTGTGTTATGATCCAAAGGACAGTCTCGTTTTTTAAGGCTAACTGAGACGTTCTCCTGAAACTGTTGTCCTCCATTTGATTTTGTGGTGAATGCAACAGCACAACTCGCATTCAGCCTTGTCTTAGAAAAATGTTAAAATACAACGGCAGATTTCAGCATTTTGGTGTCACCAAAGAGTAGGTAAAGTTTCGTCAGACTTCCCCTGTGCAGACGGTGCGCCCTGCGGCGACGGGAAAGTGCCATGATCTGCAGTACAAAAGGGAGGAAAGTGGCGTGTGTTGGTGAAGCCAAAAAGCCCTGTCACTTTCATCGAGTCACCTAATTATTCCTCTGGAGGTCCAATTAGCCTGACGGTGGCTGGACATGAAGCAAATCGCTGGACTAGCAACGAGCCAATGGATTGGCTGACTACACACTGGGCACAAAAGATGCTAAAAATACACTGCTTTGGATTCGTCATGCAAATTCAAAGCTAATTGTATGTTCGAATCAAAAGAAAAAGTTTTTCTTTTCGCTCAGTAAACTTTTAATTGCCATGACGGTGGCACACGGATGTGACGATTCTTTTAAGGGACAGAAACCTGGAACAACATGCTAAAGACAACACAGCGCCTCTTATTTTAGCAAAATGACTGAATGCACTTCTGTTGTTTCACACAGACGGCTGAACAAAAAAACATATGCCAGAACCTTTCTAATATGGTTTAATATGGTTATGTAATACAAGAGTCAAACCTCCTACCGTGCCTGTTAGCTAACAAAGTTTCATACTAAATAAAACAAGTGAAGCAAACAAAGTATGAAGGTATCAAGTAGCAGAAGTAATAAATTGAGATAAGATACAGAGCTTGGTATCTCTCAGTCAGATTTTCTTAATATAGGCTCAAGAAGAAAAATGAATTGAATTTACGCTTCAAAGTCTCTGCACTGGCCTTCAGAAGTACTCATAGTCTTCGGACTGATGACAAGTCTGAAAAATGAAACAAATCTGCAGATGTAGCGTTAAGTTGAAATAAGTTAACCAGACCTCTGCAGCTTGATTCAGACGAGGCTAGCAACACGAGGCTACATTAGCCGCTACTAGCTTAACACAACCAAATCTTCGCAAGGTCTAGCATCGCACTCCTTTAACACGGATAGACTCATTACGGGCAGCTTGAAAACAATTTATCAAAATCTTTTCCTTTTTAAAACCTGGTGACTACATTACCCACAATGCAACTCAGTGACTGAGTGACATCACTGGAGGCACTTTTATGAGATTACATGCACATTCCAAGACTTTATACCGCTTTTGTTCACATATGCAGCAGTTCTCCTCAAGACCTGCAAACACACTAAATTTTGATAATTGGTGAAGTTACCCTTTAATGTGGTGGAGGAGGTTTCTTGTCGGGGACAACGGGTCCCAACAGGGTCACTGTCGCAAAGCAGTCTAAGACCAGAAGCAAGTGAAGACCTCCAGTGGACCTTCATCTTCATAAACAAGTGACCTCTCAACTTAGATTAAGGAAAATGGTCCCAACTCCCTAAACTCACTGATGATGTCAGTGTGGAAGACTGACACGGGACCAAAGCAGCAGGACCAATCAGACGGCAGGAGAAGGTGGGGCCTCTGATATTCTGACCCAAGCAGTAAAAAGTGGTCTCTTTTTTACCTTGATCTGTTTATTTATTCAGTTTTCTCTTTTCTATTCTAATCAAGCAGTAACCAAGCAACATTATTGTTCATTTGGAGCCGTTTGTTCACCTGATCAACTCCGATGTTCTCTCTCTTCTTGCTCCGTTTTTGGTCTCCACCAAGTCCTGAGGGAAATACCTGGCTCTTTAGCTGCTAAATGCTCCACTATGTTCACCAGCTAGTAGGGGTGGGCGGATCGATCCAAATATCGATACCAATGTGATTGTTGGTATCGGATCGATACTAGCACGATGAGATAGATATTTTTGTTGTAGGTTCTCTTCTATAAGTTCAGCAAATCACTTGTATTTCTTCACAGAGTTTGTCTGATCACAGCGTCTCTCTCAGTCCTTATGCGCAGTGCTCCTCTCCACCTCTCTCACTCCGGTCACTCTGGTTCACTCTTAAGTATGAATATGGCAGACTACAATAACCCTTTTGTGTATCTTTCGAAGGAACATTAATATTCGTATGTAGGCTATATGCAGATAGGTTATAGATTTAATTATGTTAAATATTATTTTCTTTTTTGGCTAAAGTCTTTGTCCTGTGTTTTATTATTATCATCATGATCAACGAATTAAAGGCAACAGTACAAAATCATTCAATGATCAGGAATTTTCAAGTAAAAAGTATCATTTCAGTATCGGTATCGGCAATACCGGCCCTGTAATTACTTGGTATCAGATTGATATCAAAATTTGCAGTATCGCCCACCCCTAGGAGCTAGTCACTAACTGTGTCTTTGCAGCTGACAAGATAGTGTACGGAGAGTCTTCACAGCTTCTCTGAAGAACAGTTGTCCGAACAGTAAAGAAATGGCTAGACAGATAAAGAATGAGCTGAAACTCCATACGCAATTGTTGTTGTCAAATCAACAGCTCTCACTGGTCGTCACACCGAAACCACACCCGTATCTCTCAGTAGTACCTCAAAGGACGCTGATTGGTTCACTGTGGTTTCGGCCTCAGATGTATAGATGCAAATCCATCTGCTTTGCGAGGTGATCTTTAAGAGCAACACCTTTCACACGGTCACTCTGACAAAATTAAAACCTTTACAAATGCACGTTGATAGTAGCTTTGATAAATGAAGCCCTTCAGCTTAAAAAACTCAAACTCACCTGATTTTTCCAGCTGTGATGTTGAGTCAAATCACATTTTACCTCACACTTTGGAAGTCTTTGTCTGTCTTTGACTTTGATAGTGACATGTCGAGTTACCATGATCTGTAAAATAACACGTTTTCACAAGAGACTTTGAATTAAAAAATTCCAGATCCTAGCTGATTTAATTTCATCTCGACCTGAGGGATCATCCATCTTATCTCACCTCGTTCTTTGTCTCCTCTTCTTCGCCGCTCTGCTGTGACCGGCCAACATTCAGGACTGCATGTTAAGCAAAGTTTCTTTAACAATTGATACCGGCGACCGTAAAGCACAGACAAATGGGCCGGGATGTGCACCATCCATCACGCCCACAGAAGACTCATTGTTTGCAGATTTTAACCTAGAGGAGTTCCTCCTGTTCTTCTCCTGTGAGACCCACAAATCATGAGCTGACAAGGAGAGCCGAGTTGTGCCGAGCTGGGCTGGGCCAGGACGGGACAAGGAGCTCACAGGCTTAATAGGAGGAGAAGAAGAGGTTCTTCCGATCTGAAACAGGATGTTAGCTCAGGAATCTGCTGTTTAAACGACCTCAGCAGCTTGCTAATAGCGGTTGGTTTAATTAGGAAGTTTTACTTCATTAACCAAGTCTTTTTACCTCTCTGGTAGTTTGCAGCTGTAGTGATGGCAACAAAGTCCATTTCTGACAACCAAGTGGAAAATTAAACAGTTGCTTATGTCATCACATTGAAGCTCTTACCTTCAAACTGAAACGAAAAGACGATAAAAACTTGACAGCAAGAGTTTCAAACTCAGCGTGAGTTCGATGTTGGGGTAGCAGCAGAAGACGTGGCGGCAGTTGTGATGTAACCAGGTTGGAAATTTCCAGGGGATGGTGAGTCGCCAGGACAGCCGGAGAACAGAGAGATCCTGAACATGAGCCAAAAACTGAACAGTTTCTCCTCAGAGATCAGAGATTGATGAAGGCGCTGCTGCAGGACGAGCAGAGTTCAGTAAGTCTGTTTCACTTCTCTTCATTCAATGACTTCTCTTCTAATTACCTCTATTTTCACAGCAGAGCATGAGGGTAAAAAAGTTGTACAATTACCAGAAAAGTAGGAATTGTATTCACTCTTCCAGCTTCTAACCATGACCAGTCACTTTGATTAATTTGAAATAAAACTATTTCTTTCTATTTTCTATTTTCCTTTCTTGAATATAAATTCTACTTTAGAAAACACCCAAATTCTTGTCAGTATAATAATAATCTTTGCTCTTTAATGACCGTCAGAAACCCCCTTTCAGATGACAGAACTGGGAAGCTGCATCCCATAATTTTTGTGACTTTTTAAAACCCACAATCAAACAACAGCACCCACTTCACTAGGTGATTGGCCAGGTGAGTGGAGGTGTGAAGGCAGACAGGATTTGTACCTCGCCCTCTCAGTACTTCTTTCAACACAAAACGACTTTGATCGTTTGCTCCATTCTCCCGATTCATCAAAACTCTGTGACGACAAGTTTTTGTGCAGGCGAAATGGAAAAAATGTTCCCTGTCAGGGAAACAGAGCCCTTCATATTTTATGCATCCTAAAAAGTATCACATCTGCACGGTAGTGCTGCACTGGAGGAAATAGACTCAACGTCTGTGACTGCACCCGAAAATGGCTGCCAGCCAGCTTCCTGCAGAAACACTTGACCTTCCCCTTATTTATAAAGTTGTTTTTATTTTCTGTTCTTATTCCACGCCATCTGACTGTGAACAGATTAATATTTCCCCATCAGGGCAAATCTTTACTTCATCATTTGTTCCTGTTAGCAGACTCACAGCTCTGCTCCCAACCACTCATTTGCAAGCTCATTTTTCTCTTTTTTTCCTGTGAATTATTATCAGAGATGGGTACATTTATTATAACGAGGGGTTATGTTTCCTGGAAGCCATTTCTAGGGGAGTGGTTAGTTCCTGTTGATGAATGTTGGCTAATCGCAGGTGTCAGACGCCGTGTTCTCTATCATTTATCACATCTTTAAAGGACGTCCCTGCGGGAATATTAACCAGCCCGCTGCCACCGCTCCACTCTTTAAGAAAGTCTTTAGTGATATTACAGCAGCTCTGTGCTGACATCACATCAGGTGATGGAGGGAGAGGACTCCAGGTGAGCAAGCTGACAACTTCATATAAATAATTTTGTTTACGATATGGCACTTAGAATTTAGATACTTGGTTCATCAAACATGAATGTGATACATGCACATGATTACACAAAAACTGCTGAACGAATTTCCATGAAACTTGGATGGAGGATGGGTGTCGGCCCAGAAGAGACCCCACTTCTGGTGTGGATCCAGATAACGGGACGGATCTAGAATGATAACTTTGAGAGCTTTGAGGGTTTCAACATTTCTGTTCATTTCTCAGGGATAAAAAGCAGTTGTGTGTGCTCTACTGAGTAAAAAATGTAAAAAAAAAAAAAAAAAAAAAAAAAGAAAACACTGAAATGCAATATAAAGGAGATGTGTCTCATTCAACCAGTACAGGAAGACAGAAACTATTGAAAAAGATTTCAATTTTTCAGTAAAAAGTAAGAATTCCAATTTGACCTACAGACCCTGACCTTAGTGCTATGAAAAGGCAGATTCAACACTACTCGGTTGTATTGATAAGTAGGCAGGTTTTGTTACTCACTGATCTACTGGAAAGAAAACTAGAAAACACTGGAGCGCTCTCCGTCACATGAATCCCCGGCGATTCACTCTTGTTTTACCGCAGCTTCTATCCTTCTCCCTCTTCACCTTCTCTGCCTCCTCCATCAGAGGTGTTCTTTCTCCTTTGTGTAGAGTTGAGTTGTTGACTGTTACCAGGGGATAGTGGCCGGGGAAAACAATAGCCCTTTTTAGATAGAAAAGGCGGCACATTTGCTTCAAGGTAAGGGCGGCAATTTGCCGGCCTGTCTTTCTAAAACCGAGGCGTAATATTCCTCCTTTTCCAGAAGCCGCCTCTGAGGTAGGCGTAAACATGATGTGATGTGACGTGAAGCTCGAAGTTGTGACATAGAATTTGTCTTCAAAATAAGAGCTTTACATTGCACCCCATTGGAGTTTAAAACTGGGTTCTTAGCGGGGGGCTTTTAATTTGAAAGTAGCGACCGTTCCTAGCTAGCCGCTACAACAACAAGCTAACAGTGAAGACAGCTTCAGAGACCGAGGAGACGCTAGCATCTCCTGGATCTCAGCAGCTGTCCAGTTGCTCATCTTAATGTCCGCGGATGAAATGATGGACTGGCTGCTGTGATCAGCTGTTTCCTGGTTTTAAAACTCCTCGGTTGTGGGTCGCACAACAGTGCAGGTCATTGACACCTCCGCCCATCTCACCCACAGGCCGGGACATTTCCGCCTCGTTTTTAGATAGCAGTCGAGGCTGAAATAAGTGTACCCTCCGAGGCGGAAAATCGGCGGACCAAAACAGACCCCCAATTTGCCGCCCTCTGTCTAAAACCGCGGACCGAGTCGCCTAAAGGACGGGCAAATTGGCGGCTTGGTGCTCTGTCTAAAAACGGCTAATGCCTCTTCCTGTTTTGGTTGCGCAATGACAGATGAAATGTGTTTCTCAGCGGAAAATGTAGCCGGGCCAAATCTATACGCTGCTGATGTCAATTTTTGAAGTAGTTACACTGTGAGATAAGTATTTACTTCAGAATGAGAAGTTAAAGCAAAATTAAGTTTTATGAAGTTGTATGTCTACATTTACTTGAGTGAAAGATCTGAATGCATCCTCCACCACTGACACACACACACACACACACACACCCTGCTGTGCTGCTCCGTCAGTTATGAGGCAGATTAAATGGATTCTCAGTGTTACTTAAGAGCTAATGATAAGACTAATGGAGGCTGTTTTCACTCCGTCAGGGGTTTTCTCCTCACGGCTGCCAGAATCCAGATCGCTTACAGAGGCTAAGACCGTGATCAGGCACAAAGGGTGTTAAAAGATCTCAAGTATATTCAGTGAAAAAGGTGTGTGTGTGTGTGTGTGTGTGTGTGTGTGTGTGTGTGTGTGTGTGTGTGTGGCGAGAGAGAGAACAGAAAGTACAACTGAGGCGGTATTCCACGATCCATACTCCATACTAATAAAGGAAAATCCTCATGAGGTAGCTGACTGAAGTTTATTCATTCAATTACAAAAATCTGGTAAACCTGTAAATAGTTATCTGATCAGAAAGGGTGCACGCTTACAGCTTTGTGGCTACAGTACAGATTTAAAAGCAGCTAAAAACGTATTTTCAAATCTCAATGGTATCTCAAGGCTTCCTGGGATTTGGATTATGCCGGATAAACTGTACGGAGGCATTTTACGTTTTACTTTGAATTTTCTTTCAGTTGTTTAGAATGCTGCAATGCTGTTTTACTGTGAAACTCTGGAAATTTTATGTGAACTGAAAAAAAAACAGGATTCATTTTTGGGTAAACTGTTAGTTTGATTAACAACTTGTGTTCAGTCCTACCCACGTCTGAGTGGATCTGTGGTGGCACTGGCAGGAAAATGACTCACAATATAAATACTGTGGCTGACAATCTTTTTGGATGAGGTCTACAGTGAGTCAAGGACAGAATCAGACTGTTCCTGACAGCTGTTCCTCAGCTCTCTTAAGCCTTCGCAAAAAGGGGTTGTCACACTCTGACTGACTGGGAGGGGAATGCCCTAAGCTGCTCTCACTCATTAATTAGGAGCCAGTCTCCACACCCTGCACACAGGTGATCTGAATCCACTGCAATCAGACCAGACGGTCCTTGGAACTCAGCTAAAACCAAAAAAGACATCAAGTACTACATAATGTGCCTGCTACAGGTGTCATACAGATGCAGATACTGACAGACGCTAATCCAGAGGGTGAGGACGTGTCTGTTGTGATCATACATTGTGTGCGTTTGAAGGGTTTTCATTTGCAAGAGAGTTTGGTCGTGAGGACGTGTTAGTTATGGTGACCAAGGACGTTTCATTAAAATCTGGAGCCCCATTCATTCCTCCACCGCTGTATCACGATTTTTATTATAGAAGAACATATTATAAATCCATGGCGAGCAGTGGTGTAGTCTAGTTTATTGTAGTGGGTATACTGTAATGATTCCCTCCCAGTCTCGTACACACCCGACCCGGACCGACACCCCATAAGCACCATCACACTCACTAACGCATACATAGAATATGTAATAATGTAATAACAAAGAGATGCTGCTGGGTGCCAAAGAACTTAGACTGGACATAAGTAAATAATAAATGCTTCTATCCTGTTTGTGGGTACTATTGCGTGCACTAACATAGTTTTTTTATTTTTTATTTATTCATGTAAGGTAACAGGTTCTCTCACAAACACGGAGATGCTGTTATCTGCTGATAAATGCTGATGTTAAGCTTGCTAAAACTTTGCTTGTTTTTTCGTTTTTTACCTGTGGACATTTATTTAGTTGATGCATTTTTTTATTTAAAATAAATACACTGCAGACAGAGTGCAGATCTACGCAAACATATAAGCAAACAGAAACAATGCAGACAATAACATTAGTGTTAAATAAAATAAATGTGTTTAAGTTTAGCAATTTTGTGTCTTGTTGTATGTTATCAGATGCAAAAAAAACAACAACAAAAAAACAACAACATGATATCTGCATTGACATCGGCCATTGAAAAACGCTTATCGGTCGACCACTACCCTTTGAGATGACCATGAATGAACTATACTGTCATTTGCATATAGTAACTGACTTTATGAATTTCAATGGTTTATATCACAGCTTTGCATGTTGGCTGATATTTACCTGACTTTCTGTCCCTCCACTCTAACCAAGGATGCCTGTTTTTAAATTTCCTAGCTTGACTCTCAGCCCACAAGGCTGGCCAGTTCTCATCTAAAAGAAACAAGGAGGTATACAGAGGGATAAAAGCAATGCATGCTGTTGACTACTGGACCCACACACATACACATACGCGCGCAACGCAGTCTGTGCTGATTGATACTGATGCTGTGCGTTGGTTGCTCAATAAAGAAAGGTGCTAGCAAGCTAATGTTATCTACCTAGCATGCGAACAGAGACGCTCATTAGTGAAATGTGTCATGAACAAAGACAAACAGACTCCTTTTCTGTAATGTGAAGTGATTCTACATTATATTAGCTAACTTTAAACTTGCAACGCTGAGAGCTACTGTCTAGCCGGGGAAATGACCGTAACGCAACTGTGTTCGTTGGTGGGTGACATCGGGTTTATATAAGTCACGTCCAAATCTTTCTGAATGGAAGTGAAAAGAGGAGACGCATTCCCCTGGAAAATGTATTTTATATTTACCCAGTATTTGCGAAACAAAATCACTGAAGTTAAAGTTCTGTCACAAAACTAGTGTTAAGGGGCATTCAGACCGAATGCGATAGACGCGAATGGAGCGGCAACTCTACATTGAAAATCAATGTAAATGGCGCGATGACATGCGATTCAGGCGCCGGCAGCGCGAATGGAGCATCTGGCGCGGCGCAAATGAAGCGTCTGGTGCGGCGCGAATGAAGCGTCTGAAGCGTCTGGAGCGACGGAATAAAGTTGAAAATATCCAACTTTTCAGGCGGCATCATGCCGCGACTTTCAATCAGCGACGAGTTCAAGCCGACGACGTCACTTCCCTCACGTACGGTTGTTTACACTCAGACCAACATGGAGGACAAGCTAATTGTAACTGCAGCTCACCTCAGACAGATGGACAGGCGCTCCACAGCTGAGATGGAGTGCCTGTAGTTGGTGTCCAGGCGTGAGATCCTGGCACCGACCCGAGCTAACAGGTCCTCGAACTGGACTCCGGTCAGCCTGAGGTACCGCTGGACCCGGTCGTCATCCAGACGGAGCTCCTGGAGGAGACAGTGAAATTCCCCCAGCTCCGTGCGTCTCCGGAGGACTTCATGAACCCAGACACGACGGTGGGTGGTTTTCCAGCGTTTCTGGGACTTGCACAGCAGGTACAGTGCAGCAACGGTGATGATATCAGCCATGATCGACATGGAAAGAGAGTGGGTTGAGAAATACCGGTTCAAAAATGAGCGGGCAAGCACATCGTCTTTTTTTCCCCTGAGCGTCAAGCGCGAATGATGCGAATAGTCAAAAATGATCAAGCGGCACGATAGAAGCGTCTGAAGCAATTGTATTCGCGTCTATCGCGTTTGGTCTGAACGCCCCTTAAGGGATCTTTGCACATTTTTTATGCGGGTATACGGAAATCCTGTAGTTTTTTTTAGTGGGTATACGGCATATACCTGTGTATACCTGCGTATCACATAGACTACGCCACTGATGGCGAGGACCTGCGGTTGGGATGACATTTTGTTTGGGAATGTCATCTTGAGCTTTGTGAAACAGTGATTAACATTTGACACAATTGCTGACATTTTATAGACCAAAGCACTAATTGATAAATCAAGGTAAGTTCCGGCCCTGGTTTAAGAACTTCTGTCTTGTGGTTTTTGTGGTTATATGTACATGTTAACATACATTGGTTGTGATATGTTGGTCAGATCACATGTTGGGTCAAGTACTGTTTTTACATCTGAACAAAGCACCACAAGTTCTAGTAAAAGCTGCAACATTGCCTCATTAATGTGAAGCATTTCATCAGTGACACTGATCTGTTCAGCGTTCTTACCGTGATCCAGTATTAAAATCCTTTCTTGTTCATCAAACATCCCGCCAACCATCTCTGAATGAAGACGACGGCGCACTCGGCTCCTCCTCTCTTCCAGGCTCTGAGCTTCAAAAGGGTCTTCATGAATTCTAATGTCACAGAGAGCCTGGCTTAACGAGTGGCTGTAATGAGTGTTTGTTAAGACGAATGCAGCCACGTCCTCATTAGCATAGCAGCATTTAATGAGCAACCACCATCACACAACTCTAATCACCAGGATAAACAAATGAGAGGAGGAAAAATCATTACCTGCTGAATGAAAACACTCATCCGTCTCATCTGTGCTGACTGTGATGGTTTACAAGCCCGACAGAAAAACAATCTCGGGACAGAAACCCAAACAAAAACCACTGACTTAATACCATAAACATGTCCGTTATTCGCTGCGTTTTTCTCTTTTCTGACCTCCTTTTGCTCACTTCCTGCCTCACTGCGTTTTCATGCTCTCCGTTTCATTGTGTTTTATTTTTTCTTTGTCATTGAAAGTAAAAGGCTATTGGGTCCGCCGAAAAGGAGGCTTCGAGACTAATTCGGAAGTATTTTGAGGAAAATATCTAAAAATCTTCTTCTCTTTTCTAAGCAAAAATGATTTTCTTTTTTCACTTATTAAATTAAGAATTAAATAGCTGTGTATTTTAGCAGTAATCACTTCATCCAATCAGTCACATTAAGTCTGGTAACCAATTCAAAAAAAAAAGAGCTATCTTCTGGAAATGTATTTGTTGACGTTTTCAAAACTTTTACTCAGGCCTTTGTTCACATCCTACTTCCTCTTCGAGCGACTTGAACTGTCATTTTTCTCATCACAAAAGAAAGAGTTATCAATTTAGAATTTAGCAGCCAGACCCGACTTCACAGTGGTGTGTGCGGTTTAAGTCATTTTGTTGCATAAAGCTTTTGGCTCAAGTTGGATTATTTTGAAACATAACTTACTGTTTCTGGTACAATTTCTTATACCAGATCATCTGTGCGAGCAAAATATTACAAAGCCCCACTGTTTCATCTCTGAACTGAAAAAATGAAATTTGCAGGAGTCAAGAACTGCTGCTCGGGCTTCAGAGACAGTGGATTTAGTCCCCGGAGAGAAGAAAGAAAAATTGCAGAAAGTCTATAAAAACATGAGGCTTCCCAATAAGACGGCAAGAAAAAGGAGGCAGTTTCTATACGAGAGCAGTAATGAAACATTGTCTACACCGGCTGACCTCTTCATTCTGAAGGTTTTTCTTCCGCCGATGCACAGCAGCATCGAAACCAGTTTCTGAAAGATGGAGGATATTGGTGAATGATGAATGGCATCAATGGAGGATGGTGATGGAGGTCAGGAAAGCTATCCGTGCATCCCCTGATGAAGTGTGACTCCCTGAGAGAGACGCTGAACCTACACACACAGTCCAAGGAGGAACTTCTAGATCTGTCCGGGACTCTGTGTGTATTGCAGCTTCTGTTCACACTTCCTGTCACCGCTGCATCTGGCAAGTGATGACAAGTCTGAAGCTTTTAAAGAAATGTAGCATTTATAACTTGCTGTGAGATCAGACAGGTCTGCTCAGAGTTCCATCTCGAGTTATGATTGTTGGGACTGCTGTCTTGGGTCGCAGTGGGAGGCAGGCTCATCCTGGGCAGGTCTGACAGGACTGAGTGGGCTTAAGGCTCCTATACGTCAGGCTGACTGTCGACTGTCAGGACAGTCGGTGAGTGTCGGGGGCTCTTGACAGTCTGCCAGCCTTTGTCGCAGCTGTTTTTTTTGTCAGTTTCGGTGTAGGCCTTCGAGTTCTGGTCTCGCAGTTGGCTTCGTTACATGTGTTCAAGCAACGCAACCACACCACAGCACGCAGGCGTCCAGCGTGTCCAGCCTATCAGCATTAGATGTCTCCTGTCCATGTTCATTGTGCTGTGTTGCCTCACTTTTAACGAACAGTTTTATCTGAGCAAACAGATGAACTCAACACAACTTGAGGGCTCTTTCAGTTTAAAATAAACATTTGAATTTAACAAACGATACCTGGGCTCAGACGCAAACTTGCTCCCCTTCGATTTAAGTGCAGTAAAACAGATTTAGAAGTTCATGTCAACATCCACCTCCCGCTTTTTCATCTCCCCCATTGTGTCCGTAAATAACATATCAGAATTAAAGGAAACACTACGAGCCGAAAGCGTTCGCACTCTGACACATTAGCATACCAATTAAAATACCGTCATATCTCCCAGCATACAGATCTCCTCCCACTCACTAACACAGCTCCCTCTGGTCTTTCTTTGACCTCTGACCCCTCTGCGCTGCGATGATGACACTGATTTCATTAATCCTCCGTGCACTCAGATGTAATTAACAAGCCAGAGGAGAGGCTGGAGGTGAATATCAATCCGCTGAAGTGGTGATGATGTGGGCGGCGGCTCCTCCGTCCTCCCACATGTTCAGACGCGTCCATCAAGCGGAGAGCAGCAGCGTGGACGCACAGGATGTTAATATTAGCACCACCGCAGAATCTCTGATGAACTGTCAACAGGATCTGAGCTTATTTCATGATGTGAACTTTAATTATTCATGAGCCATTTCGACAGAGAGTCAACTCTGTTCCACTTATGTCGACAGAAGAGGTGAAAATGATTTTATTCTGGCTGTTTTCATATCTAGGATTTTTTTTTTTTTTTTAACTGAACTGAAATGAAACAGCAGGGGAAAAGAAGAGGAGACTTCAATCTGCAATTATATTTAAGATTAAAACATGTACATAAGAGGTTGAATGCGTTTTCAATTGAGTGTTAGCTAAATTCCTGAGCAACTATGGCACAGCAGGTCTGTCAGTTTAGGGATTTCTATGATGCCCGACTGCCAACGTTAAACTGTTTTCAAACACACTCCCCGTCCCCATATATCTCTACATTGCAGACAAAGAGAATAAATACAAAGATGTGAAAGTAGAATTACTTATTAATTTGTCTTAATTTCATTGCTCACAGTAAAAGAAAAATAAATAAAACATGTAAAATATACAAAAAAGTGATGAAAAGTCACAATACAGGAAGCACGTCAGGCAGCATCGATCGCGCATGCTAACGTCAATGTCTGGGTTGGGTTGCCAGGTACCACAACATACATGTCCAGCTACTAGCTGGTAAAAGTAACTTCCAAAGTTAGCAAACATGAGCGACACACTTTTTTGATTTTTCTGGACAGGAACGTCAGCTGTGTCGCTATGCCAGAGGTCAAATCGGATGTAGCAAACCTTGCAGTTTCTATCTGAGAGCAGAGACAAAACATTGTCTACACCTGATGAAGTATTAAATCAGGAGTCATTTCTTCCACGGGTAGACACCACCCTCGGCAGCGTCACAGCCAGGTTCTCAAAGATGGAGGACATTTATTATTGATGATTTATTTTATGTCCTCCATAGGCCAAAAGACAGAAGCAATTAAGTTTTAGCTTGAGAAGCTTACATCAAAGGACAACACAGGACAATTTATGTCACCCGAATCAGCATGTGCAGATAAAGAGGATTTGTGCGTTTTAGAAACACCTACTGAGGAGAAACACTGAGGTTCATCCAGACTTTGTTCTTCAGTTTACAGTGTGTACAGAGCCGCCTCACCTTTAGATCATCACCAGGACGACCTTCGGCCACATGAAAGTGATAATTTGACGGCTTGTGAATGCAGCCCAGCTCCGTCCGGCCTCAGAGGGAAAACAGTAACAGCTTCATCTGACTTCATACAGCTCTTCACGTTGAAAAGAGGAATCCTCTGCTTTATCTCTCCCTCTTTATTCTGTCTAATTAGCCGTCGGCACGGTATTGCTCTCTGTTTCTTTGTGGTTGAGCAGCAGTACATCCTTTTCTTCTGGCATCTTTTGGGAAATTAATTCATTTTTTGCTAAAGTGTCTTAATAATTACAGTGACATCGGGGTTAATTGCCTAATCTCTATTGCCATGGAGGCATCCCGTTGAAATCCCCACACAATCTGTTACAGAAACAGCAGCCAGAAGATCCTCTGTTACCAGAGGGGATGCTCTGACCTAAATAAAGTTTTTTTTCTTTTTTTTTTCTTTTAACATCCAGCAGGTAGCGGACAGGGAGCTCAGGTACGCTGTTCACTGTCATTAATTTTCCACTTTGATTTAACACTGGAAACTTGTTCTGGAGCAGAGGGAGGGAGGCTGTCTGCGGTTTCTAAAATATGGAGGTCCGGTGTAACAATGTCAGCCAAGGACTCCTGTTAGTGCCTTTAAAATAAAAGTACCACGATTTGTTTTAATCTTAAACTTCTGAATTATGACGAGAAGGCGCTCTCTGTTAATAGTGGATCTTTAATTTAATCACCGGACTCGTCCTTCACACTTTTAGCACTTTAACAGGCAGCTGCTTTTCCTGCACAAGCTCTGTTTCTGTGCCTGACCAACTATTTATTGAATCATTTTGCAGTCAGTCATTTTGCAGTCATTATTTTTGTATTGTATTTTTTTTCAGTTCACTTTCAAGATTAGAGGTGTAAGTAGTCAGAAGTCACAGTTCGTACCTCGGTTTTGGGATTAATGTTCGATACAAGTTCAGTAAAACAAAATAAATGTGTGAAAAAAAAATCCAAATGCAAAAGCAAAAGGCCAGGCTTCTTTTCATATATTTATAACAGACAGTGGTGTAAGGTACTGTTTGTTCCACAAAGCTGCCTTCTTATATACGTTAGCATGTTAACGTGTTTCTATTGAAATATCTGTCAAACAACGCAATGTTAACAATGTTAACCCTTTCAGCCCTAATTAAGATATACATATATAAAGAGACTTTTTTTTTAAATGAAGAAGGTATTTGCGAGTACCTTCTTTTGCACTGAGCAGAGTCTGCTGGTATTAATTTCAGGATATGGCTCCAAACAACCACCACCAAAATGTAGGGCAGCTGGTGTGTACCCTGAGAGGCAAAATCCCAGCCCTAAAACATTACATTTAATACACTATTTATAAAAACTTTTATATTTATATTAACATGTGTTCAGCAAAGGAACTTTGTCAGGGGAAACACAAAAAAACATTTTGCACCTAAAAAGGTAGAAGCTGTGCTTTCAGTCTGTGTTCTGTTACTCACAGGAGTCTCAGGTGTTTCGAGAAGTGTCAAGTCAAGTGTATCCCAAACTAATCACAACCAAAACTGTTGTTCTGCACTGAAACACAGGATGACTGTACAAGAGTTGTGTGTGAGTTGTGCTGTTTGTTTGTGATGACTTGCTATATATTTGTGCCTTATTTGTACAATACTCCAAAATGTCCCTTGAACCTTGAAGAAGGATTTCTCCTCTTTTGCACGTCTTAACTCCTTATAAATAAATAATACGCTCTCCTAATGTTGCTCACTTTGTCAAAATTGTCCATTCTTTCCCAAACTTTCCTGACATGTTCTGTCCAGTTTAAATGTCAAAATGCAACAGAATCAGTAATGGAAACATGCTCTCAAGGTCCTCATTAGATATTCAGATGACAGGTCAATATGTCACACACACACACACACACACACAACCACACCTCCTATCACCCAGGGGGGCGGGACCGGCCTGTCACCACGGCGCAAAAGCTCCACAGCTGATGGATGTCGACCTGCATCCAGAGGTGATGGATGTTGGTGTCATAGCAGGCGGCGCAGCGAGTGTAGAGGGGGATGGGGTCATGGTGGACATTGGTTGGTACTCTGTTCAGGTGCGCTGACAAAAAGCCTGCTCCTCCCTCCCCCCAGAGCAGTCCAGAGACAATGTCCCCAACCGGAGTGAAAGGTCAGTAATCCGTGATTAATAAGAGCGAGCAAAGGGGACGAGGACGGAAACTAATCTGACCCGCACACACAACTGAACATTGGACATGTTGTCGTTCACATTCTGCATTCTTTCAGCTGCTAACCTTCACTCTGCCAAAATGTCCTTACTAATCTAAATGTCCCAACTTGTCCCAAAGTGTCTGGAAAATCTCTTTAATTACAGCAAATGTCCTCAGTCATCAAAAATGGCCACACTTTCTTAAAAAAAAATACCACTTTTTCAGAATGCCCTCACTGTCCACATGTGTTAAAAAGAAAAATCAAACATTTTCAAAATGTCCTCAATTTCTAAAATTGTCCTAATTATTAAAGATGTCCCCACAAAAATATTGTCTACACTTTCCAAAGACATCCTCACATTTGAAATAAGTCTCCACTCCATAAAAGTGTTCGAATTATTCAAAAATGTTAACAGATTCCGAAAAATGTCCTCGCTTTCTAAAGACGTCCTAAATCTCCAAAAACATCCTTGTGATTAAACACACGATATATAAAGGATATTCTGGGCTCTGGAACACTTCGGTTTTGCAAATGATTGCATTGTGGTTTTTTTAAATTTTACTCTCGCAGTTAACTACATTACTTTCTGAAACAGGGTTCACTGGTTGTCCACTGGAAGAGGAGGGACTTCCTCTCCACTCAGAATGTGACTTGAAGATGAATCTAGGGTTCGTTCAGGTCGCTGCTGTGAGTTCACAGTAATGACTGAAGAAGGCTGATCAGCTCTTCTCTTCCTCACCTGAATCTTGGCTGCTGACCATCGGAGGATTCTGTTTCGAGAGATGAGAAGAGAGTGAGAAGAATCTGAGTAGCGGACGTACAAATGCACAAACATGCCGCAGACATAAACATCCAGTATGGTCTCTTGAAGTTGAAGTTAGTTTAAAGGTTGATGTTGACGAGTTGGACAGCCGACTGTTTGCAGCAGTGACTCTGAACAGAGAGTCGTTTCTGTTGCTTTAATCATAATAAAAGTGTTCATAAATATTAATTTTCAGAGCAGTGATTCACTCTGCTGTCAGTCATGTGGTTGCACAAAAAACGACTGGCGTTGACAGCCGGAGCGCAATGTCATCACCAGCGAACGCTCAGTTACAGTCAAGTGAACTTTCATTTTTCACAGCCAATCAGCCTGCTGTTCACATGCCGACACTGCGGTGTTCCTGGTTGTCCAAGTCACACTGTCTACATCCGTGCTGACGGCCCATTTATCTCCGTTTGAAGCGCCTTCGGCCCTTCGGCGCCTGACAGCAGGAAGAGATGGTGAACAAACAGCTTTTAAAATGGAAACGGCGAGCATTCGGCAAAATGTCCGCCATCCTCAGGGGCAAACAGCGCATTTAATTTAGTGTTTAATAGGTTGTCATAACACGGCAGACAGTCTGCAAGAGTGATTGAATAAACCATTACCTCCCCTCCTGCAGTGTGTGTGTGTGTGTGTGTGTGTGTGTGTGTGTGTGTGTGTGTGTGTGTTTGAGGGGTCTCCTGTACGGCGGCGGGCTCATGAATGCTAAGTGTGTCTTTGAATATAAGAGCAGCGTGTCGCACCTGCAGGAAAATCAACTGTCACCAGTCTGAATGCATTAAACTTAATTTCTGTTTGACAGCATTTCAAATTAAAATATACCGTCCACTTAAATTCAGCTCAATCCTTCAGTCAGTCAAACTTTATCTGTCACAAAAGATTCAGCCAGACACACGTGGCAGACTGCCTTTAACTGTTCGTTGTTTTAAGAGTCTGTCACTCTCTTATCAGAAGCAACATAAGCCCCCCGCAGGTCAGTTTTCTTCTTCTGTATTTTTGCAGACTTTCTACGTTTGCAATCACTAAAAATATTATTATAGGAGAGTTTAACATTGAAAAAAAGAAAGAAAGAAAAATATAAAGAAAAACTTATTTTTACATGTCAAGCGTCTTTTTACTGAAAGTCTACGTAAGCATTCAAATCACTGTTTACATTAATAATACATTTTCAAAATGACTTTCACAATGTGTTCATCAGCTCTTTAAACTGACAGCGAAGGAATCAACTTTTAATTGAAGAGTTTGAGGGAATTCATTTCCAGCTCGTGCAGGTCCAGTCTGTTGTAACGTAAAGCTAGCATGATCAGACTCACGTAAACATAAACTATCAATATACAAACTGATAACACTGAACCTGTTTACAAACTGATGGTTTGCTGTTTTTCATGCAGAGATTCAACTTTTCTGATGCAGCTGAAACTTTAATCGTCTTTCAGTGTAAACTGCTAACAACGACTGTGTGAGCTGAGCACGGTGATGATGATGCTGTTTGTCAAATTGAAACCAATTATGCTTTTCTGCGAGCTGTTATAATATTAGCTACAGAGCCACATTAGAGAGAAACATTAAAGGTCCTTTGTGTAGAGTTAAATAGTATTCAATTATTTTTTCATTAGTGTAGAATAACCTGAATCTAAGAGTTGTTGTGTTTTTGTTACCGTAGAATGAGACGGCCTTGTTTCTACAGCAGCCTGCATGGGACAGACCGAACACTGACTTGAGAGAGGGCCTTTTTTTGATTTTCGCAGTTTTAGTGACCACCATAGGAGCAAGTGAGACTAGCTGCATTCACTTTGTTGCAATCTGCAGAATAAGTTTCTCCCAAAACCAAAGACCCGCCGTTATCTGCTGCTGAAGAAAAGTCAGACGAAGTTTCACGGTCCACAAAACTATTTCTGAGGCTTCACAGTAAAAGGCGCTGCGGTGTTCACCGAAACATCTGGAGCAGCTGGAGACTTTTTTTTCTCTCTCATAACTTGATTTGAAAAGATGTTATTTATGGACTTTATCGAGCCAAAATCTTCTCCAAGTGGCACCCTGTACAATTTCCGCCGTTCCTCTTACTGCCAGTCCTCTTGCTACGACATATATACAGGTATTGATTCAGTAACATTTAATTCATTCATTGTTTACACTCGTGAAAACGATACAAAAAAGTCAATCAAAAACTGCAAAAGAAGAAAAGAAACCTGTAAAATAAATCAGCGTCACAGCACCTGTGGTTTCTTATTGTGAGTCTATAATCTATTCAGCTTTCCCTAACCTTTGACCTCTGACCTCTGTGATTGGTTTCCTTTGGTCGGTCGTCCGTGTTCAGTACACACCGCGCTGCGTGGGAGCAGGAAATCATTTTATCGACGGCTGCAGTCGGACGCCGCTCGCTTACTCGCTCGTTCCCACCAATTAGCAGCGACCTCGGGGGCGACGCACAAGGTCGCCGGTTATGGATCGCTCCCATATTTACTTACATAACCCGATCTTGAGCTCAGAAGATGAATTACTCCACAAACTGTTTCAGACATGCCTGCTGGATATTCATTTATAAGATTCATATATTTATAACTGCAGTGAGTTATTAGACAGCGGCGGAGAACAAGAGGAGGAAACATGGAGGAGAATTTCAAACTGGAGCAGTGAGGAGAGCAGAGACCCGTGTCACAGACTTAGTCTGCTTCTCTTTCGGTCGCCTGGCTTCACTGAGCCGAACATCAGTGTTCCTGATAACTAACACCATTGATTGATATCACCCTCTGTATTAAGTTACTACGATGCACCCCAAACTTTTCCTATTGCTTCACTTCACTTTGGTTGTTAGGGTGTCAACAGCAGAACTGAGTGGCTGAAACAAATGAAGAACCTTTTTTTTTTTTTTTGGGCGTGAGGAGAACAGCACGACCCGCGGTGTAGATCCACCATCAAACAGCAGAGTGTAATGAAAGCTTCAGTTTGTGTGGAGGAGAGTTAATGGAGTGTGATATTGGCCCGTTAAAAGTTTAGTTGGCTGCAGGACAGGACGAGTGTCAGACTCTCCAGTGAGCACCGACAGATTGTGAAGGTGATGTGAGGTAACTTCAACATCTAGAACAAGGATGACAGACAGCTGGCTCCTGTCGCAGTGATGTCATCACTCAGCAGGAAGTCACATCAACACAGACTCACTGAGGTAACAGGCCCGGATATGAACGCAATGTAACCAATCTATTTGAAATAAAGACATAAAGCAATACTGTTATCTTGTGGGCTGAGAGGAAGAAAAAGCAGTTTAAATAGAATGATGCAGGGGTGACTTACATTTGTAGCCTGGCCGAGAAGTTAGCATCACCCTTTGAGACATGTAAAGGTTTTTTTAATTCAAACTTGGAGGTTTAAGTTGTGTATTTTATGTAGCAGAACAAAACCTGAAAGTGCCTTGTGTGAACCACAGACCTACTTCAGGCATTTAACTGAAAAACCCACTCATAAAAACCCAAAACATTAACTTCCTGTGGCATCTGTTTACCTCTATAGACTCTTTTCAAGGCAAACATTTGTACTTCACAAAGCAGGAAAAGCACAGGTGGAATTTCTAACATTAATGGCGGATGCATTCCATTCAGGTGAGCTCGTTCCAGGGCTCTGGCTTTGTGCATGCTCATTCACTGACATGATGGCTTACTGGGTCACTTGTATAGAATACAGATATCATTAACATTATTGGTCACCGGTGCTTTTCCTGCTTAGACAGGTGAAAATGCTGTGAGAATGGTCTGTTGCTAACCAATCGACAAGAAAAAATGCTATATTAAAAATCTGTGTTGTACATGGGAGCAGACAAGCCACCACAGTTGTACAAAGCATCCCCCTTAAATACTTTCACCTAATGCCCTTCAAACAAACAACATTTCAACAAGCTTGGACTGACGTTTTCAACCTGGAGTTAGCACGGGTGCTAGTGCTAGCGACTGCCATGCTGCTGCACGACCCCATGAAGATCCCCAACGCTGTGCTTCGGAGAGGATCCACTAACCGCCTGCATACGATGGACTTAAACGCCTTAGTCAGTACAAACATGATGGACTGCTTATCCCACGGTGCACCAGTATACACATCCCATGCAGGTGTGGCTACCACTGCAGTAAGAAGACCCCAGTTGGTGGAGCTGTAACAATCCAGTGGCGAGTTAATGAGAAAATAGTGAGCAACACAATAGCTGTAATCATGATGTTAGCAGTGAGTCACCATGAAGTAAACTGGAAGTTATTAGCATGTTGCTAATGCTAGTGGAAAATAAGCAATAAAATTCCTTTCAACATTGGAGATTTCAAATCAAATTAAAATGCATAAGTTCAGACAGATGCAAGTAAAATAATTTATTTTTTGTTTCTTATAAGCTCACTAACAATCTGTATTTGCTTTCATAGTTTGCATCTATTGTCTAGCCTCATTAACAAGGCCAGTGACCCCAACTGCTGCTTTTGTTATGTCTTTTAAGTATTTTTAGTGTTGTTTGTTGTTTTGCACTTACAAACCACAGCATATTCCTCCTGTGTGTAAACGTACTCTAGTCTGATTCTGATTCTGATTCTTTGTATTCAATAAAACTTATTTTCCACTCAGTTAGAACAAACCATCAGAGTTCAGTGATGGAGGACAGACATGGCACCTCCTCCTCTCTCCATCTCTCCCTCTAATAGATTTGTCTCCGTTGGGACTCTGAAGTCCAGCTTCATCCTCTCTGCTCAGACTGTTGGAGCTGATGGACTGTGTCCCTCCATAACCTGACCCCTGACCTCTGTAGCCACCTCGCTCAATCACCATCAGCCCTGGACAGAGGTGTGTGGAGGGAGGGGAGGTGGAGGTTATAAAAGCATTTATCTGTCAGTCAGTGTTCGGGCTTTAATAAACCACCTGTCCTGCTGCTTTAACATCTGAGATCAAATCAGAAAGAAATCATCAGTGACACCAGCTTTCAGACAGCATGAGTGTATATTAAAAGGGATCGACACCCACTTCATCACTGGAACAGATCACCAGCACAAACCGAGGCTTGATTTCTGTCTTGAAATAACACATTAGGATGAAATTAGTTATCAGGCTTTCCTTTCCCTCAGACTGTGGAACACTATTAGATCTTCTCCCTCCACGTTTATCTTTAAAACCACTCGATAGCTTAGAAGTCACTTTGATTGCTCACACTCACATTATACAATTTAATTTTTATATTAATTATGTATATATATATATATATATATATATATATAGATAGATAGATAGATAGATAGATAGATAGATAGATAGATAGATAGATAGATATAGATATAGATAAATATATATATATATCTAGACCATTGTACCAGATTACTGACGATCTTTGAAAGGGGGTTGAGGCTCACAGGTGCACCTACATTCACATCTTTGCGTGCAGCACAGGCAGTGGAGCATGTGCACAGTGTAGATAGGTACTAAATGAACCTCTACAGCGACATCAAGGTTGTTTTTTCTTGTCACAAACGTGCCAGCTCATGTGAAGCAGCTGAGGAGCGCTTAACTCCTTCCTTCAGCATGGTTGATAGTCCATGAGCCAACTTTAGCGTTCAACCACTTCTTCTTTGATATCATCCAGTTTGTTTCACTTCCACGCTTGAATAAATGTGTCCAAGATATGTGTTTATATTTTTCATAATTAATTTACACCTTTATATATCTTAAAGCTAGCAGAAGAAGTGGTTGAATGCTAACAGTAGTTGTAGCTCAAGGGTCATCAAATATGATGTCACCTTGAAATACGCCCGATTGTCCCTCTGACCTTTCCCCATATAGTTGCTGATCAATCAGTATGCGTTGAAATTGAAACTTCAAACCCATTGAGGTTCTGCCCCTGAGCACAATGTCAGAGGAAAATGGCCACAGTGTGAATATTGTCTATTGCAGCCCTGTTGACAATTCAGTGTCATGACAGGGAAGCATGTTAGAAGCAATGTGAACTCTACAAGACTATAATCTGATCACTGAGCAGTTTGCCCGCCAGCCAAGTGAGGCAGCAGAGAAATGAGTGGACCAACATCAAATGTACAACCTCGTCTGACTGCTTCGCTTTGCTTTTTACAGAGGCTCAACAGTCTGAACAGTCTTTAGCAAGATTGTTATTATGTTTGACCCGACACCTTCAGTCCTCTAAACTGTAGCAGTTGCAAATGTAGTTCACATTTCACATCAACAGTTCACATCACGATTTATGGGATCACCATCATCTGTAATTTTTGCGAATGAAAATGAACTTCATATGCTCGTCGTAATAAAGCTTTTAACGGTGCAGACATGCACTTCATGCAAATATAAAAACCCCTATTTTAATCTGATTAGTTAAATTCATCACCCCGTCCTTCTTCATTCAGCAGCATTTGTTGTTTTTGAACGTGCTCTATGAATAAATAAATTGTCTTGACTTTTCTTCATTTCATTAAACTTAGACAAAAACTTCTGGTTGTTAAACAAAGTCGCGTTTAGCTGCTCCAAACTTTTAATCACAGCTTATGAGTGGCTGATTTAAGCCGCCGCAGCTGCGATGACTGACTGAGACCTGAGCACGTCAACTTATATTACAATAAGATATCTAAAGTAATGAGCAGTTTTATGGGGCACTGGTTATTTACTCTTCAGTTTAAAGAGGCCAGATGAAGGTTTGACAGGCGGCTGAAAGGAGATGATGAACAGAGGCTTGGAGGAGGAGGAGGGATGAGGTGAGCGACGGAGAATTGACAGAGAAAGTGTTGCACAAATAATAATCAGTGAAGGTCAGTCTGAGGCCGAGCGGCTGACAGCGCCTTTTTAAATAATGAAAGAAATGAAAAATTGAAAATGAGCAATTTGATTATCCTCTCGTCAGCGGCCTCAGTGATGCATGGAGGACTGCCGGCCGGTTTGCGCTTCATTTCATTACAGAGGGGGAAAAAAATGAAAGCAGATAAAGTGAGCAGGTCACCGATTGAATATCGAGAAGATGACAGCAGCTGCCGCTCGACTCATTGACGGGCGGCGTCCTTTCTGGAAGATTGCGGTTTGACCTCAAGGTTGAGCTGAGGTTGTTTTTTTGTTTTTCATCCAAATTCTTCAGAGGGGGAATGAAGAGTGAAGTCAGATGGGATATTTTTATTGAGGAAAGATCAATGGGACAAACCGTTTATAGAAATATGAGGGAGTGACAGTCTGATTGAACAAATTCATTTCTCGCTCTCTACTCGACTTTATTGAGAGTTTTGATGGTTTTTAACGGCATGCAGGGAACAAAAATAAAAACTTGGATGGTTGCTCCAAGACTTCCTCAAAATGGCAGATGAAAAGTAGGCACGTTTAAACTTTCATCTATCAAGGGCCATATTTCTCCCACTCACATGTTTTAACAAAACAATTAAAGTAAATCTTACTAATGATGAAATGGCAGAGTGAAAAGACTCCAATGATTGCTGGACGGATGATGTGGCTGCCAGCCTCGATAGCGTGGCTGTGCTAACCAGCTTGCTACAGAGCCACAAGGCCGATCTGTTTTCAGTATTCAAAACGAACATTTCTGACCTCGAGTCTAAAATTAGTCTGGTGTAAGCGTCTTCGTGCAAAGCACAGGCAGTGTATTACTTCTTTGGAGTCTAATGTGATTCTTGTGGTTTTGAAAGCCACATGTGCAAAGCAGAACTGAGTGAAGCCTGCACCTCGTTATGGTCCCATTATGCTCCAGCAGAGACAAACCATTTCTGCATGTTTAGCCGGTGCTGTTCTGATGCAATGTAAGTCCATTTAAGTGATAATTGTCCACTTTTATTAAATCATAGGATTAAATCCATTAAGTGGGGACAGTTATCGCTTTAAAAACGGGCTGTAGCTGAGCTATTTTACCTGGGAAATTATAGGTCCTGTCATTCTTTTGTTTTCCTCCAGAACACACTCGTGCATATATATATGCAAGTCTAAGTTCATTCAGTGGAGTTGCGCGGCCTTTATTTACCTTTTTATATCTGAATCGTACCTTCTTGTGGTTTCACTATCACACCTCTCCCTCCCTCCACCTCCTCACCCTAATTATGTCATCTGCCACCAATAAACAGCCTCATCATCAGCCTCCCTGCTATAACACCTTCCTTCCTCACCTCAGAGCTCGATGGCAGCGGTGGAGATGCTATCACGCTCTCAGCGGTCTGCCTCGCAGTCATATGTCACCCATGGGTGTCAAGTCACATAAACGGAGGGGAAGGGGGTGGACGGGGTATCGGGCTGTCTCAGCCCCGTCGACAGCTACATTTGTGGCTGCTGAGATGGATTTCTGTGCTCCGGTTCTTAAATTACAACTCAGCCTTCCGTCACGCAGGAAATGGATGGACGCTGCCGGGCGTTGTTGTGGTTGACACGGTGGCAAACTCTTGTATGTGAGTAACGCGACATGTTTTGGATAGAATTTCTGAAATATTGGCCTCCGGGAGAGAAGAAAACCTTTTCATTTCAACAAGATCTTTTTATGATACCAAACGATCAAGGTGAGAAAAGGTTCAGATGGCTGAAGGTTTAAAAAAATAAATAATATTTATATTTTTTATCATTTATTTATTTATGTATCAAGAGATACGTTTATCAACAACAGTTACTGGGTAACACCTCAACATCCAGCCTACTTGTTTCCTGAATACTAGGAAGTGGTATTGGATGGCTGAAAACAAGACAACCATGAGCAGGGAGAAGAGAGAGCCTCTCGAAGAGGAAGGCGGGTTTTTATAGTGAGGGAGCACCGGGCCCAGGTACTTCCAACAATATGATCAGCTGGCACTCCACCCTCCAGGTACCTGCAGCGTCATAGGAACAAAAGAATAAGCCAGGGGACCGTCTCAATTCATCAATCAGTTAGCTCATTTGTTGTTGCGCTAACTTTCTGTGGCACACAGTGTGTATGATCTGTCCGAGACCGAAGCAAAAGTAAACATTTTTCAAAATATTCAGCCGTATTCCAGACTGGAAAAAGAATAAACACTAGGAGTTGTTTCACAAACTAATCTGTACTCACGGAGGTTGCGATCAGAATGAATGAGAAGACTTAGGGTCGAATCCCATACTGTACGAACACAGAGCGATGTAGAAACGCGGTTAAAGGGCCCTCACTTTACCCTCATCTCTGCATTCAGTTTGTAATTTTCTCCATAAATCAGCTGCTTTACATGTTACCTGCTTAGACTGCAGTTTGTACACACACGCACACACACACACAAAGCCAGTAACCTTGTACAAAGGTTTATTTTTTGCAAGCTCAGTGGCCAATTGTGTCAGAGCTAATTGAAGGTGTGAAATATGCTAATGAGCCCGTGTGGAGGCTGACAGCTACTCGATGGTCATTCCATCATGCAAATGTGGCCGACTGCATATTTTCCTGCTGTGTTTATGAATCAGCTGATCAATAAGTCATTTGACTTGATGCTGTGTGTGCATGTGTGTGTGTGTGTGATTGACAGCTCTGTTAAAAGGTGACTATGTCTTTATCCCAAACTCACCTCAACGTACCTGCAGTTCAGGAAGAGAGGCTAGCCCCGCCCACCATCCAAGGATCGTGTTCTGATTGAATCCTGTTGTCTTGACAGATTGACTGACGGGTCGTTAAACCCATCCAACAACCTGTAATGAGGGACACCTCTGTCGAAAAACAGAGATTAACAACAGTGATGCTAAGAGAATCAGACTGCACTTACATGAGTGCTGCAAGGAATTGTGGGATATTCTTATCTTAATGCTCAGCATCTACATGCTTAAGGGGATACAAAAGGAAGCGCTGAAGCACTTTTCCTCAACCTTTAGAGAAATTAAACAGCTCGCTTCTCGACTAAATGCCATTAGGTCTTGCCCTGTTAGTCAAAACATGCTAGCTTTTTTAATGACTGCCCCTTTTAATGATTTAGCCGCCACAATAAAGGCTTTTTAACACTTCCTTCCTTTTTAGGGGTGCCTAGATTGCATACGGAATCACCCTTTTGTTCCATTTTCCCATTTTGCCTGCATCGTGTTAAATAGAGCGACCACTCGTCATGTCTTTTTCCATGTTTCATATATTATCAGTGATTAACCGGTAATAGATTTTTGAGGCAGTTGACTAAATCAGTACATTGCTTCAAATTTTCATCAGAATATGTCTGAGAAAACAAATGCTCTTCTCTTTAAATTTGGTCATTGGTGCTCTGGAAATACTACTGAATTCGTTATATTTTCTATTATATATTATATTTTTATAATTCCGCATAATCTGTCCTCTCATATAACTTAATTTGTGTTTTACTAAAACTATAGTAATAATAATACTCTGACACGTGGCCTGACACATTCAAAGCTCAAGGATTAATTATCTTCACACATTACAACTGTTTTGTATTATTTCCATAAATCTCTCCAGCCTGTAACCTTCCAGCTCTCACTCCCTGCTGTCTTACCATCCTGTGAATCGGTGATATCAGCATTGAGCGACTCCATCCACTGTCTAAAGCCTGAAGTCGGTTTTTCTTCCGAGAACGTGTAAGAAAAGCTTTCTGTGTGATTCAGAGCCTCACTGTCGGGAGAAAATAATTCCATCCAATCAAAATTTAATAAAACACTAATTCAATTATGCCGCCGTATTTTTTCATCATAAATGAGCCGAGAGATGATTGTTATGGGGATACTACGGCTGGTGTTTCTCCAGGAAATAGGTCCCTGCGCGCCCACTGATGATGCAAATCTCGTCTCATAAATCACCAATGTGAGGGGCTTCGAGGTAATTCAGTTTAGAGATAAAAGCACCCTCGCTGACTCTTAGCTCCTCTGGAAACCCATCAGAAAAGTTTGGGAGACAAACAACCAGCAGCTCAGGATTCAGAGGATGCTCTGTTCAGACATTACATCACAAGATGACATCATGGACGGTCACGATTTGTGTCTCAGAAGTAGAGATGTAAATGCTGATTGAAATATCTTCCTTCAGCTCAAAGATTCATAGTCATAGATTCACAACTCGAGCAGACTCGCTTTTCTCTCCACGTGAACACAG
The DNA here is from genome assembly GCA_963678695.2 of Diplodus puntazzo. Lineage (NCBI taxonomy): Eukaryota > Metazoa > Chordata > Actinopteri > Spariformes > Sparidae > Diplodus > Diplodus puntazzo. Next base: position 12,806,626 of record OZ023161.1, on the reverse strand, counting down.
CTAGTTTGTTAGCCCTAGCTAGTTCGTTCCCTTGGAGCTGGCAGGTGTGTTTCAATAATCAGGCTACATTCAGCTCCTCCCACGCTCCGCCTCTTTGCCCATTTTTGATCAGCGGGGAGTTGGGTGGAGTCCGGTGCTGCCAAGACAGTGACGGCCATTCATTTATGGAGAACTTGAACTTTCAAAAACCTTGAGTCTTTGGTACAAGGCTGTTTTTGTGTTTTCGCTGCATTTATATCTTTTATAAATCAAACCACTGCTTGATTTTCAGTAAAGACTGCTAAACGACTTTCTTTCAGTGTTGTCAAGTTGACTTTGAGCAGACGAGAGGAGAACCTGTTGGGAGGCAGAGAGGACGTGAACGTGAGAGCGAGGATGGAGGATGGAGGGTGGAGGGAGCAGCTTTTCTCCCCCGCAGTGAAACGTATCGCCTCATCGCTGGTAATGTCTTGTCACAGTTAATGTTCGCTGCAGTCTGCTGTCATTTAGCGGCGGGGTGGAGGTTATTGTCGCAGCCTTCCGACAATCCACTGGTCCAGAAATAGCCACCAAACAATTGAATCAAAATGAAGTTTTATTCTTTTTTCCCCCGCAGCTGCTGCTCTCTCTGCCATCGTCCTCCATCCCTTCCTGTTTTGAATCGGTTAACCTTTCTGTTCGGGGCGGCGCAGCGGGGTCCTGCTCCGCAGATTAGCCGCTGACGCATTTATCAAGGGATGACAAATGAGCTGTCCTTCCAGATGCCTGATTACTTGACCTTTATTCCAGAGGAGCTGGGCGGTTAGCGGAGAGGGGCGGGGGGGTCCTGATGGAGCTAAGTGGTGCCAGTCTTGTATTCACCGGCCCGTTGTGAAGGGAAACGCCTGGATGCAACGCCTCGACGCCGACGTGAACACGAATTAAGAAAGAAGTTATTAAGATTGGCCACTGCTGAGGCGAGGTAATTGAAATTCTCACATTCCCCAGAAACAGGCAGGGACCTGGCACATCAGTTTCTATTTGAAGCAGAGAGGCTGATGAGTATCACACATTAAAGCCTTGGGAGGAAAATTGTCCTTTTAGTGGCCTCTGATTCAAGATCATTACATGAGTGGGACTGCATCAGCCCCTGAATGTGGCATTTCTTCTGTCAGCTCATTTCAGGTTTTGTTGGGCGGCAGATTGTCATTTAAAGCTCTAATCATGTGTTTCTTCTCCGTTGTTTCTCTGCTTCTGCACACAGCGAGCATTCAAGTCTGCATCCACATATACAGCCTGCTGACGTAACCAACTAACTAAACCTGCAGAACATGAAGAAACCTCGACTCTGCTTCTTTACACAACAAGGTATCTTAGTGAAAGCACCCAGAATCTGAAACCTTGAAACGTTTCTACAGTTTCCAAATGCACCAAATCTGTCACGCTGAGCTTTGGGGAGCTTTTTAAAATACACTTTGTTAGCATCATATAATAAGTGTAGAGACATCAAATCCAATGGCACAAGACAGAGATGCAAACGTAACAACAAGTGGCCGTATCAGAATACGGAATCTGGGATTTAACGAGAGATGCTACGATCAATGAGAATCTACAACAGTGTCTCATTTCAGGGGCTGAATCCTGCGAAGCCCAAACTGAGCGTTGTTAAAGGAGACAGTCTGGTGTACTGGGAATTCATTCATTTCACCAGCGAAATGCCACTCCTGTCACCTAGCAACCTTGACAGTAAGGGGGTCCCTTGTTTTTTTGAAATAACTGCATCATTAGCCATTTGAGTGGCTTCAAACCCCATACTTAAGTTTAAAAGTGTATCCCACTACCGTTTCACTCCGTGTGTCCAGCATAGTTTTCTTTTGGAAAAACAATTCAGACCATCACCATAACCATCACCATCACCGGCATGCAACAAATTTTGGGATACAGCGGGCTGTGAAGAATGTTATGTTTGTATCATATCGGCACAGGAAAGGAAGGTTGCAGTCAGCTTGAAAATAAATATGATCAGAATATATCAGGGAACTGTCTCAAATGTGGGAATACATTTGGTTTGATATGGAACAATGGCTCTGACAGATATTTGGTATAAACTTTAATGTTAATTCAACAATTTCTCTATGTCAAGATACGTTCAAGCTGCGTGTGATAGAAAGATAGAAGTGAGGTATCCATGCGCTTCTTTTTTTATCGATTTATTTAAAGAAACTGACACTTAAATACTTGAAATCTGCATATTCTCCTTCAGTTCTACACTGAAAAGAAGACATGTTATTATTTTAGCATGGAAAACACAAGTGTGATTGAAAAGAACAAACTAATGCACTTTGAGAGAATTTTGGGAGTTGTATTAGTGCCACTGAGTACATCAAACCTTGGCCGTTATACTTAAATTCGGCTCAAGAACTTTAGCTTTGGTTTGTGTTACACTGTTTTTTCCTGTGTTGGACAAAAAAATAACAACAAGCAGTAATGCCACATGGAGTAAAAATACGTGAGTGGTTGTAAGTATCAGTAGGATTTTGAGATATTTGTACATTTCTTGAGTACTTACATTTTCTGCAACTTTATCGTTGTACTCCACTACAGTTCAGATGGACTCGGTGTACTTTCTTTCTAGACTCACCTCTGGTTTGGTTGACATAAACCCTCAATTCACTGAGAGAGATGTGAAAATATTTTGTTCATTTATCACAAATCACACCTTTAAATGGCAAAAAAGCTGACAAAGTATGACACTTGACGGCAAAATCGGGCGGAAAATGTTGCCTGAGAGCTTTTTATTTTCTGTTGTTGCTGTTTCTAAGACATGAAACATGTTCGACTTCAATGTGTTTCCACTGTAAGTTTCTACTCCTCTACTCCACTGACTTCAGTCACTTTTTTTATTAAGTCACATTTCTCATCTCGCAATAAAACTTTCCAATTTGTCTGTCGACGAACTTGAGCAGCCGTCTTCACTTTGAGCAGGAGGAGTATTTTTTTAATCCCGTGGGTTCTGGAGAGTGAGGTCAGGACTTCATCAGGGGCCTCAGGGGCCCTCGGTGCCTCTTTCTCGTCTCTGCAGCAGATGAGGGGATCAGCAGGGTGTGAAATGGCCGTGGTGATTGCTCCGAGGCCACAGGGCCTCCAGCCCATTCACAGCCCTGTCAGCTCTCTAATAGAGCCGGTGGAGATTGGAGACGAACTGCCCCCTCTCCTACCCATCACACTGTTAAAGGAACAGTCAACCAGAATGATGGAAATACTAAAGAAAAGTGAGCGATGAGCTTCTCCATTGTGTTGCTGTGCTGTAAATAATGTTCTGCCTAAAGGATCTGAACTCCTAAGGGGGACATTTAATATTTTTTGATTTCATAACAGCTCCCCCTATCTTTGTATTAACCAGGAAGAGTGTTGTTAGCTTTCCATTAATGTAGACAGAGGACTTATTTCCATCCACAGCTAATAAACAACTTACAAATAAGCCATTATCTAATTCAAGAACAAACATGGATACAAGTCTTGTCCTGCACCTAACTTAACTTGTATAACAAGGGACCAATCAAACTTTCACTGGGTTAAAGTGCAGGACTAACTATCGGGTTACGTGCTGGTTAGATAAGTAGCTGCACATATTGAACATTAAACAACATGTAAACGTACCTGCAGATGTCACATGAGTACATTCAGATGCTCGTGTACGTGGTTGTCACTCTACAGTACCACTGCTAACTACACGCTGGCTGTCCGTGACTTGTTTATTTAGTTGCTGTCTCAGTCCCTTGCCGGTGCTCAGCCTGACAGCTGCTGCCTTCTTCTTGAGAGGCCACGGCATATGAATAAAGGTTCTTCTGTTTTATTTAGCTTTTTGTACAACATGTTTTATATGTTCCATTTCCCTATGTTGTGATTTTGTACAGCTGCTACGTTGGCCAGGAATTCCCCAAGTGTTGAACTAGCCCTTTAAAGAGGTCAGAGTGTGTGGACTGAACATATTAACACTACAGAGGACGTCTTGTATCCGCTGTGAACACACAGCTTCATCTGAAAATATAAATAATCCTCCCTTTGTTTGATTAAACATGAAGCACTTTGTAAAAATAGTTTATAAATTAGCTTTGTTCCGATTCTTCTTTTTTTATTAAAATTATATCAAAATGATTATTATTAAGATTTAAAAGCAGGTTTAAAGTGTCCTTCACAGACAGGAAGTGAGCAGGGCTTGGTGGACAGTAAAGTGGGCCAGGCAGCTTTTTGATGTGTGGAGTGTAAATATAGCCCTCCACCCTCCATCTAATTGTAGCTGTGTTGTTTTCATATTGTTGAATCCCAGAGATGTATAATTCATCACGTAAATAATCTGGAACAAAACAAACTCTCCTCCGAGCTCCCAAGAGGCCGAGCGTCTAATGAGTTCACTCCATAAAATATTCATACCTCTGCAAAATATACTGTCACTTTCACAGCAACTCTCTCTCTCTCTCTCTCTCACAGACACACACACACACACACACACACACACACACACACACACACACACACAGAGTCCAATACCCCATTAGATATAATAGCAGGTTATGTGACTCCAACTGCCCGTTGATCACTGTCACCCAATAACACTGCACACTCTCTGAATCTTTTCCGTGCGTGTGTGTGTGTGCATGTATATGTGTGTGTCTTGCTGTAATAAGGAGACTGGTTTCCCATGATGCTCCAGGTGTTTTTCCGTCTCATTTTCTTGTCAGGAGTTTCAGGTAGAAAGTTTGAACGCAGTGACAATCACCTCGGTTTGATTAAGACTTTTCCGCTGAACTCTCCCTGTTTGAGACGCATTCATGTTGTAAATATTCATTTTTTTATCCTAAGAGAGAGGAATAAACTGCCTTCTAAGATCGTTCCTGGACAAATGCTGTCGAGAGAATCTCATCACAAGGTCTGCAGTCCTCGAACGTTTGGTCGCATCGTTAGTTGTCGTGGAATTGCAGATGGTAAAATTGCCATTAGTGTGAACGCTCAGTCTTGGCATGACGAACACTCTCCCCAGCTACTTCTCACGTGTCTCACTTAAAAAGCCTATGTGGAAAACAGGCACTACATTACAGTAACCATAATGCAAATACTCCATGTAAAGTCCTCATTCAGCTTGTCCAGCTCAAGAAATCCCGAATTGGTTTGAAAACACTGTATTTGCAGCGTTTTTTAAGCCTAAATCTTTACTGCTGCTGCTTATTGGCTTGTGTCAGCGCACACATGTGGGTGGACGAGTTCGCACCAGACAACTGTATGTTTTTTCCATTTTAAACGGAAAAACTTCTGCGTTGCGCTAGAAGCTGGTCGTTACCTTAGTTTATGTTAGCACAGTCCATTTCTAAACTAATGATACTATTGCTCGCATCCATCCTGAGTCCTTCACAAGGAAATCCACGGTCCAGCAGCATTAAACAATTTAAACAAATCGTCCACAGGCTTGCATAGGCAACCCAGAGAGACGAGGAAGGCCTCAGTTTTCACGCCACTTAGCAAAAAGCTCATGTATGTATACATGTAAAAAGTGTTTAATACATGTAAATTGCTGCAAATTGTTACATTGTCTGCATTGACTTCAGTTGTTTAGGAGAATGCTGAAGCTGAATGCAACTCCAGAAAATGTTCTAGTCTTTACCCAAATCTTCCAGAGTTTCAGAGCTTTTTTCATCCTCCAGAAAAAAAAGTGATATTCAGGATTTACATCCCTAGACAGCTAGAAACAGCCCAAATCTTCGCAGACTTATTTTTCCGGTGCGGATTTCCCTGGTGTGAAGCCATCTCCTGGAAGCCGGACAGACAGGTGGACCCCGCTGCTTCATCCAATCACGTCTAATAATGACCTGTGGATCGAGAGATGAGAGGGGAAGAGGGGGGGGGAATCAGAGAGCAGGTTTCTCATTTCGTGCTGAGAGGCCGCCGACTCATTTCTCTTTCAGTGGGGTGAATTAAGTCCAACGGCCTCTTCAGAAAATCATCTTTCCCCCTTTTTTAATATTCTCCAACGCTGCGTGGCTTCTCAGCGAGCCGAGGTGACGAAAGGTCGAGGACTGGCTCCATGATCAACGGCCACATCAAGACAGCGTTGAGAGGGGAGCGAGCAGGGAGGGGTCGGCTGATTTTCATTAAGACGGACTCCGGAGCGCTTGTCCTATTAGCGGGTCATTAGGCTCTCCGTGGCCGACAGATTGGCTGAACAGGAAGCAGGGGAGCAGGCAGAAGGTAATTGCACTCGGTGTGACCACACAGGTTCCCGCTCGCCCCGCGCTCCTTGATTGGTTAATTAGTGCGTTGTCAATCAGCCCCCGCCTTCCAGCAGCTCGCGCTCACAGCAGCTAGAAGGTGAGAGGTTCTAATGAAGCCTGAAACTTCTTCTCTTCCAGCTCATTACGACTCCAATTAAAATAATGGCTGCGTTAAATAGACCGGGGAGCTGCACAGACACGCACAAATACAGGTGGAAGGTTTTAGTTTCGAGTTGCACGATGGTCATGATGCCGTGAGAGTCAGGAGGAGACACCTGAGCGCTGCCAGGTACTCTGATGAGATGTTTTTCTTTTGTTTGTTTTGTTTTAAAGAAAGCAACCAAAAAAAAAATAGAAAATAAAATAAGGATCTTAGTTTGTTGAAAAAAGTGGGGAAAAAATGTCTCCGGACTCTGATGTGGGACAAGCTATTTTGGGGTTCTAGAAGTAAAAATCCAATTCAGTTTCCCCAATGTGAAGTTAATGAACAAGCGCATTAGAAAATATCTGGTTCTAAGAGAAGTCAAAGGCACAAGCCTGTGAATATAAAAACGCAGAAGTTAGTGATGACTCTCAAAGTTCGCTTTAGCTGGAAACACCCAATCACAGAGCTGTAAAATTCTGTAGTTTATAGATCACAGTGTTGAGGAAAAAACATGCATCTTAAAACTATTTGCTTCTGTATCAATTTTACAAACATTAAACAAAATCAGTGACTATGAGATAGTGCTATCTTCACAGATTCAATGAAACATCGTTCTGAATTTGCTAGCATTGTGATTTACAAACCTCAGGTGTGACTGTCATTATCACCTGAGGCTCACAGGTTTTAGTATTTAAAGCCATCTGTCCTGCAAATCCATCCTGCAGTGGACCTTAATATTCCACTAATAACAAGAGTCCTCAATCTGAAGGGGCTGATCCGGTCTATCCCAGTCTGAATGAATGTTCAATCAGATCAACAGGTTTGGTGTAAACTTTTGATAATCCGTTCAGTAGGCAAATATAAACGTCTAATAACATCGTTAATACTTAATCTGGTTGATTCTTTCTGGTCGGAATAAACATATTTTTCTGTGCATGTTCAACTCTGGTGTGGCTAACATGATGTAACTTCACCTCCACAAGGGACAGAAACAAAGTGGTAGACAAACAGCTCTGGTCTGTCACTGATACAACTTTTTTGTTGGACATCTTAAAGATATAAGGACTGTTGAAGGTTTCATGGTTGAAAAATCAAGACCTGCTCTACGCTGACTGGGTTGGTTAGATTTGTTAATTTTATATTGTTAATATTAGGTGCTGCCTTTATGTTTACAGCCATTACTTACTGAGTTGGTACTGTATCTTCCAACTTGTCGTCAGCAGGACAATGATAAAAGGCATCGTGAGCAGACTGAGCAGAAGAAATACTTAGGCCTTCTTGTTGTGGTTTAAAAGTGTACAATTAAGGGGGTGAGTTCTAGACTAAAAGAAAAGATGGTAATTAATGTCTTGACAGGCCAAAATTGTTCATTTAAGTCAAAAACCTCCAGTTCAAAGCCTGGGATTTCTTGTCTATTCATTATTTATAGTCCCTCACTGCGTTTCATTCACTTCCTGTCTTCAGCTCTGAGTAAATCCAGGATTAAAAAAACACTGCAACACTCGGACTGTCCTAAACAAAGCAAACACTAAACATGTTACCTCGGCCGCTGCAGCTCCCCGAGCTAGCCCCACGTTCCCTCTCGCAGGCTGAAACCTTTTTGTTACCGCCAAAGGATTGACGCTGGTTGAGAGCGGCCTGAGAACACAGGTTTTCTTTTCATTATAAAGCCATAATTGCTGTGTAATTACTCCCTCATTGTCCTGTTTATCTGCAAAGGGGGCTCTGCAGCAAAGAGCAGCTGCTGCCGTCACGCATTAATATTCACCAAGGCGGCGACACAGCGGTGAACAAATATTATGGCACATGTTTCTGTCACACAACCAAGTCTTAATTCTAAAGTTTAATGTATATGTACCTACTCGTGTAAACATTGCTGCATTGTCTCCCAGCAGATGATTCCTTACAGTGGGTAGAAGTTAAATACAGGATTTACAGTCCCTCACTGACAGATCTTGGCCTGAATGAACAGAAGCCTGATTAATATCAGTTAGGCTGGGGGTCTGTTTGAGTCTTTAATCCTGTATTCTGATGTCTGAACAAATAAGTAAAAGCCCATCAGATTGGCGTGACTATTTTAGATCTGAATTTGTCTTATTGTTTATACATTCTGAAAGTATGTCAGATGTTGTCATTCAATGGCCAAATTATCAATAATAAATATGCAACATCTGGTTACACTTTCAAAATAAAGGCACCAAAACTACTTGGTTAAGTTTAGGAAAAGATCATGGTTTGGCCTAAAACAACCACTTCCGGTAACACGTGATAATAACTATCCTTTATGGCAGTGAGGAAAGACTTTTTGGCTGCAGATTTTATTCATATTATTTAAAGCCCAGCTGAACTCACACTAAGCCATTCATTTATTTGTATTCATTGTTTTGTGTTAAAAGAAAATTGATTAGAAGAAACATGGGCGTGTTACTGTTTATGATTGGCAGCAGCTGGCAGGCTGAGCCCCAGCAGGGGAGTGGGAGACAAAGTAAACATGGACAGGCAGCAGTGGTTGTAGAGTAAGGACCACATATTACAGCATCTTTACATTCAGTCTAATGTTTAATCTGAGCAGCCAGAATTTTCATTTTGGGGTGAGCTTTTCCTTAGCGCGGGGGAGTGATGAGTGGTGAGTGATCCGAACTGATCTGAACCAAGACGACCGCTGAATTCTGCAGAAGACAGACAGTTCCAGCAGCATCTGCCTCAGTAATGGTGTGTGTGCACTGGAAATGTGTTTATTTATGAAGCTGGACACTGTTAATTACCAGCATACATGGATAATTATCTCCAACTTCAAACACATTTTAACCCCGGGAGACCCAGAGAGCCTGTGTGTGTGGATGAGCTGGACGACGAGCTCGGGACGACGGAAATATCTGCGGCTAATTAGAAGGAAATGACGAGTCGTCAGCAAAATATTCACAAGGAACTGGACCCACAGGGACACTGGAACACCTGCAGCAGCTACAGATTTTAACTGAATGAAAGTTGTTCAACTTATTTTAGATAAAGCTCCACCTCAATGAGCATAACAACAGATGTGACTGTTACACCCCACAACCAGTGACCATCCATCTTTTCATCCTGTGATTCTCAAGCGCGTGTGCTCATCTCACGGTTATGTAATTACGGCCTGTGGGTGGATTCAGCACATTACTCAGATTCTGAAACATAAGCCCAATTGCCATTTAAATTTAGCACAAATTTGGACCTAAATTCCAGAAAATCAGTCAAACAAAATGCGAACGAATGACTTGTTCCACCCACTACTGCTGTGCATCAAAGTAAACAGTGAGTGGCACTAATTCTCCAGCTGGGTGCCATTAAAAGACGAAGAAGACGCAACGAGATGGATAATAATGTGGAAAAACACGATGCCAAGTCTGTTTCCGTTGCACTTTTTGTTTTCACTGATACATCAACCTTTCTTAAAACATTTGCAATATTTCAAGCTTTTTTTTCCACCTCTGCCAAGGAGGTTATGTTTTTGGTTGGTTTGTTAGCAGGATTACACAAAAACTACAGAACAGATTTTCACTAAACTTGGATGGATGATGCGTCCCAGCACAGAATAGAACCCTTTATCTTTTGTTGTGGATCCGGATAAGTGGACAGATCAGGGATTTTTTTCTCATTTTCCCTAACATCGTGCGATAGGCTGCTGTTTTTTTTTTTTTTTTACATTTATTAATTTTTCAGAGATAAATGCAAAGACATTAATGAAAAAAATCAGGTGTATTAGGGCAGCTGGTATCTATGAGTGAGTACAAGTTGATAAAAATCAGGATCTAGCAGTTTTTTAGTTATCGGATTAGGCTTGACTGAATTAAAGGGGACTGATGGGCCTTGATAGAGGTATGAGCTTTACTGAGTGCCATTCTAGTTTCATTTTCAACCTTCCACTCAGGTTTTTTGATGCTCAGATTTAAAACACGTATTAAAAAAAACTGCCTCCCACCGCATCACTTCCCCTTCAACCTACATAAAAAACACATGAACATCAACGTAACCAATGCAGTTCTAAAGACAAGGAATACAAAGAAAAAGCTGTTTTTCTCTTAATGGAGACTTAATGGAGATGTCCAGGACGAGGAGTCCTGATTATACTGAACCATTTCCAACTTGAACATGAAGGAACCATGTTGAGCGTCACACTTTGAAAACCTCAGATTTAGATCATTTTGTAGAGATCTGGTCGAACTTTTTTCTATCCTTCAGTACCATAGGGGCAAAAACTTTGTAATGATAGTGTAGTTTGTATCATGAAACACAAAGACGATGTAACTCGTGCTGATGTCTCACATTTTGGTTTCAATTTGAATCTGACCATGTGATTACATGGAAAATGTCGGTGGTTCAAATCTGGTTGGGGTTTCCTCCTTTCATTGAATATCATTTTATCTTCTCCACTCACTTGCTGTCATGTCTTTACTGTTAGTTGTGAAATAAAAGGTTAAATGTCTAAAACCTATGTAAAAATTACTGTATTGAAGCAATCTAGATTGAACAAATATCGAGTTTATATGAGCTGTAGCTGTGGTGAGACTGCAGTGTTGCCTCTTTCTGTTGCAGACAGAACAACAGCTCCACTGTGTGGTCTGTTACTGAGATGCATGGAAGATGCTGAATTTCTAAATCAGTTATTATGTCAAGTGTAATATTTAATATAGGTATGTTTTATGACATTATATTGATTTTGTCATTAGCATTAACATCTTAGGGACATCAGCTTATTTTCACTTGGAAAAAGCTTTAAAGATTGTCTCCTCGATGAGAGCGGACACCTGAGCATCTGAACGTTACGTGTTTTACGATCCATCGCATGACTTCATGTTAACAAAACTAATTTTCTCAATTTGAAAATAAATTATCTGATTAAAAATTGAATCTGTGACCTGGAAAGCGGCTATATTCAGTGTTTATTGTTAGTGGGTACTTCTCATGTTGGTTTGGAGGTGTCATTTGGATGTCTGTCATTTAAGTTGACTTTTTTTTTTCTTTCTTTATAGCTTATTAGATATCTGTCATCTATTATAATTATACCTGCCTATAATCAAAAAGGAAACACTTAAAATATATATATATATTAAATATTATAATAAAATATTTTTTAAGAAGTATAATAAATGTATCAAAAAAAAGAAATAAAGAAAGCAAATTAAATAATAGAAATTAAAAAAAATACTACACTATAACCTGCAAGATTACATTTTTAAAAAAGGACACAAGAGTAACAAAAACAAAAACAAACAATAAAAACAATATAACAGTCTTTAAAAAATACAGTATGATAGAAATTTAAATATTTTTTTAAGTGTCTTAAAAGTCACAATAATAAATACCAAGACACATTCAATCAGTGATTCAATAACATATTTAATTTTTCAGTGTTTTAGTATAAAAATCCCACCGGCCTGCCGTCGGCTGGTTTCCACTCCCATTGGCTATAACTGTGGTTTTTCCCAGAGAATCAGCTAAAGTACCAAATCTATTTACACACAACATCCACATCCAGAGGGGCCAAACAAAACAGGAAGTCTACCCATCGCTACCCTGCCAAAAATAAAACATCAAACACTATCACCTCACCGCTCAGATTTAATGCTATTAATTAAAAAAAAAAAAAAAAAAGATTCTCACAAAACAACAGAAGAGGAAGGGCCTCTACATATGGCTCCTCGTGTGCCCGTAGTATTTTCTTACAATACTCTCTCTATAAAGTAATGCATATACATTTTCTGCTTTACAATAAATTAGTACAGGCACATTCTCTTCTCTCCTACAGCTGACTGTAGTTCAGTTGAGGTGGAAAAGATGATTCTGTGACGTTTTACAGAAGACTTGAACTCATCACAGCACACAAACAAAAAGGCCGAAAACCTGGAAAAACACAATGAAACTGTAAAATAAAATTTTAAAAAAGAAATAAAACACATTAGTGGGAATCCTGTGGGCAGCAGATTTTTGGTTTTGGTGTGAATGATGCACTTTAGGCATTTTAAACTTTTGAGAGCATCTATATAGATTTTATATAAATATGTACAAACGAAAAGTAGTCCAGTAAAAACATTCAGTAAAAAAAAAAAAAAAAAAGATGCACACAGACACAAAAAAATTAATGCCAAGACGAAAAGAACTTGAAGCTTGAGAACTCAATAACTTACAAAAACTGTAAAAAAAGGAGCTGAAATAAAAGTGTTCATTACAGTATGCATGTTTGTTTTTTTCTCTCTGTAGAGATAGCACCAGCAGAAAGGCCGACAGCATCAGTGCCGGCGACGACGTGGATCATCATCACCTCCAACTGTATAAATATCTGAACACCATGTACCAAAACAAACTGAGGGAGTGAATAAATTAGTGTCAGGCCTTGTACAGGATATTTACAGGAGCTGCTGCAGTCACACGCACACTGATGGACATCGTCATGGCAGTGAGACGGTCGCAGCAGTCTTGCAGCACATTTAAGGAGGTCAGAGGTCAAACTCTGACACATTCAACAGGTTTAGACCCGTGATTTTTCGGTCCTCACAGCCCATGTTTGAGTTTTTTTTTTTATTCTTTCACCTTTTTGCACCCGATAACCGAGTCGTTTTCGTTGCATAGCTCTTTGACAAAACAAGATGGCCGTCACAAGCTACAGTATTTTGGACACTGGGGACAGATGTGCAAGGTGACATGAAAACGATCTGGTTCCAGTTTGCAGGAAATGGTAAACATGACAAGTGTGTGTTTGTTGTGCGTATGAGGCAGAAACTGAACGCTCTGATGTGATGGTGCTCTAAACAAAAAGCTGGAAGGACAAAGAGGAGAGATGGATGATGGGATGATTTCAGAGGTGGTGGGTGGAAGGAAAAAGGGATAGGGGGGGGGGGGGGTTCAGTCCGTGATGGCGAGGCCAGCTCTCGGCTCCAGCTCACCGCTGACACGGTGCAGGTGGTTCATGGCTCGGTCAAAGGCGAGCCGCACAGCTTTTCGGATGCGGGAGGAATGAGCCTCCTTTAGCTTAATTTTGTCCAGCGTCTGGTTGATCCCGAAGGGAGCTATCTTGGATCTAGGAAGCCATTGCCTGAAGAGAGAGAAGAAAGAGAAGACAGAGTTCAGTGTGTCTTGTTTCAGACTACATCAGTGGCCTCATAGTTTATGTTCTGCCTCCTCTCTCACATGTACTGTTGATGGTGATGATTCGCTTAGTTCAGAACATTGTCAACTGAACATTTTTGAGTGAGACTGTGTGTCTTTTAAAACAAAAACTGGTGTCCAACAGTCTCCTGTGGGTTTTCAACACTGTGGTTAAACAGCTTCTCATAAACTGATACTTTAATAAATTAGACAAAGGTCAAAGCTATAGAGACCCTCCAACAACAGACAGCTGACACCAGAGATGAGTAAATTAAATGTGTTTTATTATCAGCTGCATTACTTTGTTATTTGCGTTAGCTTAAAATGGACCAGTTGGATCGTATGTGTGTGGGTGCAGGAGCTCTAATATTACATGAGGATGTGATGGTCTTTTCAATATTGATTAACCAGTTTCTATCCAATCTACACATGCATGCTTAGTTATAATAAATATTTATCACAACAATTCCTCTATTCACAAGATAAAACTGTCATCAGTGATCTGTGGGTGCAGGTTATCCGGTCCATTTCACGCTAGAAACTTCATTTTGTTCCCTCTCACATTAGCCTGTTAAAGTTTCAGCATTATTACCCTTTTAATGCCAACTCAACACTGCCTGCATAGGTTTCAAACTAAAAGCCCTCCAGTGTTCAGTGGACAGAAACCCTTTTGCTCTCATGCTTTTACTGTAGATGGTAAATGGACTTGCATTTCTGTAGCGCTTTTCCAGTCCACTGACCACTCAAAGCGCTTTACAACACTTGTCAGATTCACCCATTCACACACACATTCATACACTGATAGCGGGGCTGCCATGCAAGGTGCCAACTGCTCAACAGGAGCAATTTGGGGTTCAGTATCTTGCTCAAGGACACTTCGACATGCAGCTAGGGGGAGCCAGGATTCCACCAGCTACCTTTCGATTACTACACAACCCACCCTCCCTCCTTGACTTGCAAGGTTACCTGTAACACTTGAAATGTTGCTTGGAATGTTGCTCCTGACATCTTTTCTCAAGTTTCACTGGGCTTGAGTCTTAGTTTATTTATTATTTTCATGTCAGACTTTTTAAAAGTGAAACTCTCAGCAAAAAGCAACCGAGGCTTTATTTGCAATTGAATATGAGTCAAACCTTTGTGTAAAAGCATCATTATGACGAAAGACGCACTTTTAAGATTTACCGTAGTTGGGTTTTCGGGCACGTTAATATTGTTCTCAATGCTCATGTTTATGTGTAGAGACCCTGGTGATACTACCAGCAAAGTTTCATGTTGTGTCGAGCCTTCTTAGTGTTCTAAAAATAGCAATTTTGATGCCATCATTTCTCTGCCCCTAGCACTCCCGTTCAAAATAATCTTAAAAGTGCGTCTTTCGTCATAATTATGCTTTTACACGAAGGTTTGACTCATATTCAATCGCAAATAAAGCCTCGGTTGCTTTTTGGCGAGAGTTTCATTTAAGTTGGATGGTTGTGAGAAATAACAATTCAATGTATCCCAGTTGTCCTGATGGATCCTCACGTGTGCCACCTAGTGGTACATTCTGGTATTACTGGTCTGGTATATGGCTTCATAATAAACCAGTTTGAAATGTTTTTTGTTTTGTTTTTGCCTCACCATAATCACTATGTTTATCCTAATGATGCATTTATCTGTCCAAAAAAAACTAAAAGATTATATTTGTGGCCCACGTGAAGATGTTTCTGTGTTGTTTTCGATCTAAATGTTACCAATTGTGTTGTTGTGTCTTAATTGTATTTACCATTACGAATGAGACACAGCTCTTTTTATTGTACTTTAATGCTTCCACTATTTTATATGAATATTCTGTTTCTGTTTCCATAAAAATAAATAATAATAAAGAAAATAATGGTTCTCTAATGCTCAAAAGGTTAAGACAAGCAGCAATGTCAATTTCTAGACCATTTTGTCTTATGTCTTAGATTCTGAAATTCTGAAAATGATTTTTTTTTTTTTTTTTAAATCTCACCAGTAGGCACCATTTAAACAGTTACTTTTCAAGGCCCCCCCCGGACCCCCCCAGTGTTGCTAGGTTTCAGACTCAGAGCACCGCTGCTACAAAAAAATCTAGGGGCAAATACATTACTGCAAATACATTACACCCCTGCTTCATTTTAACCGTCCTGAGATTCTTCTTTTACTTTTTTACTCTTTTTCAGGAGGGAGTCGGTGGGTTCCTCACCAGCTGCGCCTGCTGTCGAAGAAGTGGACGAGGAAGAGTTTCTCTGCGGACCTGAACTGCATCCGCTCTCCGGCTCTGAGAACGTCCAGCGGTGGCTGGGGAAGCTCCACCCCGTTGTGCTGACACGCCGTCCTCTGTACTCTGGGCTCCATGATCTGTGAGGGTCAAACAGAGACGAGTGGAGACTGAGTGAAACTGCCTCCTCACAATAACACTGTGGAGTAGATCCTGGTGGCAGCGGCTGCAGAAAAGAAGCCTGCACTCAGAGACACAAGCATGCAAGGCCGAGTCGAGCCAAAAACGCTCTGAGCGAAGCGGCCGACTCACACACACACGCGCACACACACACACAAAGCAGTCCATGATTGGCCAGCTGGAAGCTCCTGCATGGCTGTGAGCACAAATCACGAGCTACAGCACGCACAATGGCAGAGGGGCACATGGGTAATGAGACACAGAGGGGACCAGCACTCACTCACCAGGGCGGGGTAGGAGGGATATCCACTACACTTAGCCCAAACTAGTTTAAGAGGCTCCAGAACAAATGGAGAAGCAGCGGTGGGCTTCCACACCTCTACAGGAACAACAACAAGCAAGTTATGAAGTATTCAGTGCAACACACAGAGAGCACAGCCAGTCTGAACAAACAGCCATGCACACAGAGAGGAGACAGTACACACACACACACACACTCACACTCACACACTCACACACACACACACACACACACACACACAAATTATAAATCACTGAACCCAGATAAAATAACAGACTTCACTTCACTTCCTCCTTGTCCATCAAAGGTTTCCTGTTTCTGGACTGTTTGTTCGTTCACCACTTCCTTTATAAATTAAACCTGCATCTTTCCCTCCGAGGACTGTGGACCTTAATTTGGAGAGCTGTGATGAGCGGCTGCTTCAGTAAAACTGGATACTGGATGCTCAAATTTATAATCCACTGCACAGCTGCTTGGTCACACAGGTGGAACAGTAGAAAAAGTGAAGTAAGGGAGAAAAAATAAAAACGATCCATGGCAGTAAATTAACACTATGAGAAGGAGAGGGACTTTTTAATAAGGTTAGTAAATGTCCTCAGCAGTCAGAGAGAAGAGTTGACCAATCAAAGCATGCCATGCTGTTTAAAACACATTCATCAGATGACCCTCATTACTGGCTCACCTGAAGAGATCTTTGGAGCTTTGGTGAACTCTCCGTTCTCGATGCAGGTCATCAGAGTGCTTTTGTCATCCACAGTGCTCCGACGAGCTGCCGCTGGTCGTCCTTTACCACTTTTAGGAACAATGACGGTGCTGAAAGAGACGAGAGGAAAGCTAGGTAAGGAAAATGTTAAGAAACACCACCATGTGGTCTGTAGGAAGAAGCATTACATTGTAATGTAGCTATGCAATATTTTGTATCCTTTTTCAGCGTTAGATAAACCCTCTTTGGCTTTCCCTGATTTCATCAGTGTCATCCATATATTCTATGTACCAATGCATAATGTACAAGGGAGGTAATAAATGAAAATAAACAGAAACTGTCTCAATTGTTTTTGTGTTCTTGTATTTAACTTGATAAATAAGTAACAACATGAGGTTACTTGATTAGAAACTGTGGTCCAACCCCAAAGGTTACCTTCCAGTTCAGAGACGTGTGTTGAAGAGAAATTCAGTTTCCACACAATTTTCATCTCAGTTTGGTCGGTACCATGTTGGAAATACTGGACAAAACTATTCAAATAATAAATAAGCTGGAACTTCGGCTCTGGATGTTTCCTCCCGAACTCACCTCGTGCCACATAGGACACTTCCACTGGAGGAGATGCTCGACTCAGAGGCACAGCGCCGGCGAGGCTCAGGCAGGCGAGGAGACGGTAAGATGTCCTCCTCCTCCACCACAAAACCGTTTGCTATTCCTGAAGAGAAAAAAAACAGGAAACTTTACACAGTATAGTGAAGGGTCAGGGTGCATCAGAACTCTTACAATCAAAGCATGACAACCATTCTCCAAGTGGGTACCTGTGCCGAGGCGTTTTATCGGTGACTCCTCGTCATCGTCCTCGACATCGGCGCTGCTGCTCCGTGTTCTTTTCTTAGGAAGGAGGAGCGTCTCCAGCCGGGGGATCACCACTGACAGGAAGGTTTTGGTGCCCAGGGGCGGCGGCGACACAGCGGATGCCTCTTGGGTCTTGGGTGGTTTCTGGGGGCTGGAGCTCTTGGACTTGCGGAAGAGGTTGTTTGTCCGTCGGTTGCAGGCACCAGAGGCTTCGGCGTGGAGGTCGCCATTGAGGAGCAGCGGGTCTGGGATGTGCCCGTTGGGGGTATCAGGGGGCACTGAGGTAGTTGTGTCTGTGTCGCCATCGAGCTCCATGGGAGTATGGTCCATGCTGGTTTTGACCGCCTTCAGAGGGGGCGGCTCCAAGTCGCTGGGCGCGATGTCGATTTGCGACAGTGAGGTTAACAGCTCCAACGTTGGCGGAGGTAAAGGCTTCTCCTCCTGTGGCGTGCAGGGCTCTACCGGGGGTTCGGGGAGTGGTTTCTCCTCCAACTCAGTTGCGACAGGCTCAGGGGCAGTGGGCAGTGTCGTTGGGAGGGACTTCTTCAGGCTCATTTCGCTGCGGACCTCCATGATGGTCTTCTTTAGAAGTTTGAGCCTCTTGCTGCGGGATGGGCTGTGCTTCATGGCTCTACTCAGGTCCAGCTTCTCCAGCAGCTCCTTCAGCTGATCCTCCAGAGGAGTCTGCTGACGGTAGGTGGGGGTCAGCAGACGGTCCACTGAGAGAGAGACAGAGAGAAACAGAGAGACAGAGACAGCAAGAGAGAGAGATTCTCATGACATCACAGAGTTATCTCCATTACATCACTCCAGCACTTCCATTTCATCTGCAACTGATATGCCCAACACAAGTTCAAACCCTTCAAACTGTCAAAAAACATAAAGACACACCAACAAGTCTTTGCAGTGGAGGAACCAGAACCAGATTATGTTTGAAGACTCTACTTGGAAAAAAAATGTTTTCGACTTACCGTCCTCCCAGGAGAAAGGGGGCGGCACCTCCAGTTTTGGGGCTTCGGGCAGATGTAACCCGCTGGCGAAGTCGAAGCCGATTCTGTCAGCCTCTCTGCGGGCCCTGCGGAGGATGACTCCTCCGTGGTCCTGCATCCGCTGAGCTGCCTTGTGGAAAAATGACTCCTTGGAGTTGTACGACATGCAGTTGGAGATGATGAGGTTGAAGTCGTCCTCGAAGTCCTCCAGGCTCCTGTAGCTGTGAAGGTCAATTCGTTTCCTCATGGTGGAAAAGTCCATGGGGTTCTTGATGTGGTCCAGGTAGTCAGGAACCTGCAGGAGACAAGAGACACGTTGGAGTCCGTCTGAGAGGATCACCTACACAGATTCACTTTGAGGACATTTTGAAGAAGTCAAAAATCTAACTCTATCTAATCTTTTAATTGGAACTTTACCAAGTGATGGAGCATGGGTTCATCAACTGACCTCATTAGCATATCTACACTTCCTTTGCGTTTTTCACAATAAAAGGATTAAAACACACATAAGTGGTGTGTTTGTATCAACGGTAGCTTTATCTAACAAACGGTGCAAAAATAAATTCTACTGGGCTTCAGCTGTGGGAAGACACCAGTTCTGTCAAATTAAATGTTAACAACTTTTCCTGGATATTTTAGTCTATATCCAGGACTTGAATGTAGAGCTGCATTACATCATTTCCTCCTATTTACCTCCTTGATGTTGACGGGCTGAGCGAAGATACTGTACTGGTCCTTCTCCTGCAGCTGACTGAGCACAGCTCGCAGCAAGATGTTGAAGGGGGTCAACTGGTATTCCAGCGCCGACTGCTGCTGCTTCATCTGAAGGGAAAACACACAGTCAAACAACTCTATACGGTGAGCCAAAGTTTCAATACATGTGAAAAGGATCAAGTGCGATTGATGGTCACAGTTCAGTGTTATGTTCATATTGAGCGCAATATGGATTTATGTCACTTTCTTGGTGTGGATGTGTGAATGCCACTAACAATCAATACATCTTGTGTTTGTAGCATTTTATTCAAGTGTTCAAATTTGTGAGCATAACACAAATCCGGCTCATCCATGAAATCAGGGAGGTTTTTGGTGACACTGAAAGCAACTATGCTATAAATAACTATTATCTATTGAAAATTGATAATGATCAACAAACGTACAGTGAAAGGTCAGTCATTTTTTTTTGTCAAATTGTCAAATATTTCTTGGTTTCGGCTTCATCAATTCAATGATTTTCTTCACCTCTTTCAGTAAATGAAGTTTCTTTGGGTTTTAGACTGTTGGTTGGATAAAAGAAGCAATTTGAGTCGCTTCAGGCTCTGCTTCTGATGAGCATTTTTTTTTACAACATCTTAGAGACTGAATGACTGATTCATCCCTGTTGGTGATTTTTAAAATCCAGACAGGAAATCTGTTGACATTATTTGTACATTCCTTGAGATGAAATGAAGCTTTGAACTTTGTGATGCAGAAGCAGTAAATGTGAGATGACTCTCACCTCCTCCCTCTTGAGCTTCTCTCTCTTCCTGATGAGCTCCAGCAGCAGGCGAGCTCGCTCCAGGTCATGGCGAAGGCGGTGCCACTCCTTCAGCTGCTCCTTCAGTGCCTGGTTGTTCTCCTGCGAAAAGGGCACAAACAAACATTTTTCAGCGACAACTTCGATGAAAGGTAATGCTCCACTGTGGGAAGCCACTGAGCGTCAGCAGCACTGACCATCTGCTTGGCTTTGGACGGCTGAGGGTTGGCCTGTAGCCTGCGGATCAGCGGCACATTGTTCCTCGACTGCCTCTTCTGCACCCAGTAGCTCAGCACCCGCTCAACAAACAGACGCTTCCTCTGAACTGCCACCTGGTTCAGGATGGTGTCAAAGCTGACCCACAGGGAAACAAAAGGAAACGTTTAATCAATAAATACTTCAGCCAGTATTCAGAGATAACCTGAACAGAAACAAAATCTAACAAGCTTTTATTTTTCATTTTTTCATGGCCGTATTAAGTTGTGATCACTTATATCTCTGAATGACTGACTACTAGATGCATTCTGGTATCCTGTTGCCTGCCTACCTTGATGCAGTGATACTGGGCCCAGAG
Organism: Diplodus puntazzo; assembly: GCA_963678695.2. Taxonomy (NCBI): domain Eukaryota; kingdom Metazoa; phylum Chordata; class Actinopteri; order Spariformes; family Sparidae; genus Diplodus; species Diplodus puntazzo. The sequence continues at coordinate 12,785,802 of OZ023161.1, read as the reverse complement.
TTGGTGGGGTTCTCGGGCTCTGGCTCTGGTTCTGGCTCCGCTCTTTTAGTCTTCTTCTTCTGCCAGCCCTTGCTCCGGGCCTTCCCCCTCTTGTCTGCCCGCTTGTGGCAGGCTCCATTTTTCGGGTGTGACTCCTCGTAGATGTTGAGTGGCCGGCGATCGCAGCCTTCAGGCGTGTGGCTGCAGCAGTAGGCGGTCTTTTTCACAGAAAAGGTGGTGGTACCGGACGTCGTCACCTCTTTCACAGGCTCCATCTTCATGTAGAGGCCAGCCTTTTGGGCACAGCTGACATGGAAGGCAGTGTAACAGTTGATCTTATCGCACTGGATGCATGCTCCTGCACCTTTCTCTTTACACAGGTAACAGGTGAGCTTCCAGCGTGCTGGTGGGATGTTACGGACGCCATCAATGGGCTCAATAAAAACTGTGTCAGAGAAACCGACCTCAGGCACCCATAGAGCACACGCTACATGACCCCAGCGGTCATCATCAGTCCTCTTCAGGGCTCCACCTCTGTTGGGACAAAAGACACACTCAGCAGGCCGCGATGGGCACTGCAGACAGTGTCTGCACAGCCACTGGCCCTCAGGGACGTACGGCACACCATAACACTCCTGGTGCACGGGGATATTGCAGGAGTCACAGAAGAGAATGACATTACTGTCAGCACCATCTCCGTCCATGCAGATGCAGCAGACAGCATCCTCATCCACCAGCGACTGCAGGTCGCTCTGACCCTGCGTGGCTGAGAACGACTCCTTCTCAAAACGGTCCATTAGGAACTCAAACAGGTTGTGCGACACCTGACTGATGCCCTCGCTCTTCCTCTTCTCGTTGATTAGCTCGAGCCAGGCAAAATCCTCCTCGTCCATGTCATACTCCACCTCCTCATCCAGCTCCTCTGCTGTCCTCTCTGTGTATTTGTAATATGCTGCCGGCCTCTTTGGCACCACTGGCAAGTTGTATTCAACCGTTCTAACCTTTGGCTCCAACAGACCTCCTGCAGTGCCGTGCTGGCCAATGCCACCAAGCGATGCCGTGAGTGCTGCGTTCTTCTTCTGCCGGTTGTTTTTGAGACGCACAGAGCGCACCAGGACCTGCTGGGGCTTCTCGTTGTTCTCCTTGTTGCTGTTGCACTCCATGATCTCCTGAGCTGTGGGGTCGTCGTCAGTGATGACGTCCAGCTTGTCATAGATGCTAAATCGGTGCACGCGACCGTCCACTTCAAGCTCCACTATTCGCTGAGCCTGTGCATAAGTCAGCGTCTCCCGGTTGGGCGACGGCTTGATGGGAGAGGAGTCCCTCTTCAGCACCGTCGGGCGGTGCTGTCGACTTTTTTTCTTCATTTTGAAGCCGTAAAGACCCTGAAAACCGAATAGATGAAACACCAGTGTCAACAACTCAGTGATATGGTGTTGTGGCTGCAAAATCTCCTGGCATGGAGTCACCCACTGAAGCAACAACCAGAACACAGAGCAGTGTGAGTTGGGTTGAACAGAACCTGCACTAATGATTAACAAACCTTACACTCAATGTTGCCTTACAGGAACAGTGTTTCTACAAGGATGTCAGCACCTCTTACAGCCTTCAGTCGTAGAGGAACATTTAAGAATGAAATACATAACTTTTAGTCGGAGCCTTTTATTCTGTTCTGTGGGTCTCCTTTAAAGACGCTTTGAGGATTTCTATGAGCTGCCTACAATATCAACTGAGCCTGCATTAAGATTTAAATGCAGCATCGGGCAAACTTTCAATATGTTCAACATGCAACAATACTGACACTCATCTGATTTTACAAGTGTACTACGTGAATCTTCGGCAGAATCTACCAGGCGATGCTGGTGATGCAAATGTCCTGGCTACATTAAGGCTGTGTGTCTGTGCCACTCTGATACCCGCCTCTCTGTGCCGATTCCAAAACTATCCATTACTTCAGTTTAGGAAATATTTGTGTTTAATAACTTTTCTAACGTGCTTTGCTAAACACATCAGTACTAAATAGAACTTTGCCTTAAAAAAACTGAGTGTACTGTCTGTACAACATTTTAAGTACCAGAGGCTTCAGATCAAATCTTCATCCAACAACATGCTGCTACTAAAATGAAATCGAGGACCCTTCCCCTTCAGAATCCCAGATGAGCATGAGATCCTTTCTGTCAAGTGACTTGTACAAAAAAACTACTGTAACAAGTCATGGCTGTGTCCTGCAATTCACAGTAGGGTATGGTATCAATATACTCAGATTTGAGAAGCTCAGCTCTCGTCATGGTAACAGATACATGTTTATGTTTGCTGATCTGTGTCAAGCTGTATATCTGTGTTTGTATCCTGCTGTACATCTGTTGTCTGCCCTGTATGTTAGAAGCCTGGCAGTTACTGAGCTGAATCCCATGTTTGTTTCAGCATTACAACTATCTGTCTCTGCTCAACCGATATTTTTTCTTGAATAAATGATGATTCAAGAATGTGAAAATGTCCATCAGCTTCCCAGATTGCATGTTTAATAATGTTTAAATGCCTATCTTTATCAGTCAGACACTCAAAAACCTAAAGATATTTAGTGAGCTCTCGAACAGGATAGAGCAGACCAGCTAACACCTGGCCTTTAACCTCAAGAATGTCTGGAATTTCGCTTGGATCGCGACTGTTTCATCATTAAAACCGTCATTTATTCTCGACGTTTTTACAAATGATTTAATCTCTGTGTCGCTGTGTGTATCCTGTAACCTTACATGTGCTCTCTGCACTGTGTGGGAATACTGAAAACAAATTCCTTTAAACTGTCGACATACTTGGCCTCTTCTGTTGTGCTGCTAAAATCGGCACGCAGCTACAATTGTGGCCTTACAGGGACAAAAGAGACATGAAGCTGAGCTGGGAGCTTTAAATGCGAACCCCTAGTGCCAGTCTCATTTTTGTTCTCAGCACGCTTTCAGTCTACTAGCTCAATGTAGTAACAGTGCAGGGGGCGGAAACGGACTGCATGTGATAACGTGCACTGGATGAATGAAAGAAATGTTCCCAGAGCAGCACACCGAGCCGAGCCGAAGCCGCTGACAGCGGGTTGTTGTTGGAGATCAGCGGCCAGCAGCACGGCGGCTTCAGCTCGCCCAGCTTCTCTCTGGCTGTGTATTAAACGGTTCCTGCTAGCCATGGCTAGCGTTAGCATAGCTCAATCGAACGCCAACGGTGATCTATGTGATCAATCGACGTTGCTTCAACGTTATAAACCAAACACGGGGTTGTTAAGGAAAAGACGACCCGGTGGTGTCCTCTCATTTGACGGCGGCCTATCCGGTCGCCAGTTAAACGCATTAGGACACTCCGTCCACAATCCTGGCTAACGGTAGCCAGCTAGCATTACACCTAACTGAGGGGGGAGGAAATATGGCGACCAACACAACAAGAAAATGCCTCGATAGAAAAGGGTGGCTTTTTCCCAGAGCAGCGAGGATTGGTTTTCAGTTTAAACCAACGTAGACTGTAGAGGGGGGACATTCCTAGGTGAGGACAGAGTGAGGCTGGACTTACCTCGGTATTTCACGAATTCTGCTTGTTAAAACAGCAGCAATGGCGGCGCGGCCTGTGAAGCAAAGCGACAGTTAAATCCACATTCAGTCCGCTCATCCAACAGCGGCCGCGGCTCGCGCTGAACCGAGTCAAACTTGAAGGTAACCGGCAGGTATCCAGGGCGACGGAGCCGGTCTCGGGTGTTATACTGTAATCAGGTTGAACACTGATCGATAGGACTGATCAGAAGCAGTTGGAAGTGGTGGAGCTCAGCAGCTGCCCGAGCTTCTCTTCCCCCAACAACAATGCGGTTGTGTGAATCTTTACGCCGTGACGTCACGGCGTACAAAGGAAAACCCGGAAGTCGCTGCTATGGCTTTTGTGGGAGATTTACTGTACAAGTTCTGTAATTTATAACAATTTATATATAATGCAGAAAAGGCGTCATTTTAAGAACTGAAACACTTCAATGTGCTTGGTTTGATGGACTAGGTAAATAAACATGAATTATTATTCTGTTTTTGTTACTGTCAACTGTGTGGTGGCCCTGAAGTGCAGATCATAAACACAAACTGCCATGCTTATACTCAATGTGGGACTGAGTCAGTATAACCTACAGTGTGTCACTGTCTGTTCATTGTAATAAAGGAACATGTCTGCCAGGGCAGCTGTGTGGCTCACTGATGTGTTATTAATAGGTTTTGGACAACAATGGAGCTCTATGGCACAGAGGGGCAAGAGGCTTCGGGCTTTGGATGCACACATAATAGCAAATAATTGTTAGTCTGGGTTTGCAAATGGGTTTTTGTTGACAGGAAGAAAAAAATAGAATCATTAGAGTTGTTGATCACTGTCTGCACAGAGACTTGATGCTAAAGGCTTTTCCTGTTTGGGATTTTACCTCCAAAACCACTGATCAGAGGTAGTTTTATTTCAAATTGGAAAAATAAGATATTATTGCACTGTCAATCTTCACTAAACCAGCTATGTGATTGTTCGAAACCTGTAAAACAATATATATATTTGTTAGTAGGAGTTAGGGTAAACTTTTGACACGTTTTACTTCAAATTGACCCACCCAGTTCATGAGCTTTGAAAAAGTGACGTTAAGGCTTAGTAGAGATGTTGATGAGGGTTCTCAGTCATCCAGGTCATTGCACCTTGGCTCACCTAGCCCTAGCAACCCACATGAAGGCCGGTTGGGTCAATGACCCACAAGTGGCCCTAACGACTCTGAAACTCAGACCTTAATGACTCTGTAAGGACATACCCACACAGAATTTAAAGCCCTGCAAACTCCCCTCAAGTAAGCTAGAACTGAAGCAGCCAGGTGAACGTTTTCTTAAACTGAAACAAGTCCACTTGACTACGATACAGCACTTATAAGCTTCGTAGAGGCAACTAACTGCAGAACTGGACGACCATTAAAATCGAATTAATGTAAATCACAATGCAGATTTGTCTCCAAGAATTTACTTTTATTTTTAAATCCTAAAATATTTACAATTCCTTATGCAAAGGATGGTCAGAAAATACTCCACATAAATCAGGCAAAACAATAAAAAAGGATCTCCTCCAATTGGAAAAACATCCAGTAATAGGTCTACTCTAAATTAGAGCATGTTTTGCCTAGCTTAGCACAAAGGCTGGAGGCAGATGGAAACTGGGCTGGGCTTGACAAGTCTTGGTCCTATCGCAGAAATGAAACAGATATCCATCTTCTTATCTGACAGAAAACACTTTCCTAAAAATACTGGACTGTTCCTTTTTCGACAACCTGGATCAGGTGGACTCAGTCGGTGGCTCCGCCTCGCCTTGACACTGTTTGGGACAGTTGGACAGAGCGTCCTCTTTGGACAGCAGGTTGTTTTTGCGGAGGTGGCAGGCCTGCTGGTAGGGGGGGCGTATGGGTGGCTGGGTGGGAGGGGTGTACTGATACTCTTTGCCAGCATCCAGCTAAAGACAGGAAACAGTAAGAGAAATGGACAACAGCATGCATGAGATTGTGCTTGAGTGAAGACAAGAAAGAATAATAACTGCATGCATCACTTTGAAACAAGAATCCCTTTAAACAGCCCCAATTCATCCATAATTTACCCCTGAAAACACATCAAATACCCTAATCTACAATGAGGCGTTAGGTCAATAGAGATACCTTAATCTGTCTATTAATTTAAAAAAAAAAATTCAACCCTGAAACACGTTGAATAGAAAGCCCCTTAAATATTAAGTAAATGTTATGGGGTTCATGACTTTCCCCTTAATTCACATATTAATTCAAAATATTTGGCAAATCCATTAATGACCCAGTTTAAGGTGTTATCAAGGTTGGATTTTCGGTCAATCAGAAGGATTGTTTATTCAGAGGTTAACCTCATTTATAGTTTCTAAACAGATAAATTAATAGATTATCATATGTTTTAACTGTCTTAACTGGAATGTCTCAACAGTTTGATTGGTTTTAAAAGGTGAAAACTTGTTTTGAATCACATTAATACCATTCCTGAATTTCCTCCTTAACTGAACAATTATATACCTTATATGCCATTTAATGGTGGCTTTTGTGTAATTTGTTTCCTCTAAGAAACTATTGTCATGCAGATTATCCATTAAATCCCATTCAATATTTCATTCACTTAATTAATCCATTAACTATCCGCTTAATATCACAGTAAATTTTCATTTCAAGGGGACATTAAATAAAGCAATATAACCTTAGCAGATACAATCAAACAGAGAATGGAATGACAGATGTTTCAATGATAAAAAAGGAACCATGTTTCTGATTGACTCAGTAAAGACCATGAGGATAAACCTGTGTCGTCTCACCTGCAGAGGGTAAGTTCTGTCTGAGTCGTAGGCGCTGAGATCACCACACGCAAGGAAGGGAACGATGACCCTGTTCGGACCCTCTAACTGGTTAAAGTCTACATCTGAGGCACAGAGAACAGAAAACCCAGACTGAGAACAGACAGAGGAGAACCAGAGGACCAGGACATGGAGGGAGACTAAAGACTGATCCATATGTGATTTATTCTACTGAGACAAATACTTTATTCAAAACTAAACAGAAACCACATCTGTCCTTAGATCTGTACAGATCAGATATCCTGGACAGACCACGTACGTAAAAGGGTTCCAAGTTACCGTAGGAATGATCGAGCAGAGGGTTGGACATGTTGGGGACGTAGCCTTCAGGAGGACAGTAATTCTGACATACCACAAAGGCCTCTGTACACAAACAGACACAAAGACAGTGAGTATCAACACCAAAGGTTCGGATGCAAATTAATGTGGTAAAACCAACGCACAGTTTAATCAGATTTTACTTGAAGTTTGGATATTCTGTGTTTCTCAGATTTTACTTTTTCTAAGTTTTGAGTTATACAGCTGCTTATTTCTGTCACTAAATTGCAACTCATAGCACTAAAGTAAAAAAATGTATAAAAATTCTCTAGATGAGTTAGGAGCGAGCCGTGTGATTGGTCAGTTAGGACGGGGTCTCACCGATGCTGGAGTTTCTGCTGCTGCGAGGCTTTGCACAGGTGACACCGCTGAAGAAGATCTTCAGCTGAGAGTACAGCAGAGTCACATCTTTACCTCTGAAGATCTGAGACACACAGGGCAAGACGGGGTTAATGCAGTCTGATCTGACAGTGGCTCTGACCCACAATGCACCACTGCACACAAACTATACACACCGTGGCAAAATTTGACTCACCTTGGCCACAAACGTCCCTCCAGGTTTGAGGACATGAGTTGTGATGTTCAGAGCCTGAGAGAAAAAAAAGAAGTCAGCATGACATCACAGACTGACAGGTGAATAAATCACCTCTCTACTTACAGCCAATAGGAGTTGAGCCTGGATGTACTCATCCACATCATGGAGCCCGGTTACTATGGAAACAGAATATGAAAAATTACTTCAGATAACAAACAGGCGTCATCATACTTGAGCATACAACAAAGTTATTCCAAGCAGCACACTTTAATAAGGAACATATATAAAAAAAAAACAGAGAGCAGCAAAATACACAACATGAAGACAGAAAAAAATTTACAATATAAATTAAACTAACTTCAGGGGGTTAAATCAATATTTAACTTAAGTTCCAGGGAACTTTCTTCAGCTTTTTTAATCAACATCTGGAGATACTTTACAAAATTTTACTTTGAGTATATAAAATTATCTTTGTTTTGCATAAAAACACCAAACGTAACAATAACTTAATCAAGAAATACGTATTACATTATTTGCAACAGAAATATTCATGTACTCTGTCCCAGGTCGACCAAAGCTGTTCCTCAGATTCAACATGTGTTTGACAAAACGTACATTCATTACAAATTAGAATTCACTGCATGGACAAATATCGTTAACTGTTTTAAAATGCAATTCCTTCATTTTAGGTGATAAAGGAATGTCATGGAAACTTTTATTTTAGCCTTGGAAATTACTGATGTTTCCCTCTTTTGCAATGTTGCCAAGACACACAAAATATGCAGAGTTTAAACATTTCAAAAGAAAAATACTGTGAAAACAACTGCACACTGAGGTGAAGTGTTTTCAGACCTTCATCATGAATTTCCCAGGGGTAGTGAGAGTGGGACTGTGTTATAGATAATTCCTTGTGTTTGGAGCATAAAAAGTAAAGGCAGAGTTCAGAATAAACCTGCAGGATTTAAAGCTTAAGAAATTTAAATGGAAATAATTCCTCTCAACTGAATGAAGCCATTCAAAGGGAGACGGAAGAGACTTTGAAAGCAGGTGAGGACAGACAGATAGTGAGCGTCTTACCGTCTGGAGCTCCATCACACACCACTAGGTCGGCCGGCTGACCCTCAAAATGACGGATTATCTCCTGAGCTGTCGACACCTGAGAGGAGGAAGGCGACAGATCATGTGAAGTCAGCAGCCCTCCACAAATACCACTGGAGTTCTGTGAGAATTACATGTTAATTCCTGATGTCTTTACCTTTGTGATGTCTCCCTGGATCTGAGTGACTCCTGGCAGTGGAGCCATGGCCTGCAGATCAACCGCAACGATCTTCACCTCCTCACCTCCTTCACTCCTCTCACCCTTCTCCTCCCGCCCTCTGAGTTCAAAAACAAATCAATTCATTATTAAAAGCTGGAATTTAAATGCAGAGCTGCACATCAAAAGAAAAAAATTTCTTAACTCAGGATTTAAAATATTGTACTTTATTGTAATGAATTTCAATTCAGGTGAGTATGTTTATGTTCATTTTAAAAAACAAAAGAAGCAAAACCTGAGTTTCCGGCTGAGGACCTGACTCCAGCTGCCAGGAGCTGCACAAAGATCTACTGCTCTGTTCACACCTGTGAGAGAAAAATAAACCTTTATCAATTATTTTTTTGACAAAGTGGACAATTGTTTACAGACAGCATAAGAGTAAAACCAGTGACAGAGGCATGGATGGATGACAGAGGAGTCTGGGAGAGTCAATCCAGAACCTGACAGCTAAAAGTCCCATTTATACCTTTTTCACCCATGACATACACATACACAAACATCACATGTTTGGTTGCTGTCACGTGTAAACAGAATTTTTAACATTCTTTGGGGCTCTAAGCCCATGGGGTAATACTCAGCACATGAACACAAGGTAAGAGGAGAGCCATGTCTCAGGTGTCCTGGGCCTGTTACCTGTGAACAGGTTGAACTCCTGGTCGAGCTGCAGCAGCTTGAACGCGCTCCTCGCTCTCCAGCCCTCTTCTTTGGCTAGACGGTAGTAAATGTCCCGCTTGTCTTTGGAGGAGCGACCCATCGTGACCTCTGACCCCTCTGATGGAATACACACACAACCAAATGTATAGTGGTTTCTCTTCTTTTAGTGACATTTCTATGTCGTGATGGTTTATTCAAGGTTCACAGCTAATGATTGTTTTAAACATTTGCTGATACATCATCTGTTTTTCTATTTTATTCTTATTATTTGTATAATGTATAAGATGAAACAACCTAAATTATTTTGTGTAGTTGTTCAGCCGAATTGAAGAGCACGTCAGAGTGAACCTAAAACTATATTTAACGATAATTTCGTCAACAAAGTTATTGTGCTGCAGCTGGTTAACATGGTCTAATTAACTTTTTAAACGGAGTTTGGTGTCAAGCGTACAAGAAACGACACATTTCACGGCTGTCGCAGCTTATTATCTCATGTTAGGTCGTGTGTGTCTCTGAATTGAATACATAAATATTCATACTAAACACTACACGCAAAACAATACCATGACTTCAATTTAAACAGCGTTTAGGATCCATTTACTATCCGTTGTACATACTTGTTCACGTGCTGTTCCGGTGTCGTCGATGAAAAGACCCCTTGTGATAGCTGTCCCAGAAGCGCCTGTTCTAAATTTCGTTGCCAAAACTCACCGTCTCAGCTAAAAGATTAAAACATTGTCTTTAGAAAAAAAAAAACTTTTACATTATTGTTGGGCTTTATCAATGTTTCTAAATGTGTATTTCAATCAGCGATTTCTGTCTCTACACAGGTGTACATTTAATCTTATTTTTATAGTATATTTATACGCATAAAAGCAATGGGACGATTCAAACAGAAAGAACAAATAAAGAATACACGTTTACCAATAAGCAAGTTATTTTTTGTAATGTTTTTTTTTCTTTTCTTGCTTTACAGTATTTCCAGGCTTGTCTTCTCAGTAGCGGCCACATGGTGTCGCTGTAGATACATGAAATTGCTCGACACAGGCGCTGAAAGGAATAATGTGATTAATTAGTCCAAGTAAAAGACATTTTTATTTTCTGTACAAAAAGGAGGAAAAAAGACGTTATACAATTTTTTTTATTGTAAATGAAATATAAAAATGCAAATGGAAACAAATACAATATTGGGAATGGCCTAAAAGATATTAAAATAAGAAAAAAGTTCTGCTGTCTTAAGCAAAATTGACAAAAACTATTTTTAAAGTGTCAGTGTCTCTATTGTATCTAATTTTCTGGATTTTTGTCCATTTTGTGCACTGTTCATGGGGTTAGTAAAGGATTAAAAACGGTGGAAAGACCTGATAAATTTAACCAAAGACTATAACATGAAAACAGATCAATTACCTTCAATTCAAATTTAAGAGGGCTTAAATTTAATTTATTCAGTTAATTTTGATGTATGTTTCTTTAATTGCAAACTATGTGATGCTTAATACATTCTTGAAAAGACAATGTCTTGACAAGTAATTTCAATGGCAAGTCTGTCTCTTGTATTTTTAATTTTATCAGTATTATCAAATAAGTAAAAAAAAATGTTTCAATTAAAATATGTGCTTTTTCTTTCCATGTTAGCTCCTCCCTGAATGGATTGAATTGAGTTGTGGCATTAATCACGGAGAAGATGACGATGAAAATGAATGTTATTTTCAAGGTGGCTGGTGCAGAGATAAGTGAAGAGTCTGAAAGGAGTCAACACATCACATCGGAAATCTGTATGTATACAAAAGGTTTAATTTGAAAACAGAAATCATAAAAATATTTTTATAGTCTTGCATTTCAAAACCACCAAAATCTGTAACAAACTGAATGACAAAAATAGCTTTACACTTCCTGTGAGTAAACTAATTATATTCTTGTTTACAGCAACAACGAACAAACAATAAAATTAAATGTTTTAGAAGAGTCAGACAGGAGACAACTTAAATAACAGGAAAAGGAATGTCTCATTACCAAATAAATAAAACAGAAAAATGTACAAAAAATTATAAAAACAAATACATTTATAAAAACACAAAACAGAATATTTGCATTGACTGTGCATTTTACACCCTTGACTAAGAGAGAAGATAGATGGTGGACTGGCCGTGGAACCTCTGACACTTTTCGAGAACTGATTGAATAAAAACAAACAGGTTTATGCCGTCATGTATTTGTGCTGTCTTGCTGTCCAATCATTTCAAAGAATGACCAGCCAGGCTTTAAGAGTAAAAAAAACAACAAAAGGAAAAAAAACTGTCTTGAAGACGCTCGACTGCAGAAAGGTATGTTTTGCAGGTTCAGACGCACCTACAGCAGCAGAGAGACAACAGTGGGACTTGCTTGTTAAATCACATGTTTTCTGATTCTACTCACAATTTGTTCAGTTTCAGCCAGTATTACCAGCAGGAAAAGTCAGCGCCTGTTTGCGTTCAAACAAAATTAAACGCTGTTGTGAGATATTTGGGACATAAAGAAAACGTTACCACTCTGCTGAGTTCGTAATCAAAAAGTCATGTTTTGGTATCAGAACCAGTTCCAGCCCTGTAGAGGTGTGTGTGTTGTCAAGTGAAGCGTCTCCCCATATCAGCAGGTGAAGAACATTCGCTGACATCACAGGGTGATTCATGTTCACATCCTCAGAGAAACAAAAAATGTTCTTTAAACTCAGTTAAGTTGACCATTTTTTTTTCAAGTAACAACACTAAACTTAATATCTTTGGGTTTTAGACAGTTGGCAGAGCAAAACAAGAAGTGGAGACGTAATCTTGGACATCTTTTTTCTGACGACTATAGTGCGGACTGCATTCACCAAAAGAAAAAATGAAGGCCCCATCTCACGAATATGACTTAGTCTCATTGTCACGATATAATAATAGTGGTTGCACCATATTCTGACATCAGATCCTGTTATCCTGATCAGGAATTTCAGCCATATTAAACTTTTATTAAACATACACTACTGCATGTTTCATTATGACAGCCGTTACCAAAAAAAACATGGTGCTGCCTGAGTATTCAGACTGGTGTCACTGTAGTCGACTTTCTAACTTAAACACAATCCCCTGAAGAATACAGATATTTGATACAACAGGGAACAACTGACAAAACACTATGGGCAATAAATTGGATTTTTTCATTTAAAGATAGCACTGTAGTTAATTCACTTCTGATCAAAGAAGAGAGTAAAAGATATGTATGTATATTTTTGATAACCCAAAGGCCTGTGACCCATCAGATTCTGGGACACAAGAAGATCAACTTAATTAAAAAGTGTCAATCAAATTTTGTCAGATGACCTGACAGAGCTACACAATAGCATGCCTTATAGTATGTCAGGTCAGAATATTTGGTTAATAGCAATTAAAATGACTGTCAAAGTACATTTTTGCCAGCCTGTAAAGATACAGTCTGTCATATAAAGCTGAAATTTCTATTCAGGCAAGAAAATCTGGTCACAGACTTCAGTAGAAGCCAGTTTTGATACATTAGGATGACTTTTTATCCATGAAGCATCCCAGCAACACAATTCCAAAGACGTTATTTTTCCTCATTATTATGAGGTAAGCAAGTCATAATTATGAGACGGAGCCCAAATCGGCCAGTTTTGTCTTTGGTGAATGCAGCTCACTTCCTTAAAATTCAGTGAACAGCTGGACAAAATCATAAACAGATTGATCAACAGTGAAAATAATAGTTTGTTGCAGCACCACAGATGATGACAACATGTTGTATTATGTAAAACATTTCACTGATAGCAAAAGTCGTAAAAAATGTAAATTAGTTTCTTGTGATTTAACCACATGGATTCTTTGTGTTAGAACTTTTCTTTGTAAAACTAAAGAAACCTCGGAGGAATCGTCCAGACCAACTTATCAATCTGTAGTTGGTTATGTGGCAACGCTCCAACCATAGCAGCTTTCAAACTAAAGGCACTCTGAAACAGGAACACCAGACAGTACGGCGCAGGTGTTGAGGATCGACAAGAACTGCTCTACCATCTGTGAACAGGAGTAGGCGCTGCAGAGTCGACTACTTCCTGAACGTTGACCACCGCTAGCTCAGAAACCTGAGTGACAATGTCACATTCGCATCATAACCGAAGTCTTTGCCACACCCTGGTAGCCTCTCATCAACCAATCAGAGACTCTGCTGGCTGGAAGAGGAAGACGAGGAGGAGGAGGAGTCAGCTGTGATGGCATGTAGCGTTATGCCGCCATTGTCTGTCTGCTGTCCGTCGCTGCCCGTCACCCAGGGGTGAAGGAGGATCTGCTCTATGGTTGGCCGGTCAGACGGTTGCTGGCTCAGGCACCAACCAATCAGCTGCTCGCATTCTGTGACAGAAACACAAGGAGGTGAAGAAGAGCCTCAACAGGAAATGACACACTACAGCAACAACAAACAAACTCGTCCACAGCAAAGTTGTTTTTGCCAAGCGCCGTTTTGGTTTGAGTCACTTTTTAATCAGTATAAGTAAAATTCATTATCTGGGTTCTTCCATACTCTCTGAAAATGTTTGGGTTGTGGACAAAAGAAGACATTCTGTGTAGCATATTGAGTTTTGGGAATTACTGACATTTTGTAACCATTTTCCAAAAAAAATGATACCAGACAATTAATCAACCGTGAAAATAATCATTAGGTGCAGCCCTAGTTATGATAAGAGTTTTGTCTGACTTGTCAAGTTACTCGTCAACCTACCTGAGGAGATTTTCCGTCTGAAGTAGACCCGTCCTCTCAGGATCTCCTCGTCCTGTTCGAAGGGAATGTCCCCACACACCATGTCATACAGCAGTACACCAAGCGACCACACAGTTGCCGAGCGACCATGGTACCGGCGGAACCGGATCCACTCTGGAGGACTGTATACCCGCGTACCTGCGGTGAGGAGGGAGGTATTTTTTATGTTCAGCAGTATACAACGGTCTGATTTAGGATCATGCTCACAGCAATTCCTGGGCTGTAAATAAATCGATATTCTATCATTGTCGTGATATGAAACAATATATCATCTTCGATATGATATAAGTGTTGTCTCTTCCTGGTTTTAAGAACCTAATTTGATGTAGCTCTCAGACTGCAGTTGGATCATCAGACTCACCATCAAACTCTGTGTAGGCAGCGTCTTTGAGGAGGGCCCCTGAGCCGAAGTCAATGAGTTTAATCTGTCCAGTCCTCAGGTCCACCAGCAGGTTCTCATCCTTGATATCTCGGTGGACGACTCCGCAGGTGTAGCAGTGACGCACAGCCTCAAGCACCTGCAGGAAGAAACCGCGCGCCGCCACTTCATCCAGGGCGCCGTGCTCTGTGATGTAATCGAACAAATCCTGCCCCGACTCGGGACGCTCCATCACTATCAGCCAGCCGTCTGACCGCTCCCACCAGTCCATGAGTCGCACCACGCCGCCGAACGCCCCGCCCACCTTCTTCAACAGCACAATCTCCAGAGGAACCATGGCGCCGCACTGAGAGAAAACATTTCAAGATATATCATTACTTCAATGAGCACAGAATTATGCCAATTTTGCCTAAAACTGTATGATTCCATCTTCTCAAGTGAGTAGATTTGATGCTTCTTTGTCTTAAATGATGAGTAAACTGGACATATTTGAGTTCTGGACTGTTGATAAGACGATACTATACATTTGAAGACATCAGCATATTGTCAATAAAGTATATAAATCTACAATAAAAATAATCAAAAGTTGCAGTTTAAAAAGATATAATTATCGCAGAGGTGACAGACCAAAACATTACCATGACAACATTTTAATTACTGCATATTAACATAGCTATAGACAGTATACTTTCATTTCAAACTGTTCAAAATAAAGGCCCTTCAAAATGAGTAAATGTGTCCCACAGGGATCTATGCTTCTTCCTCTTCAGACACCTCTGATGTAAATTATCTTCTGTTTCAACTTTCTTATGATAAAAACAAGACACTTGGTTTAATTGTTGACAAAACAAAATATGTTTTAAAGGGGAGAGAGCCTCTGCTTGCTGTGTCAGTCAGGCTTCCTGAAGTTATAACACATGTTCAAACATGAAAATCTCTTAATCTATTTAAAGATTTTACAATATAATCAGGTGTGCTATTGTGTTTTGTCAGGTCTGTAAAGGATTCTTGATTTCAATGACTTGTGACTTAAATGCCTTATCTAATAAAATGATTGGCTAACAAAATAATGGCTAAAGTGGTGATCAATCTAACAGAAAGCTGTTATAAAACAGTTAATCTGGTGGTAAAAATTCCGCTGAAACTTACCAGGGAGCCCCACTCGGTCACTCTGTCCCGGCACACATGCTTCACTGCCACCTGCATGGGAACGTAAACATCATTATCATACAGCCTCCATGCAGTTATACGACATATCACATGAAGTTGAATAGACACAGAAAAAACAGCAGCCATAATAATAATAATCTGGGTGTTAACAGGAACATCAAGCTTTGTTGGCTGCCTCAGTCTATGAATGCTTTTCTTTGTTTGTGATAAGAAAAAAAAACCCGAACAGTTTTGGTAATTCCATAAACTTGTTATTAGTGAAAAAATGAAACCACTTCCTGCTCGAAATAAAATATCAAGCACAGCAGCAAGATTATTTTCAAATCTCAGAGAATAGTAAAGCTTCATAGATCACATGTCTTTGTGAAAACAAAGAGCACATGCCAGACAGGGTTGAGCTAGGTCAAGCTGCAGGGCTGACAAAAGCAAAACAGGAAGTACAGGGAATAGGCACTGCCTTCTAAATAAAAGCACAAAATCTAACGATGACACTTAGATCGTGTTTGCCACAGAAGCTGTGATAATCTCAAAATTTTTGTCCCAATGAAGACTGACAGACTGGAACATAACAATAGAATTCAAAGGCACAGTTGTCTGAAAAATGATATGCTTACTTCATAGACAAAAATCAAGTTTATATTTAAATTCTGAGTGGAAGGGAAACAACTTCAACATGAATATTTCAAATAATGTTGACATTGTCAGCTCCTGTTTCTAAGATCAACAATGATTTTTCAACCTGGACATTTTAGCCGACATGGACAAGAAATCACTTAAGATTTCATTTACAACTGAAATCTCAAAACCCAAAATCGAAGGACATCCCATCAATCTATCTGTTAGGGAAATATCTATCCAAAAATAAATGAGACTTTGACGTGATACTGTCTCTCCACCTTTTGTCTCCAAGGTCAAGGGTGACCTCTAATCATTTATTTTAAGACTTTTGTGTGGCTTTTATTTTAAAGGCAAACCGGAAACGCTGCTACTTCCTGTGTTAGCTTGACGAAGCCAGCCGCGGCCATGTGGTGAGACCAAAACAAAGCGGCTCCCCGCTCTTACCGGCAGCCCGTCGGCGAGGCGGACAGCCGAGTAGACTGTGCCGAATCCTCCGCTCCCGAGAACCGAACCCAACCGATACAGCTTCTCAAAGGGCTGCTTCTCCGCCTTGGCTGAAAAAATAAAAAAAATGGGATAATTTGTTGAGAATGTCTGC
The DNA here is from genome assembly GCA_963678695.2 of Diplodus puntazzo. Classification (NCBI taxonomy): domain Eukaryota; kingdom Metazoa; phylum Chordata; class Actinopteri; order Spariformes; family Sparidae; genus Diplodus; species Diplodus puntazzo. Next base: position 12,769,058 of record OZ023161.1, on the reverse strand, counting down.
GACCCTGCAGTGTTGCGCCAAAATCTGTAACCCCCCACAACACGTCTCGCTGACTGGTTTGTCGTCAGTTTGTTTTTGTTTTGCTTTAACGTTACGCTTTTTACACTTAGCAAGAAATGCAGTATTCATTCACTAAGGTTCACTGAACACACGACTGCGTGGTTAGTAACATTTTGAACCGCATGTCCTCAGATGACCGTGTCAGCCGTTTAAAAATGGTGGACTGCCGAAAACATCACCATCATCATCATCATCTCAAATATCAACCCATTAACGATGTTACGAGAAATACGAAGACACAGATGTCGTTTAAACAGATGGGATAATGATTTTATTACGACGTAACTACACATTTTGGCACAACACCTGGCTCTCAAAATGGCACCAGACAGTGTTATTTAAAGGTCACGCAGTTGCACCCACCCACTTGCTTATCAATACTGGATTGAGAATATAAGAATTTAAAGAGCGATTTAATTTCCTCAGTAAAAATACCCAACTTTAGCCGGTTCTAGACCCACCAATGTGATGATATCGTGCTTCTGATGCCATCGGCTGAGCTAACTTGTGTGCATCATTCCGAAATTGAATAACATTGTTGTCGTTGCTGTTATCTGAACTGTTAGGGATTTCAGTTTTGGTAAATCCACTTAGGGAGAAGGTTTTGGTGCGGCGTTACCGAGATGATCGTTTGGGGTTAGATAAGGAGAAGGAATCAGGTCACAGAAACAGGATAAAGATTACAGTGTAACCCCGGCATGTCGTCGTTTTCACCGTTACCTTGCTGCAGCTTCGCCGGCAGATCCATGCTGGACGGGATGTGAGAGAAGGATCCCAGTTTAGAGAGCAGCATGCTGCCCGTCACCTCTCCCAAAATATAAAAACACACCCAGAAATTGTCCGTGTTAATAAATCCTTGATAAACGCGGAGTCCTGGGCTCGTTTTACGGGCAAACAAGGAAGTAAAGACGATGAAAATCCATCGATAGTCCGCCGGTTTACACAGAAGGGTCAATCAGTCGATCATCCAGGGAAGCGCGCCACTCTGCCTCTCAACCGACCGCTGCCAATATTTACAAAGATCAGATGGATCATTCCGCCTTGTAACGTTAAATAACACCACAGACAAGCAGCTTCACACCAAAACAAACTCACCTATAAAAAAAGCAGTGTGTCGAGTATTATCAGTTAGATGTTAAATTTAAATTCTTGACACGAAAAGGTAGCCTTGAACGAATGAGAAAACACGCGGACTAGTTTTCCGTAGTAAGGCAGGCGCAGGGATTCAGAGATTCGCTGCGGCAGTGGTGCGGCTCATGGGAGAGAGAAGATGATTTTCAAAATAATCACCTGCAAAATGTTTATATTCATTATAAAAAAATAAAAACACAATTATGTAAACAAGGAATATAATACTAATACTACTGATAATACTACTACTAATATTATTATTAATGATAATGATAATAAAAAGTTGTAAGTAATATACTAGTAAATATTTTAACAACATGTATTCTGTATTACATGTATTAATCTGCCAACATGATTATGATTAAATGAATAATCCAAGACTTAAAACTCGATTAACATGGAAGATTATAAAATAGGATAAAGGGCTATTTTAGCAGTCTGTATGTAATTTGCTGAATGGTTTAAGTACATTTATGTTGTTTGTTTTAAGTTGTTGCTTGTTCCTTTGCGTTATCTTTTTATGCTGCTGTCTTGGTTATGACTCCCTTGTAAAAAAGAGATTATGAGTCTCAATGTTGATACTCCTGGTAATTTAAAGGCTGAATAAAAAATAGAAATACATAAAGGCTTTCAGTTCATCAGTCATGCTGACGCTGTCCCACATCACATTTATCTGAGCAGTTCAGCTCTTTGCAGCAGTAGCAATACCACAATGTAAAGGCAACCGGTATATTGACTGCAAGGTGACCTACAAAATCTGCGTAGGAATATTCCCAGTGAAATAAAACATCTTTTCAAAGGCTTGCAGTTTAAAATCCAATTTATCATAGCAGTTCAGTTCTTGCAGTAGTTATTTTGTAGGAAAGTGTTATTTCTTGCTTTCCAGCCGTGGTGAAAAGATTGTTTTTATTCCTTACTTTTGTAAAAGTAGCAATATCATAATGTAAAGGAAGCTGGTAAATAGACACCTGAAACAAGTAAAGAAGTCCTTCAAAATTGTACTCATGTCCAGTAACTATAGTGAGTAATTTCACCCATTAACTGCATGTGTAGTATGCAAACTAAAACAGACGTTCTGTCATATAAATCAATATCATCAACTATTTATCCACCCGAAGAAGATAATTAGCTTCTTAGCTGTTATTTTGTGATGACAGCTCCTTGTTTACTTTCAGGTGAACCCATTTTACTTTTAAGTGACTCATCTACTTCACCAAATGGTTTCCTACATTTCCTATAATACCTTTCAAAACACTCAGAGAACTGCGTGTGACAAGTAGAATGGGAGGCAAAAAATTAATGTGATGATTTTGCGGTTCACTTGTCTGTCTTACCACTCGTGTTCTCCTGCATTCTCCCTCATATTATACCTGTGTGTTTTTCACTCAAAAATGTGTGCTATAAATGCTATTCATGTATAATCTGAGTGGAGCGGAGCAGCACCTGCAGCAGGTTGGACAGGTCAAAGCAGCAGCACGACGTTCACACAACCCTCTCTGTCTGCTCACACACTGCCGGAGCCGGTGGGATTGTTTTGATTGAGGTGGCTGCGGCTGGGTCACGTGACTGCTTTATTATTGCCTCACTGAGCCCAAATGTAGGTCAGCCCCTCCTCCCTTACTATAAGGGAATGTAAAGAGACAGATTGGCAGAAAACAGATTTAAAGACACAAACAGAGAGCGGATGTGACAAACATCTTCAAACGTATCTTAGCTCACAAGACCTCGCCTATAATCAACTTGACCTATAATCTGGATTCCCCAGTAATCATGTCATTGTTTGACTTTTACTGTTTACATCACAGACTGTCCTAAAATGTATGTGCAGAAGCAGTATGCAAGGTGTTTAAGTCAACATACTTTTGAACGTTTTTTTCAAAAGATATTTGATGGACAATTCTTTCATGCAGTTCTTATGCATTATTACAGAATTTAACTTGAGTCCAACAGCGAAGTTCTGCAACTGTTTCTTCTTTAATTGATGACTTGTGACAAATAGTGAGCGTCTGTGCTTTTCTATCTCCACCAGACAAATAGATTGCCACGCTAAAGCAAGAAAAATCACTACAGCTGAAGATGACATATTGGAAATGTTGGACTTCTCACACATTATTTCCAGTGTTTTGTTTTTTTCTGCAACTCCTTTCAATCATAAACCTTAAAAGAACACAAATGTTTGCCATTTTAGGATTAATGCTTATTTGCTTTCTGTTAGAGAATTAGTGTGATCTTAAAGCTTTGAATCAAACCAAAGCTATCATCACGTTCAGATAATATGATAGATAACCTGTATTTGTGTGTTGGTTGACCTGATTGACTGTTCCCTGCAGATCATATCTCTAACCCTGTGCTCTCCTGTTACCCTCCTGTCCACAACATGAATGTGACCCAGGTCATTTGTTCTCTTCTATATTTAGCTGAGACTATTTTTAAAAGCTGTGAAACAACCGAGCCTCCCTGAAGAGTGAAGCTGCTTTGTACTGAGTCACTTCTCTCTCCGGTTCCTCTGCAAGACTTCTGGAGACGCTCAGACTTCTCATGCCACTTTCATGGAGCGTATTTCCACGAGCGTCACTGTCAGCAAATAGCAATGTCAGCGGACAGCAGTGAATCAGAGGACAGCAGCAGCTGTGACGCTGCAGGTGAAAGACATCGGCTATGTTGTGCCTCTGGACTCGTTTCTGCTAAATTAACTATCGTGGTGGGAGACACTCTGTTCTCAGAGGAGAAGATGCTACTTGTTCAGAGCTGCGACTATTTCCGAGCTCTGTATCGTTCCGGGATGAAGGAGTGCCGGCAGGAAAAAATCCACCTCAAGTCTCTGCGTGCTCGAGGCTTCTTGATCGCCTTGGCCGTTTTACGAGGTGAGTTGCCCGTCCTGGATGGAGATGACATTGTGGAAGCCATTGAATGCGCTGCATTCTTGCAGGTGGCGCCGCTCACAAAGCATCTCATCAATGCCATTGACTCTGACAACTGTTTGCTGATGTATCACACCGCTGCAACCTTCGGCCTCATGGACCTTTACCACGCCGTTGCGCTGTTTATCCGAAACATGTATGCCGACTTGGAGGCAGAGGTTAGGAAAACCTTTCCGCCAGAGCTGATCTCATATCTTGAGTCTTTGACCCCGAGTGCTTTCGTGGCCGTGGGGGCCCATGTGACCTGCAGTGTTGATGAAACTGTGCATGCTGCCTCAAGGACAATCTGCTACCTGGATGAAGCTGGCAATAACTGGAAAGTGTTAACAGATCTTCCACTGGAGGCCAGCACATCCATGGCTGGAGTGACCGTTTTAGACAACAAACTCTACATCGTCGGAGGAGTTCATGGACTTCATAAACAAGTCGTAGATTCTTGTTTCTGCTACAGCGTTGAAAACAACAGCTGGAGCAGGATCTCCAGTCCGTCACAGCTGCGATACAATCTCAGCCTTGTAGGCGTAGATGGTCGTCTTTACGCCATCGGAGGAGAATATGATGGAAGAGTGATGTCGTCTGTGGAAACATACGATGTGACTTCCGGAAGGTGGGAGTTTGCCGCTCACTTACCTCGACCGGCAGCAGGAGCGGCTTGCACCAAGGCCATGGGCCGGATATTTGCGTGTTTATGGAGGCCGATGGAGACCACAGAGATCTTCGAGTATGTCCCAAGGAAAGATGAGTGGCAGCTCGTCAGCACCCTGATCAGGAAACAGAGCTACGGCCACTGCATGGTCGGCCACAGAGACAGCCTGTACGTCATGAGAAACGGGCCATCGGACGACTTCCTCAGATGCCTGATGGAATGTTATAATCTGAGCTCGGGACAGTGGTCGTCTCTACCCGGACACTTCACCAACAGCAAAGGGTCTCTGTTCACGGCAGTGGTGAGAGGTGACTCCGTGTTCACACTCAACAGGAGCATGACACTGGAGTACAACGTAGAAGGAAAAAACTGGAAGCCCCGACGGCAGATGAAGGGTTTCCCCAGAAGTGGATCTGTGTGGACGTTTCTGCTGCAGCTGCCAGAGTCGCTCATGCTGCATTAACTCTCAGAGAATTCATTAGACATTTACATTCAATATTTTCTACACACAGAAACTATTTTGTTCATGACATCTTCCGCTCTTTGCAGTTTTGTCCATCATTTCTATCCCTGGCGATAATAATGTTCTCACTTAGCTAGTGGTCAGGTTTACCTCTAATGTTCCCCATTAGGGCGGAATATTTTTTTTCCCCTAATCAAATCACTCTCCATTTGAATAATCTGATATCGATGAAAAATAAAAATCCTGAGATCGATTTTTTCATATGCCCTTTCCCATGGATGCAGGTTTGAAATGAATGCTAAGGCCATGTAGATGTTTGTACCAAAACAGTCATGTGATTTTTGGTTTCATTTACAGGCGGCATCTGTCATCTGCTCTGCCTCCACAGCCACAGCACAGGGACAGGGACTAAATGGTGCATTCAGTTGCACTTTGTAAACTCTGAAATCTATACTTGAGTGGCCACAAAGATTGTTAAAGGTCTTCCAGTTTTGTTTTGTTAGTTGCATTCACTACTTTTCTACAAAAATTCTGAGGTTCTTCTCCAAAACTACACATTGCCCCTTTAGCACCGCTTCTCTCAACCGGATGGGACCAGATCAGCCCAGTGTCTTCCTACCGAGGTGATTAAATCACCTCTTAAAACCCACTTTTAAAGACTTGCTTTTATGAGAAGTCCTCCTTTTCTAACTGATTGTCATCTTTCCATCTTTCATTCCTTCTCTTGCTCTTAGTCTATTCATGTTTTTAATTCCTCCCTTGTGATGTTTTTACTTCGTACTGTCCTTTATTGTTTTTATTTGTTATCTTTATGTATTGTCCTTGATTCTTTTTACTGCCCATAATCTTTTTATCTGTACCTAATTCCTCTGATGTGCTGTGATCTTCTTATCCTGCGTAATTGTTTTTATTCTTCTATTTTTGCATTACTTTTTTTCTCTCCCTTTTTTTTCTGTGATTTTGCCTGTCTTATGGCCTTTATTCCCTTTACTTGTAATGGCTTTTTGTGTTCTTACATTTTCTGTTCTGCCTTCTTGTTTTAACTCATCTTAGACTCAGCTTCCCTGTGTTTGGCTTGACTGTTGAGTGTGTATTCTGTCATATTGTCTTCCAGAGTTTCCTGCTTTTGCTTGTTTGTCAAAGCATATTGTAAACTCTGTTTTTAAAGGTGTTATATACATTTTTTTTTTCATGGAGCATTTCTTTCTGATTATTAGTCAAATGTCAGGGTTGCAAGCAACACATGAGAATTCTGGAATAAATAAACATGTAATTCAGACAACCATTTGTACAAACATGTGAACATTATCTTGTGTCAGAACTTCAGGGGCGGTTTCTCCATGGCATTTAGAGATATTCATGTTTTCTGATGATGTTAAAGGTAAGTGGTTTAAATCCGAATGTTTAGAAACAAAGCAGAGTGAACAGTGACAAAAAAAATCATCTAAACCACAAAATCTGTAACATAATTATCAAATAAAGCTGTGATTTATACAATAGAATCAGTCACTTTGGGGAGAGTTTGAGATAAACAGCAGGGTTGAAGAGACTACATGTTTGTCTACAGGCCCTGATCATTGTCAGGATGTGTTTTCTAAATGGGAATCTGATTCATCTCATACAGTCAGTGCGTCTCTCAGTGCTGTTGGCTCCATGTGAACTCCAGTGTTTGTCCTCACACAGAGCTTCTGTTTCCTGCAGCAGCCTCTGTTTCCTCTTGGCAGTGAGCGATGATGACGATGGAGGTGAGCGGCAGCCAGAGCCAGGCACCACGGGCGGCCGGGCCGGACGCCAGCAGCAGGCAGCGATGCTAAATCTGACCCAGGATGAGGAGAGAGGCTGGGGTCAGGCCAGGACACGACACTTTGGCCAACGCTCTCCACAACCTCCGGCTTGAGTCCGGGAGTGAAGCCAGGAGCTGGAGCTCTGACTCAGTGATGGATGAGTGTCTATATGAGGACATTAATCAGGTTATCAGTCTGGCCACACGACGCAAGGATCTGCTGTCTGCTTTTAAACAACAACATTAAATGAATATTTGATGTTCACATTAACATGAAAATAATCTGCATTTATCAAGCTTCTTCTGCTTCACCATATGTTTAACAAAAACCAAGAGGGCTATTGTTCGTCTGTGTATTGGCTCCATCTTTTTCTCATAGTGGAATGTAACTTAGTAGCCTACATTTACCCAAGTACTCAAGTTTTGAGGGACTTTTACTTTACTTGAGTGTTTCCATCGTATACCCATTCATAAATCCCTATTTTGTCCGATTTAATATCATTCTGTTTACTCCACAACATCTATTTAGTTATGAATTACTTGCAGGTGCTATCTGTAACATTAATGTGATAAAACATTAATGCATCAATGGCCATGATATGATTTATAATATTCTGAAATCTTCTGTACTTTAAATTCAGCATATTTCTATATTACTGATAGTAGTGCTTGCGTTCTTATATTCAAGTAAATTTATGAATGTAGGATTTGTTATAGAATATTATAAAAGTAAGTAGTACTTCTACTTTTACTCAAATAAAAGATCTGAATTATTGTTACATCACTGTTTCTCCTAAGAAAAACAACATCCAGTCTCAGACTTCTCAGCCACAACATCAGTGTAGAAGTGATTCTGAACATCGTTTGTTGAGACAATCTGGTGCGAGATAGATCTTAAATATTTCCAAAGAGATTCTGAATCCTGACTGCAACAACATTCTGATTTTTCTAAGGAGCAGAAAGCTGTAGAAGGCGTGGAGGAGGTTGAACTAGCTAGCAGTGCTGCTGGGTGTAACTGTGTGTTATGTGTCTTATCTTGTTTGTTGACTTCTCTTTTGTCATGATGTGTTTAAATTGTAACATGCCAAGTGATTGTGGGTGAAAATGAGCTTCATGATAACTCTGGTACAATACATTTATTGATAACATGTATGTTTAATATTGTATGTAGTTCTAGTTACTTGCAAATTAAATTAAAAAAATATACATTTGAAACTCAGCCTTGTTATATCCACCGTCTGACCTGCTAGCTGATGTTGGATCGCTGATAGCTCAGTTTTGCTGCGCTTTCATAATAGTTTTATGTAACTGGGTAAAATTGGAAACAAACAGTGATGACCCCCCTTTTTTTAGTTTTCTAGTTGAATTGTGCTGCAAGTATTTAGTTTTATTTTCTATATCTATTTTCTGTATTCCTGTTTTTTTTTGGTTGTAGTTTGCTGTATTCGGTTATAGTTTACTGTATTTGATTGTATTCTTTCTATATTTGACCGTAGACTCATGTTGCAATTCCTCCAACTCTAATATTATGAAGTGACCGTAAATCACATAAGTTTCCAGCCTCAAAACAGGAAGTGTGAGCGAAATGTCTGGCTCTTCCTTTACTCATTCAGACTTTCCAAGCTGACAAATAACAGTTTTAAAAAAAACATCAGGGAGGAAAACTGTCAGATGAGCTGGTAAAAGGCGAGCATACAGTATATTTGTTTTGGCTGCAGGTCGAGGTCAGCGAGGTGACGCTCGCTTTATGATCTCTATGTTTACGTGTGATGTGTTTCATCCAACCAGCACTGCAGAAGAACTAGGTCAGTCTAAATACAGCCTACACACACACACACACACACACACACACGGACGGGTTGTCTAAAGTGATGATGATGTGTTGTTGCCGTGTTTGCATTGACCCCGGGGCGGCCCCTGATTGTCACCCTGACATCTCAGGCATTCAGTCAAACTTGAACTCTCTCTGCTCTTACTATGAAACAAGAACCATTTAAAATATCATCATTCCTTCATTTACCCTGAAAATACCAGAAAAACCCTAATTTTCTGGCATTAAGTAAAAATAAAAACATCACAAAAACATCTTAATTTGAAAAGTTCTTTATTTACAAATTAACTGAATACAAAATATATTGACTTTCCTTTTAAATCACCCACTAATTAAAAAAAGTGACAACTCAAATCATAACTATTTAATGTCTTTTACATGTGAACATAGCCCTTATGACATGACCTTTCCCTTAATGCACACAATAAAAGAAGAAATCTCTTGTCTGATTTGTCTCCTAAAATCTGAACAGGAACACTTGCTTCACCAATTAATACATGTATTAATAAATATATTCATATATTCAGTTTTTTGTTGCAGATTATCCAATTGATTGAAGAGTTTTTGAAGGTTAAAGAAACCTTAGAAATGACCTACAAAAGCACGAAAGCCATCCCAGAATAAAATAGAATAATAGAATATATATTTTATTATATAGAAATATACTAATACAAAAAACTTGATCTCTGCAGACAAGCTGCCATCTCTGGCTCTCTCTTTAGAACTTTTAAGCTTTATATAGCGATCGGTGATTTTCTCTGTACATACATTAATTAGACGAAAAGAGGTTCATCCATCAAGAGATACGACCCAACCCCCACCAACGTCTCCTCTTTACTGCCTTCAACACAAAGACGAGTGCTGTCTCCTGATCACCAGCATGCAGAGTTCAGACCTTCAGTTCGTAAATGGCCGACTCTCTCATTGGGGAAAAAGAGGCTTTTTATAGACTGCAGAGTGAGGCAACATGAAGTTAGTTTTCTTTAAACAAATGTGGCATTAAGGAAGTTCAGTGGTGTGTGTGTGTGTGTGTGTGTGTGTGTGTGTGTGTGTGTGTGTGTGTGTGTGTGTGTGTGTGTGTGTGTGTGTGTGTGTGTGTGTGTGAATGATCATCGCATACAGCAGTAAAAAGTGTGTTGATCTGCTTTCCCGTTGGTGCTGGTGTTGGTGTAGGAGAGGATAAGATGATTTGACCGTGCAGCTCTTCTGGACTTTTCAAATGTTATCGGACTGGATGGATCAAACTGTGATTGAGAAGAGTTTGTTATCCACCATTTCACAGCCACTTCTTTTCACAATGGAGGCTTATAGAAAGACTTATTTGGAGGGAGTTAGCGTGCATCACACAGTGTGGCCACTGTGTCAACTTGGCCTACTACTACGGTATTTGGCTTGAGTGGATGCTAGGATACAGCCAGCACGTTAATTAATGCGCAGTTACTCAAGAAAGTTTTGCTGCCTCTGCATTCCCATTCCCGTTATAGAAAGAAATTGATGAAAACTTGGCCTCTGTAAAAATGTTCTCATGGCAAGTCATGATTCTGTGTCATAATTATGTAATAAAAAGTCAGAAATATGAGACAAAATGTCGAAATTATGAGTAAAAAGTTAGAATTATGCATTAAAAGTCATAATTGGGAGATAGAGTCCAAAATATGAGATAAATGTTCAAATCGTGAGAAAAAAGTCTTAGAAGTATGAACTATAAAGTCATAAATAGTCAATAGATAATCCTAATTCTGAGATAAGATAACATACTTACGTTTATTATCTCATAATTATGATTTACCATTTATCCCTCACTCTCTCCTATTCTTTCTTTATTTTTTCCATTCGTTTTTCCCTTTTTTTCTTATCTTTTCTCTCTCATAGAATTATTATTTCAGCTATAACAATTCAACCACTCAGAACCTCCTCTGTGCCTGCTGTGTGTGTTTGTGTGTGTGTGCGCGCGCGCGCGTGTGTGTGTGTGTGTGTGTGTGTGTGTGTTTGGACTCTGTCCTTGGTTCACCTTTGTGCTGCTTCAGCATCATCGAGCGCTCCCACTGGTCTTAAAGAGAAACACACACACACACTTGACAGACATTATAGTACATCAGTGTAAACGTCCCACACGTTCTCTCCCCCCTCTGTTATTTGTCCTTCTTCTGAACCAAAATATATTGGTTTGTATATTTACAAACCAAATAATCTAAATGTCAGTGTGTGGAGTGCCTACATTTCTGAAATCTTAAACCATGCAAAGTGAATAAAAAGAGGAAAAGAGAGAGCGAGAAGGAAGTGGAGACAGAAGCTGAAGTCCTCAGAGCCAGACGAACCTGCTGACCTCTCCACTGAAGCAAAAAGACACGTTTCTCCTTCTGCCCCTGGCTGACAGGACAGGAAGTGCATGTGATGACTGTCTGCAGCATCTTATTGATGTTAGACTGATACAAAAGTGAAAGTCTGCAGCATTTTCATCACCAAGACGATTATTTTAGGCCCGACTTTCCTTGACATTGTGAGTGTTAGGGATGGTTCAATCAGATTAAATTGAGTTCAATATTTCAACGAGACATCACAGATAATTATATCAAGAGGATGACTTAAAGGGATTCATTTGGGTCATCTCACCAATGGTTTCTGTCACTAATTGTTGGAATTAGTTTTTGTATGTTCTCCTGTGAAAGAGCCATTTTAAAATGCTATTAAAAAAAAGGTTATTATTTTTCTTTAATGTTTAGGTGCTTTTCCATGCAAAAGTTCAAATGAAAGAAAATCCCACAAATATTCAGATTTAAGCGTTTCAAAGTAAAATTTCACAATTTCATGCTCTATTCAAATTTCAGTCAAAACACACAGACGGCCTCTGTCCTGATGGTAACAGGTGTCCCCTCCTTTGTGTCTCTCTGTCGTGAATGAGACGACCCCCCGCCCCTCCCCTAACCTCCACATCACCCCGCCCTCCCACTGTCAGACTAAGCAGACAATGATGTGTGACTCCCATGAATATTAAATGTCTGAATATATTTTGAACCAGCAGAGGATTTCAGTCTGCTTCCCTTAACCAGTCTCGGTAGTCAGTGATTTAATGTGTGTGTGTGTGTGTGTGTGTGTGTGTGTGTGTGTGTGTGTGTGTGTGTGTGTGTCTGTGTGTGTGTGTGTGTGTGTGTGTGTGTGTGTGTGTGTGTGTGTGTGTGTGTGTGTGTGTGTGTGTGTGACAGCCAGAGGAGGCGTGGCTCTACACATTTCTCACCGTGTCGGAGACAGCTGATCTTTGACCTCTTAACTCGTCTCAATATGTTTTTTCACATTGAGTTGTTATTAGCAGGATTAGCGTCGTAGCTTCCAGGATGCTGCTGGGAGATGAGGTTCATTCATCATCAGAGCGTGTTGTGTTTAAAGACAGACTGTAGAAATAAAGCAGGATGATCCCAATTAGGCACAGCACATTTATCTCTGTTATCGTGGAGCGTTTGGTTAGAAGGAATGAAGACTACAAACAAAGATTGAGTTTCTTCTTTCTCTCAGCTGTTTGTGGTGTGTATCTTTCATAACAGTAAATTATCCAGTTGCTGACAATAGCTGGTGATTTACGGAGGAATTGTTGCTGCAACGCTGGGAGCTGGAAACTGAAATGTTGTACTGCTGTCTTCCAGGCTGCAAGTCCTGTAAATGTAGAGAGTTTGACAAATTGTTTTCATTTCAGCGCTTTCTGGATAATTTAGCAAATAAAAAGACAAGGGATAGTGAAAATTTGCCATCAATTGAAACTTGATTGAAACCTGATTTAAAACATGCAGCAATTTTGGAAGGAACAATGGACTTGCTTGATGTTGCTGGCAAAGAAACACAATAGAGTGGTGTAATGATGATGTATTTCTGTAGACTAACCCTGATGTAGGCATCTCCGTGGTTCCTTTGACAAAAACACATTGGGATTTTGAAACTGGATTTAGGAATATTACCAAAAATATGTTTATGATACTTATACATTTTGTTTAGCAAGATAATTTTCACAGATGATTGGTGATCTTTGAAGCATGTATTAAATCTCTAGTAGTAAAAAGCTAATGTTAGACTAGATGGATGTTTTGGTGCTGATTGACAACCAGGCGACGACACTTTGTTGTTGTGTGCTCATTTGGGCGAAAACCACACCTCCCCAAAACCTCCATTCTATTTAGAGGTCAAAGGTCAGAGGGTGTGTGGGGTCATCTGGAGACATGCAAGCAATTCAGAACGAATCCCATAATCTGTGCAGATTTATTATTCCATTCATTTATTTCCTGCTGACTTATTTTAATATTATTTAATATTGAGCTCTTTGGATTGCCATATATAATGTTCAGTTTCCCAGCTGCTCAGGGACAAACAGCAGCGTCTAACAATTAAACACACTACAAGGTTATAAAACATTCTCAGTTTACTAACTGATGCCTCTGTATGACCTGCAAGAAGATCTGCTATTACTACAGTATTTAATTATTCTCAAAGTAAGACGGGTCTTAATATGTCTTTGGTTTTTTTCAGAGTGGAAAGTACAGTCTTTGTACAATATTAGTCAGGCTTATGTACTCCATAACTGTCCAGATGCACTCAGGAAATTTTTGCAGAAGCTGCTGGAGTGGGGCCTTCTAATCTGCCTTCTAAAGCTTATTTTGTACAGCGCCTACTTTGTATGAAGTACACTGACACAACGGACTAAATGCAGTGGTGTAACAGTATGGATGTACTGTACTTTTGAAAACAGCTGCAGGTCAGACGAAAAGCAGAAGCAGCACCATCACATCCAGCACGCCACCTACCTCCAGCGAAACGCAGGCTGAAGCAGGTGAGCTCTGCAAGTATAAACACTATCACTGACTTTAACTGCTTTACAAACTATGTTGTTAAAGCAAAAAAAATCATGTCACTCGAACTGAAATCTGAGCTCAAATAGTTGAGTGAAACCTGCACTGAAACTTGTATATTCTATTTTTAGAATTTAATTATTTAATTTTGCACTGTTTTGTATTGATGAACATAGCACATTTTAATGCAACATGCATGTAAAATGTAAGAGTCTCGTGATGGACAGTTAAAAGAGAAAAATTGATATTCTCAATTTTTATTTCATGTCTCCTTCTTCTTCTTTTTCTTCTTCATCTTCTTCTTCTTCTTCGTCTCTTAAACCTTATTCCTACATTACCCATGATGCCACTCGACGGGTGATGGGCGGGTAATGTATCGTCGAGATACGAGCAGACAACAGACGAAACAATAGCGTGTTTCTTTCTTACTACACACACATATTTTATTTAAAAACGTCTAGCCTGCATTCACAACAGAGCAGCTTAGCGTGGAGCCTCAAATGTAAATGCTAAAATAAAGACATGTCCAAAGTAGTTTTTAGTTCAGTTGGGGCGACAGGCGCAGTTTTGAGTATCTGTGACTCGGCGGCGCCATCTTGTGTCCAGTCCCGTTGATGTTGCAGTGGGAGGAGCCTGACGCTCTGTCCGGAGAGGCTGGACTTTAGACGGTGAAGTAAAGATCTGTCGGCCAGTGTAACCTGTGAAAGTTTGATTCATTCACAACTTTCGAACTCTGGGCAGACTACAAACCTAATGACAACACTTCTGAGTTCTGTTCTCACCGGTGCATACAGTAAGTACAGTTGAGAAATGGCGTCAGCTAGATAGTTTAACAACTGTTGTGCAACTTGGTGCGAATGGATGAAACATTTTTGTGCACTTTGAGCTCTATCACAGGTGAGTGGTATGTAACTAAGTACAGTTTAAGTGTAAGCTATGTTTTGAACAAGTTTGGGGGTTTACATCGCCGTTTCCTCAAGAAATAGATCAGGATGGTGTTCACACACAGTTAATAAAATAAATATTGTATCTGTCTACTCAGTTCACGATGGACAGGAAGCAGTGTATTGTGAAGCTCTTGGTCCAGCCGTCCAGAGGGCTCGTGGATGAGAAGTTTATCATCCTGGTCCAGGATGCACCGCCTGGTTACCAGCTGACCGTCCACGCTCTCCACAAGTGTGAAGATGGGCACAGCTGGGAGGCTTTTGGTCACTTCATCAGCAACGCCACTGGGACTGTGAACGGTACACGGTTAAAAGCCCGCTCTTGGAAAACACAGTAATATTAATGTAGAAGTTTTGCAGGTATTGAAACATTGAGGAACAATGAACATCAAATAAGGAATAATTTCATACCTTTAACTTTGCAGTTTCGGAGGATCCCAGTCTGGGTGGGACGTATTCTGGTGTTGAACAGATGGGTCTGCTGTGGAGCCTCAGACCAGTTCCAGGCAGCAAACCTGGGCTCAGGTAGGCCAACAAGGATGGAGCAATTCAGAAAATGACAATCAATACTGAATCAGTTATTGGTATCAGAGTTTATTTTTTCCCCTCATCATTAAGGTTAAGGAAGATGAATGTCCAGACTCCTATGGAGGTCACAGTCTCAGTGTACCAGGGTCACCAGACTGAGTGCTTCATGGATCAGGTGCCGCTGGCCAGTGTGGTGGTGGAGCGCTGGTACATGGCGCCCGGCGTCAGCAGGATCCCGATCACAGAGGACGGACTCACTGCGACCCTCTTCCTGCCCCCAGGTAGGACCACAGGAGAGTCTTGAGAATATCTGGCCAATATATCAATATTCTTGATATCTTTATAGATGTTATTTATTTGTTATATTCTGGATACCTTGATTTATAAGTTGTGTAAACTGTGAACTGTGTTTGTTGTCTGAAGGACCGGGACCTTTCCCCGGCCTCTTAGATCTGTGGGGTGGTGGAGGGCAGTTGGTGGAGTACCGTGCGTCTCTTCTGGCCTCTCATGGCATCGCCTCCCTGGCCCTCGACTACCTGACACCTAAAATCACCATGGAAACTGGGAAGATGGTGGACCTCCAGTACTTTGAGGTAAACTTTATCAGCGCCTAAATTACAAAAAAATAAACAAAAAAATGTAATCTTAATTTTGAATGCCCCACCATACCTCAAGGATTTTGTAAAAAACCCTTTATGTTATGGCCACAAGGAACAGCAGAACTCCACATCGAACTGACATATTATCACCTAAATAGGTAATTGAGCTGCAACTGTTAGAAAACTTCCTACGTATAGCATTGTATGTGATCAAACCATATCATAGTGTGCATGTTAGTCTCTGTTCCCCATCTCTCTATATAAGCAAGAAATCTGTGTGTGTGTGTGTGTGTGTGTGTGTGTGTGTGTGTGTGTGTGTGTGTGCCTCAAATATCTCTGCAGATCAGATCAGACTGACCTGAGATTTTCAACATGGCTGCTGCGTGGTTTAAGGGTGTGCAACGTCGGATTTCTTTGGACTACAATAATATCGTTAAAGTGAAACTCTCGCCAAAAAGCAACCGAGGCCTTATTTGCGATTTAATATGAGTCAAACCTTCGTGTAAAAGCATCAAACACTAAGAAGGCTCGACACAACATGAAACTTTGCTCGTAGCATCACCAGGGTCTCTACACATGAACACGAGCATTGAGAACATTGTTTGTGTACGCAGAGTTTACTAAAAAGAAGGTTTTTGAACTACTCACGTTAGCAGTAGCACCTCCGGCACGCTGCCGTCATGGCAGACAAAAAGTGTCGATCCCCGAGTGCGACCTAACAGGCAGGTTTGAGGAGCACACTCGGGGATCGACACTTTTTGTCTGCCATGACGGCAGCGTGCCGGAGGTGCTACTGCTAATGTGAGTTGTCCAAAAACAGAGATGGGATTTATCGCTCTTTCAAGGGAGCCGGATCTTGGTGAGCCGTTCCTTTCAAAGAGCCGTTCAAAAAACTAGCTCAATTGACTAATTTTTGTATTAAGCATATTGATTTTATATTGAGTTTTGAGATTTGAAACAAAATAATACAAAATTAGATATCCCACCAATATCTGAGTTTGAATTATTCTGAAATACTGATTATAACCTCATTTGACATGTGTGCACTAGATTTTAAAGTCACAAGGTTGCGCCATATCACTCTGCTTTGACAGTAACATCACTATTTTGGATTTACCCTTTGTACAAATTGTTTGTATGTGTGTAAAGCTATCATGACTTGTTATTCATGCGACACCGTGACCTTAACACTTACAAATAAACATTAAAAAACAAAGCAGGCTACAATGAATTTCCGTGCAAAACAGCTTTTAGTGCAGGGGGGCAGGGGCAGTCACGTGCTTCTGTGTTTTTTTTTTTGTTTTGTTTTTTACGCAAAGGCAGCGTGCACAACTCTGGTGGCATCATGCTACATTTGCATATCTAATAAGCACCATGCAGCTGGGCGGCGCTCCTCCCCATGAAACTTCTCTGTCCCACTCAGGGGAGGAGCAAAGGAGGAGCACACAGTGATATCGTTCATGTTAACGAGCCGTTCAATAGCGTCGGTTCGTTCGTGAACGTCACAACACTCTCCAAAAACCTTCTTTTTAGTAAGCTCTGTATAAACTCTGTATAAGGTAAGCCATGGGCAACCAGAGTTACATTCCTGTTCATCTGGGCTTTAGCCTTTTGTCTCTTCTTTAGACCAAACTCCATATGCTCCATCAATTTCAACGTGACTCATGGCTCCATCAGGAGGGAGCCTTATATTGTTATTCTTCATTTGAGTTATATACTCTGGCATGGCTTCACAACTGTATACACTGGTATTGTTGAGTCACTTCTGATTCTGATTCTGATGTCAGATTTTCACTAAGCTCAGAGAAAATGTACACTTCAGCAGTGAATATGATACCATCATGATACCATGTCAAACGCTGTACATACATCATTCTACACATTGAAGTGAAAACGTTACATTTAAGGAACACAAC
The DNA here is from genome assembly GCA_963678695.2 of Diplodus puntazzo. Taxonomy (NCBI): domain Eukaryota; kingdom Metazoa; phylum Chordata; class Actinopteri; order Spariformes; family Sparidae; genus Diplodus; species Diplodus puntazzo. The sequence goes on along the minus strand of OZ023161.1, from coordinate 12,751,404 downwards.
CAGACAAACATATTTTTGACTGGAGGGGGCATTTAAAAATGGTATTTTTTCTTACATCAAAAAATGTACAAAGCCTGGCCTCTGTGTTACAGCTGTTTGTTGTCTGACATATTTTTCTGATGCAGAAGTCTTATAAAGTCCTGGAGCAGCATCCTCAGGTCCATGGCAGCAGGATCGGCATGTTGGGTCTGTCCTTCGGTACCAGCATAACCTTCAACATGGCTGTATACTCCAAAGTTATGAAAGTGAGACAACTGTTGTTTAAAGTTACTTTCATCAATCAATGTCTTATCTGCTTCTCTAGGTCTGTTTGATTGATAGTTTTTATGTCTATTTTTCAGTTGTTGTTTCAAGTGTGTCTTTCTCCAAAAGCCCAACCAGGGACAAGGACTACAAATTAGCCATGGCTAAAAGTCCTACACACATTACACTGTAATTAGATGCAACAATGCCAACATGTATTGTTCGTGTCAAATAAATTAATAAAATAATAGAATAAATAAATAATCTTGATGCTGCTTAACAAATCTCCACTTCTTCAATGAAGGTTAGCTGAAGCTAGCAGTCCCTGGTCTGACCAGGAAGGGACTCAACAAAAATTCACCAGTGCATTCTCATTTGATAGTTGCTGCTAGAAGCTTGTTGACAGTAACCACCTGTAGGTTTGTACAGTGGCAACCACTGGGTGTAGCTGGTTTTCTACAGAGCTATTATTAGCTATTAGCAAGCTAACTAAAAATATTCTAGTTGGTGAGTAGGATTCTGCAGGTTTATATCAGGAAAGAAGTGTTGAAAAGGTGAGCTCTGTAACTGGTGAATAAGTGTGTTACTCACTTTTGTCCACTGGGGTTCACTGCTTGACCTACTTTTCAACACTGACTCTGTTACGATGTTTCCCTCTGACAAAGTGCAGGGTGGACACGCACGGTCAGAGCAAACATCTCGTCCATTTTCTTGGTTTCTTTTTAGTATATTATATTACTTCTTTATCATTTTGTTTCAATTATAGGATCCTGTTTGTACATCAGTAATAATTCTGATTAGGTTTCCATCCCAGCTGATCCTGTGTACAACCTGTGACTTAAATGTGTGTGTGGTTTCTCAGCTCAGGTGTGCGGTGTGCATTAGTGGGAGTCATGTGCAGCCAGTCAATGGATCTGTGGAAGAAATGCTGCTGAACCTATACAGGTAAGTTGACAAGCCGTTTGTTACTTGTTACTGATTTTCCTGTTGCCCAGAGGGAAGATAGAGTTTGACAAAAAAAAAAAATTTTTCCAATCAGAAACCCTGACAGGGCTCATTTCAATGAGGAGAACGAGGTCATCAGTCGAGATATGCTGCTGCCAATCCCCACCGAACCCACACTCAAAGTGGATGTGAGTACCATGTAGGCTCGCTTATGAGACCAAACACGGCAGGGTGAAGAAAAATGCTTCAAGAAAAAAAAGAGGCAAAGAGAGCTACTTCGATAAAAGAAAGGGGAGGGGGAAGGAAGTTAGCTAAACGCTTACGCTAACAGCTTTAAATTTCTTCCAAGTTTACAAAAAATGTTGAGTAAAGGCAGTTAAAGCACAAACAACCTCATAATGTATATTTATAAAAATGGTGTCCAGAGATAATATCTGTTTCTCAGTTATGTAATTGGAAAGATGCAAAACACACTTAGGATTAAAATAATTTATTAGACACTTTATAGAACGATAATAGATGTTTGTGTAAAGTAACATTCTGTAACTTTTTTATCTTAGAAAAACAACTTCAGCATCATATTTATGGTACAGTGTCTCGTAAGAGGACACATGGAGTCCCTGTCACTTGTTAACTTCAGTGAGAGGGTAGGATCACAGCTTTAAATGTTTACTTCAGTTAAAAAGTTTTCAACACATAACAGTTATGAGGTAGTGATTTTTGTTTGTAGTTAGCACCTACATTACATCTGACAAACTTTTACAGGCCTAGGTTTTGTATTTACGACAGTGGTGTTGTACTCAGAAACTGATGATTTAATGTTCTTTGAATCAGAACCATTTTCTGTCAGTTGTCTTAGTTAAGAGGATTGCATTCTGTGGATTTATTCAATGAGAGACTAAACAGCGATGAAGACGAATTAACGTTCTCTCATTTTCTGCTATATCTACAAAGAACATTCTATTTGTGGACAGATTTTCCTCTGCAGCAATATGAAAAAAGATTCCACAAGTCATGCATAGATATTTGAATCTGCAGCTGGTGATAAAAGCTTAAATGCTTCTGCTGTTTATCTCTGAGCAGATGGGACGACTCAAGTGTCCTCTGTTGCTGGTACTAGGTGAGGACGATCAGAGCTGGCCCGTCACTGAGTCTGCAATGGATGTGAGTTAACTGACGTGACAGTTTAACATGTGAATAACAAGTTTTGTCCAAAGGTGCAAAATAAAGGATTAAAGTTGAGGACCCAAACAGATGGTAATAAAAACAAGATAATTATATGAATACAAAGATGACTATACAGTTTGTGAATGAACAAAACTTTTTTGAACTAAACCTGTTTTGTTGTATACACTGTTTAGAGATCAACAGGATTGAGCGTCGAGAAGTTTTAAAAATAGGCGTATTGGATATCCTTTTAGAGCTTTGAAAATATGCCTGGACTGATACAATTACGTTACAAGACTCAGTTTCTGACGTAGGAATGAGTGAGTAGATGATCCATTTCTCTGCCATTTCAATTAGAGGTTGACCGATATGGCTTTTTTCGGGGCCGATACCGATAGAAAGCACAGAGACTGAAAACTGATATTTGGGACCCATATTCAGATTGTGTCAAATTTTCAAACAACCAGTGATGAAATTAACTGAAAGTACAATTTACTCAAGTGCTGTTCTTAAGTACAATTTTCAGGTTCTGTACTTGATTATTTCCATTATCTGATATGTTATACTTCCTCCCCACTAAATCTATTTGATACACTTCTCGATTTGAGGTATCCAGTCATGTTCAGTCGTCATCAACACGTCAAGTCACGTGCACAATTTGTAATGTCTTTTGTTACAAATTGAGAATAAATGTAGAGAACCTGGTGCAGCTAGTGGTGGAATCAGTATTCAGATCAACACACTGAAAATAAACAAGTAAAAGACTTTGAAACCTGTATGCAAGTAAGCCATTATCAGCAAAATGTAAAAAAGTAACAAACGTAAAAGTACTCCTGGAAGAGAAGGTTGAAAGGGAAGAATATTCCCTCTCAGTGTATTACTAAAATATCTGATGTTTTAAGATAAATATGACTGCTGTATTATTGTGTGTGTTGCATTTTTCTGGTGTAGATTTTTAAGCTTGAGCTCATTTTAACTACTTTATTCACTGTTGGTTTGATCAATGTCGATGCTACAAAAAGTATACTCATGAAGTGTAAATAGATTTTCTCAAGATCTTATATATTTCATTGGTGGCCTACATTTTCAATCCATAGCAAAGTATTTTAAATTTGTTAGCTCATTAGCTTCTAGAGTTTTAAGAGGCTAAGCGTCATGTATTTTTCTCAGATTTAATCAATTGTCAGAGGATGTTCTTCAGATTAAGGAGAGGTTTGAAAGATATCTTTGAATATCTCAGAGAACTTTATGTCTTTGGCCTTGAAATTTAATGAGATTTCTTACAGTTCAGATATGACAACAACAAAAACAGAACCAAAGATACGTAAACATTTACAGGTCATATCCAGTGGAAATGAAAAAACTGAAACCTTTTTACAAATATAAGATTAGGTTTTTTTTACTTGTTTTTTTTCCAGATGAAGGAAATGATGGAGCAGGCGGGGAATAGCCACCTGCTGACCGTCCTGTCATATCCAAACGCCGGTCACCTGATTGAACCTCCGTACACGCCGCACGCCAGAGCCAGTTTCTTCAGACATTTGGCAACACAAGAGAAGCGTATGTTCAACTAGAGACTAGAAATTAAAATAGGATTTCAGACTTGGGTTCTGACTGCTGCTTCTGTTTCCTGTTTTTCTTTGCAGTGATGTTTCTGTGGGGCGGAGAGACAGTGGCACATTCTCATGCTCAGGAAGACGCCTGGAGGAAACTACTGGTCTTTCTGAAGGAGAATCTGTACAGTGGCACAAACTCTGGTGCGACTTTCTTGTCCCACCTGTAACCAAGATAGTATATGAGGTTCAGGATGTAAAAGTCAATGAGTAAAAATCAATCCGCATCAGTTGAAGGGCTTTTAGTTTCAAATCACACCAAGTGTGACATGACATGAAGGCCTCCTCTTCAGTTTTTGATAATTGTATGTTTTTTATCTTTAAAACAGACGCTCCCTGTTTATATTTCATCTTTTACCTCTGAACTCCCATAATCGCGTTTCTCACTCACACAGTAGGCTGTTGCATCACATTCCATTCAAAACTGAATTAGGCAGAGTGTCATTTTCTTACAGTGCCTTAAATCTAGGCTCTCTGTCCCCACTTAACACTTATGTCAGGTTTTGTTAAATTGGTTGTTTTTAACCATGCTGTAAATTCTGTTTGTTACTCTGATGCTCCAGATAGATAGAAGAAATAAATGTTTGTTATCCTGCATTTTAACTTTTAACTATCATACATATATTTTACTGTTATTAGCTGTTTTGTTTGCAAGAATCATAACATCTTGACACTGCTGTTAATGATGTTTCCTCCTCAATGGTCTCTTGATGCAAAGTAAAGGTTCTGTTAATACACTATTCAAGTTGTGTGGTAAAGCATAGTAACTTGTCCCACCCGACCACGTCTCAGGTTATTCTGTGTCATTATGTTTTTGCTGCTTTTGTCTACACTGTTTACAACACTCAGCGCATGTCTGTCCATCCTGGCAGAGAGATCCCTCCCCTGCTCCCTCTGAGGCTTCTTTTGTCTTTCCGGTTAAGTGGTTGTGTTTGTAGAATTTGTTATTCTGAATCAAGAGTCTAACTAAAGAACGTGTTGTACGATGCACACACTGTAAATCCCTCTGTGGAAAATCTGTGAAAATGAAAAAAAAGGAACTTGACATGACAGACGTGTGATTAACGGTCAAACCAAAATGCAAAAAAATTGCAAAATGCAATGCATTATCTTTTTATCTTTAATACAAAGATAATATATAGTAGGTATTATGGTAATCCAGTCCAAGAACAGAATTCAAAATAAAAGCACTGACCTATGAATACAATTGCAAGTTCATTCATTTATTCAGTCGATTAGTTAATGAGTTAATGAATTGAGCATCTGATGAGGAATTTCTAAATAAAAGCCCACTTAATAGTCAAATTTTTCAATATTTATTTTCTTTATTTAAAGAAACTAGATCAGAAGATTCTAGTGCTCTCTGGATGTACCAACACATGTGAACAGACTTTCTCAGTGATGAAGTTCTACAAATCCATATACAGATCATCTGTCACAGATGATCACCTCTCGGCCGGCCTTCACATAACCACCTCTGATATTCAACCAAGTTTGCAGTGCACTTGTTCAAGCCCAAGACAGGCTGCAATTTTTCTCAAGGAACATTTAAAATGAACTAAAGTACATCAAAAGGACTTGTTACTTTTTGTATAAAGTTGATTAACACTGCAAAACACTTTGCCTTTGTGAAGCTTAACATGTTAAAAAAAATGAAGTACTCAGCAGAATTAAGTTCAAATTAGTGTTGGTTTGGCTCTCCAACACAGCTTGGGTTCTTCATGTGGGCCCCTTGGAAAAATGAATCGCCCACCCCTGCATTAGATGGTATTATTTTAATTAGTTGCGGCATCTGTGTGAGCATGATTAAAGGAAGGCAAGTCCCCTGGGATTGAGCAAATATTGTGAGTTGAATACAAAAAGATTCACACCTTTACACCTGCGCTTACAGTAAGTATTGCTGAGAAATGGCGTTAGCAAGATACTTAAACAACTGTTGAGCAGTTTGGTGCGAATGGATAAAACGTGTTTGTGCACTTTGAGCCAACACAGACCTTCAGTAGAAGTCTTTGTAAATGACAGAACATGTTGTGGCTGTGTTGAGGTCAGTATACTAATATTAACATTGTTGGTGGGATGTAACTTTAGCACGCGCTTTGGCTCCCAAGAGGGCGGTTTATCATGTTTTAACCAGCCAAGGCGGCAGTTTAGTGTGTTTTACGAACCAATGGAGCACTTTAGCACGCATTTTGGCTCCCAAGAAGGCACTTTAGCGCGCTTTTTTCGACAATTGGGCCACAAGGGGGGGCGACGGCCCCCCCTGCCCCCCATGCACATCACTGCTGGGCTTTTTCACTCACAGACAGATATTGTACTTTGACGTTGTGGTTGTCTTGCAGAACATGTATCACCTTCCTATCAATACATGGCACTCAGTACATAGCATCAGTCAAGGTCCAGGAGTCCCCTTAACGTGACCGACTGTACTCACCCATAGATAACAGCCAAACACGCCTGTTTTTTCATCAAGATCCATGCATTGTTATCTGAGATATGCACAAAAAAGAGAGAGAGTGAGAGAAACTCCCTGTATCCATCTCTTTATCCGGATCTGCATAAAAAGTTAATTGGGTCTTTTCTGGGTCAGAAAACTGATTCTCCACCAACATTTATGAAAATCTGTTTAGTAGTTCCTGTGCGATCCTTGATCCTGACAAACCAACCAACACATAAAAGGACAGTTAAAAGTTCCTTGTAGTATGTTAAAATGGCTGTAGCAGAATTCTTAACATTAGACACACAATGCAATGTTGTTTCCTCGGACGAATCAGTGCGGAATTGTTTTTTGAAGTCTTCACTGGAAGCAATTAACCATTAGAACAGCACAAGTAATTCATCTTTCCCATGATCCTGTGGATGTTTTTCTGTGAAGTTCATTTTTTCTCAAATATCAATCCTGTTGTTTTGTGATCCTGCAGGTTACTTTTTGTTTTCAAATTCCCCTGCTTTAAAGTTCATTGACCAGGTTGAATATCAAAATGCACAAATAATGTATGAAGCAAGAAACAAAGTACTAACAGGCAATATTCAGAAACAGCTTTTGATAGAGAAGGGGTGTATAATTTAAGGCAAGGGTGTAGGTTTGGTTTGTAAAGTGGTGGGGACATAAATTTGCCATGTGGTCAGTGGATCCAATTTTTTTACAATATAGTAGGATCCGTCGCTAGAAAACTTAGACCAGATAAAACTATATTTCCATGCCTCTCTCGTAACGTACCGGTAATATATAATGGCCTACAACATTACAACTCACAGTTGAAGTCCTTACCTGGTCACCTATTTCTCCCTCTCTCTCATTAGGTTTCGCTCTCTCATTGCTATCTGATGCCTGTAGTATGAAAAGCACTTAATATCACAATACAGGCCCACGCAATTTGTAGGTTACATTTTTAGTCTTCATCTTTGTGAATTTGAAAGATATTATTGATGGAAGATGAATCTACAGTGTAATAAGACAAAACGAGACAGCGCTGTGTTGGCCAGCTTACCTGTTCAGTGCTACTACTTTGCTCTCTCTCCCTGTCTGATCTGTAGTGCTGCTAACGTTACTTTTCCTCTTTCTCTTCTTGCCCGACGTGTGTGTACAGCAAAATAAACTGAAATCATCTGGAATGCAAATTTCGAAAATAACAAGCTCACATTTTCTCCATCACTGCAAACTGTCTAGACTGCCTACTAACATTCAAGAAAAAAGACCTTATATCTTTTGTCCCAGTGTCCATGATGCTAGTAGCTAATCCATCTGCTTCTGCCTGCTGAAAAAACGTAATATTGCAGGTTGAGCAAGTGACCAGAAATAACGAACACATTTCAGTGTGGCATATAGCATCTCCATCTAGCCTACGTTACAGTTGTTTTTCCGCTAAAATAGATTAGTTCTAGGTTGAGAAAATCCTTAGATCTTTGCAGGAAACATTGGAAATGTTCATATATGCCTCTCCCCTCCTGAACGACGGTCACAGTAGAGCTGTCTCCACTCTCCAACTCATGCGTTCCGTTCCATATTTCCTTTTAAATTATTGCGCTTTGGCAAACAAACAAACATCCACGACACATAGGAGGGACCAAAGAGGAAAAGCACCGATCACTACCAGAAGCGCTGTTTCTCCTGCAAGGGGATAGGCTATCAAAATACTCCTTGGGAGACTGTTTGTGAAGCGGTGGGGAAAGGCTATAGCCTAGGGTACAGTAGGCTATTTTATGTAAACGCGATTTGTGAAAAAGTGGTTGGGACAATTCTGCGTCATTCCAAAAGTGGTATGGACATGTCCATACCGTCCATACCATAAATTACGCCCATGATTTAAGGGGAGAAGTGTAAACTCAAGATGCTACCCGTTAGCACGACTAAAAAAAGAAAGTTCATTTCAAATTGGTGGTGTGAATCTGTGGAATGGTAGTACAGTTTTGAGGTACTTTGAGTATTTTCATTTTACACTGGGCTACTTCACTTACAGACAGATATTGTGCTTTTACTTTGTGGTTATCTTGCAGTTTATATATCACTTTACTACCAATGCATTACACTCGGTAACTGTCATACCTTCAGTCATGGTCCAAGAGCAGTGGTGTGCTGGGGGGGGCAATCGCTCCCCCTCGTGGCCCAATTTTTGAAAAACGCGTGCTAGAGTGCCCTCTATGGAGCCAAAACATGTGCCATGCAGTCCCAGAAATAATGGCATTATCTCAGCTTAACTATTGCACTATTTTGTATCTAAACACATCGTGTGCCTTACTTTTCAAATCAAACTATAACTGCCTAGACGAAAGATTTCTAATTTGAGATTACTTTTTTGAATTTAAAAATTACCAACAGGTACTCCAATGAATAATTTGTTTATTACTACTTATTACTGAATTAATATCGAAGCATTTAAATCAGTATTGAATCGAATCAATATTGAATCGAATTGCGACCTAAAGAAACGAAATTGAAATTGAATTAAATCGTGAGGTTCTTAACAATATCCAGCCCTAATTATTGTTGTTGTTACTTTTTCCTATTTATCACATGTGCCTTGCAAAAGTGCTTACTTTGTGTATTTCGGTTGTATATATTTCTTTTTGCATTGTTGGCATCCTGCGGACAGCAAAGGAAGAATTTCATTGTACATAGAAACATGTTTCCTCATATATGACAAAATACACCTTGAATCTTGAATCTAGCAATGTGGAACTAATTTAACTTTTTGTTTTGTTTAGTTTTGACACATCTGAAATAAATTTGCATCCATTCAGTAAATGACATGTTAAGGAATTAATGGTACAACTCAGTAATATAACACAGTGGTTCTCATTCATTTTGACTTGCAATCTCCCAGAAATACCAGGTTGATGTTCACAGACAAACACATTTGATGCTATTATTGAATATTCTATCTGTCTGCTCAGTTCACGATGGACAGGAAGCAGTGTATTGTGAAGCTCTTGGTCCAGCCTCCCAGAGGGCTCGTGGATGAGAAGTTTATCATCCTGGTCCAGAAGGCACCACCTGGTTACCAGCTGACCGTCCACGCTCTCCACAAGTGTGAAGATGGGCACAGCTGGGAGGCTTTTGGTCACTACATCAGCAACGCCATTGGGACTGTGAACGGTACACGGTTAAAAGCCCAGACTTGGAAAATTCAGGATTATTAATGACATTTTATCTGTGGGTATTGGAAAGTTTGTGAATTGAAAACACTTTTTAATAACTTTCATGCCTGTAATTTTCCAGTTTCAGAGGATCCCAGTCTGGGTGGGACGTATTCTGGGGTTGAACAGATGGGTCTGCTGTGGAGCCTCAGACCAGTTCCAGGCAGCAAACCTGGACTCAGGTAGGCCAACAAGGATGGAGCGATTCAGACTATGACAATCAATACAGAATCAGTTATTGGTATCAGAGTTTATTTTTTCCCCTCATCATTAAGGTTAAGGAAGATGAATGTCCAGACTCCTATGGAGGTCACAGTCTCAGTGTACCAGGGTCACCAGACTAAGTACTTCATGGATCAGGTGCCGCTGGCCAGTGTGGTGGTGGAGCGCTGGTACATGGCGCCCGGCGTCAGCAGGGTCCCGATCACAGAGGACGGACTCAGTGCGACCCTCTTCCTGCCCCCAGGTAGGACCAGAGTCCTAAGAATATCTGGCTAATATATCAATATTATCTCAATATCTTTATTGATGTTTTTTTCCCCTGCTTTTGAGGAGATTTGAAACATATAGAGAAACACGTTGTGTATCTGGTAAAGCATAAGAATATTGCATTATTGTTTTATGGCTGAATTGCCCTCATCTGGAGGAACGAGGAACCACTGAAATATACAATAAAGTTGTAAACTGTGAACTGTGTTTGTTGTCTGAAGGACCGGGACCTTTCCCCGGCCTCTTAGATCTGTGGGGTGGTGGAGGGCAGTTGGTGGAGTACCGTGCGTCTCTTCTGGCCTCTCACGGCATCGCATCACTACCTGACACCTAAAATCACCAAGCAGACTGGGAAGATGGTGGACCTGCAGTACTTTGAGGTAAACTTTATCAGCACCTAAATTACGAAACAAAATCCAGTCTTTATCCCAAATTCCCCAACATAACCACAGGACCCTAACCCTTTTTAAAACAATGATATTATGGCCACAAGGAGTAGCAAGCACTCCACAACAAACTGTTGTTCTTGTTCAACTGTTGTTCTTGTTCAAAGTAGTTGAGCTAACCATTAGCTGACAATGATCATTTATTTTGGCTGTAAGATAAACAGAGTCACCTGGTTTTGGGTTATGTAGGTTGTGCTGTGTGTCTGTTATCTCTGTGCATTAAATTATAAACCTATAAAATTGGTTCAAGTGTTCATTCACCTTCACTCAGACCAGAGATTGCTAAATAGTTGAAGTTAAATTTAACAGGAGGAAGTTTGTTACAGAGTTTGGATGGGCGTGATTGCACCCTGTGTTAGTCATGGTTTTTCACCTCCGTTAGCTTTAGTTTTGTAGAAAATGTCAAGTTACTCAAGCATGCTGCAGACAGATTAAAACAATACAGCCTGAGAGGCAGCGATGCACTTCCAATGTCAAAACAGAGAAATGCAGGACAGGTTTGTGCAAATAAAAGCGAAACAGTGAATTCTACCGGTGGGAGCAACTAATGGAGGCATCACAGAGAGGGTTTGATGGCTACCTGCGGGGCATGAGAGAGGGAGAGGAAAATATAGAGTGTGCAATGCGTGTGGCTGTGTGTGGTGTGTGTACACAACAATCCTACAACCTGGAAATGAATTGGCAATTTAAAAAAAAGGAGGAAAAAAAAAATTTAAATATGTCCATAAATACCCCACATTTGAATTTGGAAGTTTCTTTGTTTCTTAAAAGGTTTTTAGCTAACAAGACATATAAACACACATATTAAGACATGCAAATAATCTCACATGTGTATCCAACTTGGGTTTTTGCAGAAATCCTTAAAAATAGGCCCTACACCTTGTCCCTCACTTAAAATTCCAGAAATATGAATATATTTCTCATTTCACAGGTCTAACTGCAGACACATGATGTCTCCTACGTCACTGCAATGTCCATTTTCAGCGTTTGTACACTGGAGGCTTCAAGTTTTCACATCACACTTGTGTTTGCTAAATATTGGACCAAGATCGGCCTCCAAACTATTTGTGATGTCACAAATCATGCTCGTAGGCTCCAACTCCTAAGATCAGATTTCAATGAGTTCAGAGAAAATTTACAATTTGAAAACTTTATCTTGTGTCAAACTCTGCACATGCATCATTCTACACCAGGGATGCCAGGGTGAAATTGGTTAGCGGGCCAGATTTTTTTCAAGTGAGTCCTCAGGGGGCCGAATTACACTTTCGACCTGAAAGACCAAACACTGACTCAACACATGGATATGCTGCTTGAAATTATTCATGAAGGCCTACACATCAAAAAGAGATTGCATTGGCACCACAATAGCCTCACAATGAGGCCTACATTACATAGCAGCCTAAAGCAAGTTGAAAACTTAGCATTTTCCTATCCATGCAAGTAGCCTACATTTATAAATTAGAAATGCAACGAAATAGACTAGGTGCCAACAAAGCACATTTCCTATAAATAACACAAGTGTAAACTGTAAATTACTTTGATCATATTTATTGAAGGCTTGCACATGAAAACATGCCAATGCATAATTAGGCCAATTAAAAGAAGGGCAGGCCAAGTAGGCCTAAACGAGTCACAGAAAGTAAGTGCCAGAATAAAGTAATCCAACAATAGGCCAAGTGACTGAATATCCAGTAGGAATTAGTAAAACAAAAAAGTTCTTGAAAAAATAGCCAAATAAGTCCTATCTTAAAACATTACATTGGCTCAATAACAGATGGCACATTAACTTTGCCAGTCATCACCAGTCAACTCCAACCCACATTTCCACACACCCATGCCTATGGCACTAGCCTACTGTACAGCCTACATCAGTCAACCCCAACCCCTTTTATTCCCTCCCCCCCATATCACACAGGATTATGATAAATGGGGAGACAAGCCTACTTCAGCTACATTTTACTTGTCGAAGCCACACACCTTTTAACTTTCACCAGCTTGTCCATATCGGGGGACAGGTTCTGGGCAGTGGCTATTTTCATAACATCATTGTGATGTCCCTGCGTCAGGCGATTACGCACATTCGATTTATTAATATTCATCACGGAAAAGGCCTGCTGACATAAATATGTTGTCCCGAACACACAAAGTATTTTACCTGTAAAGGCCGTGATAATTGGGTACTCTGGTGGCAAGGATTGGTAGAATGATTCGATTGCAACAGATGCGTACTTATCCTTCAACAGCGCGCAACACTGCAGTTCTATCAGTTCCATTTGCATCGCCTCTGGGACCTCGGAAGCGTCCGTCGTGAATGGAGAGCGAAAAAGCGCAAAGTCCTTTTCCAGTTCAGTGAAAAACCGTGAATCGATTGTCAAACTCATGCATGAGTCCGGAAAGCAAGTTTGCATACTTGTCCATACTCTGATGATTGACAGGCAGAGATTTTAGACAGGGAAAGTGGGCTGCATTGCGCTTGCAGAGCTGCGTCTTCCATAACGCAAGTTTACTTTGAAACGCACGGACACTATCGTAATACTCAGTGACGAGTTTGTTGCGGCGACTAGTCTACTGTAGCCGTCAGCAGACTGGTCAGTGTACGGCGCTGCAGCAGCTGAGGCGGGCAGCAGCAACAGACCAACGGACGGATTCCACGAAAATTAAATAAAAAATAAAACATTAGATTAAAAAATCTAATGTTTGCCATTAGATGGGATGCCATGGTTACGACCGTGGGTCGTAACCATGGCATCCCTTTAAGCTTAGACACTTAATTGGAGAAACAAGAGTTAAAACATATTTCTGAGTGGAGGGGGGGATTTGACATGTATTTTTTTCTTCTATTACAACATGTTCAAAGTCTGGCCTCTGTGTTACAGCTGTTTTTGTTGTCTGACATGTTTTTGTGATGCAGAAGGCCTATAAAATCCTGGAGCAGCATCCTCAAGTCCACGGCAGCAGCATCGGCATGTTGGGTCTGTCCTTGGGCAGCAGTGTAACCCTCAAAATGGCTGTTTAATTCCAAGTTATGAAAGTAAGACAACTATTGCTGAAAGGGTGTCTGTCTCAGCTGATACTGTGTAAAATGTTTAAGTATTTGAAGTGTGCATGTGTGTTTATTTTTGTGATATCAGCTCAGGTGTGCAGTGTGCATTAGTGGGAGTCATGTGCAGCCAGTTGATGGATCTTTGGAGGAAACACTGAAGTACTTTAACCAGTAAGTCCGCAAGCTGTTTGTTACTTGTCAGTGATTTTCCTGTTGCCCAAAGGAAAGATGCAGTTTTAAAAAAATGTATTGTCCAATCAGAAACGCTGACAGGACTCACATCAGTGAGGAGAACGAGTGCATCTGGCGAGATCTGCTGCTGCCAGTCCCCAGCGACCTTGCCTTCAAAGTGGACGTGAGTATCACCAACCAGAATGTGTCCTCCTTCCAGTTTTGTAAATGCATTTTTGGTCTGAAAAGCATTTCTGGCAGACCTTTATGGCATACTGTACATGTCCATCTGTCATATAAGTCAATATATATATTGTTGGGGGGAACTAAATTGCAAATCCACATAATGTTGCTCTAATGTTGTAATGTTGTCAGTTCTCCTAGTTAACAGGTGGTTTGCATTCTGTGAAATTATTCAATAGAGACTCAACAGCGATCTGCTAAATCTACCAAATTTTTGACAGATAGATTTTCCTGTGTAACATTGTGTAATATCTCAAAAGTCCACAGATAAATGATTCCACAGCTGATATCCGGTAATGCATAAATATCAGAAGCTGCAGCTGGTGACATGAACTGAAATGTCTCCGTTTCTGTCTCTGAGCAGGTGGGACGACTCAAGTGTCCTCTGTTGGTGGTTGTAGGTGAGGATGACCAGAACTGGCCCACCCCAGAGTCTGCAGTGGATGTGAGTTTACTGACGTGACAGCATCACATGTGGATCACAAGCTTAGTCCAAAGGTGCAAATTGAAGCATTAAACTTTATTGAAACTATTAGAAAACTGAAATGGCACAAAAAAATAAGATAATCATATGAATGAAGAGAGGACTGTACAGTATGTAAATGAACCAAAACTTTCTTAAACAATCTGTTGCCTCTTTTAAGTCAACCGTTTCTTTATTTCTCTTCTTGTTACATTTACCTAGAAATTCATCCTCATGGTTATTGAAAAGTGTGCACATACACTGTTAAGATCAACAGAGACGTATTGGATATCCTTTATGGCCTCGACAATTTGCTTCAACTTAGATACAATTACGTTACAAGATGCAGTTTCCGACTGAGGAATGAGTGAGTAGATTTACATTTTGAAACAATTAGATTTGGCATTTCTACTTTTCTGAACCTGGTCGTGATATGAGCCGCAGCTGTCATCCATCCGTACAGTAGTGAAAAGCCTGTTCATTTTCGTTTTAGCATCTTAAACCACCATTGTATCTCTCATTTCTTCCCTTTGTATTTTGTCTGGACCAGAATTAGCTATTTAGCTTGTTTTGAGGTATCCAGCCATGTTCAGTTGTCATCAACACTTCAAATCACATGCCCAAGATGTAATGTGTTTTTAGTGGAATCAATCGAGAATAAATGTAATAAACCTGGTGAAACTTGTGGTGGAAGAAGTATTTAGATCAACACACTGAAAATACTCCACTACAAGTAAAAGTCCAACATTGAAACCCTTCAAAAGTATGTAAGTAGGCTATTATCAGCAAAATGTACTTAAAGTATCTAAAGTAAAAGTTTTCATCAGATAGAAGAATATTCCCTGTCAGTGTATTAACAATACATCTGATGTTTTAAGATAAAAATAACGGCTGCATTAATGTGTGTGTTGTATTTTACTGGTGTAGATGTTTGAGCTTGAGCTCATTTTAACTACTTTATTCACTGTTGGGTTGTTCGATGTCCGTGTTTCAAAAAGTATACTCATGAAGTGTAAATAGATTTTCTCAAGATCTTGTATTTCTTTGGTGGCCTACATTTTCAATCCATAGCAAAGTTTATTAAATGAGTTAGCTCATTAGCTTCTAGAGTTTCAAGAGTCATTCTGCAAAGATTTCTGGCAGTCCAGAGATGACAACAACAAAAACAGAACTAAAGATACATGAACATTTAAAGGTCATATCCAAGCAGTGCAAGTATAGAAACTGAAACCTCCTTACAAATATAAGATTAGATTTTTTTACTTCTTTTTTCAAGATGAAGGAAATGATGGAGCAGGCGGGGAATAGCCACCTGCTGACCGTCCTGTCATATCCAAACGCCGGTCACCTGATTGAACCTCTGTACACGCCGCACGCCAGAGCCAGTTTCTTCAGACATCTGGCAACACAAGAGAAGCTTATTAATTAAAATAGGATTTCACACTTGGGTTCTGACTGCTGTTTCTCTTTCCTGTTTTTCTTTGCAGTGATGTTTCTGTGGGGCGGAGAGACAGTGGAACATTCTCGCGCTGAGGAAGACGCCTGGAGGAAGCTACTGGTCTTTCTGAAGGAGAATCTGTACAGTGGCTCAGACCCTGGTACAACTTCATTCTCCCACCTATCCCTGTCGGCGCCCCTGCTGGTCTGCATGTCGAAGTGTCCTTGGGCAAGATACTGAACACCAAAAAACTGCTCCTGATATGCTGGTCGGCACCTTGCATGGCAGCCACTGCCATCAGTGTATGAATGAATGTATGAATTATAAAGATGGCTCGTTTGCGAACGAATCAGTTCGACGGAACGTCTCTTTAACGCGACGAACTGAACTGATTCTACATTTCACTTCTCTCTCGTTCGTTCTTTCATTTTCGCAGACTAGTCACTGTGTTGTTCACTATTTCGTTATTAGAGTGGTGAGGATGACTGAGAGCCAGCCAATCGTATGCTGAGTCTAGGACACTGTCGTCTAATTTTAGCTGAGAGCAGTGATTCGCCGCTAAACGACATTGTACCGGAAACGCGACTGAACGAACAAACGATGTGAATGATTCTTCCTGCCGAACTGACCGATGGACCGATTTCACTTTTGTATACCATGTCTTCCTTTTCAAAATCTGGTGCCTTGATTTCACAAAATACAATTTAGCCACTGAGTGACATAACTAGAGGCACCACAAAAGAAATTACACTACTTTTTTCACCAGTAAATACACTTAATTGTGTTAAGTTGGTGGAGTTACCCTTTAAACAGTCACAATCACAATGTTTGTTCACAACAACGTTGAGGTAGAAAAGCCCTGCATCAATCAATAGCTTACATACAATTTAATAGAGGGTGTGTGTGGTCATGACATGACATGTTGCTGTAATTCAAAATATTTAGAAACACGTCATCTATGCAGATATATTATTCCACTCATTCGTGTCCTGTTATTTATGTCACTGAACATTTTTTGTATTTATTCTAATACATTTATTTCTCACTCTTTTATTTCAAGATTTCTCAATCAGTTGCCAGTAGGAGGAGGTGTTACCCTGATCATAACTAAAACATAATATTATAAACTAAATTAACTGTGAACAACTAGTACGACATAGTAATAAATATTAAAACTCTGAATGATTGGAAGAAAGGCTTCTGTCACAGAATATTTTCTTCATATTTTTCAACTGAGTGAAATTTTCTTGGACGTAGCAGGATTGTCAACCCATTATGCTTTTAGAAAAGGCAGATGTAGATTTGGTGCAATATACAAACAACAAAGTGGTCATATTTTATAAATTAGAAACATTTGCGACACCCAGAGTCCTTCACCATGATGCCATCATCAAAAAACCCACTAATCTTACTAGAGGGGGTCAGATAGTCACGATGCACATACAGATTGACATAAGAGGTTATTATGTAAATTAGTCGAGGTGTCCTTGCGAGCATAATTATAGGAAGGGAAGTCTCCTTGGACTGCGCAAATATTGTGAGTTAAATACATAACTTATGCTTGATGTTAAGAAAGCTATATGCAAAAGCTTTACAAAGACACTTTGTGTTTGGAGAGATCAGCCATGCATTTTAGGTAACCAAAATAAAGATTGTCTTTTGTCTACAGCTGCAAAACTGTATAAATGCAATTATTGTCCACTGCTTACAGGTGCACTATGTAGTTTTGGAGAAGACATTTTTGTTTTAATGTTTTTATTCATGTCATGTCATGTCATCATCTGTAACCGCTTATCCCTTTCCATGGGGTCGCGGGGTGTTGCTGCTGGAGCCAATCCCAGCCTCATCTCAGGGCGAGGGCAGGGTACTCCCTGGACAAGTCACCAGCTCATCGCAGGTTTTTATTCATAAACAAACCAAATAAACCAACTCAGTTTGTTTCCATGACTGAATAAACTGAACACACACAAAAAAAACCTTGAATCATAACACTGTTTTCATACTGATTGAAATTGTACTGATTATATAATTTTAAGGTTGTACTTTTGCCTCATTGATATTGTAAATATTAAAATTCTGAGTTTGATTTTCTTCCCCAAAACTACTTGGTGCCCCTTTAACTAATGTATGGCAAGGTGTACTCAAGCAACATGTACAGCACTTGAACTTGAATTATCTCTGGTGGACTGTTAGAAGAGAAAAGTATTAAAATCAGTGCAGTATGTCATCTATTTTATTTCCATGCCTTCTTCATCACTGTCGTAACCTGAACCTTCATTTCCCATGAGGCAACTCGGCTGCTGAACGTTATCACTCTGGTACTGCGAGGAGAGACACGAGCAGTCAACAGACGAAACAAAAGCATTTATTTCTAACTTAACACCCAGAGAATGTTATTTTTCATCTTGTAGTCTTTAGTCACATCAGCACAGATCTTCATGGATGCTAAAGAGCTAAAAATAAATAAATAACAGTATAAGTATCTGTGACTCGGCGGCGCCATCTTGTGTCCAGTCCCGTTGATGTTGCAGTGGGAGGAGTCTGACGCTCTATCCGGAGAGGCTGGACTGAAGACGGTGAAGTAAAGATCAGCTGTCGGCCAGTGTGCCCTGTGAAAGTTTGATTCACTCAGGTCGATTCACACCTTTACACCTGCGCTTACAGTAAGTATTTCTGAGAAATGGCGTTGGCAAGATACTTTAACAACTGTTGAGCAGTTTGGTGCGACTGGATGAAACGTGTTTGTGCACTTTGAGCCAACACAGACCCAGTTAGCCATGATATGTTTTTGCCCTCAGTAGAGGTCTTTGTAAATTACAGAACATTTGGCTGTGTTGGGGTCGGTATACTGACATTAATATTATTGGTGGGATGTAAGTAAGAACATTTACTCAAGTAGGCTATTGTCCCTTAGTACAGTTTTGAGGCACTTTGAGTATGTTCATAGTAAGCTGGGCTTCTTCACTCACAGGCAGATACTTTTACTGTGTGACTATCTTGCAGATTATATACAATACAGTGAATAGCATACTTCAGACTCCAGGCGTCCGCTTAACGTAACCGACTGCAAACTGTGCGCACCCATAGGTAACGTTATACCAGCCACCTAAACACGCCTGTATTTTCATCAAGATCCATCCATTATTATCTGAGATATGCACAAATGTCAGAAAGCATCCTATTTTGCAACGTTAGAAAGAGTGAGAGAAAGTTCCTGTATACGTCTCTTTATCCGGGTCAAAAGTTAATTGGGTCTGTTCTGGCTGTAGCAGAATTTTTAACATGTGTGACATTGAGAAATGTCATGTTGTTTCCTTAGAGGAATCGGTGCAGAATTATTTTTTTGAAGTTTTTATTGGAAGCAATTAAGGTACAAGTATTTCATATTGTGAATGGTATCCTCGTTTGACTTTACTCAGCAGATAACCAGTTGGGTGCAGTAGGTGGCTTTTGAACTTTGCTCTCAAGTTATTTTTTAATCCCCTATAAATCCTGCTGCTTCGTGATCCTGCAGGTAACTTGTTTTTAAATTCCCCTGCTTTAAAGTTCATTGACCTGGTTGAATAACAAATTGCACAGATAATGTATGAAGGGAGAAACAAAGTAATACCAGGCAATATTCAGAAACTTCTTTTGTTAGAGAAGGGGTGTATAATTTAAGGGAGAAGTGTTATTTCAAGATGCTTACTGTTTTTTAAACTTACAAAGAGATGATTTTCAAAAGGTACAAGGATGAGGGAGGGCATTAAAAAATGCTAGGAGTTTTCATAGATGTGTGCATGGGTTAATGTGGAGAAAATATCAATTTGCTCATATATAAAATATAAATATGCAGTAATAACTTAATTTTGACAAGATCTGAGATATAGAGATGTAGTTAATGTATGTAAATTATGTATATCAAATTATAGGTTATGTATGTATATTTGTATGTTTGAGTGTATGTATGTTTGTGTGCATGGGTGTGTATGTAAATATATTTATATATAATACGTTTTATATTAATTATACACTACCAGTCAAAAGTTTGGACACACCTTGTCATTCATGTTTTTTCTTAATTTTGATTATTTTCTACATTGTAGATAAATACTGAAGACATCCAAACTAAAAAAGAACTCATAGGGAATTATGTAGTAAAAAAAAAAGTGTTAAACAAACCAGAATATGATTATGTTTTATATTCTTCAAAGTTGCCACCTTTTGCTTTGATGACAGCTTTGCACACTTGTGGCATTCTCTTAATGAGACTCATGAGGTAGACACCTGGAATGGTTTTCAGTTAACAGGTAAGCCTAGTCAAGAGTTAATTTGTCGAATTTCTTGCCTTCATAATGTGTTTGAGACCATCAGTTGTGTTGTGTGGAGCAAGGGTCGGTACACAGTTCAATACAGTGAATAGCGCAGTTCAACTACTGTTCTAGAAATTAAATGACAGTCCATCATTACTTTAAGACATGCAGATTAGTCAATCCGGAAAATTTCAAGAACTTTGAATGTTAATTCAAGTGCAGTCGTGGAAACCATCAAACACAACATGAAAGCTGGCTCTCGTGAGTACCACTCCAGAAAAAAGAAGACCATGAGTTACCTCTGCTGTACAGGATACATTCATTAGAGTTACCAGCCTTAAATTAACAGCAGCTCAGATTAGGGCCCACATATATGCTTCACAGAGCTCAAATAGCAGACACATCTCAACATCAACTGTTCAGAGGAGACTGCGTGAATCAGGCCTTCATGGTCGCATTGCTGCAAAGAAGCCAGGAACAGGAAGAAGAAGAGTAGTGCCTGGGCCAAGAAACGCAAGGAATGGAAATAAGAGCAGTGAAAATCCGTATTTTAGTCTGATGTGTCCAAATTTGAAATTGTTGGTTCCACCCACCATGTCTTTCTGAGAAGCAGAAAAGGTGATCAGATGGTTTCTACATGTGTGGTTCCCACCATGAAGCATGGAGGAGGAGGTGTTATGGTGTAGGGTTGCTTTGCTGCTGACATTGTTGCTGATTTATTTAACATTCAAAGCACATTTAACCAGCATTTGTGACCACAGCATTCTGCAGCGACATGCCGTCCCATCTGGTTTGTGCTCAGTGGGACCATCATTTGTTTCATCACAGGACAATGACCCCAAACACACCTCCAGGCTTTGTAATGCTATCTTACCAAGAGGAGAGTGATTGAGTGGTGTGTCAGATGACCTGGCCTCCACAATTGCCTGTCCTAAACCCAATTTGGATGGTTTGGGATGAGTTGGACTGCAGAGTTAGGGCAAGGCAGCCAACAAGTGCTCAGCACCTCTGAAAACTCCTTCAAAACTGTTGGAAAATCATTCCAGGTGACTACCTCATGAATCTGATTGAGAGGATGCCAAGAGTGTGCAAAGCTCTCATCAAATGGCTAATTTAAAGAATATAAAATATAAAACATATTCTGGTTTAATAAACACTTTCTTGTGTACAATATCAGGTTGATGTTCACAGACAAAGACACATTTGATGCTATTATTGAATATTCTATCTGTCTGCTCAGTTCACGATGGACAGGAAGCAGTGTATTGTGAAGCTCTTGGTCCAGCCGTCCAGAGGGCTCGTGGATGAGAAGTTTATCATCCTGGTCCAGAAGGCACCGCCCGGTTACCAGCTGACCCTCCACGCTCTCCACAAGTGTGAAGATGGGCACAGCTGGGAGGCTTTTGGTCACTACATCAGCAACGCCACTGGCACTGTGAACGGTACACGGTTGAAAGCCCAGACTTGGAAAACACAGTAATATTAATGTAGAAGTTTTTGCAGGTATTGGAAAGTTTGTGAATTGCAGAAAAAAAAGTTTTGATAAGTTTCATGCCTTTAATTTTCCAGTTTCCGAGGATCCCAGTCTGGGTGGGACGTATTCTGGGGTTGAACAGATGGGTCTGCTGTGGAGCCTCAGACCAGTTCCAGGCAGCAAACCTGGACTCAGGTAGGCCAACAAGGATGGAGCAATTCAGACTATAACAATCAATACAGAATCAGTTATTGGTGTCAGAGTTGACTCTTTTCCATTATCCTTATAAGGTTAAGGAAGTTGAATGTCCAGATTCCCATGGAGGTCACAATCTCAGTGTACCAGGGTCACCAGACTAAGTGCTTCATGGATCAGGTGCCGCTGGCCAGTGTGGTGGTGGAGCGCTGGTACATTGCGCCCGGCATCAGCAGGATCCCGATCACAGAGGACGGACTCAGTGCGACCCTGTTCCTGCCCCCAGGTAGGACCAGAGTCTTGAGAATATCTGGCCAATATATCAATATTATCTCAATATCTTTATAGATGTTATTTTCATGTTATATTCTGGATACCTTGATATCATGTGTTGTGTTGTCTTTTCCTGGTTTTAAAGGCTGCATTACAGTAAATGGATTCTGAGCCTATTAGACTATTCTAAGTGTTGTAATACTTGCCTTTACCCACTTAATCATTAATCATCTCATTGTGTTGATATTTTGTGAAGGTACTAATAATCATACCTAGAATATTGTTGAAATTATTTCGTCAAAAATATTTTGCTAGCATTTATGAAGTGCTTTTGAGAAGATTTAAAAAAGGTTGAGATACATGTTGTGTATCTGGTAAAGCCTAAGAATATTGCATTATTGTTTTATGGCTGAATTGCCCTTGTCTGGAGAAACGAGGAATGACAGAAATGTACAATAAAGTTGTAAACTGTGAACTGTGTTTGTTGTCTGAAGGACCGGGACCTTTCCCCGGCCTCTTAGATCTGTGGGGCGGTGGAGGGCAGTTGGTGGAGTACCGTGCGTCTCTTCTGGCCTCTCACGGCATCGCCTCCCTGGCCCTCGACTACCTGACACCTAAAATCACCATGGAAACTGGGAAGATGGTTGACCTCCAGTACTTTGAGGTAAACTTTATCAGCGCCTAAATTACAAAACAAAATCCAATCTTCATCCCAAATTCCCCAACATAACTACAGGATTGTTTAAAGACATTGATATTATGGCCACAAGGAGGAGCAAGCACTCCACAACAAACTGACATATTATCCCCTTACAAAGTAGTTGAGCTAACCATTAGCTGACAATGATCATTTATTTTGGCTGTGAGATAAACAGAGTCACCTGGTTATGGGTTATGTAGGTTGTGCTGTGTGTCTGTTATCTCTGTGTATTTGTCTTTTAAACCTATAAAACTGGTTCAAGTGTTCATTCACCTTCACTCAGACCAGAGGTAAAGAGATTACAGAGATTTTGTTCTTTTCCAATTCTTTTACTATTATCGCTCTTACATTTTTAATTTTTAATAATATCAGACTGTTATAGAAATGGAGCAGAAAGCCTGATTCACCTAGGCATAAAATGTTGAAATCAACGATAAACCGCCATGGTGTGAAACAGTCATATTTGTTAAGTAGGTTTACAAGCCTGGCAGCAGCAGGAGTTTTGATAGAGTGCTGCAGGAATTAATCCTACATAGAAAAAAAACATAAAAACATAAAATATGTCCATAAATACCCCACATTTGAATCATGCTCGTAGGCTCCACCTCTTAAAATCAGGATTTTTAATGAGCGCAGAGAAAATGTACACTTTATCTTGTGTCAAACTCTGCACATACATCAGGTTACCACGGTGAAGCTCAAACACTTACTTGAAGAAACAAGAAGAAAAACATATTTTTGGCTGGAGTGGGGATTTGAAATGTAAATGTTTTTTTCTTCCATCACAAAATGTTCAAAGTCTGGCCTCTGTGTTACAGCTGTTTTTGTTGTCTGACATGTTTTTGTGATGCAGAAGGCCTATAAAATCCTGGAGCAGCATCCTCAGGTCCATGGCAGCAGTATCGGCATGTTGGGTCTGTCCTTGGGCACCAGTATGACCCTCAAAATGGCTGTTTACTCCCAAGTTATGAAAGTAAGACAACTATTGCTGAAAGTTACTTTCATCATCTTGACGTTGCTTTACATAAGTCAAATTCTTTATAAAGGATAGTTGAAGCTAACAGGCCCTGGTCCGACCAGAAAAGCGACTCAACAAAATGAACTTGCATATCTTCATTTGATAGTTGGTGCCAGAAGCTTGTTGACAGTAACTACCTGTAGGTTTGTGCAGTGGCTACAGTACACCTACACAAATGTATACATGCACATACACACATGCATAAATACATACATACACACATATATACAGACCTATCCTGCATATACTTATATACATATGGCCAGCGGGACTACCGGGATTTTTCCCGGTGGGCCGATGCATTTTTTTTTTTTTTTTTTCTTTCTGCTGCGCCTTGCCTTGGTAACTACTGTAAATTACCAAATAATAGCCGTGTTTCAATTAACCACAGGGTCCCCTTTGAACGCCGGGTGCAGGTGTATATTTTGATAAATAACCGCCGGTTCCAAATAAATGTCGGGTCTAATTAATGTTTTAAAAAAATCAAGGAAGAAGACGTGACCACTGACACTGCACATTTTTCTTCTTTCAGGTGTTGTGCTTGCTTTCTGTCAGTCAATATCACATTGATGATCGCCATGGCTCCGGTGTAGCAAAAAAATAAAAAGTACGACTTGAAATTCAAACTTTCTGTCTTAAAATATGCAGAGGAAAACTCGGGAGAAGCAGTCGCTAGGCGTTTCTCCGTCAACACCAAGAGAGTGAGAGATTGGCGAAAAAGTAAAACTGAGCATCAGCGTCTGTCTGAGGAGGACAGCAGCAGGGCCAGGCTGCCTGGTGGAGGGAGGAAGAAGGCTAGCGAGGAGCTTCGGATAAACATGCGGGATTGGGTTATCAGCAAACGGGCACACCACGAGAGAGTGTCCCGCAAAATGATTAGGGCGATGATGAAACAAATGTACGCCACCGTGAGTGACAGCAGAGATGAGGAGTTTGCAGCAAGTGCTGATTGGCTGAATCGTTTCTTCCGCCGCAACAACTTCACTTGCAGAAGACAACTATTGCCCAGAAGGATGCCAGAGAATTCACACAGAAGCTGGCGAAGTTTGTGACATTTTCATCCCGGATTTTTTAGAGGAAGGAATTAAATGCCTGTCCCAAATTGCCTCCCGGTCCCAAATAAACGCCCCGGCTATTATTTGGTATTTTACGGTATGATAACTCTCCCGGCCCGGGGAGAGAGACATGCATCGGCTCGGCCCACAGTGCTCAGCTGCAGACACAGCAGAGAGGTGAAGATTGGCCAAGTGGCTTGTTAGTCTAAAGAATACCTGGCCCAATGAGAGGCTACAGAGGCCCAGGAGTCCCACCCACGCATGTTCTAGACTACTCAGCGTTACCTTACCGACCCTTACCTTTCATTCACAAAAACAGGGGCCTGTGGGAGTTCTGGACAGCTGTTTTTTTGTTTTGTTTTTTTTCTTCCACCGGTTGCACCGCCGATACTTACGCCACTGTGTATATATATATACACACACACACACACACAAAAAAAAGCTGGCGTCAGGAAATGTAACAGCTTCCTCAATAATTTTAAGTTAAAATTATTGTAAACTATAGTTAAACTATACACCAACACAAAAATGACAATTACCAACATAACATAAGTCACCATGTTCTGAACAGACACACTAAAACACATTTTAGTTATCGTTTAGTTTAGTTTTAATTTTTATACAATCGGGAGTCTGCACAGGGTGTTTTATTTTGGAAATTGACTGGATGCTCTTGCTGTTACTGTGTCTTTGACTATCTGCAATGCTCTGTGCAGCTTGTTGTGGCTTCGGTCAAAAATAGACCAGGCAGCTGGAACGCAAAGCAGCCATGCATGGCTTGATTCCACTGTGCGCCGGAGCTGATCGCGGCAGCCTGTGATTTGTAACACACTATCTGCTACTAGGGGATGGAGACTGATGGCAGGTTAACAAGGGGGATGCTTTTTGGTAATTTTGCTTGGTTTTGCTTTGGTAATCACCTACTGTGTGTATATGTTAACCTGCCATCACTCTCCATCCGCTAGTAGCAGATAGTGTGTTACAAATCACAAGCGATCAGCTCCGGCGCACAGTGAAGTCAAGCCGGGTACAGCTGCTTTGGGTTCAGGCTGCCTGGTCTATTTTTCAAGGAACAAGCTGCACAGAGCAGATTGCGCTGGCAGGAAGTCAGAGACACAGGAACGGCATAGAGCATCCGGTAAATCTTCAAAATAAAACACCCTGTGCAGACTCCCGATTGTATAAATATGAAAAATTACCAGATCCACAAGAGTTTGCCATTTATGTTCTAAAACCAAAATGTAACTTTTTGTGAGTGTTTTTAGTGTGTCATTTCAGAACATGGTGGCTTATGTTATGTTTGCAATTGTCATTTTTGGGCTCGTTTAGTTTAACCATTAGAGAGGTAGCTGTTACATGTTGTCACACCAGCTGTTTTATTCCGCGTTGAAGCGGATTCCCCCATCCCCCCTGTTAAAAATGACCAAATCACCTACTGTATATATATATATGTACATATCTTGTTTGTACATTAAAAATAAGTGTGTGTGTGTGTGTGTGTGTGTGTGTGTGTGTGTGTGTGTGTGTTTGATAACAGCTCAGGTGTGCAGTGTGCATTAGTGGGAGTCATGTGCAGCCAGTTGATGGATCTTTGGAGGAAATACTGAAGTACTTTAACCAGTAAGTCCACAAGCTGTTTGTTACTCATGAGTTGCCCAAAGGGAAGATGCAGTTCAAAAATATATATATTTTGCCTTATTAGAAACGCTGACAGGACTCGCGTCAGTGAGAAGAACGAGTGCATCTGGCGAGATCTGCTGCTGCCAATCCCCAGCGACCTTGCTTTCAAAGTGGACGTGAGTATCACCAGCCAGAATGTGTCCTCCTTCCAGTTTTGTAAATGCATTTTTGGTCTGAAAAGCATTTCTGGCAGATCTTTATGGCATACTGTACATGTCTATCTGTCATATATGTCAATATATATATTGTGGGGGGAACTAAATTGCACAAAATGCCAATTTTCACATAATGTCGCTCTAATGTTGTAATGTTGTCAGTTGTCCTAGTTAACAGGTGGTTTGCATTCTGTGAAATTATTCAATAGAGACTGAACAGCGATGTGAATGATTTTATGTTCTTTCATTACTGCTAAATCTACCAATTTTTTTTTTTTTTTTTCTGTGGATAGATTTTCCTATGTAACATTGTGTAATATCTCAAAAGTCCACACATAAATTATTCCACATCTGATATCCGGTGATGCATAAATATCAGAAGCTGCAGCTGATGATATGAACTGAAATTTCTCCGTTTCTGTCTCTGAGCAGGTGGGACGACTCAAGTGTCCTCTGTTGGTGGTTGTCGGTGAGGACGACCAGAACTGGCCCGCCCCAGAGTCTGCAATGGATGTGAGTTTTTGCTGACGTGACAGCATCACATGTGGATCACAAGCTTAGTCCAAAGGTGCAAATTGAAGAATTGCATTTTACTGAAACCATTAGAAAACTGAAATGTCACAAAAAAGATAAGATAATCATATGAATGAAGAGAGGACTGTACAGTATGTAAATGAACCAAAACTTTCTGAAACGATTTATTAGCTCTTTTAAGTCAACCGTTTCTTTATTTCTCTTCTTGTTACATTTACCTAGAAATTCATCCTCATGGTTATTAAAAAGTGTGCACAAACACAGCAAACAGAGGGATGTGATAGTAAAGAGAACAAACTGTTGCAACAGTTTCTGTTTCGGATCAGACAGAAGAATGTTCCCTGTCAGTGTTTTACTAATATATCTGATGTTTTGATTGCATTGATTACTGCTGCATTAATGTTTGTGTTGCATTTTACTGGTGTAGATGTTTGTAGTCTGTTCTGCAAAGATTTCTGACAGTCACCATGACAACAACAGAACCAGAACCAAAGATGCATGAACATTTACAGGTCATATCCCAGGAATGCAAATAAAAAAACTGAAACCTTTTTAAAATTAGAAGATTATTTCTAATTATTTAGATTTTTTTTTACTTCCCTTTTTCCAGATGAAGGAAATGATGGAGCAGGCGGGGAATAGCCACCTGCTGACCGTCCTGTCATATCCAAACGCCGGTCACCTGATTGAACCTCCGTACACGCCACACGCCAGAGCCAGTTCATTCAGAAGCATGGCCACACGAGAGAAGAGTAGGTTGACCTTCAGACTAGAAATCAAATTCAGGACTTCAGACTTGGGTTCTGACTGCTGTTTCTGTTTCCTGTTTTCTTTGCAGTGATGGCCCTCTGGGGCGGAGACACAGTGGCACATTCTCGCGCTCAGGAAGACGCCTGGAGGAAATTGCTGGTCTTTCTGAGGGAGAATCTGTACAGTGGCATAAACCCTGGTACAACTTCATTGTCCCACCTGTAACCAAGGCAGCTAATGGAGAGAGTATCAGAGGTTCAGGAAGTAAAAGTCAATAAGTAAAAATCAATCCGAATCAGTTAAAGGGCTTCTAGTTTGGGTAGGCATGTCATTTACCAGGTTGAATCATCAAGAAAAGAAGACAAGACAATGCAGGTATTGGTATCGGCGAGTACACAAGTCTCTGCACCTGTCCGATACCACATAATTTAAAAACGGGACCTTGATGCTTCGAAGTTAGCTCTGTTTGCTCTGCTTAATGTTACACAACAGAAATCAATTCTTTTTTGCTGCTCTTAAAGCCAACACAGGAAGTTGTACTGTTTTTAGAGTGGCAAAGAAAAAGTTGATTTCGCGTGAGTCGAACAGAGATAACAACATGTCAGCCATGGGGCAATATTTTATGCTGGATAACAACACCAGTAAAATGGGGACATGTGTGCAAGGCTTTAATTTCAAGGTGTGGTACGAGCGTTGCCAATTTCAACACGAGAAACCTTATCAAGCCTTTGAAGAGCACCACAAAACTGCTCCATTACAAACTTTATGAGACAGTAAGGAACACATTTCTTGTAGGCTGAAAGACGTGCAGGCAATCAGCTTTACTACTCACGAATGCCATCAGTAACTTTTAATTAATTTATTCCTCAATTTCTTTTTTTTAATTATTTTTTTGTTATGACTGTCAAAACAGATGATAGAAGAATGTTTTAGGACAATCATTCTCTGCAAGATTTTACCTGACCCAGGCCACCCAACAATTATAGCAATCATCCACATCCATAGATCCATAAAAAAACAACAACACAGACTTGTATCGGATTGGTGCTCGGTATCGGCCAATACCCAAAGCCCAGGTATCAGTATCCAGAAGGAGAAAATGGTATCAGAACATCTCTAATAATAATTATAAGGTTTATAGCACTCATAAATACATTCATGAATAGACCAACGGGATGCACACACACTGTAATTACCAGTGAACGTTAATATAGAGGAAGGTTGCCCACAGGTTTGTGCAGAGCCAGAATCAAGCTCAGAATAGATGCTACCAGTCATCACCACTATGCCAAACTCCCAGCACTTCCTTCATGACATTATCTTAAAGTGCACACATCTAATTAATCTAATGTTTGATGATTTCATCAATAACAACACTATCACAAATGTTTGGTTGGATACCAAATGTACCTGCTGGGCACAGACTAAAGAAAATTACAGCTTTTAGTTTACTATAAATAGTTAGTCCAAGTTGTTGCTCGCAAAGCAACACAATAAATGAAATAATCAAAGCAGAAACATCAGGTAAGTAGGACTAAAATGTTTTAATATATATCTTCGCACATTACTCGGGGCGGCTTGGGCAAGATTCTGAACCCCAAACTGCTCCTGATGTGCTGGTCAGCACCTTGCATGGCAGCCACCACCATCAGTGTATGAATGTAGGAGCTAGTTTGAATTACTGTAAATCACTTTGGACAAAAGCGTCTGCTAAATGCCCTAAATGTAAATGAAGTTAAGGTTGAAAATCGCTGATTTCAGGAATGCAAATTAACTGACAGTTTTCCACTCAGGGTGTGTTGTCATGACACGTTGTTGTAATTCAAACAATTCAGAATTATACAATCTGTATAGATTTATTATTCCATTGATTGGTTGCCTGTTATTTGTATCACTAAACTTTTTTTTAAATTCCTGTTTAATGTCTAATGAATTTATTACTAACTCTTTTATTTCAAGATTCGTCAGTCACTAGTGAGAGGAGTTGTTGATAGCTCATAGATAATACTATAAATTCCAATTGACTGTGAACAACTACTAAGATGCAGTAATAAATATTAAACCTTTCAATGAAAGGAAGGCTAAGTTTCTGTCACAGAAAAATGTTTTCATATTTTCTAAATTTTTCTTGGATTTAACAGGATTGCCAACCCACCATGCTTTCAGAAAAGGCAGATGTAGATTTGGTACAATAAACAAACAACAGTGTTTATATTTTAGAAATTAGAAAATGTTATGACACCCAGAGTCCTTCATCACATTGCCAAAAAATGGTGATCCACATGAGAAGGTATTATGTAAATTAGTTGAGATGAAGTCTGTATGAAGATTATTATAGGAAGTGTCCTGGGATTAAGCAAATATTGCAAGCTAAATACATAAATTATTCTTGATGTTAAGAAAGCTATTTACGTAATATATTCTAAGAAACACTCTGAATCTGACTGGGATGCCAAAGTCTGTACACAGGTAGCCTATGTAAAAAAAAAAAAACTGCCCTTTGACTACACCTGCTAAACTATATAACTGCAATGATGGAATTTGATATCTTTAGTTTGGAAATCTGCATACACGGACTCCTGCCTCATGTTTAAGGATCTATATGTCAAGGATCCTGGCCAGTCAACCTCTACACCATTAAGACAGACAGTTAAAAGAGAAAAGTATGTACCTGCATTACCCATGATGCCAATCGGCAGATGACGGGGGGCGGGGCATGTAGTCTCGTGCCACCTCAGTTGGTGCGACGGACACAGTTTTGACTATCGGTGACTCGGCGGCGCCATCTTGTGTCCAGTCCCGTTGATGTTTCTGTGAGAGGAGACTGGCGCTCTGTCCGGAGAGGCTGAACTTGACCCGGTTAAGTAAAGAGCAGCAGTCGGGTCAGTGTACCCTGTCAAAATTCACACAAATTCATTAACAACTTAATCTTCGGAGTCTGGGCAGACGACGAACCTGTTTTCTTCCTTTTTCATCTGCGCATACAGTAAGTGCAGCCCAGCAGTGTCTGCCAGATAGTTTAACTGTTCAATTCAGTTTAATTTGTTACCAATGGATGAAACGTTTTTGTGCACTTTGAGCTCATTGAGTGAGTATCCAACACAGACCCAGTTAGCCATTATACGTTTTTAGCCTTAGTATAAATCTTTGTAATTAAAATCTCTTGGTGGAGGGGATCATAATACACTGCTTAAAAAATTAAGCATACACTTAATCTTCACACTATCACACCAAGTCAGTTGTGATTTAATTCCAGCTGCTTTGGACAATTGCTTTGTCCTTATCCTTCCTGGCTGATTCTCTAGTTTTGTATTCTGCTATTGTCCTTGTCACTACTGGTAGCATGAGGCGGTACCTGCAGCCTAATCACGTTGCACAGGAAGTGCAGGAAGTTTACGATGGACAGGAAGCAGTGTATTGTGAAGCTGTTGGTCCAGAATACCCCCACCTGGTTACCAGCTGACCGTCCACGTTCTCTTCATGTGTGAAGATGGGCACAGCTTGGAGGCATTTGGTCATTACATCAGCAACGCCATTCGGACTGTGAACTGTGTAAAATTCAGGAATATTAATGTAGACATTTTTGCAGGGTCTACTGTGGAGCCTCATACCAGTTCCAGACAGCAAACCTGGGCTCAGGTAGGCCAACAAGGATGGAGCGATTCAGAGGATAACAATCAATACAGAATCAGTTATTGGTGTGGTGCTGTTTAGCTCAGTTAGTAGAGCGGGCGTCCCATGTGCAGAGGCTTTGTCCTCGCTGCAGCGGTTGGAATCCTGGCCTGGGGCCCTTTGCTGCGTGTCACTTCCCCTCTCTCTCTCATCCTGTTTCCTGTCTAGTCTTCAGCTGTACTATCAATAAAGCCTTACAAAGGGCAAAAAAATACTTCAAAAAAAAAAAAAGGAATCAGTTATTGTTATTAGAGTTGACTCTTTCCCATAATCCCCATAATGTTAAGGAAGATGAATGTCCAGATTCCCATGGAGGTCACAATCTCAGTGTACCAGGGTCACCAGACTGAGGGCTTCATGGATCAGGTGCCGCTGGCCAGTGTGGTGGTGGAGCGCTGGTGCATGGCGCCCGGCGTCAGCAGGATCCCGATCACAGAGGACGGATTACAGATTATTTATCAAACACCTCATTGTGTTGACATATTTCAAGGTAACAATAATCATACCTAGAATATTGTTGAAATATGGATATGCATGTATTTCGTATAAAATATTTTGCCAGCATGTATGAAGTAGTTATGAGAAGATTTAAAAAATAGAGAGGTACATGTGTGTCTGATAGTCTAAAAATATTGCAATATTGTTTTAAGGCCGAACCGCCCAGGCCCTCGTCTGTTATCAAAGCAGTAACAGCATTCAGTTCTGAAAGAGATTGTCAACAACTTGACTGAGCAAATCTAGTTTAGAGGAATTATTTTGGTTGATGATTAACTAATGACACCAGGACCTTTGGCAGGGCAGGACAGTTTGGAATTTGTATATTAGCTGATATCAGTTTTATCACCATCTGTATACCATGGGACTGGCAATAAATGGGGTACAGAGCTTGACAAAATTCTGGGTAAAAGTAACCTAAAAAGATGGAGGATTTTTTTTTGTAAAAGAGCCAGAGATGAATTCTGTCATAACTGGCTTTTGTTTATCTCAAGGAGGATGTGCATTTGTTTTTCTAAAAGTCGACTAATAGAGAGCCGAAGTCGTGCTTCTTCCAGTTTGTTCCATGGGTCCTTCATTCAGAAAAACTTTGTATAGTAGTGAACGGAGAGAGACAAATAATTTTTTTGATCCCGTCTGAATTGTGTCATGAATTACACATGATATTTGAGATAGTTTTCAAAATCAATAAAGTCACGGTTTGTTGTAAAACTAATGAAATATAAGACTGTGAAAATACGTATTTAAAAAGACTACACAGTCAACAGTCGCATTAGTGATGTTGTCTCGTCACCAAAACCTGTAACTAAACCATTCTAGAGCCGTGAACATGATAATTGATGATCATGATGATGATAATTCTATGAACCGGGGGCTTGATCGGTCTTTCTTTTTAGAGGTTGCCTTTCTCTTGATAACAACACTAGAGCTTGAGTCTTCCAGCCTAGAACTGATAACGCAGGCACAAGGACAGTGGTTAGTGGTCTATCCTGGGAGGAGACTGAAACTGAACTTCAGATGGTCAAATAAGGATTCAGTCAGTCTTTATTTCCAGATCTTGGGATAAGCAGGAGGTACTGACTAATGACAAACCTCACGACAGCAGCTCAGAGATCTGTCTTCACTCTGCTCAGACTGTAGGTTTAGTTCATGCATGTAACTTTGACGAATAATCTCTTTTGTGGACTGTAAAATTATATGAGGTGAGTACAGCGATTCAGATGATAAGTGAATATTATGTGGCAGTAGAGGAAACCTCTCTGACTCTGTAAATGACAAATTCTTCTGTTGCTGTGTTGAAGGAACTGATATGGAGCCTGGCAGGAAACATGGATGTTTGTTTTACAAGTCGCATTTGTATTTTTAGTAAGTTGGATGTACACTATATATACATATAGTGTGTATATATATACATATATATATATATATATATATATGTATGTATGTATGTATATATATATATATAATATATGTATGTATATATATATGTATGTATATATATATATATACTATATATATGTATGTATATGTATGTATATATATATATACATATATACACTATATATATATATATATATATATACACTATATATATATATATATATATACACTATATATATATATATATACACTATATATATATATATATATATATACACTATATATATATATATATATATATATATATATATAATATATATACACTATATATATATATATATATATATATACACTATATATATATATATATATATATATATACTATATATATATATATATATATATATATATATATATATATATATATATATATATATATATATACTATATATATACTATATATACATATATATCGCGTATATTCTTAAGTGACATCCCATTCTTAATCCATAGGGTTTAATATAACGTTGGTCCACCCTTTGCAGCTAAAACAGCTTCAACTCTTCTGGGAACTCTTTCCATAAGGTATAGGAGTGTGTTTATGGGAATTTTTGACCATTCTTCCAGAAGCACATTTGTGAGGTCACACACTGATGTTGGACGGGAAGGCCAGGTTCTCGGTCTCCGCTCTAATTCATCCCAAAGGTGTTCTGTCGGGTTGAGGTCAGAACTCTGTGCAGGCCAGTAAAGTTCATCCACACCAAATTCTCTCATCCATGTCTTTATGGACCTTCTTTGTGCACTGGTCCACAGTCATGTTGGAACAGGAAGGGGCAATCCCTAAACTGTTCCCACAAAGTTGGGAGCATGGAATTGTCCAACATCTCTTGGTTTGCTGAAGCATTCAGAGTTCATTTCACTGGAACTAAGGGGCCAAGCCCAGCTCCTGAAAAACAACCCCACACCATAATCTCCCCTCCACCAAACTTTACACTTGGCACAATGCAGTCAGACAAGTACCGTTCTCCTGGCAACCGCCAAACCCAGACTCGTCCATCAGATTGCCAGATGGAGAAGCGCGATTCGTCACTCCAGCGAATGCGTCTCCACTGCTCTAGAGTCCAGTGGTGCCGTGCTTTACACCACTGCATCCAACGCTTTGCATTACACTTCCTGATGTATGGCTTGGATGCAGCTGCTCTGCTCAGCCATGGAAACCCATTCCATGAAGCTCTTACGCACTGTTCTTGAGCTAATCTGAAGGCCACATGAAGTTTGGAGGTCTGTAGTGATTGACTCTGCAGAAAGTTGGCGACCTCTTCGCTCTATGCGCCTCACCATCACCACACCATCCGCTGACCCCGCTCTGTCATTTTACGTGGCCTACCGCTGAGTTGCTGTCGTTCCCAATTGCTTCCACTTATTATTATTGTAATAAACTTATTTAGGAGCGAGGAAATTTCATGACTGGACTTGTTGCACAGTTGGCATCCTATCACAGTACCACGCTGGAATTCACTGAGCTCCTGAGAGTGACCCATTCTTTCACAAATGATTGTAGAAACAATCTGCATGCCTAGGTGCTTGCTTTTATACACCTGTGGCCATGGAAGTGATTGGAACACCTGAATTCAATTATTTGGATGGGTGAGTGAATACTTTTAGGCAATATAGTGTATATGGCATGCCAAATAGGATAAAATTCACCTGGTGTTTAGCACTGTCAGGTGTTATGTATCAGAGACGTTCTATTATTGCCATGTTTCACTGGCGAGCATGTCTGTATGTTTTTTCCGTCCTGCTATCACGTTAAAGGGTGGTTTTGACCATGCCTCCATTCATTTAGATAGGGGTCTGGTCTCTTTGGGCTTTTCGAGGCGTCGCCAAGATGGCCGCCGAGTGACCTGACTTGTCTAGAAGGACTTTGTATGTATATACAGTAAACTTGTAATGATAAAGCTGATGCGTTACATGACGATCACTGGTTCAAGGTGCACTGTGACTCTTCCATATAGTGATAAGACTCAAATCAATAATAAAACCGTTCCACCTAAATGTTATTGATCATCCTGCAAATGAAATATGGTAAATTCTTTAAAAAAAAACACAGTATTTAAATTTGAAATGTTTTGGTTTTTGTATTACTCTTAATCAGAAACAGTTAGACTCCTATTTAAGGAGCACTATGTAGTTTTGGTTAATATATTTTAATCAGAAGAGAAAGATCTTCATTTACTGATTTTTATATGCCTTAACAAACTAAATAAACAAACTATTGATTGAATAAACAGACTGATCTCAAAGGACCGCACAATTTCATACTGTTTTACTTTGTTTATATTTCACCGACCCTGCCACCTTTTTAGCTTCAAACAGTGTTCTGGAGACCTTATTTTCCTCTGAGAACAGCTGGTTTATTCAGTTCTGGAAAAAACAAATATTTCCGAGTTTGTGTTTCCACACCAAAACGATATTGTGCCCCTTGTAAATGTAAATTTATTAAAGAATGAAATGATTGCAAATTAATTTTTACCTCAATCAAATACAGCACAAGAGACATAATATTTACAGTTCAAAATGATAAACTTGTGCAGATTGTGTGAATGTATTTATGTTTACACATGTGTACAGTCATGATTATTAATATTTGGTTAATGTCTCTTGGCCATTTCACAACAATAATGTGCTTTTTTTCAGTGAAGTTTAATGGTAAGGTAAAACATTACATATGGTGTTTTTATACTGAGTTTATAAACAGCTTTAAAAATTTCTCCAAACCAGTCCCTACCAACCCCCTGCAAGAGGGCTGTAATAAATTAATTAATTAATTAATTGATTGATTATTGTAATGTAATTCTTCTACTTTATATATCTTCAAAAGTGCTTAATAAATAAGATTTGACATTATTCACATGTTGACGCTACAATGTGGAGAAAGACTATTTGACATATATGACTATGTTTTTCTTTGTTTGGGTGATGTGACAGCATGAGACAGAGCCAGAAAGTGGGTTTATCTAACAAAAAGCGTGAGAGCTGGTAACCCTGCATTTAGCCATTTGTACAATTTGTGTGCTCAGTTCAGGATGGACATGAAGCAGTGTGTTGTGAAGCTGTTGGTCCAGCCGTCCAGAGGACTTGCTGATGAGAAGTTTATTGTCCTGGTCCAGAAAGCACCACCTGGCTTCCAGTTGACTGTCCACGCCTTCCACAAGTGTGAAATTGGACAGAGCTGGGAGGCTTTTGGTCACTACACTGCCGACACAACAGGGGCTGTAAACGGTAAAGTTATGTTTTAGTGAAATTCTGAAATTGCAAACCAAAGAATGAACATCAAATAAGGAATAACTGTTTATGCCTTAAACTTTCCAGTTTCAGAGGATCCCAGTCTGGGTGGGACGTATTCTGGGGTTGAACAGATGGGTCTAATGTGGAGCCTTAGACCAGTTCCAGGCAGCAAACCTGGACTCAGGTAGGCCCATGAAGATAGAGCTATATCAATCATCACAGAATCCGTCATCAGTATCAGAGCTGACTCTTTCCCATCATCCCTAAGGTTAAGGAAGACGAATGTCCAGACTCCCATGGAGGTCACAATCTCAGTGTACCAGGATCACCAGACTGAGGGCTTCATGGATCTGGTGCCGCTGGCCAGTGTGGTGGTGGAGCGCTGGTACATGGCGCCCGGCGTCAGCAGGATCCCGATCACAGAGGACGGACTCACTGCGACCCTCTTCCTGCCCCCAGGTAGGACTACAGGAGAGTCTGGAGGGAGGTGTGTCAGGTGTGACATTCTGAGCAGCAGTGACCATTAAAGTTAACTTCAGCAGTTAAGTTAGTCACAACTGGCTGATACTGTTGGAATGACCAGGTGAAAAAATGAAAAAAGTGAAACCCTCAAAAAGGTTTCCATAAAAGTGATCCCAGAGTTGCAGGAACCTCAAAAATATACAATAAAGTTGTTTAAACTATGAGCAGTTGTTGTTGTCTGAAGGACCTGGACCTTTCCCCGGCCTCTTTGATCTGTGGGGGGGATCAGGGAAGTTGGTGGAATATCGTTCAGCGCTGATCGCCTCTCACGGCATCGCCTCCCTTGTCCTCGATTACATTACACCTAAAATCACCATGGAAACTGGGCGGATGGTGGACCTCCAGTATTTTGAGGTAAACTGAATGAGCATTTAAATGACAGAAAAATGTTATCTTTGGTCAGAATACCCCAACATAACTCAAGGATTTTGTTAAATGAG
Source organism: Diplodus puntazzo (assembly GCA_963678695.2). Classification (NCBI taxonomy): domain Eukaryota; kingdom Metazoa; phylum Chordata; class Actinopteri; order Spariformes; family Sparidae; genus Diplodus; species Diplodus puntazzo. The sequence goes on along the minus strand of OZ023161.1, from coordinate 12,713,586 downwards.
ACAAAGTTAGTATTTTTGCATTATAGTTCCCTTGTCACAGAGTTGGTGGTTTTTTGGTTTAATGCCTATGGTCTATGGTAAACACAAGCTTAAGAGATTTTCATGCTTTGCTCTATGACATAAAATACAGGTCATGAACTGCAACCTGCATACCGGTTATTGTCATTTATTTTGGGTGTAAGATAGAGATAGCCTGTCTGTTATCTGTGTGTATGTTTACATGGTAATAAAACCATAAAAACTCGTTCAGGGGTTCATTCAACCTCACTCAGATCAAAGACTGCTCAAGGTTGAAAGATAGTGTGTGACCTAATGTAAAACCAGTTGTATATTAATATTATTAATACATTCTTACTTGTATAATTTACCAATCAAAATGAGTTTGGGATACTGTGAAATGGGTGCATGGATATGCAATAAAAGTCAAATGAAATGTGTTGCATTATTTTTAGGGATCAAAATTGAACAGAAAAAAAAGTTTCAGATATGTCAGAAATAAACAATCAAGTGAAACACTAAAATATCCTGAACTACTTTTGAGAGATATATAAATATACTGAGCAGAGTCTGAGGGAATGATATGAAATAGTGCAAGCTTCAAGAGCTCAGAGCAGGTTGATCTCAGCTGACTGTCCCGGGTCAGTAGTCTGGTCCATAATGGTGTATTAATACGTTAAAACACCAAAGTTAAAAAAAAAGCTAACCAATCTAGGCATTGGTACATAGAAGCAGTTCCCATGTTCTGTGACGTAAAATCACTGTTTCTATCAAAGAAGTCTGGTGGATTTTAAGATGGCTCAGATGGATATTAATCCCAGCAGCTCAAATAGTTTTGTCATTTAATGCACTGTAATACAGGGTAATGACAGACATAAACAACAGGTCCTCCTTTCTCATGAGATGAAACGTGATATCTGTTTCACACAACCTGATTAGTTGATGCCTTTATTTGCGGTGCGAAAGCTAAGAAACATTGACCTTGTTATGGAAAAGATTATTTCACTTTTTCGCTGTGTAAAATTAGTTTTGTCAGCAAATACTCATCACAATATCAGAAAAACAGAAACCAGAATAAATGTTATGGTCTGTGACAGAAAGCAGAAGATTTTTTTATAAACACAGAGAGCTACTTTCATCCGGCTGTGCTGAATAAAGTTACTTTAATTCATGCAGCCAAAAAATTACTTATTTAAGAAACCTCCATAAAAGCAACACCAGTGTGATTTTCCTACCAGGACAGATATGTGAATACATTTTCAAGATTTAAACAAGACAAAGATAACTGACATTCTTAAAGCATGACTGCACAACTAAAGTCACCTGGCACTGAGAGATGAGAGTCCAAGATCACACCCAGATTACTACAGTCTGCTTTAGAACAACAGACCAGCTGCCAAGTGTAATCAGAGCTGGTTTATGGTTGTATGTTCCTACTGATAGACAGATACTTAATGAAATCTAAAACTGGCTATCGGTTAAATTCAAAACAGTTGTCACTGTCCCAGGATTTAGACTGCAAGAAATGCTTTATCCTCTACAATAATGAGGATATTAGTTAATATAAAGATGAAAAACCACACAAGTGTCTCTGTTATAGCTTGTTTGTTGTTTTCTGACATGTTTCCCTGTTGCAGACGGCCTATAAAGTCCTGGAGCAGCACCCTCAGGTCCTCAGCAGCAGGATCGGCATGTTGGGTCTTTCAATGGGTGCCAGCATGACCCTCAAAATGGCTGTTTACTCCCAAGTTATAAAAGTAAGGATTCTGCAACTGAAAGTTCATTTAATTGTCTTGACATAGCTTAACATGGCACCACTTGTTCAATACAGGTCAGGTGAAGCTAGCAGTAAGTGGTCAGACCAGACAAGTAACTCAACAAAATTCACTTGCACATCCTAATTCGCTGGTTGATGACCGTGACTGCCTGCAGGTTTGTGCTGTGGCTACTGTTGGATGTGGCTTTCCCTCATAATCAGTGTTAAAATTAAGAATGATAATCCTCCTCAAATGTGCTCAAACTAAAGTAACGAGTCTGTTTTGAAAATGTAAGCAGTAGAAAGTACAGATGTTTGTGTTCAAATCTAGAGGGGAAAAGTCAGAAGTACAGATACCTAAATAATCTACTTGAGTCCAGTAACACAGTATTTGTACTTTGTTACTTCCCACCTCTGTATACAAGTACAAACTCATCAAAAAGACGCCTCAGAGCTGCAGACAGGCAGCTGTCTGTCATTCAGGTGACACCTGAGAGGACGTCTCATTTCAACAAATGTGTTTTTTTGAGTCTTGCATTATTTCATGGCATGTTGATCTTCCATTGGAGGAACTCAGAGAGAAGACATTTAAGACAAACGTGAAGCACTTTCTAGCTGACAACAACAAAAATCTGGCGACAATTTAATTAGGCCCTGCAAGTGAATCCACTGGATCTCAATGATTCTATTAAAAAAAAAAAAATTCTCCCAGTTTTCCACAATAATTAATATAATCTAACTATTAATTAATTAACATTCTTCACCATGTTTTGATTTGTCCCTCTGGTCAATGTTGTTGACTCTCTTAGCTTATGATCAGATAGTGTTTCCACACAAAGTTTATTTTCACACATTAGTATTTTGTATAGTTTCCTGTTTTGCATCACTCATTGGATCTTTGTTGTTTACAGTAAAGTTTTGTTGATGTGGTCTCTCAGCTCAGGTGTGCGGTGTCCTTTGGTGGGAGTCATGTGCAGCCGGTCAAGGGATCTGTGGAACAAATGCTGGGTTTCTATCATAAGTAAGTTAATCTGCTGTTTGTAATTTAAAGATTTTTGTTAAATAAAAAAAAGGGATATTTATATGTGTATGATTAAAGTAAAAAAAAAGAAAGAGGAGGAGGCTGCACATTTGAGTCTGGTCATTTGGTTTTGGTCAGCAGTAATTCAAGAAGATGAAGAATTTAAAAACTTCTTTGTCCGGCCAGAAACTCTGACAGGATTCGTGTGACTGAGGAGAACGAAGTGATCTACAGAGATATGTCTCTGCCGATCCCCTCCGACCCCTCACTCAAAGTGGATGTGAGTCCCACCAACCTTATACAGTTTGTTTCAGCAGTTGTCTTTCATATTGTTCTGTCATATTTGCTTTTGACATATAAAAAAAAAGCCGAAATCCTTCTGCATTTGTCTCTGAGCAGGTGGGACGACTCAAGTGTCCTCTGTTGTTGGTTCTGGGTGACGACGATCAGAACACTCCCTCATATGAGTCTGCAATGGACGTGAGTTCACTGATTTGATAAACATCCTGTGTGAATAACAAGTGAATGACATTTAGACTTTAAATAATTTCTATAATTCAAAAGATGTCTTTGAAAAACCTACAGTTGCTTTGCTCAGTAAAAACAATATTAAAGTTAAAATACATTTCTGAGTCATATTCAGAGTGTGCAATTTCAAAATTTAGAAAAAGCTGACAGATATGAGATTAGTTTTTTACTTTTGTTTTTGCAGATGAAGGAAATGATGGAGCGGGCAGGGAATAACCACCTGCTCACTATCCTGTTGTATCCGAACGCAGGTCACATGATTGAACCTCCGTACATGCCATATGCTCGAGGCGGAACCTACAGAACACTTGACACACATGAGAGAGGTCAGTTCACCATCAACTTGGGAAACTGTAGATGGTAACTGAATCTGAAACTGATTGATTTGTGGTTTAGATGCCAAAATCAGGACTTTAGACTTGCTGTCTGTTTCCTGTTGTCTTTGCAGTGAAGGTTCTGTGGGGCGGAGAGACAGTGGCACATTCTCGGGCTCAGGAGGATGCCTGGAAGAAGACGCTGGTCTTTCTGAGGGAGAATCTGTTTGGCAGTGCAAACCCTGTTGCACCTTGATTGTTCCATCTGTAACCAAGGAAGCAAATAACAATTATACAGAATTAAAGAATGTATGCATACATTTAATCCTTGACCATTAAAATACAGGTACAGACATCACCTTTCCTGTTTTGTCATGTTTGGTTCGGGAGCTATGATGCAAAATATATAATCTAGTTATGGCAGAAAGTAAAATAACCCCCATGGCTGCCACATTACATTTTTGCAGTAGCTCCATATCTGAAAATGTTCAAGGCCCCAAACTTTATAAGTGTTCCAAGTTTCATGCGCTTACAAAAAAATTAAAGATTGATGCCTGGAACAATGAAATCAACCCCTCACATGGTATAGATGTGGCAGATGTTGCCCAGTACTTGCGTGCAGCATCTAGCTATGTGTGTGCCTTCATGTTTGGACCACCACTGCTGGGGACAGCCCTTCATGCCAATAGTTGGCTCTGAGCTGTAGCGCTCGACACATTTCTCAATACAGTCCTCCTCTTCATCAGAAGAAGACTCTGGGGCAAGCATGATCAGTGCGTATCTCAGTTTAAAGTGTCATCTGCACAACATAACAAGAAATAAACTTAACTAAATTAACCTTTTTGGCTATGGTCTACCTGTACAGGGTAAAAATGAAGGTAATTACAAGTTAACTTGAGTTAAACAATTAAAGAAGTCTTGAAGTCATTCTATGGAAATTATTCCAGTCTTATGGTGCAATAAACTTATTTATACCTTTAATTATGGTTAAACACTTACTGTATAAGCTGACTGACACATCATGTCCCAGGGTGTAATAAGGCACATGTCAGGAAGGAATCACCTAATTATCAGATAATTCCCTTCTCTGTGCCATTATGTCCCAGCATGTTGCAGTGTGTGTAGATGGATAGATACACACTTGTGTAAAGTGGGGTTTCTCAACTTGTCAGTCGTGTCACGGATGTCTTGTTTGGACATTCAGGGGCTCTGTAGTGACGATACCATAAACTCACAGCACGATTATATCAAAATCAAAAGAAAATGTTTATTCTTAATTTTGAATATTGTTATTATTGTTTTGTAGTGAGTAATTCAAGCTCAGAATTGTGCCTGTTGTTTTGATACATGTGGTCCATCGTTTTGTGTTGAGCTGCTTTAAATAACAGGGGATGTTAAGTTTAGAAGTGTAAAGTTGGACAAGTTGAGAAGCTCTACTTTGCACAAGTTTGTAAAGTATGTGGATAGGATTAGAGGTTTGAAAATGATTAAACATTTTCGATCGAGAGCTATTTTCACCCTCAGACGGCTGTCTAACGGCTGTCTAACTCTTTGAGGGTTAAATGAACAGTAAATGAATATGAAGGATTTTAAGATGAGGAGGAGATTGTTCTCAGATAAGAAGCAGATTCACAAACAGGAATCGTCCATACAGGATCCAGCGTGGAGCTGCTCTTTAAACACATCAGGATAAACCTGGACTCTCGGTCGCTCTATGACAGAGTGATGATGTTGCTTTGGGAGGAGACTGAAGCTCCACCCAGTGAATGTGAGAATAATAAATGATGAAAGTGCCAGTTCACCAAACCTGAAGGAGACAGCTGTGAGGTCTGAATCTGTTCCCAGTCAGCTTGTACAGTAAGTGTTTAAACATAATTAAAGGTATGGATAAGTGCTCCTAAGTTTATTGCACCATTAGACTGGAATAATTCACAAAGAATAACTTCAAGACCTCTTTACTTATTCAGCTCAAATGAACTTGTATTTAACTTCATTTTTACCTTGTACAAGTCGACTCAGTACTATGATATGATATCACTTTTTCCAACATAACCAAAAAGGTTTAGTTTAGTTTATTTCTTGTTGTGTCAGAATGCAGAAAGATTATCAAGACTCGGTGTAAATCATCTGTGTTGCTATTTAGCTGTCAGCAAGGCAAATGATTTATCTATCTGTCTGTCTACACATGAGTACTCCAACATACTGTGACAAAATGACTCCAAGAGAGGAATTATCTGATAGTTAATTAGATAATTAATTTGTTACATTTGCTTTATTTACAAGAAGGGATAGATACAGTAATTAGAGTATGTCATAGATCTCATTTCAGTTCATCAAGTTTCTCGTCTCACAGCTAAATTGCCTCTTCCTTTTTCTTTGCTCCTCAACATTGTTGTAGCAGCTCATCTTTGGTCAGACTCTGGTTCGGTATCAACCGTCTTTCTACAACTCATTCAACAGTTCAGGCTGCTGTAGCCAAACTCAAACTGACTTCAGGAGCCATTCAGAGTAGAGTGTGTGCCTTTTATGTGTGCTCAGTTCAGGATGGAACTGAAGCAGTGTGTTGTGAAGTTGTTGGTCCAGCCCTCCAGAGGGCTCGTGGATGAGAAGTTTATTGTCCTGGTCCAGAAAACACCACCTGGTTTTCAGCTGACTGTTCACGCCCTCCACAAGTGTGAAGATGGGCACAGCTGGGAGGGTTTTGGTCACTACACCAGCGACGCCACTGGAACTGTGAACGGTAACTGGTTTATTACCTTAATCTAGAAAATCCAGGAAATATAATTAAGAAATGTTTGCACGTAGAGAAGATTTTGTGAATCATTATGACCATTAAATAAGGAATCATCAGGCCATTGACTTTCCAGTTTCAGAGGATCCCAGTCTGGGTGGGACGTATTCTGGGGTTGAACAGATGGGTCTGCTGTGGAGCCTCAGTCCAGTTCCAGGCAGCAAACCTGGACTCAGGTAGGCCAACAAGGATGGAGCTATGTTAATCTATACTGAATCGAATTGAATGGACTCTTTCCCCTCATCATTAAGGTTAAGGAAGATGAATGTCCAGACTCCCATGGAGGTCACAATCTCAGTGTACCAGGGTCACCAGACTGAGTGCTTCATGGATCTGGTGCCGCTGGCCAGTGTGGTGGTGGAGCGCTGGTACATGGCGCCCGGCGTCAGCAGGATCCCGATCACAGAGGACGGACTCACTGCGACCCTGTTCCTGCCCCCAGGTAGGACCACAGGGGAGGCTGGAGGGAGATGTGTAGTGGTTGTGACATTCAGAACAACAATAACCAATGAACCACAATTTACCATGAATACTAACCAAGATCAGCAGTAGATTAAGTTGCATTTAGCAGAGGTGGCAAAAGTCCACACTTCTTTCCTCCAGTAGAAGCTCTGATACTGAGACTCTGGTAAAAGTACTGATTCAACTTCTTTACTCAAGTAGAAGTAATAAAATACAGGCTCTGAAATCTACTTAAAGTATCAAAGTAAAAGGACATTTCTACTAGCCATTTCAATATAACTAAAGGTGTCATGATTTCATCATGGCAGCCCTGCGTTTTCTGTTTGTATGTTTTGTGTCCCTGTCTGTATTTCTCCTGTGTCCCTTCCCCTGTCTGTGCTATGGGTGTGCATGTGGGCGGGGCTTCTTCTCCACAGGCAGCGCCAGGTGAACTCTATCTACAATCAAGTCTCCCATAAAGTCACTGGTTTCTCTCCTGCTCATCGCCAGATCGTTCGTAAGTCTACGTGGTTGTTCTGAATCCTGGCTTCTTTGTACTTTTTGCCCCCCGTACTCTGTGCTTAGCTTGTGAAGCTAACTGTCTTGTGTTTTTTGCTACCTTGCTCTAGATACTGTGCTTGCTGTGCAGTCTCGAGCGTGCTTCCTCCCGGCCTGCCTGCGGACCTGCCTGCCTGCCTGCTATCAGCTCTCCGGAGCTCTTCCACTGCTCCGCCATTGCCCAACAGCGGTCTTCACGTCACGACACCTCCTTCTACGCACTCACCGGTGACTTCGCCTACCACGTCAGGAACCTGGGACCTTGCACCACCTCTCCACCTCGCACCTATTCTTGCACCCCTTTGAAACATTAAAACTGTTTGTTACACTGTGAACCAGAGTCGAGTCGTTGCATTTGGGTCCTGATCAAACACAAGCTTTAACAAAATGACTATTAAACTTAAGGGTTGAATCAGTAGGATTTTTCCCAGCTCTTCCAACAAAGACAGTTGATTGTTGAGTCTCATTCCCAGGATGTCAAATACTCACAATTTGGGTTGGTAAAGTGTTCCGAGCAGCAACAGAGTTAGAAAATAAGAAAATTCAGGCAGAGGGATGCAGGGTCTCTGCAGATACGAGACAGTAACACACCTTTTCTCCCCAATCCAGTCTCTCTCTCTCAAAAAAAGTCAAGATTAATGAGCCTGTTGTGTGCACGGAAAAAGTCTTTTAAGTCAAAGAGCAAAATCAGAAGAGTTGCATTCATGTTTTGCTGAGTGTAGTTGTGGAATTAAAATGTGATCTGTTTTTGCTGTTTTGGCTTGTGTGAAGGACCGGGACCTTTCCCCGGCCTCTTGGATCTGTGGGGTGGTGAAGGGAAGTTGTTTGAGTACCGTGCAGCTCTGCTGGCCTCCTACGGCATCGCTTCCTTAGGCCTTGACTACCTGACACCTAAAATCACCGTGGAAACTGGGAAGTTAATGGACAAGCAGTACTTTGAGGTAAACTTTAAAAAAATCTTTTTCAGATATCACCAATATACAAGAAAGACAAAGCTGTTGCAGATTAGTAGTATCAAGATTAACTGTGTAAAGACTAAAAGATTTATTGGCCCCATTAATCAATCCCGACCAGCCTGGCTGTGCAAAGGCATCATGCACTTTTTTTTATGACGAAGCTATTGAAAATGACTGACTACCGTACACAAGAGAGTGTTTGAATGGGTCAGGTGGTCATATTTATTCTGTTTTGAAGGAATGTTAGTTCAGTGAGAGATGTATCAGGTGGATCAAATCTTTGTTCAACAACCCACAAACTGAGATCTGTGTAAATGGCTCTCTCTCTGAAAGGTTTGGCTTATATAGAGGCTGTCAGAAGGGATGCCCACTATCCCCTCTTCCTGTTTAACTTGACGATTGAACCCCTCGCAGAGGCCGAACAGAATAACAAAGCAATCTCATATATAAATAGACAAAATGATGTCATTGTATGCTGATGATATAGTCTTGTTCAGTCCAAAGAGATCAGTTCCAGCCATTTTAGACCTTATCAAACATTTTATATTATCAACACTAATATACATGGGAATTGATTTTAGTGATGACCAGGGGGATAATATGCAAGTCAGAACGTCTTTACTTATTTACTTTGCATTGTCTCGTGATAAAATAAATTAACAGATTTATAATCTTATGCACTTTATATCTCGCCTCTATGCCAGAATCTGGCCTGATAATATCAAAAAAGTCATTTTTTGACAATGAAGATTTGCTTCTGTGTTGACAGATAAAATACTAAAGGTAAGACTGACTGTCATTTAGGAACAAAAGCTGCGTCACCTCTGCCTCAGTAAAACACTCTGGTTAATGAGGAACATTTCATCCACCTAGATCAGGCAACGTTGACAAATGAAAAAAAATATTTTGAACCTTAGACTTACTTCACAATGTTTCTAACTGCATACCGAGAGTTAATAATTCTCTTCAGTTGTTTTCCCAAGAGTCCTGAAGACTGTAGCCTGAGTAATTAACAGCTTCAGGCCCAATTGAAAGCTACCTTTTACAGGAAAGATCATTGATATAAAGAAGATTGATAGAAAGCATGAAAATCCACACAACATAACAGTTATATATTTTTAAAATTCCTTCGCAGCCTGTAGCTGGAACACTTTGTTTTGTTGTTTTTTTTACATGTTTTCCTGCTGCAGACGGCCTACAGAGTCCTGGAGCAGCATCCTCAGGTCCTCAGCAGCAGAATCGGCATGTTGGGTCTTTCGCTGGGCGCCAGTATGACTCTCAAAATGGCGGTTTGCTGCCAAGTTATTAAGGTAAGAATGCTATAGCTGAAAGTTACTTTAGTCATCTTGGCTTAGCTCAACTTAGCTCCACTACTTTAATGAATGAGCTTCAGGCAGTGTGGCTTGGATTGGTACAATAATGAGACCTATGGGGCCCTACTGTTAGGTCTTAGGTGTTCATAAAAAATGGTATCGTCTAAGTCAGAACATTTTTCAGATAGTAAATCACATTATCTGTGCAGGCTCAATCTTGTCCAAAGGAGCCCCAGGGCTGTTTATATCTGCAAACTGACTGATGATGTGTGTGTGTGTGTGTGTGTGGTCGCAGCTCAGGTGTGCAGTGTGTATCAGTGGGAGTCATGTGCAGCCAATTGACGGATCTCTGCAGGAATTTCTGAATTTCTGCCGCAAGTACGTTTTTCTTTCATTATTCACTTGATAATTATTATTATAATTGTTCAGTAACTCAGCCACCGATCATCCTCCTGCTCCTCAGAGATGACGTATATGTATGTACAATGCAGAAACGCGTGGAAGAGACGCCTCGGTAAGAACAATGAGATGATATACCGAGATCTGCTGCTGCCCATCCCAACTGACCCCGCACTCAAAGTGGATGTGAGTACCAACAGCCACCACACGTCTTTTCATTGTGCAGTTAGTTTTTTAGTTCAGTATCCCTGTTTTAATATTTTTTGTTTTTATTTAACTGTAGAATATCTCCCAAAGAATGAAACTGGGAATATTGTGGCTGCATGGTCTGCGTTGAAACCCACGAAAACCGGTATAATGTATTTTTAGTTTAAAACCATTCCTGAGGTCTACAGATAAATGCAGCTGGTTCTACAGGTGATGGTCGCTGACACCAGAAGCAGCTGCAAAAAACTAAAAATGTTCTTGATTCTTTTGACCCCTGCGGACAAAAGCAGTATGAGCATCACCACCTCCTGTAATAAGGATCTTGATCTGGCTAGTCTAGACCAAGCCCCCGGGGAGAGCACCAGGCTTTGAAGCCAACTTTCATGATGGCCAAACTGTGTAATTGCACCTTCTCGTGATGCACTGGGGCCCAAAAAGACTGGAAAAGGAGCGACCGTGAAACAGTGGATAGCTGTTAGAGAGCATCACAACATCACAGCCCATCATAATTTCAGCCATCTGGTCAGATAACATTTGTAAAAGTCTAGAAGAGTCTCAAGTTTAAATCATTTCGTTTCACGTTCAAGTTATCCAGCAGACTTCTCGTTGCGCACTCTCTATAAGCCACACAAATACGGAAGATCTGTATAATTTATAACCAGGAAGTCGAGCTTTTTCGACTTTATGTGCCACTGAGCAGCGCTGGCAGACACAAACAGGCCTCACCTCTGAAGCTGTATCCAGATTCTAATAGTTCGATCCATGGTTGGTTTGTTGTTTGGTTGGTTTGTCAGCAGGATTACATTAAAACTACTGAGCGAAGAAGTTCCATCTAATTTGGAACAATACTGGATTGAGATAGCTGAAAATAAGATGAACACTAAAAACACAATATCATGCATATATGGCAGGATCCGTATGGATACATCAGTGGATACGCTGGATGTGAAAGCTAAATGGGAATTGGAAGCTAATTCCGTGATTGCTGATGAGGAGTGGGAGAGTTCTTGGGTGCCTTGGCAGAAATGTTTAAGCAGCCCAATTTGGAGGGAATTTGGCTGGAAGTTGAGAGCGAGATATTTCAAAACTCCGTTAGTAATAGCTAGCTATGATAAAAACTGTTCTCCCCTGTGTTGGAGGGGTTGCGGTATAACAGGGGACTTTTCCCACATCTTCTGGGATTGTCCCAAATTGCAAAAATTCTGGGAGAACGTGAAGCGACAAATATGTGAGATTTTGAGTTTTAAATAGACCAGTTGAACCACAGCAATTAGTTTTGGGTACTGTATCGTTATCGGATTTAGGGAAAAATAGTGTGTTTATGCTCAGGGTTCTTTTATTGATTGCACACAAAATGATCACAGTAAATTGGCTTAAGCCCCATCCACCCACACTGGACCAGTGGTCTCAAAGGCTTAAGGATGTAAAGTGTATGGAACATATAACGGCAAACCTTCAACTCCAGACGGAATTGTATTTTGAAAAATGGTCACCTGTTATAATGTATTTTGAAAGGTGAGAATACCGTCTCTATTCAACTGAGCTAGATGGTGTTCTTATTTTATTATTATTTTTTTTTTTTTGTATTTATTATTACTAATTAGATCTACAAAGAATATTCTTTCACCTCTTTGCTATTTGATTGTCCTTGTATTTTGTACTTTGTTAGTTTGATACCAATATATGTACTGATACTTGTCATAATGTGTGAGACTCTGTCAAGGAACTTGTTCTAATAAATGTTCAAAAAAAAACAACTACTGAGCGATTTACACAAAACTTGGATGGAGGACGGCTCTCGGATCCCGGAATTCTTTCTCACTTTAACATTGCGAGAAAATGTGTTTTTCAAATAATGCATGGATGCTGATGAAGAACAATCGGGTGTGTCTGGTATCTGAGTGAGAGCAAGTTGATGTGGATCCTAGATCCAGTGAGCTAAAATGATCAGTGATGGGTGGTTTAAACTTTAGAGTGCTACAGGGCTAGTTAGATGTTGGACTAGGCTCGATTGAATTAAAGGGGACTGTGGGGTAGTTTGTGCTCGACTGTAAGCGATTCTAGTTGAGATGAAGAACGGCTGTTTGCAGGGAACATGGTGATGAGGTAATGTATCTATTTGTGACTCTTTGATTAATAACTGTAATATGATGACTGTGATCAAAATATACTTTGTCTTATTGCTGTTTGTCTCCGAGCAGGTGGGACGACTCAAGTGCCCTCTGTTGCTGGTTCTGGGTGATGACGATCAGAACTGGCCCGCCCAGGAGTCCGCGCTGGACGTGAGTTCACTGACACGACAACATCCTGTGTGACTAACACATTTTGTCCAAAGGTTTGAAGTCGCAGGATTAAACTAAGCTGAAACTGAGAGGAAACTAAATGTGGCATTCAAAACAGGCCAATATTAAATTAATTGTAAGATAATAAAATAAGCTCATCATACAAATAAAAAGAGTTCACGTAAATTGACCAACAAGCTGTGATTTTTTTTTTTTTTTTTTTTTTTTTGCATTTTTAAGATTGAACTATTTCATTATTTACTTGTTTTTTTAGGGAGTCCTGACAAATGTGACATTATTATTTTTACTTCCTGTTCCTAGATGAAGCAAATAATGGAACGGGCGGGGAACAGCCACCTGCTCACCGTCCTGTTGTACCCAAACGCTGGTCACCTGATTGAACCTCCGTACACACCGCATTTCCGGGCCAGCTCCTCTAACTCAGTCCAATCAACTGAGACCGGTAGGTTCCTCTTCAGACTGGGAGCCTGTAGATGGTGACTGAAATGGTTGGATGTTTACATGCAAAAATCTGGAGTCTGTAGCTGTGACGGCTGTTTCTGTTTCCTGTCTTTGCAGTGATGACTCTGTGGAGCGGAGAGATGGTGGCACATTCTCGTGCTCAGGAAGACACCTGGAGGAAGATGTTGGATTTTCTGAGGGAGAATCTGTTCGACGGCACAAACCCTGGAGCAGCTTCAAAGAGTCGTGTAGCAATGACATGTTGTTGTAGGCTAGCCCTGAAGTTAGCATCACCCTGCTTCCCTCATCAAAAAAGCCTCTTGAGATTTTTGAATTGGATTTTTGAATATCAACCTAAATAATAAGTTTATGATACTGAACACATTTTGTTCAGCGAGATGATCTCCACGGATGAACACCCCCTTAATCGTCACCACCACTAAGCGTCTTACTACACAGTTAATATACACAATTTCCATAAACTGACCGATATACAAGTGTAAAAGTTAGAATTAGTTAGAATAGTTTGTAGCTAAAGTCGGCCTGTAAAAACAGACCAGTGAGATGTTGAGTCGACATTAAATTGTGGGACATTTATTGATGAGTTGCAGAACGAAACGTGAATATCTCAAAATGTCCAACTAATGGGGAGGTTTAGGCTACAAAAGACGCACCAATCCTCCCTGTAGGCAATGTTACATGATTCATAGATTCACATCCCGACACCTCACACGAGCACTTCCATCTCACATCTCGATTCTTAAAAATAAAGACAAATAGTTCACAGTTCATAGTCGTTCTGAGTTTGATTGTACTTATTGTGATACAAAAAGAGGTGAGCATAACACCAGAGTGTAGGTGGAGTTTTGGATTGATAAAGTAAAGTAAAGTCTAAAGGTTACGGTCAATTTAATGTACATTAAATTTAACTTACAAGGCACCCAAATCTAAGACCTCCAACTGGTTTTTGGTTATTACCGAATTTCAAAGTTGAACCTTTCTGGCATCTGTGCATAAGATTCTCTGAATAAAAGCTTGGATTGTGCTGTAAAGATGTACAGTTCATATCAGCAGACGACAAACAATTACAGACAGGCTGAGAAAGTCTCACTAAAGTGGAGGAACACGTTGCTAGGAAAGAAGCTGACACACAGTGAGAACTGTGCAGTTAGATTAGACATTTGTTCATCTCTCTCTGTGGTTTCTGTTCATGACTGAGGGAAGAACTGAAGTAGAGCGAGTCAGGAACTAAAGATGGCACCCACAGCACGTCACATTACTACTAACAGACAGAGACCTTACAGGCTACTTACGCCTTACATCAGGCTACTTAGTAAAATGGGATTGTGGGAGCTCCTGATTTTTAATCCTCATTTTAAGATCAGAGTAATGACTGAATGTAGCCCCCTGTAATAAGATTTAATACAGATACCCTGAAAGATAGAAATACCAACACTGAGCAATGTATTATGCTTGATTATGTAGATTCTGTCAAAGAGGTCGTCATTCAACACTGAACACATCTGCCCATTGGATTTTATATTAATAAGAGTATGTGGGAATGTCGTGAAGGTCTAATGTCTAAAGATGAGGCACAGCTGTACTGGAGGATGCTGCAAAGATTTAAGAGGAAAGGTGCTGAATGGGTTATAGAGATGTTGTACAGCAGAGGGCGCTCTTTGGCCTGATAAGATGTGGGTCTGCAAGCTGCCACATCACTAGTTTGGAGCTTGGCTGCAGATTTGGAAAGTACAGGGACGAGAGTTAACCCCTGTATTTTCCCTTTGAAACAAGGCTCGTTGGTCTAGGGGTATGATTCTCGCTTAGGGTGCGAGAGGTCCCGGGTTCAAATCCCGGACGAGCCCAGCTTATTGCACATTAAGTTCAAAACTCTCAAATTTAAAAGTATCAATGACATACAATACAACGTGATGACCTTCAAAGACTTAGTAGCTACTCTTCAACTTTGGGTAAATCTGTCTACCCGGACCTCATGAAGAAGTAGCTGTAGTCTGGCACAGTAATGACGTCATCCATGAATGTATAAAGTGTGTGTTTAAGGTTAAATCAAGAGATAACACGAAACTTCTGTTTTGTATCTAGTCTGGAGTTTTCTTACGATAATTGACATATATATATATATATTTTTTTTTTAAAAATCATATATATTTTTAAGGCCACCAATATTAAAACGGTTTTGTTTGTATTGTTCAGTTTGGGGTGTTTACAGGAAACATCATGTGGTCATTAAATAGTTCATCCTCTGGGGAGCAGGAATATGATCAGCCACCCTAGAATGTCTTTTTGTAAACTGAGCCAGCATAATTAACCCAACAATGTGTTTACGGAAACAACACAGCACTATTTTGATTGAACTGAAATAAGCTATTTCAAAAAATGACTATAAAGCTATTATTATTGTTCAATTAACAGTTATCCTTAAATTGATCATTTTAACATGTCATTATAGGATTTATCAAAAATTCTTAATTTACTCACTGAAAACAAACACTTGAAGGTGTAGTAGCCAGGTTGTTAAGCTCATCAGCAAAAAGAAATCCCCAGAGAACACACACTTAAAATAAAAATCAACTGATTAATAGATAAAGTAGATTTGATTTGTTGCTGCTCTACTTGAGGAACAATGTTATCCTGTACTACAAGGTTCAAGGTTCAAGATTTGATTTTTGCACTTAGTCACATTGAACTTTTGGCTTATTTTACGATTAATTTTGTGGCTCCATTTCAAAGATGAGCTTACAGCTAATAGGAACTGGAAATAACAGAAAAATGAAAAGATAAAAGAATAAAATATTACATATTATTTAAAAAATATTTAATATTATAGAAAAATATCATATTTGGCATATCTGTGTACACATTATACATGACATAGCCTACACTGCAAATATGTAGCCTACATAAGCACAAACCATTTATTGAAGAGTTGCAGAATGAAACATGTGAACATCTCAAAATGTCCAACTAATGGAGAGGTCTAGGCTACAAAAGACGCACCAATCCTCCCTGTAGGCAATGTTACATGATTCATAGATTCACATCCCGACACCTCACACGAGCACTTCCATCTCACATCTCGATTCTTAAAAATAAGGAGAAATAGTTCACCCACACTCGGCCTCTGGCTGCTTGTTTCTTCTGAGTTTGATTGTATTGATTGTGATACAAAAAGAGGTGAGCATCAAATCCTCACATTGGGAAAGTTAACACCAGAGAGTAGGTGGAGTTTTGGATTGATAAAGGTTTTAATACACACATTTACTGGTCAAATATATAAGGTTTTGTCTAAGTAAAGTCTAAAGGTTACAAATTTAATGTACGTTAAATTTAACTTACAAGGCACCAAAATCTACGACTACAAACTGGTTTTTGGTTATTAACGAATTTCAAAGTTGAACCTTTCTGGCATCTGTGCATAAGATTCTCTGAATAAAAGCTTGGATTGTGCTGTAAAGATGTACAGTTCATATCAGCAGACGACAAACAATTACAGACAGGCTGAGAAAGTCTCACTAAAGTGGAGGAACACGTCGCTAGGAAAAAAGCTTACACACAGTGAGAACTGTGTAGTTTCATGCATTTGTTCATCTCTCCCTGTGGTTCCTGTTCATGACTGAGGGAAGAACTGAAGTAGAGCGAGTCAGGAACTAAAGATGGCACCCACAGCACGTCACATTACTACTAACTGGCAGAGACCTTACTACAGTCAGGCTACTTATTAAAATGGGATTGTGGGAGCTCCTGATTTTTAATCTTCATTTTAATGTCAGAGTAATGACTGAATGTAGCCCCCGCAAAAAGATTTAATACAGATACCCTGAAAGATAGAAATACCAACACTGAGCAATGTATTATGCTTGATTATGTAGATTCTGTCAAAGAGGTCGTCATTCACCACTGAACACGTCTGCCCATTGGATTTTATATTAATAAGAGTATGTGGGAATGTCGTGAAGGTCTAATGTCTAAAGATGAGGCACAGCTGTACTGGAGTATGCTGCAAAGATTTAAGAGGAAAGGTGCTGAATGGGTTATAGAGATGTTGTACAGCAGAGGGCGCTCTTTGGCCTGATAAGATGTGGGTCTGCAAGCTGCCACATCACTAGTTTGGAGCTTGGCTGCAGATTCGGAAAGTACAGGGACGAGAGTTAAACCCTGTATTTTCCCTTTGAAACAAGGCTCGTTGGTCTAGGGGTATGATTCTCGCTTAGGGTGCGAGAGGTCCCGGGTTCAAATCCCGGACGAGCCTAGCTTAAGTCATTAAGTTCAAAACTCTCAAATTTAAAAGCATCAATGACATACAATACAAAGTGATGATCTTCAAAGACTGAGTAGCTACTCTTCAACTTTGGGCAAATCTGTCTACGCGGACCTCATGAAGAAGTAGCTGTAGTCTGACACAGTAATGACGTCATCCATGCATGTATAAAGTGTGTGTTTAAGGTTAAATCAAGAGATAATACGAAACTTCTGTTTTGTATCTAGTCTGGAGTTTTCTTATGATAATTGACATATATATATATATATATATATATATATATATATATATATATATATATATATATATTTTAAAAAATCATATATATTTTTAAGGCCACCAATATTAAAACGGTTTTGTTTGTATAGTTCAGTTGGGGTGTTTACAGGAAACATCATGTGATCATTAAATAGTTCATCCTCTGGGGAGCAGGAATATGATCAGCCACCCTAGAATGTCTTTTTGTAAACTGAGCCAGCATAATTAACCCAACAATGTGTTTACAGAAACAACACAGCACTATTTTGATTGAACTGAAATAAGCTATTTCAAAAAATGACTATAAAGCTATTATTATTGTTTAATTAACAGTTATCCTTAAATTGATAATTTTAACGTGTCATTATAGGATTTATCAAAAATTCTTAATCTACTCACTGAAAACAAACACTTGAAGGTGTAGGAGCCAGGTTGTTAAGCTCATCAGCAAAAAGAAATCCCCAGAGAACACACACTTAAAGTAAAAATCAACTGATTAACAGATAAAGTAGATTTGATTTGTTGCTGCTCTACTTGAGGAACAATGTTATCCTGTACTACAAGGTTCAAGGTTCAAGATTTGATTTTTGCACTTAGTCACATTGAACTTTTGGCTTATTTTGCGATTAATTTTGTGGCTCCATTCCAAAGATGAGCTTACAGCTAATAGGAAACTGGAAATAACAGAAAAATGAAAAGATAAAAGAATAAAATATTACATATTATTTAAAAAATATTTAATATTATGGGAAAATATCATATTTGGCATATCTGTGTACACATTATACATGACATAGCCTACACTGCAAATGTGTAGCCTACATAAGCACAAACCATACATAAATATTATTATACTCGTCTTAAAAGCGGTTAAAAAAAAAAATAAATCGTGTGACGAACAAGCTATAGGACTGCCTGTCTCATGACCTATGAATGACAGCACTATCGAGAAACTGTGTCGGCTGTGTCTGATACCTATTGGTTGTTTTACAGAACGGTAAATAGCAAATCGGGGATTGGCGGACTACCCCTGAACGCAGCATTTTGTTTCGCTACCATCAGGCATTGCGGCCGGAGTCACACAAGCTCAGAAATCAGGAGCAGCCGGCTGAAGCGGGGAACAGCCGACATCATAATAACGACATAGTAACAATCCCAGGAAGATTATTGATGAGGATTTCCAGACGCAGACAGGTCTGTTACTAAAGTTAGGAGCGGGCTCGGCCGCGAAGATTTGGTAGAAATGGGCGGCAGCTAGATAACAACAAAGATAACCCTGTGTAACGTTAGCTTATGTCCTATGATGCTTTCTGATGCAATCACATCTATTGCACTATTAATATCTGTAGACAAATGTCGTAGAGGATGACTGTGTGCCGCAGTATTAAAGACATAAAGAACCACATGGAACATCTAAACGATGTTTTTTTATCTTGTGCGCAGAAATGATTTCTGATTCCTTGTTATTACATACATAAGATGATAGGAGACTTTAAAGTAACTATAAACGACCTGAGTTTGATTCTTTAATATAATTTGTCTCCACTGTAGACTAATAAACAATAGTAGCAGGTACTTTAGTATTTTTCCTCTGAGTTAAAGGGAGGGAATTTGAGCAACAAGCCCTCCTAACGATAGCATGTTGTTATCTTTACAGCACAAGATAAAAATGTCCCCTTCAGGGACTTTAGGGGCTCAGTAGGACTATGTTCAGGCCTCCATCTTATGTGTTTGTTTTAACTTGTTGATTTGTGAACAGCTAGCAGCATGTACTCAAACTACTTTATCAGACAGCGTGTCCCTGATTTCTTCACCTATGGTAACTAGAAGATTGTTATGTAGCTTTCAGTTTAGATTCCTGCCAAGTGTCCTGAAAGTTTGAAACCATAAATGTGATCCACAGGATGTGTCATCGAATTGATGATGTCATGAAGCTGTGTTGCGAGTTATCTGCCAATCAGCAAATCCAGACCACAGTGAAAGGCTCAGGGAAGGGAGCAGCAGCAGCCGGGGGCCTGGCCTTCGCTGGAGGGCTGGTCGGGGGTCCTCTCGGTATTGCAGTCGGTAAGTTCAAAATGACATATCTCAGCTTTTTTTCACAGCTTCACCTCAATCTATAATGCACAGTATGTACAGAATCAAATGCCTTGTTGCAAATATAACTCTGTCAGACCAATCCATGCTGTTGCTTTAACCCTCCTCCCCTGTAGGCGGTGCTGTAGGAGGCCTTCTGGGCTGCTGGCTGACCAGTGGACAATTCAAACCGCTGCCTCAAATCATAATGGAGCTCACTCCCCAGCAGCAGCAGAAGCTTTACAGTGATCTCGTTGCCATCCTGGGAGACATCCAGTGGACTGATTTGGCTCAGCTCACCGCTCTAGTAATGGGCAACGCCACCCTGAAGCAGCAGCTCACAGGCGCCCTGCTCGGGTACATCACCAAGGAGCTCCAGGGAGAGGTGCACTATGTGGACTAGTGTTGGTGGACAAAACCGACAGTATAAAGCTGACACAGGGGCCCGTGTGCTCAGGAGGATGGGGTCCTTGAGAAGAATGTGAACTGTTTTAGTGGAGCTGAAGGGATTCCTCATACATTGTGAAATGACTCGGACAGCAACACAGTCCTGGTAACTGGTTACACTGGTCAGTGTGAGGTCAGAGAGTTACTGTGGATATATAACTGGGTTAATTTATTATTGGAAGTGCACTTGAAGGAGTCATTTATTCATTAAGCCTGTAATGGCACTGATTATCATGTCTGACTTTCACAGTTATTCTGAATTAAGGCTTGAACAAACAGTACAGGTACTATGTTCACTATAAATTATGAAGTTAAAGAGTAGGAATTCACCAGCATCTGTGTGTAGTATATTGCATTGCCATCACTGATTCAAATCAAACTTTATTGCTTTATTGCATCAATAAAAAGAAATTTGTGTTTCACTAGTTCGTAAAGTTTTTACAAACATGGCACACTTTATTCCTCTGGATTAAAAATGTGAAATAAAGACAACAAATGCTTAATCTTACTTGAGACAACCATGGCCACTGCCATTACTGGTTTAATATTGTCATATTTTCTGACATAAACCTATTAAATGGAAATAAGACTACATGGTTTCTTGTAATTCATTTGCTAATGAGCTTTTCAACAACCAAACTTTATGTAACCATGAAAAAGGTTCAGAAAGCTTAAAAAACAGAAAGCCCTCCTATCTAGCCAGTCTTAAAAATGCGACTACGAGATGTTTTACTAATGTGTTGGCTTGTTTTGTGTGTGACTTGTGTTGGAGTTTTAAGGCTTTGACCCCAACTGCATTTTTAATAACCCCATATGGGCCTAAATGTAGCCTGAGTGCTGTACCTCAAGATATCACAACATGGCTGACACTGTAAAAACACTTTAGGTGTTGTTGAGCCATTAATGATGAACTACTATATTTTGTGTGATGAGTAAAAATCCCTGTGGGAAGTTTTTCTGTTGGAGGTGGAAAAACAAAATCTGCTGCGGAAACTGTCAGAACATGTGTCTCTAACCAATGTAACCAATGATGTGAAAAACAATCCACACCGCAGAGCTCAGGCTGGCTGAGGAAGAAAACATTTTGGTTTAATTCACCTGCTGTGGTTGTGGATTGGTTCTGCTTTTTTGCTTTCATTTAGTGTTCTCCTGTTTTTAGAGTCTTCTGGCCTTAACGTTTGTGTGACATAAGTTCTATTTTTCTTCATTTTCGTGTAAGTTCTTTTACATGAAATCTTTGTGTTTTACATGATGTTATTTGCTAAATCCTAAATGCTTAAAATAGTGTGGATAAAATCTGTTGATATAAATACATTAATTAAAAAAAAAAAGATATGAATCAACAACAAAATAACTCAATCATAAAGTTGGAAATATCTTTATTAGGAAATTATAACATTTCAAACCATCCCCAACTCTCAAATAAAGCCATCTAAAACTACATTATACAGAGAGGAACTGAGACAGAGCTGCAGTATTTATCCCACCACCACTGTGTCTTCATCAGGAAATTCATAGAAGGGAACCTCCAGGTTAAGAGGAGCAGGGCCCTTTCTTATTCTTCCTGAAGCATCGTAGTGGGAGCCGTGGCAAGGACAGTAGTAGCCCCCGTAGTCTCCAGCGTTGGCGATGGGCACACAACCCAGATGGGTGCACACACCAAGGACGATGACCCAGCGTGGGTTAACCACTCTATCCTTGTCATGCTGGGGGTCACGCAGCTCCCCGATATCCACAGCCTCCTCTGCTGCCACTTCTTTGTCTGTGCGGTGACGGACAAACAAGGGCTTTCCTCTCCATTTGAAGGTCATGTTTTTGCCTTCGGGGATGTCACCCAGCTTGATCTCAATCTTGGACAAGGCCAGGACGTCTGCTGACGCACTCATCGAGGAGACAAACTGGTAGACCACTGTCTTGGCAGCATAGACACCGACAACAGTGGTGGCTCCTGTCATGAGGTAAGAGAAAACTCTTCTTCCCTCACTGCTCTCCTGGGAGGACTTGTTGGGGTCGGTGACCTCAGGGCGACGGTAGTCTGTGAAGTCAGGAATCTTGATGTCTGTGTGGGCGAGGCGGACTGTGGCAGGAGCTTGAAATGAGACAAAGGAAGAAGTGTTTAAAGACAAAAGCAGCAGATGAAAATAATAAATTGTTAACTACACAAACATTTAATTGTCATTGTTTCGTTATCAGCATTTATAACATTTAATCACCACATTTCTCCTTAGAAATGTTGGATTTAATTTGTGAATTTTCAACATGATCACACTTGAGAAATTTGTCCTTTTCAAGGCTTAATTAATTGCAGAACTAATAATGTTTCAAAAATAAAATGAAAGGATTTGTGGTGCATATAAGTGACCTTGGAAACTAGAAGATTTCACTTAATGCATGGTAAAGACATTTGGGAAATTAAACTTCTGGATTGAAATCAATACTCATCTGTATGCTGTTCAATTAAATATTGATCATTATTGACTATGTTAAAACCAAAGAAGTCATTTTTAAAAACTTCATAGCGGTCAAAATCAACATTTGAAAGTATGTTTGTACACATATAATAGAAAATGTATCAGCTTTAGATTTAGAAACGTTGATACTGTTAGCTGTTATGCTACCAAAAAATATTAGCATTAGAGCTAAATCTGCTTTTACAAAATAATCAAATTACACAATTATCAGGTTGTCAACATTTCTGACGATTAAAATAATAGTTTTTGACTTCAGATCTCTACTGTCACTTGTATCACGCCAACGCAAACTTGTTTGACCATGGTTACGTACCGTGGTTTGATAAGTCACATGTTATGTTACATGTTACAAACATATTTATAAAAAGGTCATACATCAACATCGATGTCAATGCAAATTGGTGTGATATACTGTTTAGATCCCAGTTGTTTTTCTTATGTCCATTAGTAACAATAAGTACAATAAGTAACAAGTAGCAATGTAATGCATCTGAAATGTCCCACACACAGTGGCATACACTCGCGTCAGATTTCAGTTACAACACCTCGGCTATTTCCTGCTAGCTTCAGCAAGGTGATAACAGTAATGTCAGTTTGTAGATAAGAACAGTACACATGAAAAAAACAAAAATGTACACGTTGTCTAACATGGAAATGTTACATTATCAGTGAACTGCCACTATAAATTTTTTATCGTTACATTACGCAGTGCAATACCAACTCTGGCTAATGTTACTAGCAACACGTCCGTCCTCGCCCTTACCAGCAGCGGGCACCAACTCTTTAGCTCCAGGGCACAGCAGGCTTTTAACCGTGTGTTTCGTTGCCCGCAGGTACGGGGATAAAGCCCCGGGCCGGGCGGCCATGGACATCATCTTTGCCCAAAATAAAAAACAACTACCCCCGGAGAAACAGGCACGACCTTGCGTGTACGAAATCTACCGTGCTCTTCTCTGGTCTGTCTCACCAGAAACACTCCAGTTACACAACGTTCCGTGTCGGTCTGACCGAGGTATTCCTGTCGTTTTTTTTAGTAAATCACGTTATTATTCAGCTTTATGGTTGTCAATACATACCAAAATTACAGCTGATACATTCTGTGTCGGTATGGTATTTATTAATAAAAAATGATGGAAACCAGACATGCTTTTGAAATAAAAGCGACTTTTGTACAGGCGTGTCTCGAGGTGGGCAGTATTCTGGGGTCCTCGTGATGTAAACAAGGGTCCTCTCGCAAAATCTGGAGACGAGCTGCACAATGGTAACCTGAGAGAAAAAAAAGGAAAGAAAAATGAAAATACCAAAAAGAAAGCTATTTCTTTTAATTATTTTTGCGTATGTGGCATTTTCACTCTACGCTGCATACAATGTTTTCTTCAGCACCAAAGTAATATCCCGTGTTCACAGGGTAGTGAAGAAAGAGACCGGAGCACCCTCGGGTAATTTTACGCTTCCCACCACCGTTATAACACCTCTGCTGCAGATAAGCTGCCTATAATTTCCATAGATTTACAGTTAGTTAGAGTTACAGTTTTTTGTTTATGTTAAGGAAACACTTGCCCGTAAACTGAATGGGAATGTTGTGGTGTGTTTGCAGGTGGTGTGAGAGATGGCGGTGCTGCTCCATTTCTAGCCGAGGATTGGAATCCGTGGGAGGATGAGCAAGTGGAGTACAACTCTGCCCTGAACAAAAAGAGAGAGGCTTTCAAACAGCACCTGTCTCGAATTGACAAGAACAAACCCAAAAGATACAAGGTCCAAATCTGGGGTAAAGCTGCCATAGGTACGTCATGATATTACGAGCTATATAATATATTAAGAACGAATTAGAAAATGCTGTTTCAGGTCTTCCAATTGATGACATGATTGATACTTTGTAATAGTATAGTGTAGTTATGCAATTTTCAAGTTCAGATGATTAAAATATAATAGAATATAATTTCTGATAGATTTATATAATTGAAGAGAATGCTCCTCATTGAAACCGAGGTGCAACAAATACAGAAACATTACAACATTAGACACAGTCTGAGTGTGAAAATTATGAATTCAACTGAACTCCAAACCTCATGTGGGCATGCATCATGATTTGATGTATGTGCGTGGTGAAAATTAATATACATTATAAATAGTATAAAGTAATTGCATTAAGTTCACCAATATATTGAGGAAATGTATTGAATAATTTACATTGCACTGTCAACAACAATTACAATTTCTGAATTGCTAATAAGTGGGTGTTAATGTCTAGAATCAAGTTTTATTGTCTATAAATAAAGTAGATGTAGTTCTATATAATTTATATTGGTGTATCACAGAGTGTAAATTAAATAAAATCAACCAGATTTTAAAGATCAAATATCAGAAACAACACCAAACACCAAATATGAATATAATATCTCAAATTTGTTTTGATTGGTTTAGTCATAGTACATTCTTATTTAAATGTTCTCTTTCTTGGACAGGGAAATACAATTGGAATGGTCCCTTTACAAAAAATTACACATTTCTATTTATCATAATGAATAATAACTAAGGCTTCAAATGTAAACATTTCTTGGGAAAAAACAATTATGTTAAACTTTAGATTTTGTTTCCTTCCCCCATTGCTGCTGTTAATTTTCTACATACTTCCATATGTCCTGAGTCAGCAATTACATTGGGGCCAAACGACTACATACTGTATATACATATAGCCCATCTTACATAGAGTGCCTACATTCATGGATGGAGACAAAAACTATATTTGAGTGATGTATGCTCAGCTTTGAAAGCCTGGCAGTAGTACAACATAATGGCACTGCACATGTTGACATTTTAACTCTGGTTGCAAAATTGCATTGAACTACTCTCTTCTCCTCAGGGCTTTACCTTTGGGAACACATTTTAGAGGGACCCCTTAATCCGACTGACAAGGTCGCACAATGGAGAGAGGGAGAGCTGCAGTCAGGAAAGATTGATTTCAGGTAACAATTTAAAGATAAAGCTCTTAAAATACGCAAAATCCGACCCTATAGTTGTGTTTTTGGAGTCTGTGAAGGACACCACACCATCTTCTTGCCTTTCTGTCTTTAGTTTCTACACAGGTCCAGCTGTGGTCCAGGGACACGTCCCTCAGGACATGAACAGTCTGATTCTGGTTCTGAATGGCCGGGAGCAGCAGAAGGTGTCTTACTCCACACGGTGGCTTGAACATGTTCAAGCTATGGTGCAATCCCACACAGTGTCACATGTGGCGGTGGTCCTGCTGGGCAATGAGCATTGCAACAACAACTGGATTAGCCCGTACTTGAAGAGAAACGGCGGCTTTGTGGATCTGATGTTTCTGGTGTACGACAGCCCGTGGGTCAACGACAAGGATGTCTTCCAGTGGCCTCTTGGTGTCGCCACGTATGTCTTTTCTTAGTAGTCCTACTTGTGTGTGTGTGTGTGTGTGTGTGTTTTTGTGTGTCATTAGTGCTCAGTAGCAGTATATTGAACTGTTAGCAGGTTGTTTTTGAATAACACTGTCTAACAAGTTGTTCTTTTTTGCCTGTCTTTGTGCAGATACAGGCAGTTTCCTATGATCAGGCCCAATGCCCAACTAATCACCTCCAACAGACCATACCTCTGCAATTTCCTAGGAACTGTTTACAAGAATTCCTCCAGAGAAACCCTCATGCAGGTGCTGAAACAACCTGGCCTGGATAAGGAATGCATCACTGCCGCCAGGGAAAAGTAAGTTAATGTTTCATTGCCAAGCAATTATATATAAGAGTGAAACATTCGTATTTTGTTTTAGTGAATGCCTTGATTTTTTACATAAAATGAGATATTGAGATTGAGAATATTAATATCAGGACATTCTCACTCTGAACTTCCTGTTGTAGCTTTCATTCTAACATCAGCTATAATGTATTTTTTTAGGTGTATTAACTATTAACTTTTTTTCAGCAGTCATTGGTGTTCTCACACTTACTGAGATCAAGGCTTTCAAATGATTTTCAATTTCATCTTCTGGTGAAATTTAAATACTTGGATTACATTTCAGGGACTGACATGACTGACGGACATCACAGAGGCTGAGGTTTTAGTTGTGATGTGATCTTGTTGGCCTCTAGTCAGCTAAAGCATGGTAATTTTACCATGGTTATAAGTAATCAAGTTAAACTGTCAGATATCCAGGCCCCCTGAGAACCAGGTGTATCCTGAAACACAACTCCCAAAGAGTTATTGTAGAGTTGTAGAGTTACTGTATCATCCTGTTCATAGTGGTTGTAAACAGATCTCCTATTAAAGCAATTTCAAGGTTAATGGAATCCAACATCCACAGTCCTTGTTCTGTGCAAAAAAAATGCATTCCAAAGTTCAGCTGAAGCTAACATCAAGCTTCAGCAGCTTGAGTTAATCAAATCAAATATAAAGCTATAGTCTGTCGTGTGTGAAATTCCTTTGTGTTTTCATAGGTTGTGTTACATCACTGAGCTTCAGTGGAGGGACAGTAACACAAAAAAGAAAGATTTTGGACTAAAAAGACTGTAACTTTAGAAAGAAATGTACTTTCTTGCTAAGTCGGTCTGCCTCGTATTAGCTTCGTCTGAACTTAAGAATGCAATTTCCACACAGGATGAGGACTTTGTAGAGGATTTTGTGCCCCATCATTTAAATTGTAACCTTGTTAGGAGGGGATCTCTCTACAACCACCGTGGACAGGAGGAATGATTACAGCAACCAGTATCTCTTTCAACATAGGAACCTTTAAGTAATGTTTCAAGACGGACTTAAAAGAAATCTGAACTATATGCATAGTAACCAATTATATGTAAATGGCATGACTTACTAATCAAATAATCCTTGAATGTATTTAAATGTAAGCAGTTTTTTTAGTTTTTTTTGTGCTACTAACACAAACAGCTTTTGCTTTTGTTGTTTTTCCCCCTTTGACCATGTTAAACTCCTGTATGTTGTAAATACTGTAATGCAGTTCAGGGATGTCTCTTGTTTAGGTATTTGTATCATGATGTACAGTATAGACAGTTGGCAGTACAGCAATCACAGTTAAATCAAGAATTATAATGTTATTATGCTATTATATTCAATTTAGTGTGTTTGGCTATTTTAAATGAAGAATTTCTGTTATTTTATTTTTTACTTATTGAATTATATAACTGTTTAATTGAAACGGTACTGGAACAAATCTATCATAAGTTTATCACAGCCTTTCTCCCTCTTTGCCTCAGGTGGCTCCCTCAGGAGACATCAGATAGCCTGAGACGCTATCAGACAGCTTTAGCCCAGAGCGAGCTCACTCTCTGCCCGGTCGGGATCAACACGGAGTGTTATCGCATCTACGAGGCCTGCTCTTACGGTTCAGTGCCCGTGGTGGAGGACGTACTGACACCTGGGACCTGTGCGGCCGGGCCCAGCTCCCCGCTACGTCTGCTCAAAGCTGCAGGTGCGCCCTTCATCTTCATCAGCGACTGGAAAGAACTGCCAGCCATTTTGGAGAGGGAGAGAGGAATGAGCCAGGAGCAGAGGGTGGACAGGAGGAGGAGGCTGCTGGAGTGGTACGCAAGCTTCCGTCAGCAGATGAAGGAGAGGTTCACAGAGGTCATCGAGGAGACTTTCTTCAAAAGCGGCTGACCACGGTGCTTCAGCAACAAAACTTTAAAAGATAAACAGGGGTAGATGTTCAATATTGATTTTATTTATTTTGTGGTTTGTGGAGAAATGTGACACACTACTGGTGAAGTGAACATGATTATGTTCAGTGTAATATTCCTGTGAGGGTTATAATAAAACAGTTTGTATGTTTAGTAAAGTGTTAAAGCTGCCATTAATAATTAATTGATATTTATCATCTTAATGTTTACAATGGTGGAAAGTCCAGGTGTTTTAGAAATAATAAATTGCCTTTGCATTTTAAAGCCTTCACATTATTTCCACTGTGTTTTATATCTTTGTTTGTATGCTATTAGTATTGTGATTTTTAGGAACCACTAAACACTAGGTGTAGAATGCGACAATAATGTGATATAGGCCTTGTTTGAAAGTGGAACATAGAGCTGTTTTGTATTGTGAGCAGCTTCAAAATGGATGTTGTTGCTGTGGCATGAGTCGCTTTTCTGTTCAAAACATAACAACAAGGGTGCCCCGGTGGCTCACCTGGCGGAGCAGAGCCCCATATGCAGTGGCTGTTTCATCGGGTTCGAGTCTGACCTGTGGCCCTTTGCTGCATGTCACCCCCCCCCCCCATCCCATTTTCTGTCATCTCTCTCCTAAGCTGTCTTGTCTAATGAAGGCATGAAAAGACCCCAAGACATAAATTAAAAATCCAACCTAACTAGAAAAACATCTATTCTTTGTTATATTTATTTCTGTGCTGTGTTGCATGAATTTTGTAAGAAAGTGCAATAAAATAAACTGAAGAGAAGTTAAGTGGATGTGCCTGCTCTGTTCCTCTTTTTGCTCTGCAGATGGCGCTGTGTACCAGTTACTTTTCAATGTATACAGTGATCACCCTCTGTGAGGGAAAGCTTGTTGTAGTTTGGCAAAAATGCAGGAAAAAAGTTAAACTCTTGACCTTATCACATCAGTATAGACTGAAAAATGGGGCGAAAGCGTGGTAGTATCTTAAGTTCTTGTAGGGGCTGTAAACTTCTCAGACAAATGTAGTCACAGTCTTTTTGCAATATTCAACCAATAGCTTCTGTGAAATATGTGTAATATGTCGCTTTTATGAACAGAGAGCTTTAATAGCTGTGGTCTATAAGGGTGCAGAGGTAAAGCTACGCAATGTGGGGCCCCTGAGTGTTTTTTTAACTACACCTTTTATGGGACCAAAGCAGCTGTGTGCCTCTATATATACCTGGTATTCCACCTTGCACAGCACTGGATTCCTGTATATTCGAAAAATATCTATGGGATCTTTCTTTTGAATGTAACTGCAAAACGCAACGTCTTGGTGTTTTTATGTGAATTAAGTTGGAATGCTCCTATAGTGAAAAGTTGAAACACTTATAATGGTTACGTAGATAACAAAAGCTGACAACTATGTTCAAATAAAAGAAAGCCTTGAGATCTGGGAGTGTCGGTTCAATAGTGTCCGCTAGCCGTCTCTCTCTCTCTCTCTGTGTGTGTGTGTGTGTGTGTGTGTGTGTGTGTGTGTGGAGATCCCTCCCTCTCCTCTCCCTGCCTGGCTCCAGCTGCTGTGTGCTGCAGTCGGCCTGCCCTGTCTGCCTCTGAGCCTGCTGGGAGTTGGAGGGAGAAACCGTCGAGGGAGAGCGAGCAGGGGGGAAGAGTGTATGTATGTGTGTGTGAGTGTGTGTGTGTGAGTGTGTGCGCGGGTCCCAAACTGGAAATCACTACGACAAAAAAAGACAAGAAAAAGGCGCACGCACTCGCAATTCGGGCCGACTTTGAAGCCCTCCGGACGGGCTGTTGCTGTTCAGGAGACCCTGAAACTTGCGTGATTGTTTTTTTTTCTCTTCCTTTTTCTTCTTCGGTGGTGGCAGCAGCGCTGTTGCGCCGCGCGGACTACTCTGCTACTTGACTGGATTCATTGGTGGGAGCAGGATTGCGCATTGGCTCTGCCGTGTATCCACCGCTTATCCAGAGAGGAAGGGGAATCATGAAGAGCTAAACCTTTTCCTCTTTTTTGAGTGAAATCCTTTCCAAGTGTCATTTTGTCTCGAGCTTCTTCTTCTTCTCTCGCGTTCATTTTCTCGTCCTGTGTGGGATGCGTCGGCTGCTTTAGGATCCCGCTTCTTGACAAACAGTTTTTACAAGAAGTTTACAACAAGCTTCGGACACGAGAAGACGGAAAATGTCTACGCCGAGGTTTAAGAAGGATAAAGAAATCATCGCGGAGTACGAGAGCCAAGTGAAAGGTAAGGGAGAGGGAAATGTTTCGCCGGGAAATGTGCTTGTTGGAGCCGCTGGAGGATTAATTGAGAGCAGGCTAACGTTAGTTCATCACCATCTGAATCACAGCCAGTGATGTGGTGGAGGAAAAGTTGGTAAAATATGACTTCTTGTTGGTGTTAAATATTCATATATCTTGAATTTTCTGTAAAATGACCCACAGGCCTAGCACAATGTAATGGTGTTTATGTTATACAGGAGGGTCAGTTTAATTAGCAAAATAAAAGATTGGTAGCTGAGGTCCGGAGGGGCTTTTATTTTCTAGTTTTGCATGTGAAAGCCAATGAAAGTGCTTGGCAGATTCCCTGCTGGCCCAAACAGGAGATCACTATCTATCTTGCAGGTGACCTATCAAGTAATCTTGCAACTTTTATCTGCTCAAACACGTTGTTGTTACTTCTTGGTCTGGTGCATTTTATCATGTTGATGTGATCGCCTACCTGTTACTATCCAGGCAATTGACTGAGCTTTTCTTGCCATGCAGAGCAACTGTGAGACTCTGTAGTCACCACATTGTTCCCTCAGTATTAGAGCATGATAATGCACCTGAAGAGGAGCACAAGTTCAGGCAGCACACCTGTCTTACAACTCACTGTGCTGCCTCTCAGAAGAGCCGGTTTCCCCTGCTTGGGTCCTTTTCAACTATTCCCTTTTTGTCACAAGCCCACAGCACACGCTCAGCTTAAGGCTGATAAAACTGCATCTTGCCCTGATTTAGGTGGGTGATTTAAAGGTGTGCAAGGCACCTTAATGATACCACCCTGACTTATCTGGTCTCCTCTGTCTCCTTCAAGCCCCTCTGTGCATGCAGAGCAGAGGTAGTTTATTCCCAGACAGACCAGCACAGGAAAGAGGCAGTTGCTGCTCTAGGGTAACCATGGGGATTTGGCCCCCAGCCAGCCTGCTCTGTTCCTCAGCGCCTTTAGCATGCTCAAACACCACCTATTCACTTCCCCTGTATCCAACCTTCGATCCAGAAAAAGAACGGAGGTGGCTTCAGAGAGGGGCAGATTGAAGAGGGGACCACTACTGCTTGACGAATTAAAAGATTGCATGAGGTTAGACAGAAGCCCTCATTTGCGAGGAATGCTTGGCACCCTTTCTTCTCCTTGCAAGAATGACTAAGGGCTTTGAGCCTATAACAGAGGATGATGCACAGTCATAGGGGATGCTGAACAAGAGATGACGAAGCCTCTCATTTGTCATGCAGAACCCAGCGGGGTAATAACAACAACCTGATGCTGCTGTGAATAGCTGTTGCCACATAGGACCACCAGAGATGGAATAAATCGGTGTTAAGGTGTATTGTTTTGTTGAAGATGTGGAATTCATTTGTGAGGGTAATGCACTGAGGTCTGTCGTGCATTGTAAATATATTCCAAATCACAGGTACTGCCGAGCTATTTGCATAAAGTACCGGTTCATTTTGCATTGCAAATGCCCTTTGAGTATTTAATTTGAGAGTTTATTTCTTATCATTCATCAATTTATTTTTGGGCAACGAGGATATGACAATATGTCACATTCTTTCTTTTTTACAAATCCCACTCTCTCTAATAAACCATGGAGGGATTTCATGCTACATATTTTCACGGCCAGCCTATTCAGACACACTGTTCCATCTCTTCTAATATGTTTATGCTAGTTGTAAGGCACGACAATGAGAGTCTTTAATAGGTCAGAAGACTCCTGCAAATGCAGCCCACTGTTTGTTTAGGAATAATAGCTGCCAGGCTCATTAGGATATGAGTAGTCAGGAGTGGAAGAAAATGCATTTGGTCAACATTAAGTATTCAGTTTTAGAGCAGCACCTGATTTTACAGCTGTAAAGCGTTTTATGAGTTAAGGGTTTGCCGTGATAATGAGTGGGATCACATCTGCAGTGGAGCTGCGATTGCCAGAGGCAGATTCTCGTGAACAGACATTGATTACTCACGAAGTGGATCAACAAGCAGCTCAGAAAACAGCCGGAGCCAATGTTTGATCTTGTTGGTCTGCATCCTCTCTGTATCACTCTCGGAAAAAAAATTGTTTTAATTCTCACAATAGCTCGACAGATATCTGGTGGCAACTTTTGCCTCATCTTACGTAACCACATTGATCTGTAGCCTGAAGCTCTCTGCCCCAATTTTAACAAATGACTTGTGCACGTGGTGGTCTGCTGTTATCCAGTTAGCCAGCAGTCATGCAGATTTACACCAACAATTCCCCCTTTTTTTTCTTCTTAGAATCATTTTTATAAGCAAAGTTTTAGGCTACAGTATTTTTCAGTGGTGTGCTGAGTGGCATAGTTATTGAAGTCAGTATGTATTCAGTGTAGTTCTTTATGGTGACTGTCCGTCTGAAAGCCTCCCTACAAAGGCTGACACTACTGTTCTCAGGCCTGACTTGTCATTCAGTTGACATTCACTTCTTAAGTACCCTCCACCAGCCTTTCTTTTTAACCCTCCCACAGATGAAATGAAAATGAATGTCATTTAGGCAATTCATGGAAATTAGTGTTTTATTGAAAAGCTCTGCAGCATGGGGATTAAATTTCTGCTAATTGCCAACATCGGCATCTGCATCAAGACTCAGCTTGTTTTGGAAAAACAAAAACATTAAGAAGATTGGGTTAAGACAGTGGAATTTGTTTGTGCTTTTACAGCGCACGTCAGTTGCAGTCGATTTAAACGGCCAAGAAAAGATTGTGGGTACTTTGGTATTCTCTGTGGGCCTCTGTTTCTGTAAACTATAGCAACACTGCTGTGTCTTCTCTTGGGCAAAGTGTTGGTCTGATGTCAGAGCGTGGCTTGCTGTTTTGTTGCTCAAGGGTTGTGACCCTGATGGCAGGACCCCTTGAGCCCCCGTCAGGGGTCCTCTCCCACATCATCATAAAGGCCGCCCCCTTTGACCTGCCTCCTCTGCTGTTTGAAATCAGAGCCCTGGTTCTTTGCATACTCAAAGAGAGAGGTCTGCCTGTGTTTGTATGTAGGGGGATTAGAGGCAGGAAACTGCTCTGAGGTGGTATAATCTTTCAAATTAATAGGATTTGTCTTGTGGTTAAAATCCATTAGCATATTTACATAAGTAAAAATGGGAGTTGTTGTTGTCGTCCTAGTGTGTGACAGAGGATGAACTTGTACTGTATGTGTTGACCACTGTCCGTTCCTCAATCCAGATGTCACACGTATGTTACCTCTGGATCAGGCAGTAAAAACTGTAAGTCTGCATTTTTTTTTTTTAGGGAAGTAGGCCTACATCTTGTTTGTCACCAGACTTCAGCATGTAATGATGTGGAGAGCGTAGTGGTGTGCCTTTTTTCTTTTATATAGAAAAGTTTTATGCTAGAATATTAAAAAAATAGGAGTGCTCAAGCAAATATTCTCTTCAGGTTAATGAACACAGTCACTTTGACAGTGCTATACACAGAAAGTAGAACCCCAGATGTGGCCTTGATTCAGTATTTTATACAAACAACAGCCAATAGCCATTTCACATCAAAAGTTTTTAGAAGCAATATCTCAACATTTACCACAGATACCTGCCTTCATAATTATTTAATGTTTTGGCTGAATGACCTCTTTAATCGTATCATATTGATCATATATAATGATCAGTAACAATACAATGAGTCCAAATTTGTCTCCTCAAATTTCTTGTGTAGCTTCAACCAGTGTTTTTACTTTTTATCAATGTATTCATTTCCCATGACTGATAGAATGATGAACCAATGGTTGATTACTAACTGATGCTTTACAATATTCTTTGCTTAGGTTCCATTTTTATGAGTGGGTACACTTGGAAATTCCGTGATTATGAAAATTAGAACAGCTGTCAGAACTCTGTGTCCTTACGCCCCTTTAGCCCTTTCTTGAGGGGTAAATACCGTCATTTGTGAGTTTGGGAACGTGAGTGGATCTAAAGCCAGCTGTCGCTAAAACCTGACCTCTTGCGTTGGTCAAATTTTGACCCATTAACACCATGCTGGAGCCACGAGATGAAGTGCCTCTCCTCTGCATATGAAATCATCCAGAAATCTCGGAACCATTTCCCTTGTAGGCTCCTAAAGACTATTGAAATGTTGCATTTGATGCTGGACTATACAAATACACAAGGCTCTCAGGGCTGCAGGGTGTGAATATTTTGGTCACAAATGCTGCCAAAAATGTGCCAGTGTAACTAAACATTTTCATTGGTTGCACCAGTGCACCTGAAATTCAGTAGTTTATTTTTTAAAAGTTTGAGGTTAAATGAAGAGAACCATGTATTTGCAGCCTTTACTCCTGTTAACAGCTACCTACATAATGTGAAAAGAAATTGATATTATATATTAAAAGTTAGATTAGTAAGATTAGAAGTTAGGCACACCGATGCATCCAGTGTGAAATAAAAATCGGCACATTTTCTGCCTTTCATTGGATCTAAATAGTCTGAATTTACTGCTTCAGTGAGCAGTTTTTGCTATTTTACGCACAGGAGTTAAGTTGTAGCTAATACTCTAGCACCATCCTAACAGCTTCTCAGAGGTGTTGATGGAGTTTAGAGGTTGAAAGACTAATGGAATTGCCCCCTGGAACACTTCTCCACATCACACATCTATTCACACACTTACCATCTGTGTACCCTCCATAACTGTGTGTGTGTTTCCACCCAGTGGTATGGCATTGGGTGTGGCAATGGTGTGTCTTTTGTGCATGAGCTTGCGTTTGCATGGGTGGGTGAACGGTTATTGACAGCACCATCTGTGGCCACTCACCCTTTTTTGCAGTTTTAATAAACTCTGCTGAGCTCAAGCAAGGCTACACTTTCCCTGCTGTGCTTTTCATTGTAGTCACAAAGGCCACCGGGACATTAGTGCAGCCCCCCATGACCCCCGACTCTGCCCCCAACATGCAAACCAACTCATGTTCATGCCCCTGCATCCCTAAAACAAACAGAAATGTTTCAATTGAAGTGGCACTGTTGCAAATAAAGACAGAACACAAAGTCTGGTGTATTGTCTCCAGTTGTAGCCAACACTGGTAAATTAAATTTATTCCAAGAAAGGATCAAGTCAAACCATGCTGCTAGTCCCCCCTTCTCTGTTGGTTGAATCAGGGCATAGCGGAGAATCCCTGTGTGGGACTGGAGTGCTGGTAATGAGCTGGATGAGATTCAGTATGTAGCTCTGCTGCATTAGTTGATGGGAGGTACAAGGTGTTAATGGAACAGGGCCACGCTTAGCGAAGGTGAAACAGAGGAATTCAACTGACGAAAGGAAACTGAAAAGTGCAATAAAAGGAAGAGTTGAAGGGGGATTTGTAGTGTTTTTTTGCCAACTTTCTAGACAACTTTAATTCCTTTGAACCACTGCTGGGGTCCAGCAGATGGGCAGACAGGAAGGCAGAAACAGACACAGACACAGTTTGACCATCAGGCCATGCTGCTGTCTGCCACCCAGTAGGGCTGGATTAGGGCGAAGGAGATTGGGGGATGGGAAGGAACAGTACGAGGTCAGGCAGGAATAAGTGAAGGCGGAGGTCATAAGTTCTGCCATGCTTGACTTGTTTTAATCTGCGTCTGTGTGTGTGTGTTCAGCCGATTCATCTTCCGAAATGTAAGCCGTTTATGTGTTTAGCGGTGGCAAAAGTTTTTCAAGATGAGTGCAAACATGCTACAAGTGAAGACTCTTGTTGGTCTTTATTTTCTGTGTTCACTTAAACAATGTGCCATCTGCTACTTTGGCTTCTTCTTTTCCATGTCAAAGCTTTTACTGACCATAACAACCTGTTGACAAGCTGTAGCTTGGTACTTGACTCAGGTACCCCAGCCTATCAAGCCTCTGCTAACTGAAGCTGAGCATGATAGGGTCCCATCTAGATGTGGGAATGTCTGGAGAGTGGGCGTCTCCCGATTTTGTTTGATACTGATTTAAAAGGGCCAAGATGCCTTTTATAAAACAATGTCTTTACATTATTTGGTTTTCCCTTACTGTTAGACAGCTTGCTACTTTTAAAATCATAGAGTATTTGTAATGATATATAATTTAGATAAGCAGATGAATTTACTTCTATTATTTCTGCTTATGCTCAGTCTCCTCATCAAAACTCAATAAGTAGCCTGCTTAGAATGTAAACATCTTGCACACCTTTACTTCCATTGCATTTCGCCATCCATTTGGATCCAATTCAGCTGTAAGAAACATGTACTTGAAGCAGTGAGAGCATTTTACGCCTGTTACATTTTACCATGCAGTCTATACAGCTGAAATTTAAGTAAAGCCAGATCTTGCAGAATTGTTACAGGCAACTGTAATGTCAAGAATTTGGTTTGAATTATTCATTTAGTGGCGTTTTGTTTTTTTGCATTGAGACATAACTTTTCAGGACAGAATGGCAGTGAATCTGAAAATTGATTTATTTTCCTTCTACCCCTAGACTCTCCCTGGCAAAGCCACACTATGATCAAGATGTTACTATAACTCCATGCGACTGTTCCTGGCTACATTTACTTAGGAATCATGAAAGCATAATTATAGATTCTAATGCTTTTTCTGGCTAAAACTTGCCCTACTCTCCCTGTGATTGGTTGCCGTTGTTGGCTACGTTTGGGTTATGGTAAGAATATCAGGTTAAGCTAATCAGAGACAGAGTAGGGTGGGTCATAGCAAGGAAAGCAGTGATCCATAATCATGGTTCACAGAAGGGGAACACTTTCTTCCTGTAACTCAGTTACACAAGCTGTCATGCTTTTTGAAGTGCTTCATTTCCAGTTGATGTAAACTCATCATTAGTCAGTAGCCATCAGATCCACTACTGATGAGCTCAGAGAGATGTACTATAAGAGGAGGAGTCATTCTCTTCTCTGCCTTTGCTGCTATGTTTCTGCACATCATGTTGCATTACTGCCACCTGTAGATCAGTTGAATATTCTGATTTCACTGGTTCCATCCTTCTGTCTAAAATGAGAAATGGTTCTTCCTCTTTGCAATATTTTAACTTCGCTAGAGTACTTAGACATACCTTGACCTCATGACCCGAGGGAAGCTAGCTGCCCTCCCGATCAATAGCCAAAGACCACCCCTTGAGGCATGGCTGCCATGTTGGGCTACCACCGTGGGGAGAAGTTTGAGGGGGAAATGGTGTTATAAAAAGAAGTGGTCTATGCAATTCCAACTAAAGGCTTCATTCCCTTTGTCTTTGTAAGCATGATTGATTATAGCTTAAAGCAGAGAAGCCAGCCCTGTCTGTTATTTGAAAATATAATACAGTCTAACTGCTGCGACACCCCAAAATGTCTACGCTGTTTTATGTGGTCACTTCTCCCTCTGTCTCTGGTTCCCTCACTGCTTTTAATGGTTGGAGATGGAAAGAGTTTCCCATGGTCTCAGTTCTTGGGCTTATCAGTCTCACTATAAAGGCTCATTGTGGGTTGCAGCAGAAGGAGGCCAGAGCTGAGTGTGCAGCCGTGGCTGGTGTCGGAGCAGCCCCAGGCAGGTCTTGTGTGTTCTAGCCTGAGCCGTCCTCCACCCTCCCCCGAGATGGAAACTGGAGCCATAGTTGTGGTTCAAGCCACGGATATGTGGGGTGCTTAGAAATAAAAAAAAAAAAAAAAAAAAAGAGCCATTTACGGATAAAGATCTGTCAGCCATGTTCCACTACTGCTCATTGTATCCCATGGCCAGTGGTCACACATGGAGAAAGTCACAGCCCTTCTTTGGTTGTGTCGTATCTCATCTGTCTCGCTCAGTTTTAGTGAAGCTTCAAAGACTTTGACTGACAGCTAATGTTCAATAATAAAATAAGCTAAAAGGGGAGTTTATGTATTTATAGTTCTTTTATTCTTTTTAGCATCTGTGAAGCCTTTACATTCCTTGAAACTAGCCGCTACGCATCTTTGGTCAGCATTTTCCCGAAATAACACAATGATGTTATTGTCATAAGACGTCATGTCATGTGGTTATTATGCAATAGATGAAGTAGTTGAGTTCTCCTCCTCTTCTTGCCTATGGTTTACAGTTAGATTAAAGAAAACAATCCAACTGAGTCATCAACTATTTCCAGACAATTTACACTATTACACACAGCAGACTAATTAATGTTAAAAGTTAACTTCTGACATATTTGCTGTTCGGTGTGAGTCTGTCGAGTCCTTTGTCTCTGTCCTCTCCCTGAACCCCCTGCTGGCAGCCCTCTGTCCAGGACAACTTGACCCTCCGATCACCAAACCAGTGACCTCTGCTCCTTGACCTGAATCCTCGCGATACGGTGCCAACTCTGTACAATTAGATGAGTGTGTCTGTTGTACTGATTGCAGGGATTATGGAGGCTCGTTAGACATTCAAATTGATAATTTAACAGTTTTTCTTTTAAAGATGTATTCTGTTAAATGAAACTTAACTGCTAAGCAACTAGTAATGATTGAGTTGTTCATTCATTGTATTTACAACCTTGATTTTTGGGTGAATGTACTGAGTGGAAACAATTGGCAAATAAAAATGTGTGTCTTTTGTCCACTCAGTAGCTCTCTAGATCACTGCTCCCTCTCTTCAGTTCGTGCATGCTCTTATCTTGTTCCCAAATATCTCTTTCTTTAGACTAGTAGTCAGACGGTGATGAATTAGCTTTGCTTATACCGTCAACAATCAGCATTCATCGGAAACTAAATGTAGTTTGGGTCCTGAGTTTCTAATGATTTCTGTGTGACTGGAAAAATTCCTTTGTTGGCTGTTGGTGCTTTTTGACAGTGGAGTAAGAGGTTGGTCTTTAGCATTACAGTGTAATTCAAAGCCTCTTCTACCACATTTCCATCTACCAATTGTTTTTACTGTTTGTATGAGTAAAACCTGTGAAAGAACTGGCCTGGCAGAGCTTAGTAGCATTGCAAATGGCTTCAGCTCGGTTCACCAAAATCTCTGTCTTGTCATCTCTTTCTGGTAGATTTTTCTTTTTTCTTTTAGGTTAGGCTGAATTTGAGCACATTTCTCTCCGCAAGAAGTCCCTGCAGACTACTGACAGCCCATTTTATTATAGTTTAATAGGAGTGGCATTAGCCGCAAAGTTAGTTTTTTAGATCATACTGGTCTGGAAATAGATCGAGCGTGAGGATGCTCTCTTGGTCTGCACCTTTTCTCATAACTGTAAGTAGAGCAAAGCCCGTGTGACACAAATGGTCATGAAGAAAGTAGTAGTGAGGATTTTTTAAAACTTCAATTATAGATTGTGATCTGCTCCGAGATGACAGAAGTTGCTGAAGCACCACGGGCGAGTAAGATTGTTTGGAACAATTCAAAAATATCAGCACGCTTTGTGTGTGTTTGCGCTTCTGTGTGTCTGAATACACTTGCAGAGTCAGCTGCCTCACATGGACACAGACATAGTGGCCTCATATATCTTACTTTTTAATCAGGCAGTGTGGAGGAAGCTACCGTCTCCCTTGGGGTTCTGTGATTTGTCCTGGTTAATGGCGTGTCACAGGGGCGTGATGCATGGCAACCTGGCTGGGTGTGTGGCACATGCATGACTGGACTGTGGTCTCACACACATGCAGAAAGGATGGACTCTGTCTCCCGGCTCTGTGGGAGACATAAAAGAGAAAGCTCCAGTCTTGCTCGCTATAGTATAGAGAAACAAAGAGCAGTGAAAGCTGATCTGTCTGTTCTTTTCTTCTTCCTCCCTCTTTGTCCCTCGCTCCCGCACTCTGAGCAGCTGCACTAAGGTCGATCACATTCTGTGGCTGCGCTCAGCTCAGATCTAGTGTGGTAATCCGAAAGTATTGGGTGGATCTGTGTGGTGTTACTCACCGCAGGCAGAACTGGCATCCAGTTTCACCTGTCCAGTCTTGTCAAGTGTGTGTTCATGCAGGGATGATGACAAAGGCTTTAATTTGAGATATTCTGACAGACATTTTTTCATGGGAAGACAAGCCATCTCAGCGACTGAGAGCCTGACCGAGAGCCTGCTCTCATATTCGGCCACTGGTACTTAGAAAAGTGGGAGATGATTGGCAGTTAAAGCCTCCTGGAGGGTAGGTCGGAGGAGATAACATCATGTAACTCTCTGTCACTTCCTCTATATTGTACACTATAATTATCTGGAAATTAGGTCCTTGTGAAGCCTCCTCATTCTCCTGTGTGTGTGTGTGTGTGTGAGAGAGAGTGAGAGTTGAACATGTTATTCTGTCTTGGCCTCTGGTGCCCTGTGAGAAAGGGGGCTGTGGATGTCAGTGTGGACTTCCTCATTCTCCACGGCTCGGTTTCACTGCAGATGCTTTGTGAGAAATCAATCCCTGCTGG
This sequence comes from Diplodus puntazzo, assembly GCA_963678695.2. Lineage (NCBI taxonomy): Eukaryota > Metazoa > Chordata > Actinopteri > Spariformes > Sparidae > Diplodus > Diplodus puntazzo. The sequence continues at coordinate 12,672,876 of OZ023161.1, read as the reverse complement.
CTGTGACTGGGCCTGTAACAAGGGGACTGATTGGGCCTCAGGCTGCAGGGCTGGACAGGGTAAGGGTCTGAAACCTGAGTTATGGGAAAGATTGGGATATGATTTGAACTAAAGCTATGTCTTTTTTTCAGCAAAGTTGTGCACAGAAAAAGAAAGAAAAAAGCACATATGGTTATAATGTTCAGAAAATAACTGAAATAAAAGTAAAATAAACGTCAAAATAATTTGTGTGATCTTGTGTAAGTGCATGTGCAAATCTCCCTGTAATATTATAATAGGTTTTCAGTAATATCAGACTTTGTCATAGACTCGGGCCTGGAAAATAGCCAAGTAGTTTTAGAAACATTGACAATGGCTTAACATAGAAACAAAAGAAAAGCAACGCTCAACATATTGCAGACAGAAACATTGCTAAACATCAGCTTTGTTCATTCATTCGATTTTTGCTACATCATTAGATTTTTCAAGATTTTCTTGTGTCCCAGAAAAAACAACAAAGCCTATACATTTATAGCTCCAAGTTAGAGAAGCGTTTACAGCAATGTTAGCAGCTCTGTGAGGCTGTCGGTAAACATAGTTATACTTTCAGCTAAATGCTAACGTCAGCATGCTAACATGCGCACAGTGGCAAATATCATGCTGATTAGCAATAAACACTTACAGGAATGTATTTCATTTTTTTAGGTGCTAAAATAAAAAAAAATGTGTCATCAACCATGTGGTAAAAATGTATTTGGAACTGGTTTCAGCCACTCCTACTGCACAAGGAGCTTGTTAGTGCAAATGAAGGTTTCGGGGTAAAAAAGTAAACCTCTGTTTTTATTTTATGTTGGTACAACTAAGAGTTTCTCATGAGAAATGTATTCCGTTGCCTGTGTGTGTCAGTATGTTGTCTTTAACCTGACATAAGCTTATAATTATCCTGCCTGTTTAAGCTCCCCATCTACTTTAGAGTCCTTTGTCAGTTGAAGATCTCTACGGTTAATCTTGAAGTTTAAGAACAGGAACGTGGAGCAAATATTTATTTGTGCCTCAGTTCAAACCCCCAGATTCAACTGCACTGCAGTGAACTGTCTCAATCACGGCAGCCGCATTATTATGCCCTTGCAGTGCAGCTTTGGCCTTAGAGATGTTGTTGCATCAGACGGAGAGCAAAAATATTCAAATCCTCCGGTATAGCATTAATTTCCCCCTCTCTTTTAAAGTTTGCTTTGAGCTATCAGTTTGGTTAGTCTTAGCTCCAGAAACATGGGGCTCTGCTAAGTATTTTTGTTCAATTCTTGGAACGTATGAAACTTGAATGATAATGATTGTAGGCGTATCAGATGGCCCCTCTTTCTTGGGGTTTTGATGATTCATTCACAGCCCTTAAACATCCATTAAAAATGCATGTGTGCATATTTGGTTGGAGCCCTGAAGTGTATCATATCAGCATAATTAGATCTCTTTGATTTTAGATTATGCTTTTGCTTTGAAGTTTGGCTCTAGGCAAAATTTCGGTGGCATTTTCCTGTGGCTGTATGAAAAGACCCTTCACTGATGGCTGTAAGCAAAAAATATATTTAGTTTTCATTTAATGTCAACATACTGGGCTAATTTTAGTGCCTTTTTAAAATAAACAAAATATCTGTACATTTTCTTTTGAATGAGTGTTATGGATCAATTTGTCCGTGATATCATTATCAGTTAATCAGATTTGGCTCTATGCACAAGTGGATTCAGTGTCGGGGGAGGCCTTTCCTCTTGCATATGTGAAAGGTTTCTTCGCCCATCTTAAACCCCCAGCTCTAAGGCAAAGTCCCCCCCACTATCCTCCACCTGCCCTTAATTCCCTACCCTCAATCCTCAATCCCAGCTTTAGCTCACCCATCCATGCACCTCATTACTCTAACCCCCAACCGGCCCCTCTTATAGCCTCAACCCCTGTGCCCTCAATCCCCAGCCTGTGACCAGCCATACTGAAGGCCAAAGTGACATGGATGCTCCTCTTCTGACATTCTGAGGGCTGAGTTGTCAATACACCAGGTCATAATGTATAGAGGTCATAATATGAGTGTCGTTAGTTTGTGATCAAGCCTCGTTAGTTTTGATGGAGCAGCTGCTCGGGTCTTGTCACTCTTCTCGAGATGTTCTGAAATCAAAACATTATCTGTTCGGACATTTGTAGGTGGTTTGCTACATACAACACTGACAACATGTAGCTGTAATGGTAGATAAGACTCAGCTCAACAGGCTGTGTTCCTAATCAATACTGCTTGTTTGAAATGTCTGTCGTGGATCCGTGCACAAGATAGTTGGGTGCTACTCCCGACTTGTTGCACATTTGTAGCGGCACTAGTTCAGTAAGCTGTATATAATCACACTACTAAGGTTGTGTGATCTATTGATGTTTTTATTTTGAAAAGGCATGTTCAAAATTCAATCAACCGATAAAATGAAGAAGCAAACTAGATGGCTAGGCTCATTAGAGGAATTGCTTCAGGATGCAATGTGAATAATGGCAAGCAACATAGTGGCTGAGGAGCCAAAAAATAACTATCTACATTGCAATATTGTGATTATAATTGTGCAAATCGAGAAATTCATAGACTATTTCAAGTCTGGTAATTCACAGGTCAGTTCAAAATTGAGAAAAAAAGAGCACAATATAAGATTTTGAATCATAACTGCAATTACAAGATTGTGATTTCTGATCTCTTTTTTTTGGCAGATTGCCCACCCTCACTAACTACAGGCAAATTCAACTAGAGCAAACTGATTTCTTGCATGACAGTTATAATGATCACAGTGTGTAGTATAATTTTCCCCTTTTAGTCAAAGTGAGGTATAATGTCAGAGCTATGCAAACTGGTAAGTGTGGCAGACAGCCAATCGGAGAACATAGAAGGCAGACTTTATTTGACTCAGTTCGCTCCAGCTCCATCGTCCTCATGGGACACCAGCTGACCAGATACATCAGGTGTGTAATCTACTGTGATCCTGATGCCCCAACTGAGGTGATGTCATCCACTGTCCACAGAGATGACCATATAACTGGGAACCGGTGTAGAAATAGTTTAGTAGCTACATACCTCACTTAGTTGAGCTTGTTTCTTATGGTTTTCAGGATGTGTTCATCAGGTGTTAATAGCCAGGACATTTAGCAACAAATAGTAAATAGAGGGTTGAATATTCAGATGCTGACTCAAGTGTTTCATTCAGCATTCTGGCAGACAGATTCTAACTTTGAGACACGGTTGAGATTTATTTAGTACATTTCACAATGCTGATCTGTGAGAGTTCGCTTCATTATAATCTCAATAACAAAATTAATTCTGACTCCGATATCCCAAACACGCAGCGCAATTTAATGAAGACTGGATGTTTTTTTTAGCAGAGTTGAAAGACGGCTCTACCCATCCTGCCAGAGATCAGACTCCACATTCCCCAAAGTGAATATGTTTACATGAGGCTGAAGCCGTCTCCACGAGTGGATTATTTCAGCTGTCACAACTCTGAGCACCAGGTGGGAGAAAGATGAAGTATTTTTCCTCAGAGGAGTTTGGGGGACGTTTCTGCTTATTGTACAAAGTTTTAAGCCCATTAACACTACAGAAAAGTTTAAAATAGGACGATAAATGCCTTATAGTTGTAAATGCCGGGGTGTTTCTTCCTCCCTGTCCATGCTGCCACTAATGGCTAGAACCAGAGCCAGTAGCAGTCTAAGTTTTATCTTTATGTGATTTCTTTGAAATGCTCTTTATGGTCAGCTACCTATAAAATACAGTTACACGGCCAATAGTTTACTTAATTTTGTCTGCTTTCCATGTCGTAATTTCAGCTGTGTTTTTCCCAGAGTCAGTTGAGGCCATTATACTGTTTTTTTCCTGCAGTATTTCGTATTTATGCAGTTTTTTCATAGTTGACTGTTGACTGACATCACTATGTGATTAATGAAAACATGCATTTGCTGTTCATCTAACGCATGACCTGCAAATTCTTCTTTTCAAATGTCCCATAAATAATTCACTTGGAATGATTGAAAAGATGACAAACACGACTACACAGGCAGAGAAGAAGACTGACAAATGGTATATAGACACAACACATCACTTAACAAACATTGATGTATCCTATTTACACAAGGCTACTATACAAGGACGCTGTGTGCTACTTAGAGTTTAATTTAAAGGCATTACCCTCGTAATCAATACTGCCTGTGTGTAGACACAGTGGGCATTGTAAAAGTATTGCTAGAAAGGCTGAATGAGCATGTGTATCTGTGCATGATGTGTACATAGAGTGTGCGTTTTGGCTGTGCTTTGTCTCAGCCAGCTGCTCCTTTGCAGATAAGACGTCTTATCCATCTTCTCTGACCTTGAACGTTGCATTGTCTCTTTAAACTTGTCCCAAGAAGATCTGAATAGGCGCCTGGAGCCAATTACAAGTTTTGAAAGTCGTCACAGAGTCCATCTTTGTGTTTCATTTTACAAAATGTATAGCTCCAATTGAATTTGGCATTGACATTTTTTGTGTGCGAGTTAAGTAGGATGAGGAAGAAAGTCGTCTGAAGCAATCCTCAGATTTACAGATAAATGGAAAGGGAGAAACGGATGGAAGTGTTTATGTACAGTTGAGAAAAGACTCCATTGTTTGTTGTGGACTGTACATCGACATGTGCATACTGACTTTCTACTGAATTCTTTCCCATCACTGAAACTTTCTGTCCATTGACAACTTTTCGGTATTATATTTTAGTCTATTTGCATTGTTCTTACTGTTGTACGGATTATACAATGAAGTGTCTTCAGATGTATTTCTGTCCTAGACCACTTTTAGTTTATTTTTAATCAGTTTAATTAAGATAAATATGGGAGAGGTCACCTTAGTGTTGAGCTTTCTGTAACATGTCTCTTGTCAGAAAAATATATTCACCCTTCAGAAAACTGTGCCTCTCAGTTCTTTGTAGTCTGAGGGTTTACTAGAGCTTTCTGTCCTCAGGCCTCTTCCCTGATACTTTTTCAACTAATAACCAGCCTCTTCCCATTTCTGCATCCTCTCTGTTTCTCTTGCTCCCTGTATCTCCCCATTGGGCCTGGTTCACATATCTTTGCCTCTGGAATTACAGGCCTAGTCCTGAATAGTAGGGTTGTTCCTCCTTGGTCCCTCCAGCAGCCCTGCTGGCTTAACCCTATCAAAGGCCCAGAAACCACACATCCTGCGGGGTGTTGTTTTTTTGTGGCGTGGTGAAGGGAGGGGTGGTCAGTAACGGGAGGGAAAACACACGGGCAGAGGATGGTGTTTTTCTTTGCTGTTTAGTGAAGACAGGGCAAATAGTGAAGGAATGGCTAATGTTTCCCATTTGCGTTTTTGCTCTGAATCCAGGGTATTTGTGCGCCCTTCTGATGTTGGCCGTAATGTACTCTGCTGTGAAAGTTTGCGGTTGGACGTTGCTCTTTCCTTCTTTGGCACGCGTGATGGCTGGCCGCCTGCTCTCCTGAAGGTGTCATCAATCACTGACTCAACCGCAGAAAGAAATAAGGAGGAATTAAACAACATATCTGTTGAGATAAATCTTTTTCCCTCCCTACTGTAGGAAAATGACCACATAACACTTTCTGTCTAATATTGATTTATTCTTTATTCACTGTACATTTGCCGTTGTGGACACTTTTGAAGAAGTATGCCCCATGTGTTAACATTTTGTTGTGAGGAACTGTTCTGCATTTAAAGCAGTACATGCAAAGATACAATATGGACTAATGCAGAGTAATAATTTTTTGTTGGCCAAACTCACAGCATGTAAGTGATAGTTGGTCTCTCGGCCTGTTTGTTCACTACTTTGTTGCAGACATAACATATATTAAATGGATTGCCATGAAATTGGACCTTTAGTCTAGTGCCACAAGCAGATCAAGGATTTAATCTTCAATGGAATATCTCAACCTCTGCGGGTTGGATTAGCAAACATTTTGTCCAGACATTTGTTGTTCAGTGTATCCTAATGACAGTGGGACAACTTTTGCTATAGTGGAACCAAGATGTTAATATTGTTAAGTTTGATGCAAACACTCATGTTTCCTTAAGTTGATAGTTTACTTTGACAATCCTCACACTTTACAACTAACGCAAATGTCCAATACTTTGTTTAAAAAGAAAAAAATAGCAAAAATGCTAGTCAGAGTTCTCCCTATTAGCATCAGATACAGTTTGATTTTATTGGTTAATTACCAAACTTTGCCCTGCTAATACGCTAAACTAAGATGGCGAATGTTGTAGGGCTGCACCTAATTATTGTCATTATCGATTAAATTGCAGATTACTTTTTCAATTAATCGATCAGCCATTTGGCTTGATGTAATAACAGGGAGAGCAGCAAATTATCACATGAGACCATGAATGAAACTTTGACTGGGGACCTAAGCAAATAGCTCAAAGCACATCTGTGACTGGAGGCTTTTAGTCTTGTTATGAGATATTATTTATTCAAATTTTAAGGGGAACACTTCAGAACTAGCCTGGAATATTTGGAAATGCAGTTTTCATCCATATTAATCCAGCCTTGCATAGTAATATTGCAGGCTGAGGCTGCAGGACAAACCTTGATTAAAGCTCAATCCACTGGGAGCGTCTTCCTTTATTTATTGCAGTCTTGTGTTGTTTGCGTTTTGTTTGTGTTTTACAGCCCAGGTTTGAACTTGCTCCAGCATTTACATTTTTTTGAAGTCCATAGCCTCTCTTCATCTACTGATCTTTTCTTGGAGTCATTAAAAGGTGGATTAAGCTAATCACAGGGCAAATTCTTTGCTGGTATTTGTTTTCATTAAGTTAAAGGAATTAAACATTTGAACATGAGAAAAGAGAATGAAAAATAGCCTCTAGGTGTGTTTCTCCTTCCTCTGCTGCAGTAACATGTAACATTAATTTAAGAGAGCTGTCCACTAAGATTACATTAAGGACCTTAATGTGTCTGAAGAGTCTGAAGGGACACATAGAAGCAGTTGTTTATGGAGATGGAGTGTGTAATGATTGAGACTTGGAGGCTTTAACAGAGATCTCTGTGAGAATAGGACTAGTTTCTCTAGCACCAGAGCGAGCAGTATCCTGTACGCTGGATGTTAGGCATCAGTCAGCAATGATACTTAGGTTTCATAATGTCTTGCATGACATCCTTCATAATTTACCGCTTTTCTGTTTTGCTGTTGGCAATGGTAGACAGATCTTCTGCATTGGGCTCAGTCAAAACATTGAATTTGTGCTGCAGAAGAAATGAAGTGAGTTATGTGACTTTAAATGTTGGGATGCAGTTTTCACTGTGTCAAAGTTCATGGATATTGAATGAATGCACATTTTCACAACAATTTCAGAACTTGCACATTATCTGAGTCAATGATTTTGTTACCAATTTCATTCATCTTCTTGGTTGTATGTTGGCTGGGCGGTCCTGCTTTGTCAGTGACACCTCAGCTTTAACTATGTACAGTCATCTCCTCTTCCTCCCCCAAACTTTCCTTTGGCCCATTGGTGCCACAGTGTCCCGGCTGTGGGAACACATTGTCAACCCAAGCTGGCTCCAGCTGGCTCCGGGCCATGGATCCCGGTGTCCCTGCCCAGCTCTGGTGTCTCCACGTGGCTATGTGGGAAGACAGACAAAAGAGAAGGCCTTTAAAATAAAGGTGAACATACTGTGAATGGAGGCAGATGTACAAACACCTCAGTGAATAGACAGCTGGTCGGAGTGACAGACAGTTTGCAGCGGAGGGCAACTGTGTAGATGGTCTGGATAGAGACAAACGGATGGATGGACAGCAGAAGCAGGTAGATGGCTTCAAAATATATTTTCTCTGTGTTAACTGACATTTCTTGATTATAACCTAATTAAAAGCTAAAATGAAAAAAAAAATTATTAAACTCATCAATGGTTGCTGCACTTGACTTTTTTGTAGCACCTGCTTCACATCTATAAACGTAGTTAAATGCACTATATTAGACACCAACAAACAGAGTAAATTATTCAGACATGCTTCGGACAGAAATGAGCAGTTGAATTAGAGCGCCTTCAGAGGCCGTTGACAAACCTGACCTGAGACCGAACTGTCCAGTGTGCTGTGTAGAGAGACAGGTGGAGGGATGGGGTCATGAGAGTTGGGAACTGAAGCCAGGGAGCTTGTTGGTAACAAAGCTGTCACTTTGATTCACCTCCCCCGCTATAAATGTCTGGCATGAATACCTGCAATGTAATATACTCATTCCCCACGCAGGTGCACACGCTCCCCCCTCTACCTGTTGTGTGCATGTGCGTGGGTGAAGGGCCACATTGTGTTATTCATTTATATGCTCTCTCTCTCTCTCTCCCACCTCCTTGGGGCCCATGAGGAGGTAAAATATCCACAGTCTCTTAGAAACAACCCCTCCTTCGAACACTTTTCACCACAGGCCACATAACTGCTCGGCCATTTTTAAGTTAATCTTTCAGAGTTTGTATTATTCGAGTCTCTGCAAGCATTCTTCATTATCAGTTTGTTTACTGCAAGGGGAAGTAAATAGTCCTATAGATGAAAGTGTATGCATCACAGCTCCAGATGTTTCTCGTGCAACACCCCTTTTAAAGGCATTTATCTCTTCAGCTGTCCGACCGCAGAATTTTCATAGTATTGTTACCCCAAACAAACATCCCAACTGTAAGAGCTGTGGGCCTGCCCAGCCAAGTCTTTTGCCTGAGGTTAGCTTTGTTGGGAATGAGAGGCTGACTGGTTGCCTTGACATATGAGCTTTAGCCCCTTTATCTCTTCCATCACTAATATCCCCAAACAAAAGGACAAAGGCAGGCCAGATACAATGTAAGGTGTCATGTTACATTTGGTAAAAAACAGAAAAAATCAGTACCACCGAAGTCCAGACATTGTCCCGTGTGATTTTCTTAACTGTAGTTTATTGGCTGGCCTTTGAATTAAAACGAGCTGAGGCCCTATGCCTAGATGGACTTTAAGTTTACAAAGTATCTGCATATCTTTGACTTTCTTTCACACACAAGCCTCCACATTGGTCCCTCTAGGGCAGAGAAGCTGGCTACTGTCTACAGATGAATGAGAGAAGTGGGTGAAGTCTGGCCAAGAGACTGAAAGAGATCAATGTATTTGTCTCAGATTCTCTTTTCTCTAATGTTGAGCCACACGGATGTAACCGCTTCCTTGTCCACATTCTTGTCATCCTTAGCATAAAGCGCTAAAGTGAAGCAGCATCAATTACTTGATTACTTGATCCTTTGTTTTTTTTTGGGATACATTGCTTAAAATCCATGTTTTGAGCTTTAAATTATCATGCCCAGCAAACTTGAGGGTGTTTGCAAAGGTTTGCAGCTTGATTCTTTGCAGAGGCATGCAGCTGTGGACTGCTTTGATTCTCAACAATTACAAAAGGATTCCACTGGTGACCCAGAGTTACAGCAACACAAAGAAGAAGCAAATTGTCCATAGAAACTTTCCAAACAGCTTCTGGTGTATAAAGGTCTTGGCACACCATTTTATTTGTGCAGGTAAAGTCAATTTGTACACACCCTTCATGTTAAATTCAACATTGGTGAACTTTTGATTAACACATATTTGGCAACAAAATCAAGCAGTTTTGACAGTGCTGACCTATGAGGGAACAGAGAGCTCGAGGAAAATGGAGAAAGCTATAATTGCTTATCAGATGCGATGCACCATTCACGTTTAATATGTTACTTTGGCTGTCAAGAAATACACTGCTCCACAAAACACGACTGGGTGCAGAAAGTTACAAGACAGGAGTTGATGGTACAGTATGTTTATCATTTGTGAGCTGTTTGAACTTACTGTCCTGTAAACTTGCAAGCTTATTTGACCCTTTACCCTTTAAGTATCTCTTGATTGAAAGGGCTAGTGTAGAATCCCGAGAACAAATTGCCAGGCAGGAGAAGTTAGTGGTTAGCATACCAGCTAACTATGTTAGTTTAGCAACTTGCCCTGTGTGAAGTCTCTATGTTTCCAGAGCCATATATTTTGGAAAGATGCGTGAATGAATTTCATGTGAGTGTGCCACTCCTGGATATGATCAGGTCCTTATCCGATCTCTTTGATCCATATGGTTATAATGTTCCCTAAAATCTTAGCATTACTTACAAATCTCTAAATAGATTACTATACTATAGTTTTGAGAAGATACTTAATGTACTGACCAAAAGTGAAATGGATTATTTAGTAGAAGTGTCATGAGAAGTTGCTTTGACACTTCTTTCTTGGCAAGACTCTGGGTTGGCATTGCAGTCCCTTATTACTCCTGTCATTTCAAATGACAGAGGAACTTCCACACTTTGCAGAGCCACCTTGCAGGTCTACAGACGAAGTATACCTTGTAGTGTAAACACAAAAACATGCATGCACATATCAAGACTCAGAAACAAACCTACACAAGCTCACATCCAGCCTGGACTTAAGGCCAGTCCATCTGACAAACCAAACACACATCAGACTATTGTCCAGATCAAACAGAATGTCTAGATGTTAACCAGCAGCTGAACAAACAGCTCTGCCTCTAAAGTGTGCTTACTTCTCCCAGCATTCAATCTCTTATTTTGTTTGGATCAAAACGATGGTCCTCACAGGCCACTGTAATGTCAGTGGTGATTGATCTCCCTCCTGCTCGCTGCAGGCCTCTCGTCTGTGGGGGCGTCACCTTAGCAACTGTGGCTTTTTGGCTCTTATGCCATTTGGCAGAGCTGATTCTAATTGGCAGAGATTATTTCATTTCACTTACTGAAATTACACATTTAAATATTACCTCGATCAATGGAACTGACACAGATTTGAATGTTTACTTTGCTCAGTCAGAATCGTCTAGTCGAACATCTGTTTTTTGACTGCTGGAGTGTATTGTGTTTGAACAGTATGTGCAGTTAGCTGCCATGGCTGAGCTGTTTCTGAAGCAGACTATAAAACCCAGAGCACAGGAAGGAACCTGAGCTCTTTGGGTCTGCCGCCCACAATGCTCCCAGGCCCAAGAGAAAACACAAGAACTCCAATCACAGCCACTACTGCATTTCCTGTGTGTGTGTCGGAATTGTTGAGAGAAGTAGTGCTTATGTGTGTCTATCCATGTCGGAGGAAATCCGAATTTACCTTTCACAAATAGCAGCATATAGTCCTCTTCTTCTCAGCAGTATGGATGGGGCAGCAGTGACCAGCAAACAAAGCTGCCAAGCATAGCTCTTGTAAGTCTCTTCACATGAGTAGCACTGTATTCCTATTGGATCATAAAACATCCCAAAACTTCAGCTCGCTGTGTTTCAAAGAAGCAGAGGATTATGGTCCAGGCTCTTTTCCACTGATCTAACAGTCATTCTCTGGATCACGGTAGCCTACAGTACTTCCACTGGAACTCTCTCTGTGGTTTTGGAAGCTGCTAACATGTCAGTCAGATGTTGTAATGGGGCCCACATTGCCAATTCTGTAATATTTTGAGATAAAATGCTTAAGTAAAGCTGGCAGTTAGCTCTGTGTAGTTTGGCTGCGCTTTATGTGATTGGAGAGATTCTGTTCAGCCTGGTTGGCAAGTCTGTATTACTGAGGACACATCCGACTATTCCTCAGGTTGTTACTATCTCGCTGTCCAAAAATGGGATTTGATCAATGGGTATGACACATGTTGGTAAATAGAAGGAGCCTTTGATATCAGTAATTTAATCTCAGCAGGGATGTAATCTCAGATAAAAAAATAACCATAAAACAATCAGTGACGCATTGCAGCAGTCATGCGAAGATGTAAAGCAGAGGGGCTGTTTGGGTCAAACAATGTCTGACATACCAAACACATGATGCATTTCTTACTGGTCCCCGTAATAAAGTCATTTCTAAAGGCCTCCTTCAAAGAACACAATGTTGGTGGCCTGAGTCACTGTACATAAGTGTTTTGTGTGTTGGTCATGACTTACTGGCCAAAATGAGTCAAGATGTCCAATGTAGAAACTGCTCCCATCCGGGAGACTCTAAAGCAAATATGATAGGGTAAGATGGGTGTAGCCAAGCCAACACCAGTGCTGGTGAGGTGTCAGCATACAAGGCCACCACTGGCTGAGGGTTTCGACTCAATGTTCTTTTTCAGTTTACATAATTAGTGAGTAAAACAAATACTAAAGAATTGCATGGTTGTCTTTCAGTGCCTCCTCTGAACCTCAATTTTTATTGTTGCCGAGCAACAAAAATGTAACAGTAGAATTTGACAAAACAAGCATTGAAAGCAAAATTGATAAAAGAACTTCTTGTGGATTTTTGGAAACTTGTCAGTGCTCATTGTACCAGTCCTTTATGTGTCCTCCCATCTGGTCCAGGAATGCCACGTGGTTGTGATGAAACACCCCATGGCAGCCTAGAGGAACAGTGTTGGTAAAAAAGTCACTCACCCTGCGGGCCTTTCAATTCTCATCCATCTCCTTCTTGTTAATGGAGTGGAGAGAGAAGGCACAGAGGCTTCAGGTGGAGAGAGATGATCAGAGGTGGATGGCCAAGATGGTCGGAGTGCTCACAGTAGTGTATTTAACATCCAACCAAAAGAGAATGAACCACATAAGTTTTCATGAGATGGAATCTCTTGAACTAAGCAACTGCAAGGATTGTGCTGGTAGCTTTATTGGCACAGGTATGTGCAACGTGTCCAACTTTCCCACATTCATATCTATGATCCTTCCCTCGTGACTCCTTTTTTAATATCTCATCTAAACATGGCTGTGTTGCATGGTTTGAATTGTTTATTCAAAGCCAAGATCTTCTGTTCAACTGGTGCATTTATGATTAATAAAAGAGGGCATTCTACTCAGGCAGGAATGCAAATGAGAGAGTATAGTCCATTGTTTGAACTAACAAAATGAGCATAGACATAAGGAGGTAAACCAGATCACACAACAGATCCCTGGTTACCGCAAGACTCAGCATAAAAAACAACTCACTGCATAGCTAGTCACACTAATTAACGACGTGGTAGGCATGCACGTCTTTTTAACCGTATAATTGCTCGAATGAAACTACTTTCTGTATAATTTTTGCCATATGGTATACATTTATCAAAGAAGCAAGAACATGAATGATTGCTCCGCTGTAATTAAATATGGCAGAAGATCCTTGTTGGAACATCAAAATAGTCAAGAAAATGTCAGAAGAAGATGAACCGTAGATGCTCCGCTTTTTGTGGCATGTGATCCCACTCCAGCTCTAATTGAAAGCTTGTGCTCCGTTTAAAAAAAAAAAACTGATCGACCATTTCGTAATTACCTTTGATGGTATTTATCCCATCTTGTTTCCAGCCTCCAGAAAAAGCATGGACAACTCCCCTAGTCCCAAACCCTAGATCTGAAGCAGATGGTAGGGCTGGGCACCCTCCTGTACCGTCCCCCCCCAGGCCCTTAGCTGCTATTTCAGGTGCTGCTGATGAACCACTCTGTATGTGGAAATGCAGCACTGGGACTGATGTGGTACGCCATGCCCCAGATAGCTGTTGGTGGAGACTGTAATCAACTAGGAGCAACTGCAGAAACTCTGAGAGTTTGTAGTCTGAGGAATATGCTGCTGCACTCAGCAAAGTAACATTTTAGACGGATTGATTCATAGCAAGGTTAATGGAGAGCATCTGGAGAGAGCATGTTGTTTGGTTCAAGGGAGAAAGAAAGAACGTATCTCTGTGGCCCTCTGACAGTGGGTGAGTTGTTTTTACCAAAGCCCCGTTTCTCTCTGGGGGTCAACAGTGTGGGTCAGTACCCATCCTGCTTACAAGGCAGTTTCTTTCACAATAGAACAGGCCTATCTGGCAAATCAGAGGCCATTCTGAACTGCAACTTTGGACATATTTGTCGCCATGAATAGGGTTATGGGAAGTATGTGATGTGGCCTCCAAAGGAACACTTGGATAACATCCAGTACAGAAACAAAAGGGCTTTGGTCCAAACTGATTGCCACAAAGACCAAACAGCGCTCTCTCATTGTCCATATCATCATGTGCATTCTGGGCCACATTGACTGGATGTCCTTCAGTCAGCTGGAATTGTTGCTGACAACTTTATAGGCCCTGTTTTAATTCTGCAAGCCACTATCCATTCATGTAAACATGTACCTGGATATGCATATAAAAGCCTGTGCTTGCTCGATACATTTGGAGAGAGAAACATAGTGACAGTCAGTTATTATCTTTCTGCAACATTACACCGTTGTTTCTTTCCTGTATGCTGTTGTGTTATTTCTCAACACTGTGCACAGGTGCTCTCATCTCCCCTCAGCTCCCCAGTTTGAAAGGGATCATAGAGGGCTTTGATGTCCCCCCTTTACACTTTACCCACACCCAAATCCCTCGGCACCAAGGCCTCCACACGTGTTTACCATACAGATGACCTCAGAACGAGAGGAATGCGCCATATAATAGAGGAAGACTTGCCTCTACAGTAAGATGGATCTAACTGGAAAAAACAAAACAGTGGTTACATGTGCCAGTCTGCTGGTCATGTTTAGTTTTGTAAGAAACCAGTCAGACAGCTAATGATGCCTGCAGGAGTGGATCCATATCAAGCATCGGTATGATCAAAAGGAGCTGTTTGGCGGTTCTTAAGCAACCAAGTGAAAAAGGTTATCCTTTTGAAATATTTGCCAATAGGATGAGATAACCTCTCTTATGTAATAATCTAATGTAATGTCAACACAAGGCCAGGTAAACAACATTTTAAAAAAATTGTTTCATGATTAATTTTATATTAGTGTCAGTTTGTCTTAGTTATAGCTTAAACATGCTCCTCCTGGCGACAGTGCGGAGTGGTCGTTCAGAGATATTTGCATAGCTCCTCTTTTACTTTAATGTATAGTAACACTTCTGTTTATTTTCTTCTCCTTATCAACCTCACCTCCCACAAGGAGGTGGATCAACCATTCAGCTGGCTTTATATGGATTTACTCTACAACAGCCTGTTGACATTTGGGAGGCATCTCCATCCGGTCCTCTGCAAACCTCTGTGACATACAAATACAATTCCAGTGTTACTCTGTTTTTGCATTTAGATAGTAAATGCTATCTGATAATCAAGATGGTCAGTGGTTCCTTAGTAGCTGTAATGTAACCATTGATTGAAAAATATTTTATGTTTGCACATGCATCTGATAACTGTTACAAAAGGATAAATTACATGAGATGTGTTGAGTGCTGCATATAAAGTCAATATCCTAAATCAGACAGATGTAGCTGACAGATTGTTCTCTTCTCAACGTGCAGGTTCATGCATATGGAAAGCAGTAATAAAAAACACTGATTTCGGGTTGAAAACCACCAGCTTGGTGTGGAAGGTAGACCCAAAAAAGAAAAATGGATATCTGCCTTTCTGCGGTCATGAACCTGTTTTGTCTCATCGTCTTCTTCTTCTGCTTGTAACAGCTGAATTTTCCTAAATGAGAAAGTGAGTTTTTGCAGCGCGTCCCAGTTTCACGAAGTGCCAAACCTGTAATTTCCTCTGACAGGCGCTTGCCTTCAAACATGAATTCCTCTATACTTCAACTTGGTACTACAACTTCAGTGGCCAATGTTTGACTCGGAAAATGAACGATTTAATGAGTTTCCCTGTGCAGTCATGAATGTAATTGTGTTAAATGATCCAGTACGCTCCTTTGTGTCAGTGCCATGGTAGCTTTGTTTTAATCCCCACATCCTCTGGAGATGGAAGCAATTGCAAGGTTTACCCATTCATCAAAAAGGCCTGGTGGACTTTAATGCAGTCACATTTAAAACCAACCTCTTCCTTAGTGCTCATTGGTGGTCTCCCAGTTTTGTCAATGGCCTGATGCACTTTACATTGAAGTTTTGAGTTCTTTATTGCAGTCAAACCTCCAAACCTTTGAAAATTCCCATCATCCATGTTAATGATGTTTGTGGTTCACTTTTCTAGAGTAACTGCTGTGATAAGCATTCATTCAGATCTTGTATAGCTGAACCACCTCCCTTGTGCCACGTCTGTCTCTGTCTAAGTGGTTTATTTCCTTGTGAGTGCCAGAAGGAAGATATGCTACTTCGAAATGCAAAAGAATAATCAACAGTTACTAATCAACTTGATGTAAATCGCTCATTTATCAAGTTTGTGAGAAGATTCAATGCTGATGAATGGACTGGAGCCTTTTAGTAATTTGATTATCCCATTCAGGACACACACACACACACACACACACACACACACACACACACACACACACACACACACACACACACACACACACACACACACACACACATACAGAATGGTTCTGCTTTCACTCTCTGACTGGAAGCTTTCTAATTGAGTCAGCAGTTGATTGGCCATTAAGTAGCTTGACGTACTGAGCTATTGATTGTGTACCTTAAAGGCTCTTAGGAATCTTTTGGCATCTTTGCAACAATATTTGTTGCTGTCTAATCGTCTCATCAAATATGTGTCTTTGTTTTAGTCCATTTTACTTCCATATTAATGAGTGTATTCATTAAGCCACAGGTTGGCCAGATTTAGTATCTTGGCTAAGCTTGTTGAGGTTCCCCTCGCTCTGGTGTACTTTGGTCTCTAGATCAAGTGACTACAACAGCTGAGCTTGTCTTGGAAATAAAGAGAACATTTTTCCTTTTATCCTCACAACTCATTAGGTGGCCAGAGTAATATTTCCACAAATGGGAATGTAGACAATTAAACAAGCATCTCCACATTAACATGGATTTTTTTCAAAAGTTGCATTAACCACTGCTTCACAATACAGTAAGCTGGAAAGTGTATTTGTCAGCAGTGACTAAAGGGTCTTATGAAATCATCAGAGGAGTAAAAAAAGCAAGTGCACCCAATTACAGCCTATTTGCTACATAAATTAATTTGGTGGTTGTTTCTGTGGCCAAGTATCCAGTCGAACCTCCTGCCAGGGACTGAGTGGACGCCTTACAGGAAGTGTTTACGCACAAAAAGCGAAACTGATGCATTCAGAAAGCTGGTCCTCTTGGCAGAGCTGCCAATGTATTGGTATGTTCCAAAATATGTCTTCGGTGACACTTTGTATGAATGCGTTTATCAAGAAAACAGCAAAACAAATGTTATAATTGCTGACATTAACTTGGGAGTAAAGGAAATACAGCATAACTCATGGTGGGAAGATCATGGTTTCTGATCAACAAGTGATCCAGACAGCACGGATCAGACTGACACAGATGTATAATTCATTAGAGCTGCAGTGTAAAGTATCTCTGTGTCTCAGGATGCACAGTCTACTTTTTACTGTTATATAAATGTGTTTACTTCAATCAAGACTTGAGCCATATATTAATAAACACTACTGATTTCTTATTTTTGTGTATTCATGTAGTATCCCAATCATCTTGCTGCTTCAAGTTTTGTGATATGATTTATTAAAGATTTATGATTTATTTGATACCCTCTGTTGAGTACTTGACCTTTTTATATATTCATGTTTGCATTATCGTTGCTGCATAACTGTAAGCAGGGACAACATGATGCACATCGAACTTTGCCCTAAAACAATCATCTGCGCCCTGTTCAGCTGATCTTATGACTGCCATTTGCCATATTTTGTTGTTCTGCCAAGAAACAGCCAATAAGACCTTGCATGCTGTTACCTTTTATAATGATGCCCAGTCCAGTGAGCTGTACAAATAATTTGTGAAGGCATGTCGCAGCCTTTGTTAGTCTTTTATTGTGAGGGATCACTCTGTGCCCCTCTCCATTGTTGTCCACACGGCTCTAAATCACCTCATTAATCTGTTTCCTCTGCTGAAGATGTCTGGCCCAGGCTGCCTTCCATTAGGAGAAATCCATTATACATGGCCCTGGCCAGAGAGGACACACAGAGGAAACAATTTGTGTGTGGCTGTTGTTGTGTATATATGTGCATGTATTTGTGTGTGTGTGTGTGTGTGTGTGTGTGTGTGTGTGTGTGTGTGTGTGTGTGTGTGTGTGTGTGTGTGTGTGTGTGTGTGTGTGTGTGTGTTAGATCCCAATTGTCCTGTTGAGGATGTAAAATTTAAATGAGGGCTGCACTGACAGGCATGAATCCTCAGAAGGCACCTCAGAGGGTAATTTACCTTTGCATACAACTTGTTTAAGTGGGGCCTGCTGTCGCCCCTCTGCTTTCTTAAGTGCCCTGGGTTTTCAGTCACAGTGTGTTTGTGTGTGTGTGTGTGTGTGTGTGTGGCCTGTTCTGTGCTGTAACTCTTGCTCTATTGGGGATCAGTTTCCATTCATCCTGGAGTTATTTTCAGCCTTAATGAAACACCTGAGACCAGTTTAGCCAACCTCCCATCTCTACAAGATGTCCTTTAACTAAAGGATAATAAGCTGCATTGGGCTGTTCTGTAGTTGTGGATGTGTACATGTGCTGCACTATAATACTCACCCATTCTTTTTCCTTTTAAAACTGATAGATTTTTAGATGTATAATGTTGACATGCTGATTCGTATCTCTGTGTTGTGCATCTTCAAAGTTGTTTTTGTAATTTTTTTTACAAGATATGAAAATTAAGCATTTTTTTAAATGGCAAGACCTATTGTCATGTTGAAAGGTTTTAAGAGGTAAACCTTTGCAACTTTGGCCAAACTAAAAAACGTGAAACCCTCATCTTTTGTCCAGTTGTCTGGCTGTGTGTCATGGTGTCTATACTACAGTAACAATGCTCGGTCAAAGATGGATTCCTTGTGAAACAAATGCCATAAAGTTGGACAACAGTATCTACTATGTAAACCAAGAGTTTGTGTAGCTCTGATACTCCACATTTCTAGAATTTATAAAGCTCAATCTTCAGGTTCCTTCTTCATCCTTATCTGTTCGCTCTCTTCTCGGGTCTTTTCAGAGATTCGGGCGCAGCTGGTGGAGCAGCAGAAATGCCTGGACCAGCAGACAGAGATGAGGGTCCAGCTGCTGCAGGACCTCCAGGACTTCTTCAGGAAGAAGGCTGAGATCGAGATGGAGTATTCCAGAAACCTGGAGAAACTGGCCGAGCGCTTCATGGCAAAGACACGCAGCACCAAGGACCACCAGCAGTACAAGTAAAAAGACCAAGTCCTATTGTTTATTTGGGTTCAATTTGTTTATGTCTTCTGGGTTTATTTATGGGCCTGATGATACTCAAAATTAGTCATTCATAGTTTGCTGGTCTAATTTATGATATGAAGTTACTTTTATTGTGACAGCCTGTCATACTGGATTTCAATACAATGTTGGATGAATCTATAATATTCTAATGGGATTACTGTGAAGATGAGCTGTATCCATCTTTATTTCATAGTCAAAGGAAACAGAAAAAGCATCATGGTGGTGACGATTCTCCAACTTTTTGGCCTCTAAGTCTAAGTTTGTGGAAGATTTAATAAACGAGACTATAAATTTAAACAATCACTTGACGCCAACGTTCAATCATTTTTACTATTCAAATATTTCATATATTTCAGGTCAATACTTCAAGGGAAATTAGTCTCAATACCTGGCCCTACTTGTACATGCTCTCTGACAACAGAACAGTGTGACTGTAACTCTTACGGAAAAAGCTTAGAGGAGTAAAAAAGGAGAAGCTAAACCTTGAATTTCATCCAGTCTTTGTAGAGAAAATAGAGAGTTAACCTGGCTGTGTAGGGTACATAAGGAAAAAGGATCTAATGAAATGAGAGTCTTTATAAAACCATTTAGAAGGAGTTTATGTCTGTCACCTTTTCATTTCTGTCTCCATCCTCACAGTTTGGCTTGGAGACTTTTTGAGACAGTTTAGCATGCTGTAGACTTTGGCCTTATTACACTGTAGGAGTCTCCTCATGGAAAAAGCAGACATTAGCATATTGTTTGAACTTGTGGTGGGAACGAAAATAAAACGTATATTTGTCCCTGCCGTCCGCAAATAGCCCCCGCTCTCTGTCTGCAGCTCCGATGGCTCTAGCAGCTGTGTGTGCCCATGTGTGTGACTGGTGGAGGGAGTCTGGTATGGCGCTCTGTGGTTTTCATCGCGTGATGTACAGTCTGGTCACTTCATTCACAGGTTAAACATTTGGCAAGTGCCATGAGCATATTTCTTAAGTAAATACAAGACGTATGAATAACATTAAAAACTTTCCTCTGGGTTTTAAATCATGTGGCCTATATTTTTGTACCCGCATAAACAACACACGTACAGTAAGCCTTCTGTGTTTCCATATTCTTTAGGTTGTTTTCATTGGACAGGCTTGTCTGTGGTGTTTTTATTCTGCATGTAGCCTTAAGCCACCATTCATATGACCGGTTAGCTTGCCAGAGCTGCAAAATGCTTAAGTTGCTTTAAAATGAGCAGCTAAATCTGATCGTAATTAGACCAGACAAGCAGCATTCAACAGGGGGCCACTGGCTGTCAGGTGTACACAGCTGATGTTGAGACAAGTTGACAATTTGTAATTCTAACGGTCAACAGTGCGTTAATGTACACTATGTCTGACATGTTTGGGTTGTTTGGAAGACAGTTTCCCAGCTCCACTGTATGCAGTCACATGCATCCTCTCGATACACGTGGAGGTAATGTTTCTGCTGCCACTAATAATCTTTACCAACAGGGGAAAACACAGGTGAAGGTTGATGCTATTAGACAGCACTTTATTTTTCCTTTTTTGTCTACTAACTGGTTTGCGCAAATTTATATGAAAAACATTTTTAGATTTGCCAATGCCAGCTTCTTAAATGTGATTATTTTTTAGTTTCTAAGACATTTGAGGACATCTTCTTTGGCTTCAGGAAACACTGATCAGCATTATGACAATGAACGTGATTATAGATAGACCAATTCGTGGGCTCTAAAAGTAGAATTTAGTTGCAGCATTAGATGCTTTATCTCCACTTTATTGTGTTTGTTGGTATTCATGACCAAGCTGCTGCTATCCCTACTAGGCATCGGAGCTAGGTGTCTGTCTTGCAGCACAAATGTGTTATATCCTATCAAGGTCTAAATCTGCTTGTCTCAGGTTTCTCTGAGTGAGAAAAACGTTTGGGCACAAAAGGGATTCAGTCCTGAATTCTCTATGGGAGTGAAATAAAGTTAGTGTTCAACAGGAAGCACAGACTTTGTGTCGCCTGTGAAAGTATTGCACCAGCTCCTTGCTAGAGAGGAATCCATCTCGCTCCAGGGAATTTGCCCTGTGTTGAGCTGTACATCAGTTTCTCAGTCTGACAAAACTGGTGGTAAGACAGCAGTGGATGACTGATGATGTCAACTCTAAAGTAAAGATGGATGTTTTTAAAGACATATGACTTTAAGATTTGGGTGACTGGAACTCTGGCGCCTTTTAGAAACATTCATCATGTCACACGACCAAAACACGTTAAAGAGGAAAAAATTAAAATTAGATTAACAAGGGTTTCTATTTAGAGCGATGGTCTACTGTCCAGATTGTGTAACGCAACATTGACTACAATTATACTTTAATCAAACATTGTTTTCTTGGTCCAGAATAACATATGAAGAGAACTTTTGCAAGTTTAGTCTTCCTCTTCATTTCCATCAGAAATCTCTAAATGCAATACACAGTAATGGAAAAAACAGCAAAGCGTTCTAGTTAAACCTGATAATAGATTCGATAAAATCAAATTGGCTAACTTCAGAATGCACGTTGTTCGACACAGTGTTGGTCAAAAGAGCAACACGTCTCTGTGAGCTGTTTCATAATGGCTTCTTGAAAACATTTGGTGCTTTTAGCTTCCAGGATGTCAGCAGCAGAAAAGACAGCAGCCGCTAGTGATTGTATGAGATGCATCTGTGGGTTTAGACATTAAATGGCTTAATGACTATGAGGAAAAAGTTCCACTAGAGTCTTCCTTTTCCTTTTTTTCCTTCCTGTGAGAAAACAAAACAACAGACCGACATCCCGGTGTCGTGCCCACAGCAACAGCCTGTGGAAGAGCCATTGAGTCCTGCCTGTCCAGTCCATTTGTCCCTCTGTGCCTGTTTGCAGAATGCACGCACGCACAGATGCATGCGCACATACAAATGAACAAATAAGAGCTAACATTCTCCTCTATCGCCCCCGCTCTTTCTTAAACACACACTCGCACAAACACACATGCACAAACCAGATACAGTATTATGCAAAGGTTGTTCAGTGAGGGACACGGAGATGGTTACCAGAGAAATCATTGAATTATTTATAAAACCAATGCCACAGCTGGGATAATTTTAAATAGGGTGCTTTATCCAGAATTACGTTTCTGGTTAAGGGACTTCCTCGCTTTGTCTGTGAGGATAAAAAGAAGGTGTACAGCATGCTGCCACTGCATACTGTACATGCTGCAAGGCATTACTTTCTGTAGATCATTCAGCTGTGGCAAAGAGGAGAAACCTGTTGACAACATGCTCATTTGACACAAGTTTGACACTATTAGTCTTTGCACTCATTCACCGAACAAGATTAGACTGGAATTATTCATTAGTTTTTGCACCGTGTTGCTGTTAAATTTAAAACTTAAACTTTATATAATAGGCCTGCTCCACATTGGACTTTCAGTGTTCTCTTTCTTTTGGTAGCAGCTACACGCTTACATAACAGGTCAATGCCAGTCACTATGCTGCAGCTACGAAGGCGGCAGTTCTTTTAATGAAAGATTTTATCAGTAAGCCGCTGGAGGACCTATTGCCTCTGATGCTGATAAGGGCTCCTGTTTCAATGCCCTGCATACTCAAGTGGTAATTATCCATCACTGTCAGCATCCTGCTACTGTATGAGAGTGCAAGCATGTTGAAGTTGACTCTGTGACTCCTAGATTTTAACTGCAGGAATGGTGTGCAGCACACAGATATTGATACGAAAGTAAGTTGATAGGCTTTAAGTTGCTAATTCACTTATGTCCCTTCCTGCCTCTCCTGGACATTAGTTTCCCCTTTCATACCTGTGTGTCAGACCCTCAGGGGGCCGTCTATCTGTCTGTGAGTCTGTCTGACCCAGTTCCTCCCCCGGCTGAGGGGGAAATGATGACATTGAGAGTTTTCCTGCCATTATGTAGGCTAAGCAACTCCCAGAAGTTATTTTGTCGTCACGGCCGATGTCAGCAGCCCCCTTGTTTTGCCGTTCAGGCATTCCAGTTGGATGTAGTTTGTCAGCCCATTAACAAACACACAAGGTACTTTGAAAAGTGAAAATGTGTTTGTGGGAAATCTCAGTGACTTCTCTAATTTTTACAAATCTAGCATGTGACACAGCTTCTTTATTCTATTTTTCGACTGACTTCTTATGATTTCTTGGTCATCCTGTGTTTGAAGTAGCCATTCTTTTAAAAAAAAATACTTAATGTGAAAGAAGAGTGCTGCTTTTGTTGCCTAATGAGCGGCATGCTCAGGACCTGTGCATGTACTGATGCTGAATTAGGTTAGATTTTTCACATTGAGGACTCTTGCTGTGCTTTTAGTCAGCGATGGGCAGAAGGGCATCGGGCAAAAGCAAATGGTTGCTTTGAAAATCTAAAGTTGAAGATTATTTTATGCAGTTCTGCAGAGACTCACAAAAGTCCCATGTTCGGCTCCATGTCAGGGGACACCTGGTCATTAGGCATCAGCACACGCAAAAGTCAGCATGAATTAATAAACACATACACACGTACCGCCTTCACAATTCCAGATTCTGTGCTGTAGAATGGAAATACTGCACTCTGCTGATACGTAATGCAGAGAGGATTTATGGTAATTGCTCTATGACAGCATGTCCCTATGTGATGCTGTCCAGCAGTCCTGCTGCTATAGCTCTGGCGCTGCCTCAATATTTTTCTCTTTTTCTAGCTTTCCACACCTTTTGCACGTTTCCTGTAACCTGGGAATGTGACACTAGCACATCACTCAGTTTTTAGCTCAAATATATTTTTTTCATTCACCGATTTCTCTGCGTCTTTGAAAAAACACTCTCAGATGTTATTCATGTCGGCATGTTTGCCTCTGCTTTCATCAAATGTAGTTTGCTTCCTGTTTTTGCAGATTCTCAGGGAACATATCAGCTGGTTGGAATGTGTGTATCAGTTATTCATTTGGGGGAATGCTTCGTTTTTTGCTCCTACGGCAGATGTTGTGCTGGGCTCAAGGCTAGTTCAGGGCAGGGTCACTTGCCAAGTGCAGAGTTTCACCTGTTGTGTTGACAAGTGCTGCCTGTCTACGCAAACTAGAGTTGTATGAGGAGAGCAGAGGCGAGTCTCCATATGGTTCCTGCAAGACTTGACCCCAGACCCAACCATAAAACCTCTCCCAAACACACACGCTCATATTCTGTGCTGTTCTTAGCAGTCAGGAGGAATGTTATAGATTAACCCAGAGGAAGTCAGCATGTAGGCCTGTGCTTACACTGGGCCTCAGCTTGCTCTGGCCTGGACAATGTCCTACAGTTAGCTTGGAAGCAGCCAGCACACAGCACAGGATACGGCTCTCCGGCTCCAAAATGTTACTCCTGAGCTCTTTTGCCCTCAGATCTCAATCATCCCTCATTGCTGCGATCACTCTTCTCTTGCTTTTCTGTCTTCTGCTGTCACAATTCATACATATTTCTACTTTTCAACCTTACTTAAAAAACATCCATAGCTTCTCCAGTTCCAATTCATTCCACTCAGCGTATTTAAAGCCTGTGATGCACTCTTCCCTGGTTGTAGGAAGTCGTTTTGGCTTATAGCATTGCAAGAGCTCTGACCCAGAAATGTCACTAATACAAAGTATTTCTAACCTAACTGCGGTGGCCATGTAATATACAGACAGCTTTTTAGGTCCAGAACCAGCAGTATATGGGACATTTAACACCAAGGGAGGCCTGTGACGCATCTCTCTTCTGCTTCTATAATTGGCTCGAGTGCACTTGATATGTTTGTAGTCATCCTGCCAGTGGAGGAACTGCCACAATCTCCTTGTGAAACTGACAGATATTGTCTAAAAAAATGAGGGTTGAGACATAAATGTGGATACAAACATGCAGGGAATGTTTGAATGCAGTGACGCAAACCATAAACACTAACACTGCATAACTGTGGACTGGGTTTAAAGTCTGTGATCATGTTTATTCTTCTGTATAAATGTGGACAGTGTATCAAAGGAAATCATGGGTCATTGTAAAAACCTTTACATTCCCTTTTCTGTTGTACATACTGAGTCGTCTTCTTTCTAATTTTCATTAGTAACATGAAAATAAATGAGGAATCAGAATATTAATTTTCCACACGAATCTTTGACAACTGATATGACACCTTCCTGTATCCCTGGTTTATGTAGGAAAGACCAAAACCTGCTTTCCCCAGTCAACTGTTGGTACCTGCTGCTGAACCAGGTGAGGAGGGAGAGCAAGGACCACGCCACACTGAGCGACATCTACCTCAACAACGTCATCATGAGGTTCATGCAGATCAGTGAAGACTCTACGAGACTACTTAAGAAGGTGAGACTGGAAAATACATGCAGGCTGGGATCTCAGTAAAGCTAAATGTGATTGTCAGGGTGCCTTTGATGACAGCGTTAAGACACACTTTACCCACATTTCATTCATTAAATAGAACAACTTTATTCTGCAATGGAAGTGTTTCAATGGCGATTCTTTCTTATGGCCACCAAAGCCACAGTGTAGGTTATATAATGTAGCAGTTGGTGTGATGAGTCTTTGAGGTTGCTAAGTCGTTTCCCATTATGGCCTAAAATAAAGGTGATTAGTGGTCAGAGATGATGCAATGCTTTTGTTGGGCAATATATTGTCACAAGAATAACTGCAATACACATTATGATTGTCATTACGAGACTATTTTATTCCACTGATGCACTGGTGCATATTAATTCAGTCCCCCCCCCCCATTTAAGAGAGCAACTGAACTTTTGCAACTAAAAAAATTAATAAAACGTTTATGATGTGTTAGTGTTAGTTATTCTGACATCATGTCGGCTGTGTTGGTGACATTCACTGATGTAAACACTACATGTAATATTGAGATCAAAAATGATTATCCAGGTCATGTTTATACACAGAAAAGTCTGTAACATATAAACTCTGTATACATTTTAAACCACTTTTGTATTTTCTTTCTTTAATGTGTTGGATTATAACAAAAATTCATTTTCATTAGTGAAGGCAGTTCACTGTTCACTGTCAGTGAAGCCTGCTGTTGTTAACATTTCCCCCGAGTCTGTGCGTTCCTGAAGTCACGTTTTGACTCCTTCAGCCTTTTTTTTCTTTCTACTGTTCTGATGTTTGACCTCTGCTAGGAGGGGTCAGATGTAACTCTTCTTTGATCATCAAAAACAGGAGTTTGCAGTCACCACTAAAGGGATCCAGATTTTTTACAGCGGTCAGATCGGGCAGAGTCTCCAGTCACTCATGTTATTCAAACAGTCTTTCACTTTCAATTAACCCATTCATTTGACAACAAAGTATATTTAGATGCATGGTGTGCATACAGGATATGTACAGTATATATCAGCTTTACGTTTGATGGGATGAAACTCTGTTGGGCTCCTGTGGTTTAGTTTTGAGAATTAGAGCACGGGAACCTTGGTCACCACAGTTTCAGATCAGTATGCCTTCACTCTCCCGTCAGATGACTGCGGCTTTATGGCTGAAACCAGGCCTCTACTGCCTTTCCCACCACAAAGACGACAACTCCCTAGAAGATTATGAGCTCCTATGCTGCAGGAGACACACAAACTCACCACAGGCCTAAATTACAAAGTGGCTTTTCTTCAGCGGAGCGCCTTTGTGTCAGTTTAGCTCGCACAACTTTTTGTATCCCTGATTTTCCTCTTTTTCGTCCTCTTTTTGCGCCGCTTCACTTTAAACCCTGGCTTTTACTAAAAGTAAAAGCGGGAGTCTTTTACTCCATCTCAGACTAATTTACATCTCTTAATGGTTGTGGTTTCATCTGATTGTATGGGGGCGTGGTCTTCTAATGCTCACCCAAACCCCTAGGACACAAACAGGAAGCTGCAGCAGTCATTTCCTTTTGATAGTGTTTAAAGGCTTATGGTTCTGCTAATGAGGCCAGATGTGAAACAGAGTCATTTTTCAGATGTACTCTCATTGCCTCCACTGACTCAACACTTAAATGATCGTATTGATAGACTACCTTCAATGCTGATTTTCATTTCATAGTGTAATGCTGAATACACTCTGCCAAATCCTCAAAGTCTGCAGGGTTCTTCCCTTAAAGTTTGCAATGCATTTTTTCAGTGTATCAGGTGACATTGTGCAGACAAACGGCAGACTGGTGGGAGGTCCCGGTTCATAGGAGACCCGAGACACCACTCGCCCTCTAATTAAAGCTTCCCTGAGCCTTTGATCTCAGCAGAGCTTCAGTAACGAGGCACAGACAACAGAGAAGTCTCCCATGTTACGTGGGCTCCCTCACAGCTTTGACGAGACAGCTGTACTGTTGTCATCCTTCCAGCACATCAAAGACCCGTGTTTTTATTTCCTTGTATGTTTAAGTCTCCTGCTGCGAAGTGTAACAGCAGAGGAGGACCCCAGAGTAGCCCTGTTGTCTTCGTCAACATCCTCCGGTTGACCTGTTTGCAGTTTGGCTTGTGCATTT